>JAQPCC010000020.1:2080000-2819779 GCA_028392965.1 Lindernia subracemosa | reverse complement strand
GTTTGCGATCGAGCATTATGTGGGTCAGATAGAAACCAGCATCTGCATACCCAATCAAATCTGTTTTTGATTCATTAGAATAGAACAATCCCATATCAGTGTTCCTTGAAGGTATCGAAAAATCGCTTAATTCCATTCCAATGTCTACGAGTCGGTGACGAACTATATCTCGCCAATAGATTCACAGCGAACGCTATATCAGGTCGCGTATGACTCGTTAAATACATTAGGGCTCCAATAGCACTGAGATATGGTACTTCAGGACCAAGTAGTTCTTCATCGTTTTCGCAAGGTCTAAACGGATCTTTATTCACATCTAAAGATCGAACAATCATTGGAGTATCCAATGGATGAGCTTTATCCATATAAAATCTTTTCAATACCTTTTTCGTATAAGTCTCTTGATGTACGAATATCCCATTCTTTAAATATTCAATTTGCAGTCCAAGACAAAATTTCGTTTTACCGAGATCTTTCATTTCAAACTCTTTTTTCAAACAATTAACGGCTTTTGATAACTCTTCAGGAGTTCCAATTATGTTAATATCATCAACATAAACTGAAATGATGACAAATTCATTTCCAGATCTTTTCATAAATATGCACGGGCAAGTTTGATCATTTTTATACCCCTCTTTCGATAAATATTCACTTAGGCGATTATACCACATACGCCCAGATTGCTTTAATCCATAAAGCGATTTATTTAGCTTGATTGAGTACTCATTTCGGGCCCTGAATTTTCAGGTAACTGAAATCCCTCGGGAAGTCTATATATGTCACTCAAGTGATCCATATAAATAAGCGGTGACAACATCCATTAGACGCATATCGAGTCCTTCACGTACTGCCAGACTAATTAAATAACGAAAAGTAGTTGCATCCACCACAGGAGAATACGTCTCCTCATAATCAATACCAGGTCGTTGTGAAAAGCCTTGTGCAACAAGCCGTGCTTTGTATCTCACAATTTCACCGTTTTCATTTCTCTTTCTGATGAAAACCCATTTATATCCAACCGGCTTTACATTTTCTGGTATGCGGACTACAGGTCCGAAAACTTTTCGTTTCTCAAGTGATTTTAATTTGCCTCGATTGCATCTTTCCATTTTGGCCAATCATTTCTTTGTCTGCATTCTTTTACAGACCCTGGTTCATGATCCTCATTCTCATTTATCTCATTCATTCATGTAGCGCTACGTTAAATGAGAATTTATTGTCAACGTTGACTTTTTCTCGGTTCCATCTAATTCCATTTTGAGCATAATTTATCGAGATCTCTTCATTATCATTATTCTCAAAAATTTCAGGTACCTGATTTCCATTATCATAATCATTAATGCCCATTGACTCTTCTAGAGTCGATAAATCCTCGACTGGACCATTCTTATTATTTGCTCCTTTTTTTTCGAGGATTTTATCTTTGGAACCCGAGGGCCTACCACGTTTTAGTTGTGCTTAGGCTCGATCATTATATGTTCTCCAGGAACATAACTTTTGCAGGAGCATTAACAGCTGGTATATGTGACTTAGTCACTCTTTAAGGTCAGTAAAGCTATCTGGCAGTTGATTAGCTAATCCTTGTAAATGAATTATTTGAA
Source organism: Lindernia subracemosa (assembly GCA_028392965.1). Taxonomy (NCBI): domain Eukaryota; kingdom Viridiplantae; phylum Streptophyta; class Magnoliopsida; order Lamiales; family Linderniaceae; genus Vandellia; species Vandellia subracemosa. The sequence goes on along the minus strand of JAQPCC010000020.1, from coordinate 2,818,178 downwards.
CTTCTAGTTCACATTCTTTCGTTCGAGGATCATAATGATTTAGCGATAATTCATTCCAACTAATACTCATTTCCAGCTGTTTCTTTTCTCCCCCTAATGTCGGAAAATTCGATTCATCGAAATGACAATCGGCAAATCTAGCCGTAAATAAATCTCCAGTTAGAGGTTCTAAATATTTTATTATCGATGGAGATTCAAATCCGACATATATTCCCAACTCCTTTGAGGTCCCATCTTCGTGCGTTGTGGTGGAGCAATTGGAACATATACCGCACATCCAAAAATTCTCAGATGGGAAATATTTGGTTCCTGACCATAAACCATTTGTATCGGGGAGATATCATTATAACTTGTTGGCCTGATGCGGATTAGTGCCGCTGCATGTAATATAGCATGTCCCCAACAAGATGAGGGAAGTTTCGACTTCATTAATAATGGTCTTGCAATTAATTGCAACCTTTTAATCAACGATTCTGCAAGACCGTTTTGCGTATGGACATGTGGCACGGGGTGCTCAACATCAATTCCAATAGACATGCAATATTCATTAAATGCCTTGGAAGTAAATTCACCAGCATTATCAAGGCGTATTTTCTTTATTGGATAATCCGGAAAATGTGCTCTTAATCGAATCAACTGAGCAAGCAATCTCGCAAAAGCTACATTCCGCGTTGATAACAAACATACATGAGACCATCTAGTTGATGCATCAATCAATACCATGAAATATCTAAATGGTCCACACGATGGATGTATCGGTCCACAAATATCACCTTGTATACGTTCCAAAAATCTTATAGATTCATTCTTTATTTTTATTGGTGATGGACGAATAATCAACTTCCCTTTAGAGCAAGCAACACATGATAATTCATTCGATTGAAGAATCTTCTGGTTCTTCATTAAATGTCCACGTGAATTTTGAATTATTCTCCGCATCATAATTGAACCGGGATGGCCCAACCGGTCATGCCAAACAACAAATGTATTATCATTAGTAAACTTCTGGTTTACGATAGCATGTGATTCAATTGTTTTAAGATATGTGTAATATAGCCCAGAGTCAAAAGATGGTAATATTTCCACAATTTTTGTCATTCGATATCACTTTTGTAATATGCAAATATTCAATATCTCCTTTTTCTGCAGTCTCAATATGATATCCGTTATGTCGAATAGCTTTAAAGCTTAATAAATTTCTTTGAGACTTAGGAGAATATAAAGCATTTTCAATTATCAGCCTTGTTCCTCTGGGCAGTAAAACATTAGCTCTTCCGGAGCCCTCAATTATATTCGTGCTACCCGATATAGTAATAACACTGGCTTCTTTCATATCAAGATGATCGAAATATTTCTTATTTTTAGAATCGTATTCGTCGTTGCACAGTCTGCAAGACACAATTCTTCATTGCACATGCCCGCATCCATCAAATAATATCCTTTATAAACAAACACATAATATTTATTATTGAAAAAGAAATATTGCATTACAAACATATAGATAACTTAAAACAACGATATATAATAAAACACACAATAGTAAATCATAATGCATAAATAAAATCATAGCAGATTAATTTTCTTCGATCAGAAAATCCGCAGCTTCCAAATGAGCATTTTCATCATTGGCATCAGAGGTAGAGGCGAATTCACCCTGAACAAAATTCATTTCGATTTTCTTTCCTTTGCCCTTTTGAGATTCCTGATATAGCTCAACAAGATGTTTGGGCGTACGACAATTGCGCGACCAGTGGCCAGAACCACCGCAACGATAACATTTTTCATCATTATTCTTTTGTTCAGTTTGCCTCTTCTCATCTTTATTATCAAAACTTTTCCTCTTCTGGGGAATATTTTGATGACCGCCACGATAATTATGATAACCACCACGGAAATATTGATAACCACCACCACCATAATATCCTCGGCCACGACCACGGCCTTGACCACGACCTTGACCACGACCACGTCCACGGCCGCGATATCCACCACGACCACGTCCACGATCATTACCTCGACTGTTGTCATTATTAATTTGACTGCATTCGCTTCAGGGAGTGCAGTAGAACCAGTCGTTCGGGATTCGTGATTTTTCACCAGCAATTCATTATTTTGCTCAGCCAAAAGTAAGCAAGAAATTAGATCTGAATACTTTTTAAATTTTCTCTCCCGATATTGCTGTTGTAATATCATATTCTGTGGATGAAATGTGGTGAATGTTTTCTCCAGCATATCGTTATCAGTAATTGTCTCTCCACATAATTTCAACGTGGAAGTAACTCTATAAACGGCAGAATTATATTCACTTACCGACGTAAAATCCTGCAATCGTAAATTCAGCCATTCGTACTTTGCATTGGGGAGAATAACAGTTGTCAAGTGGCCATATCGTTCTTTCAGGTTTTTCCACAACTCAGCTGGATTCTTTTCTGTTAAGTATTCAACTTTCAGATTTTCGTGAATGTGGTGGCGAAGAAAAATCATAGCTTTCGCCTTGTCTTGTTCAGTTGTGGTTTTCGTGGGATCAATGGTGTCACCTAACCTTTTGCTTTCAAATGGATTTCAGCATCTAGTACCCAAGGTAAATAATTTTTTCCAGTGATATCGAGTGCAACAAACTCAAGGCTCGCCAAGTTCGACATATTACTATAATAAAATACAAAACATGTTATTAAAACATTACATAATAAAAAAAAACTTATAATTAATCTTCTTTTAAATCTTCTTTTGTATCTTCTTTTGTAAAAGTTTTATAAAAATGATATCCACATCCAGATCAGTGTCGCCGTAATAATAATCATAAGTAAAAGATCAAACATCGGACATAGCGACATCCTTCAAAATAAAATATATTTCAGTAATTATAATATTAAAGAAATTACAATTAATAATTATATTTTAAAAACATTGGTAAAAATATTATCCACATAGCGGAAATGATCACCGTAAATAATGTAAGGAGTAGAAGATCCATCTTTGTATAAAACGACATTTTTTTATTAAAGAAAATTAATAATATGCCGCTACTGAGGTTGGGATTACCGCAAGACCTCGTGGGCTTGTGTTGTGTACGTGCATAAATAAAAAAAATCACACGCCTCCACGGGGATCGAAACCTGGACCTCTCGTCACTTGTAGTGAACGATATTCCGCGAAACCACTCGGGTATTGGCGTTTAGTTATAAAACCTTTAAATAATACTTTTATATATATATTTTTAAATTAATCACAATTAATATATGATTAGTATAAATTAAAAATTAAATTACCATACTTGACTAAACTCGTACGAGATCTTCGACGGAGGTTGATCTTGACGACGGAGAGCGGTCGTGCTGATAACGTGTTATAAAAATATTAATTGTGATTAATATTATATAAGATATTATTATAATTATACTTATATTAAGATTATAATGATAATAACCTATAATAAAGAGAGAGAGATTAGAGAGAGATTAAGTATTTCAAACTTGGTGTGATTTACAATGAACCAATCACCTATTTATACATAAATTCACTACAACTAAGCACAGGAATTAAAATTATACACCTCACACAAAAACAAACTCCAATTAAACACCCATCATCATCTTATCACATTATCATCATTTAATACAATACTTCCAAATCATCTATAATTTAACTAATATTATTATTTAAAACATCCACATTTAATTATTTCAAATACAATATACTATTTTAAAGAATGAATTGTATCTATCTTTTTCTTATTCCTTATGTATTCTTTAACAATTTTGTTTATTAATTTATTATAAAATTTTGTTCATAAAATTATGATTTTCCTAAAAAAAATAAAAATCTTTTAATAAAAATGAATTCAGACACTGAGCTATAAATAAATATAAATTAGTCAATGGAGCGATATAAACTAAACTCTAATATATACTAGTATTTTATGCACACTCGATGTGTGTGCAATAATTATGAATAAATATAATATTACTTTATATTTTAAAAGTTATTTTTTATTTATAACATTTAATATATGATATATAATTTAATTTTAATTTGTGTTATTTTTAAGTATTTAAAAAAAATAAAAAAATTTGTAAGGATATTTTTGGGCCAAACAATAAAATGAAGGATAAATTGTAATTTGACATGACATATCAAATTAATTGGGAGACATTACTCTAAGGTGCTCGCGCATTATATATAGTATACATAACTTGAATAATTTATAATATTACTTAATATTTTGAGCCATTTTTAATACATAAAATCATAATATTATATATAATTGTGTATTATTTTTAAATATATTAAAAAATTGATTTAGAGGATATAATTATAATTAATACAAATGTTAAGGGTAAAATGGTAATTGTACTTGTCATACCAAATCAATTTAATGTCCGTTACTCTAAAGTACTCTCCAATAATAAAAAAAATATATATATATATATTATTTTACTTTATGAATTACTTTTATTTTAGGACTTAATATTTGAAATAAACCAACAATATACCGATCGATAGTTACTATGTGGTGCTGGAAGTGTCGTCTTGATACGTTTCGGGGACGGCGTGATTTTCTTGCGAAAGAAGATTGCGTTTTTGCTCAACCTAGGCGCGATTTCAAACCGATGGATCGGTGTTTCCATTGCTTGCTGTTCTACATCTCACGCGAATCAGTTCAACGCTCTGGTCAGAGACTTAGTAATTTCATGTTCCCGAATAAACATAGAACATATATCTCGATTACTAACGAGACAGTGAATCCCTCTCAGCGATCAATGGAGCCTTTATAATTAGCATAGATAATTCTATTGATATACATTATGGTTTCAATTTTATATACCACCACATACAAATACACACATATATATACATCAAAAGAAATAAAAAAAAGGTCAAAACTCTTCATCATCGACAGTCGATCGAGTGATAGGAATCGACCACCGCCCCAAATGCGCGGTGTAGTTGATGCACCTTATCACGGCCCGACCCTCCGGCCCATCCGGGAAGTCTATCACGGTGATGCTGGCCGGGTCGAGGTAGAAAGATCCGACCCATTCCTTCGTAAGGTTCAAGCAGTGCCCCATCATCCCGATGTGCAATGCCGGATTTGCCACTGCAACTACAACTTTCCCGCCGGAATCTTCCCGAGTATCTTTCGCAAGTTCCTTCAACAGATACTTCCATGCAACGCCAGAGCGGTCCCACAGCTCGGTCTTTATTTCATCCTCGAACGAGTTCAACCAACCAGAACCAAGGGGTTGTGTCTTACTCAGGTCCTGTTTGTAATAGACAATGATAATTGTTGAATATCCACTTCACCTAAAATCTTAAACTTGAACGGGGCTTATCATATTTTTATTTTATATATTTTATTTCCATCGATAATAAACACAATTTTTTATATATATATATAAAAAAAAGGCAATATGTTCTTACCAGTTTTGTCTGGCTAAGGATGTTTCCCACATCGAAATCTGTCATTTGCTTGAGCTCGACGTAGCGGGGGACACAATCTGCTCCTAAGCAGTCGGCAGCTTCTTGAACCTATTATACGAATTCGGACAAAGCTAAGCTATTACTCAATACGAATTTGCCAGTGAGTTTTAACTTAATCCAAGAAAAAAAAATGAAAATTTTACTCTCGAGATTGTGTTTGCGGTCTCAAGGGATGCTACCGCGCTGCTGCTTATTACAGAGCTTACTTTCACATCAAGAAGCAGCTCCGCGATTTTCTGGGCCTGTGTTTTTTAGATATATAATGATGTAAACAACATGAGAAGACGATGTTTAAAAATGGGAAAGAAGGCGGGAAATTAAAGAAAATAACGTATGTGCAATAACCTGTATTGTTCCGAGAATGTTCATCGGTGTATCTCCAGAGAAAAGATCCAAATCGTTTTGAGAAGAGACGCCATTACACACGAGTATGATCCTCGCGCTCGTTTTCCTTCCTCCAGAGCTGCCAGAAGCTATAGGCGAACTCGGTGTCTGCATCATTGATTATTATTACATTCAAACCACTTCAAAGCTACCTACAAGATCGTGAAGTGCTCATGTCCAAGACATAGTCTTGTAAGGAAAAGAAAGAGAAAGAAAAGGAAAAGTTACTAGAATCTGAGTTATTACAAAATTCTAAGAAAGTGACTCATCTGCTATTACAAGAAAGAGGCAGAGATTTTGGTACTAACAAAAGGCACTTGCTTGTGATATTCATTACAGAATCATTCTTGAAATTACCTGATTAAGACGATTAAGGCATATATGTGGAGATTCCCCATCGGGGTTCGGCGTGAAGTCCACGACACTTACACCGCAGTTGCTCTGAAGTAAGACCCTGAAGTACTCCGTTCCAAGTCCTATGTTTTTTCTGACAACCATAATCAACCAAAACCCGAAAGAAAATAGGAATAATTAACGTTAAAGTGCAGAAGATGGAGGCAGTTATACCAATGGCAGTTGCAACAAGAGCTTGGTTCACAGCATTATGAGCAACTACTAAGATCGATTTACTTTCATGGGTAAGAATCCTAGTCCAGCAACTCCTAGCTCTTGACCATAATTCTCTTACTGGGTAATGACCATCGATGTTGAAATTCGCTGCGTCCACTTGCCATTGACGATAAGCTGCACCGTATCTTGATTTTCCCTCGGCTTTCAACAGTCCCTAAACAGGATTCACTCACATCGGTTGAATTTCTCTTACAAAGTGTTAAGAATCTAAATGCTACTCACTTGAAATGAGTAGAGGTCGATTTCCCTCAAGTTCGAATCTGTTACGATCTCGTCTTTGCGAGAGCCCCATATGATCTCAGCTGTTCTCTTAGATCTTATTAATGGACTGCAAAATTTTATTACAGCAAACAAGACTAAACAATCAGCCCTCACCAGGCATATCTCCCACAGATTTCTAAGGGGTAATAAAACGAGGAATTACAGTGAATGAGATATTTTCAGCTGGCGAAAAGTTTAATCGATACTTGCTATTTCACAAATCGAATCCATACTAACAGCATATGATTACGCCATGATCTTAGGCTATATTTGACTGTCAAAGATAGCCTAAGATCATGGCGTAATCATATGCTTGATCTTAGGCTATTACATACGATTATCAATCGAACAACAAACCTAGAGAAGCAGACATCAAAGGAATCTTCGAGAAGCATCTGCCTCGATGTCTCGGCCTGAGACACGCCCTTTTCAGTCAGCACCGAATAATCCGAACTACCTGCGACATTACCCACGCAATTAATCGAGGAATTAGTTAGTTCATCAAGACATTCTCACTATCCTACACTAACCTTGAATCCGACCCTCAGCATTCCACGTGCTCTGCCCGTGCCTCACGAGCACGACCCTCTTTGCCACGTGGACAGGTGGCAGAGCGATGCTTTCCCAGGTGGCGAGGAGATTCTCGCCGCCGCTGTCATCAGACGGTGCACGTCGGCGGTTCTCGCTGACTTGCTGGAGGCTCGAGGCGGCTGATGCTGCTACTGATGATGGTGGCCTTGCGGTGGTGGGGATAGAGAAGTTTAAGGTTTTGTGGAGGGGAAAGAGGTTGGGTACTGTTAGCGTTGTGGACAGCATGGCTTTCGTTATGTGGAACGAAATGTGCCTCTTCTCCTCAGCCTTTTTATTTTATTGGATTTATTTGTTTATTAGTTATAATTTAATCTCTATTTTTAATAATTACTATGTACTTAGAGGTAGATTATATATTTTATAAAAACAAAATTGGGGAGAATCAATTATTAACTATCATTTTGTATTTTGGTATGTATTTAGGAGAGAAATGGAATGACATTTTTATACACTGCCTTATCTATTCCAAAGATAGAAATAAAATAGAGGGACGAGAAATTTTGTGTTTATATTACACCAAAGTCTTACTATTGGTGCTAAACTTTTAAATGTACTGTTTTAATTTATGAACTATTTTTTTTTCGGTTCGTTTATCGTTTGTTTAGGTCAAAAGAACTCAAAATGAACGATTTTGCAAAGTTCGGGAACTAAGAACATCGCATTCGAATGTTTGAGTACCAATAGTAAGACTTAGTATAGTATAAATATCAATCACTCAATAATTTTTTATTTTTTTTTGGTAAGGTAGGAAAAAAAAATTAAATTTTTTGTTTGTTTGTTTCTATTACAGTCGTATCATTTATAATTTCACCTATTTATTTTTAATAAATATATGCCAGTATAAATTATGACGTGGCGGAAGCTGATAGGCTTAAACGAATGTGGAAATAAAGACGAAGCATGCTCTAAGAGAAGGGCTTGTGTCAGAACCTCAGTTGGGCTGCATCAACGGTCAGAACCATATTACCGTACACCTAGAGAAAGAATTAGAAGTATATTATTATAACTTAAAACTCTATATTAATTTATTTATTTTTATAATTTCTGTTTATCTTAAAATACTAAGTTTATGTGTGTAGATGATAATATCATCGTCATCAATGGTATGGTATATCATATGAATACTAGCTAAGTCTCCAATGGAGACCCAAAATTCAAAAAATTGGGGGAAAAATACTCCAATGGATCTACAAACTCAAACCCAAAATGAGTCTCTCCTATTTCATACTCAAATATGAGTTTACCTTACTCATAATGCGTTTGGTGTTTGCAAATTACACACAAGTCCTTTTAGTTTTCTGATTTATTAAACAACCTAGAAAAAAAAAAAAAAAATAAAATAGAAAAAAATAGTATTACTGTACACACTGCACAAACTTGTATAAATAATTCATTTTTACTTTTTTTATATATAATTGAATAAACTATTTTTTATATCTTATATTTTCTTTTACATTTTATGTAAATATCATTTTAACAAAAAATAAAAAATATAACAAATTTTTTAATTTTTAAAATATATAAAATTACGATGCATAGATTGAACTAAGTAAAAACACATCATTAAAATAAGACACCAAAATAACACACAAGTACTGAAATAAAAATGATCTATCATTTACTTGTAAGAATAAAGTTTTTTATGCATTCGATGTATTTTTTTCCTCGTGTAATGTAATTTCTTTTTCGATCGTTTCAATTATAATTACGATTCTTAGTGTTTTTGATAAGCATTTTTTTTTATGTTTTTTTATATATTTAATATTTCTCAATCGAATTTAAAATAATACGTGGACTAATTTGTAAAATTACAAATATATGTGTAATATTGAAAGTTGTAAAAGTTGATATGAAAGAGAATATTCTGAGAATATTCTTTTGAGTTTGAGAATGATTTTAATGGTTGGAGGAAAGTCACTGTATTTTAAGTTTAAGAATGAGTTTGGGTGTGAGAATGAGTTTTTCGATTGGAGATGGTCTAATATCGTAATTAGACCATTCCAACGTGGCTTAAGGTCTAATGAAGGGTCAAAGGTCAACCGCCTTTTTTACTAGATATAATATTTCCATTCCAAATTTATTTTTGTTATAATATATATATATATATATATATAAACCCACAAAAACTATTTGGATTTCAGTTTCTAAGAAACATTCCGTCCGTCTTATGTATTATCAAAGCCACATGGATCGTGGATCAAAGTCCCAAATGCGCCTCCACAAGATCCTATCCATCATAACCACGATAAAGCCACCGCCGCCGCAGCAGCAGAAAGCCACCGCCAGAGAACCTCCGCCTGACCACGACGATGCTCAACGGAGACCGTTCGAATCGGTCGGCGGCTGCCGTGATCGTGCAGAGGAAGATGGAAGCTTCGAGCTCAGCGGAAAGACGGAGTATCCCGCCGGTAATAGATTGGACCTGCTTATACAGGCTGCGGACATGGTTTTCGGGTCGGGTAGTGACGGTGGTGACAGACTCGGGTCGGATAGGGGCGATGCGGCGGCAGTAGGAGGAGGGGCTGAGCTGAGTGAGGAGAAGAGAGAGAAGAGGAGGAGGGTTGTGCCGTACAAATACAGAGACTCGGTGCTTGAACCGCCTTTGTCTAGGCACGCTGCTTCGGTTTTTCCGTTGAAGCGTAGGCGTCTGTAATAAATAAATAAAATTATTATGTAAAAAAGGAAAACAAAAAATAGCTGTTGTGCCGTTGAATGTTTGTGTTTTTTGACTCTTATTTTTTTCATTAAGTTTGATTATAGTATTTATGGAATAATAGTGTTACTTAATATGTGGGGATATCTTTAAGATTGATCGCAAATGTTTCATATATACTGGATGAATATGACGATATGAGATGACGTCGTATATGGGCCTTATTGTCTATTGGGCCGAGCAAAATACTATTGAATGAGCCCACATTAAATTTACTATAGAAAAGCTAAAGGTAATCTTCAGCACTAGCAAAACAACCAAGTTTTAATGATGAGCAGTAAACTGTTGGTGGTGGTTTGCCTGAGTCGTTAAGTGGGAAGACTTTAGATCTTCTGTACGTCTTTTAGTTTAGTTGATAATATTTTAAATAATTTTCACAAATAAAAAATTAGAGACCAAATAATTAAGAGCACTGAGCGTTTACTGTCCATTTAAATAAATTTTTTATATATCTGAATGACCTCAAATAAATTAAACATGACATAAACATAGTAGCACAACACAAGAATCTATAATGAAATGAAAGCAAAAAATATCAAAACGCTTTTAGAAATTTGGCTGACAATCTCAGACAATTGAATTGAACCCATTTTGTTTTTTTTTCCCCCATTTTCACTCCTCTTCTATTACAAAGCTTAGTAAGAGATAATAAAACATCGCAGAATACACTGCTTCACCGAATATAGTACAGTACAGTAGTAACAATCACTCAAGACAATGAATGTAGTGGAGCCTTTAAAAAGAACCATTACGCACAAATATCCATTACAGTAACGTTGGTAATATAATACAATTTCACCTCTTAACTTGCCAAAGGTTTGGAAGTAGCCTTCTTAATAGCTTCGGCATACGTCCTGTGTTGGTACGTAAGAGTCGACTCGAGCAAATCCCAAAGCGGCGTTTTTGGATTCCAACCTGAGGACAGAAAACACATTAGAAAAAAAGAGAAAATTTGAGGGAGATGAATTTACCATTATTAAATTTACCCAGTTGTCTGTTTATTATGGTCATGTCTGGAATCCTTTTGTCACTGTCATCATATCCTTCGCCGTAGAATTCTTTTGAGCTCACGTCTACAGTTGGCGTATCGAGAGGAGGTTCGTCGCTGACCTTAGAGTAGATCTAAGGAAATCAAAGAAAACTTGAAAATGTGATAGAAGCATCATTTCTGCGAGTTGCCTAATAATAAAAAAAGGACGGGTAGAAATATAAAATACCTGGGTCATCATTTCTGCAAGCTGCCTAACTGTAACTTCATTGTTGGGGTTTCCCACGTTGAATATTTGACCATTAGCTTGGGAAGGATTTTCCTAGGCAAAAATACAACATTCAGATGATAGGCAGATATATAAGAAAATACCAAATGGCACAGTTTTCGGGAGAAATATGAAAATAAGCTTACAATCATTAAATGAACAGCTTCGATGGCATCCTTGATATAAATGAATGTCCTCTGTGATTCGCCGCCATCGACGAGCTTCAGTGGTTCACGCCTAAGCAGATTCTAAACACAGAAGAAAATGAGTGGATATTTCATCATGGTTGGAGAAAGGAAGGTCTTACATTGCTAAAGCAGGCAAGAACTCTTGGAACACCCTCGCTTGGACCATCAATTCCTGGAATAAAATCCATCCTGGGACCAATCCAGTTGAAGGGTCTCACAATTGTGAATTCAAGACCATTCTCAGCACCTTCCGCTGTAGAGCAGATCACATACAACGAGAACAATATAAGCTTTAACACTAATGAATACGTTCTGCAACTTATAGATCAAGTCCACAAACTCACCATAGATCAGCCTTTCGATTAACTGCTTGGCACATGCATAAGACCACCTCTGCTTCTCAACGGAGCCAAAAATGCAAGGTGAGGCATCTTCCTTGAGAATGTAATATTGAGGGTCCTGATGCAAAGTAATTGCTTATATTTCCGTACACTTATGTCAACCAACTAAAAAACCAACGACCCCCATGACAGTAAAGATGAACTTCAATTTAATGAAGAAAGGACCGAATGATAGAACTCTACAAGACGCCAAAACTGACGCTTACCTGACGCAGTGGACTGTCTTGGGGTAAAAATGCACCAATAGTTTTTCCATAGACTTCACATGTTGAGAAATGAATAAGTCGCTTCCCATTCTCAGAACAGTACTTAACCTAAAACAATAACATTTCATACAAGCTTCAGCATTATTTGCAGACTAAATTATACTACTACAAACAATAATGAAATTGTCACAGGACAAGAAACTCACCACAGGGAGAGCATCGATGAAATTGCTGTATATGGTGTCAAGAGGGCGGGTATTATAATCTGCTGGAGTGCAGATAGCAGCAAGATTTACAGTCTGCATCATAAACAATAAATAAGGTTACTCAGTCTTTGACCAACATAGCTCCCTTGCATTAACACACAGACAGTGGCACTCACATATGCAAACCAAGAAAATACAACAGTCGCGAGACTGTTTTTTATCATGCTAAACTCAGTGCCACATAGCACATATCAACAACAGATCCGAGATCAACCTCCGATCATATTATATAACATAAAGCGGATAAAAGGACTAAACAATTGTAAATCAGAATCGCATAGTTAAAAATGTTAATGCCGACAACCAGAAAAAAAAACAAAATAAAAAATAAAAATTACTCCACGAAAAATCGACGCACAGAAATTAACCAAAGCACCGACAATTTTCAATGTCGAAAAAATGTGAAAAAAACGACAGGAAGTGAGGATAAATTACGAGATCTGCCATGCGGATGAGTCCTTCGAGACGCGAATCGTTCTTAATGTTGAGCCTGTGGAACTGAATACGATCGGACCACGGCTGATTCGCCGGCTCCAGCAGGTGCTTGATCTTGTCGTTGTAAACATCAACGGCCAAAACCTTGTGCTGCGTCGCGGCCATCAGCTTCTCGCACAAATGCGAGCCGATGAAGCCTCCAGCTCCGATCATGCATATCGTTAACGGCGTAATCGGATCACCGTCCAGATCTAGTCTAACACCGCTAGTAGACATTGTTGTATATCACCTCTTTTTGCGAGGGCAGCTGCAGAAATGAAAGAGATTGGAGAGATGCAGTGAAGCGGACTAAAGAGGAAAGCAGCGAGAGAGAGATGCGAGCGAATAATAGATGATTGCAATTAATATGATGGGTGTGCAATAAAATATTAATATAATATATTTTATATTTTAAGAATTATTATTAATTTAAAATGTTTAGTATATGAAATTTTAAATTTAATTGTGTAATTTCTGTAAGTATAAAAAAAATTAATTTATGGTGATATAATTAAAATAAATAAAAATTTGAAGGATAATTATATATTTTACGTGTGATACCAAATTAATTCAAGAGACGTTAATATGTTTGCTTATTATATTTTTTTAAAGCATAATCGATTCGATTCGTGTGTTATAATATATAAATACAATATCTGAAGTTATTTTTAATAGTGAAATCATAATCTTAATTTTTTATTTATATAAAATTTAAAAAAATGAGTAAAATGGTAATTATAACTGCAATAACAAATTAAATTTAAGTCATTTAAAATCAGTTACCCTAATCTAAGTTGTTCAACCTTAATATACAGTATAAATATATTCAGTATATATTATATGATTATACTAATTAAATACCTTTTTTTCAAAACAAAAGTTTCATAAATAAATGAAAACGATTTACATGTGGCGAGCATCCCTCTGAAAACATTCGATAATTCAGTAGAGAAGAAATCTCTCATACACTGAAGGATGAAAAAACAAATGCAAACATAAAAATACAAATCCAAAAATGACAAGTTTTAGAGATTGAATAAAAACATCTAAAGAATTTATTACATATCGAGCCTAAAACTCAACGCTCTAACAATTCAAACTTGATCACTATCGTTAGCAAATTTCGAACGACCTTTGGCATCAACATCTATGTTCATGCTCCCAACACTCACCTCCATCAATACTTCGGCTTGTTCATCTGCCTCTCTTTTAGTCTCAGAAACGCCATTCTCTTTAGCTTTCGTTGACGAGGACGAAGGAGGCATAAGCTGCTGTTTAGGCCCACCGCAGATCCATGGATGGTTAAGGCACTGACCAGCGGTCGGTCTCTTCTCGGGAACAAAATGTAGTATTTGGGTAAGAAACTCGGACATTTCGTCGGCGTCTTGCTCCCGAAAACTGTACTTCTGCATAAGGACCTTGTTCATCGGCCAAAACCTAAGCCTTCTGATGTGTCTTAAGTCTCCGTTACGACTGAAAAGATCGCGCGAGTATCGACCGCTCAGGGCAACCTAAGGATAGGCGTAAGAAGAAAATGAGCGAGAAAAAATAAACAAACATTGGGTTCAGGCCAAGATGATGGATTTGCTGATTGACACTTAAACATATATCCTCTCACTCTCTCACCTTCTGCGGCATGTTTCCAAGGAGCTCCATCATTAGGGCCAAATGATCCTTCGAATATAGCGCAGAAAGGAAAAATCAGGGGAGAATAAAAAAAAAACTGCTCCCTTAGTTAGGGTAAAGCACATAACAAGTAAAATGAGGTTTTGGGAAATCAAACCTCATCGCGATCATAGTTATCGCCACTGCGCGGGTCGAAGAGCACATCGCCAGTGGCCAGCTCGAAGCAAATACAGGCGAATGACCACATATCTGCCGGCGTAGAATATTTAGAGCCCAAGATAACCTCTGGGGATCTGTACTGCCTTGTCTGTACATCGCTAGTGAATTGCTTGTAAGTCCAACAAGCATTACCAAAATCAACTAACTTGCATTTTAGTCCGACCTCGGACAACAGCTTCTGCCTCAATGCTTTGCTGCCTCTCTTACGACCCTTAGTTCTTTCACACGCATCATTTGCACCACCGTTGTTTGCTGCATTAGCAACTGAGGCGATTTTTTGCTCCTCCTCATTCTCAGGCTCACCTTCTTCCTTCCCCGCACACTTCCGAGATGCTATCTTAGCCTTTTTTCGTATTTTCTTTTTCTGGTTTTTAGTAAGATCACCATTTGAAGTACTCTTACCATCTTTTGAACCCTCTGATTGAGAAACGATCTTGCTTTTACTGGACGCAAGAACTGGAGGTGCACCCGACTTTCTCAGGTCTTTAGATGGATCGATCATCGACAAGAGCAGAACATTTTCTGGCTTTAGATCCGTGTGTATGATTGATAGCTGACGGTGCAAATAATCCAACCCCACTAAGATATGGAAGCATATTTCTTTAACCATGTGGATTGGTAGCCCTTTGTAGTCTGAGTACTTGATCAGCGTCAAAAGATTGTCTCCCAAGTACTCAAAAACCATACAAACGTGCTGCCCATTCGGCCCCGAATGTTTAAAATGATCTAAAAGCTTCACCACGAATTTATTGTCCTCGGGATCTCCATCAGCTATCTGCTTTAAAATAGTGATTTCATCCATCGCTGCTTCCGTGTAATGCTGAGCACTCTTTTGAACTTTCAAAGCCACATAGATCTATCTCCATATGTGAATAAAAAGAAAACAAAACAAAAACGAAACCAGTACCCATCAAATTCATCGCATTTATCATAGCAAAATTATAGAATGATAGTAAAGCTAACATCATCTCTCCAGCCAAAGATCTACCGCCTTCATGTCAACTACGATTCTTGGACTAAACCATCCAAAAGCAATTCAACGCCAGAGATCGATTTGTAGTTACAAAGATAAACGATACAAACCTGTGAAATAGGTC
Organism: Lindernia subracemosa; assembly: GCA_028392965.1. Lineage (NCBI taxonomy): Eukaryota > Viridiplantae > Streptophyta > Magnoliopsida > Lamiales > Linderniaceae > Vandellia > Vandellia subracemosa. The sequence continues at coordinate 2,802,385 of JAQPCC010000020.1, read as the reverse complement.
TAATTCTTACAAATCGAAAATATAATTTCATAAAGAATTCGTAGATCTCATGCTCATAACCAGAAATTTTCTTTCTATCCGCTAAATCAACACAAACTATTTCCTCTCCACTCCAAGAAATAGGCAAATCTCTCACGGCCTAGCAATCCCACTCATCCCTGACCCAAACAAGCACTCACATACACTTGCCGACCTCATCACTGCATTAAATAATCCTGATGCCTAACACCTTGAAAAAAAGACTACAAAAAATTGAAGTCCATAAGGGTCGAAAGAAGATTTCATTACAGATTTTTGAGTGTCCCAAGCAAGCCAAACAGTGGAGAAATGCCCCCAACCAAGCTTGCTCTGAACAACGTATCTGCCGTGCTTGAACGCGTCCCCCACACGCACCGCGTGGTACCCACCTCGCCTGTAGTCTTCAGTCCCTTCGTCTTCCGAAGTCAAATCTTCGCTCGTCTCGCTTCGATCCTCGCCGTTTCTATCGATATCGTCCGCCATAGATCGCTCAGATCTCATCCCTCGACAATTCTCTTCTTATTCTCCCTCTCTTCCGCCGTCGTACTCCGGCCGGAAGATGTGTGTGTTCGTAGACGGGAAGAGGGTGGTTGCTAGCTAGGGTTTCGATTAATTGAAGCTTTCCGGCGTTTTTTATTCTGTTTTGTGCGTTGGGGAAAATGTTTTTTTCCTTTTTTTTTTCCTCTACTCTTTTATTACGTTAGTTGTTTACCGTTATTTTCTCTGTTTATTTTAACTGTCAGAATTATACTTTTCTCTTTTGTTTAAAACATTCAAAAACATAATTATTAGTTTTACTATCATCGATTTAAGCTGCATTATTCAGTTTTCTCGTGATTAAATGAATTTCAAAGTTTCTGTCTTTTCTTTTACCACGTGAAGTTAGAAAAATTTACTAAAATCTAAATCGATGTCATTTATAAAATATAATAAATCATTAAGCACACAAAAAATAAATATAAATATATCAAACTCAGATTTGTCAAATTAGGTGTACTCACTGTAATTAAAAAAATAAATTATAAATCATTGGAAGTATCGAGCCATCTCTATTTTATGCTTTTCATACTTTCTTCGCTAAACTAAAAGGACGAACTTTATACATATACAATTATTAAAGTAACCATTTTCAGTTTTGAATGGGACCTATAATTATTATGTTTTATACAAAAGAGAAAACGAACTAGGGACATGTATTATTTATTATCAATCAAATTTTTAAAATTTAAAATATAACTCAATTCAACAATAAAACATAACGTCATTTATTTATTAATTCGTACAATACAATCATAGTCTTTATTACATATACATATATTCAAACCAAACTATAGCAAATCTCTTTAAAAACCTTCAAGCTCTCCCTAAATAGAGGAACAAAGACATCAACGCTCCCATCCCCCGAAAACGACGGCACGACAAACACCATACCCTCCGTCGGAAAATACGACGGCACGAAAACGTAAGGACAGCCATGTCCAAAGTCGAGATCGTAGAAAGGCAACCTCATCCAGCTGTCGACTTCAAGGTTAGGCCAAAGCACATACTCCTTCTCGTCGACTCTATTACTATTCGGAACCAACTTCTCCTCCGTCGCCTTGTGGCTCGCAAAGTCGATTAACGACTTGAAATAATCATCGTTAACTCTACTAATCTCGTCGTGCACGACCTTCGCCGCGTAAGACAGAGGCTCGTCCAAAAGATCGCCCGCCTTGGCCCGAGGAAAAGCCCATAGCACCAAGTTCCCAAAGTACCCCTCGGGAACCCTAGGGTTTAACCTAGCCCGACCGTCGACGGATATCCTCATTTGAGTCGTGTGGGGCCCGACCAACCCCCGGGCCCTCGTTATGGCCCTCCATAGATGGGCCACGAGGCTCTCGAACGTGCTATACGTCGTCTTGTTTTCCTTACAAGAAGCCGACGCCCTAGCCTTGAGGTTGGTTAGAAAATCCCGAGTGTAATGAGCCCTATGCACCACGATGTCCTCCACGCTATGTTCTATGAGGGGATACAATTTCTTGAAATTCTCGGGCACGTACTCTCTCCCGACGTGCTCGAACTTGACCTCGGGAGGGTTTCGAGGGGCGAATAGGGTACGATCCCGACTAGGGTTTGGGATATCAATCCCCCGACAAGCCCGTCCCCATGCGACCAAGAAGTCGCTGGTCGAACGACCGTCGGCCACGACGTGGTGGGCAGTGAAACCTATCACCATAGTGCCGCAAGAGAACCTCGTCGCCTGGACTTGTAATAACTCTTCGACCCGTTCCAACCTAGGATGAAGGCTAAGCAAGGAGCTGGAAGGTTCTAGAAGGAGCTTGTCATCGAGCTCTCCGTCGACCGATGCTTCGACGAACCGAACGCCTTCGTCGTTCAAGAGGATGAGATTAGGGTTTCCTTCTTCGTCCCTTTCGAGCCTCCCCGCCCATTCTCGATACCTAGCTAGGGCTCTTCGAAGCCCTAATTCAATGACAGCGTTCGGTGGGGTCGGCGGGCGGTAAGCGTAAATAACTGCCATGTGCTGATCGAACGTCACCTTGTCGAAGACCGATAATGGGGCGCGGTGTGTTTTCGGAGGCAGAGGGGCGTTTGAGTATAAGGGTTTTATTGTTCTTGAGTTGCTAATCTTCACATCCATGTCTTTTTTTTTTTGCTGGATAATCTAAATAATATGAAATATGTGATTATAGAGCATGCAATGCTTCTTGATTTATGTTTACTTGAGGATTATATGAAGAGGGGGACCTATATATATATATATATATATAGGTGCAATAAAGTTGAATTAATGATTTTTTTTTATATATTTATATTATTGATATTGTAAATACGATTGGCTACTACATATTATTTCATGTATAGTATACATTGTTGCTTCTAGTACTGGCCAATACCATAAAAGTCAGTTTTGTTAATGGTGACAGCTGCACCACTGAGTTTGGTAAGAAGATAAGATATATGCCGTATTTATCAAAAGAAATTTCTCGAACTTTTCTTTTATTTTAATTATCTTTTTAGAGGAGAAGTGAAGGCAAAACACGTATTTTTCAGTGATCTTTTTAGGATGAAATAATACGTTTTGTCTTTCTTCGGACCGCATAATCTCCAAAGTGCCTTCGTTGGATTTCACAGTCATTTACGTACTGCAAAAATGATCTCTTTGTATTGTACTTTTAAGACACGTTTGCAACACCATTTAAGTAGATTCAAAGCTTATCAAAAATAGTTTGAAGTGTTAATTGGTTTTTTATTTTCTTTTTTGTGTGTTATTAGTAGTGGAAGATGATGCTTGTCTGACTTAACCATTTCAATTGGGATCTTAAAGATGGTTCATAATTGCTAAAGAGCTTTCTTAATTTACACAAAAAAAAAAAAGCCAAGTTGTGACTTTTGTCCAAGGTGATGATACCATGTATATTTTGATGCCCAAAAAAAATCCGATCAAGCTACAACCAATCGTCTTACTCTTCTTTTCAAAACTCATCGTAATGATTCCTCTTGCAAACTGTACGAACAAACGTTAGAAGGACGCTGGTAGTGCTTCCGGCAAAGTTCCTTCGATGTTTAAGTCAGTCTATTTTTCTTTTCTTCAGTTCTTTCATGAAGTGTAGAATGATTAGAGAGAGTAATCTCCAATAGTAGGCGCACCTGCGTATTTATAGTGATCAGAATGAAAGGGTAACTTACCATGCCGAAATTCCAGTCTCGGAATATACATGGTCAATCTCCACCTTGCTCTTCTGCTCACAGCCTTTCGAAAATAATGCGTCAAACGAGTTACTTCCACTTAAGTATCACCGCCTCTCGAAAATATGGCTTCGAACACGGTCTTAGAAAATATAGGGGTTTTGAAACATGGACCTCCCATCACTCATGGATGGACAATGACCATATCTTCCAAGTGGGTCTCGACATGCATTTTTAAATTAACATTATATTAGTGTAAAAAAATAAAATTATTATACCACGGATTAAAATTCTACAATGAGATCTTTAATGAAATCGAACTTCGGTTATGTATTCGTGGCGAGAACGATGTGCTAAGAATCTATACTATTTATAAATGGTGTGGGGCATGTAAAAGTCGTAATTTGGTCTGTCAAGTAAAATTTTTATTAAACCCTTCTATTTTTTTTTTTTTTTTAATTTAAGTAATTATCATTTTACCCTTCAATTTTTTAATTATTACAATTATTACATCAAAAATTAATTTTTTATATACTTAAAATAACTCATAATTAAATTTTAAATTAAAATTTCGTCTATTAAATATGTTAAATTACAAATAACTTAAAATATAAAATAATATTATATATATTTATATATTAGAGCGCATGAAGATTACATTAAAAGGATGTGTGAATATTAATTTTACAGTATGAAATATAATGCCTAATAATGTATTATATTGATAATAATAACAACACTACTTTTACGACAATATCAATATTAAACTCCAAATATAATACCTAATTATTATGAAATAATTAAATGTGGATGTTTTAAATAATAATATTAGTTAAATTATTGATGATTTGGAAGTATTATATTAAATGATGATAATGTGATAAGATGATAAGATGAGGTGTTTAATTGAAGAGTTTGTATTTTAGTGTGAGGTGTATAATTGTAATTAATGTGATTAGTTGTAATAGTGAATTATTAGTAGTATAAATAGGTGATTAGAGTTCATTGTAAATCACACCAAGTATTGAAATACTTAATCTCTCTCTAATCTCTCTCTCTTTATATTATAAGCTATATTATCATTATAATCTTAATATAAGTATAATTATAATAAAATAATCTTAATATAATATTAATCACAATTAATATTTTTATAACACGTTATCAGCACGACCGCTCTCCGTCGTCAAGATCAACCTCCGTCGAAGATCTCGTACGAGTTTAGTCAAGGTATGGTAATTTAATTTTAATTTATACTAATCATATATTAATTGTGATTAATTTAAAAATATTATATAAAAGTATTATTTAAAGGTTTTATAACTAAACGCCAATACCCGAGTGGTTTCGCGGAATATCGTTCACTACAAGTGACGAGAGGTCCAGGTTTCGATCCCCGTGGAGGCGTGTGATTTTTTTTTATTTATGCACGTACACAACACAAGCCCACGAGGTCTTGCGGTAATCCCAACCTCAGTAGCGGCATATTATTAATCTTTCTTTAATAAGAAAAAAATGTCGTTTTATACAAAGATGGATCTTCTACTCCTTACATTATTTACGGTGATCATTTCCGCTATGTGGATAATATTTTTACCAATGTTTTTAAAATATAATTATTAATTGTAATTTCTTTAATATTATAATTACTGAAATATATTTTATTTTGAAGGATGTCGCTATGTCCGATGTTTGATCTTTTACTTATGATTATGATTACGGCGACACTGATCTGGATGTGGATATCATTTTTTATAAGAACTTTTACAAAAGAAGATACAAAAGAAGATTTAAAAGAAGATTAATTATAAGTTTTTTTTTTATTATGTAAGTTTTAATAACATGTTTTGTATTTTATTATAGTAATATGTCGAACTTGGCGAGCCTTGAGTTTGTTGCACTCGATATCACTGGAAAAAATTATTTACCTTGGGTACTAGATGCTGAAATCCATTTGAAAGCAAAAGGCTTAGGTGACACCATTGATCCCACGAAAACCACAACTGAACAAGACAAGGCGAAAGCTATGATTTTTCTTCGCCACCACATTCACGAAAATCTGAAAGTTGAATACTTAACAGAAAAGAATCCAGCTGAGTTGTGGAAAAACCTGAAAGAACGATATGGCCACTTGACAACTGTTATTCTCCCCAATGCAAAGTACGAATGGCTGAATTTACGATTGCAGGATTTTACGTCGGTAAGTGAATATAATTCTGCCGTTTATAGAGTTACTTCCACGTTGAAATTATGTGGAGAGACAATTACTGATAACGATATGCTGGAGAAAACATTCACCACATTTCATCCACAGAATATGATATTACAACAGCAATATCGGGAGAGAAAATTTAAAAAGTATTCAGATCTAATTTCTTGCTTACTTTTGGCTGAGCAAAATAATGAATTGCTGGTGAAAAATCACGAATCCCGAACGACTGGTTCTACTGCACTCCCTGAAGCGAATGCAGTCAAAGTTAATAATGACAACAGTCGAGGTAATGATCGTGGACGTGGTCGTGGTGGATATCGCGGCCGTGGACGTGGTCGTGGTCAAGGTCGTGGTCAAGGCCGTGGTCGTGGCCGAGGATATTATGGTGGTGGTTATCAATATTTCCGTGGTGGTTATCATAATTATCGTGGCGGTCATCAAAATATTCCCCAGAAGAGGAAAAGTTTTGATAATAAAGATGAGAAGAGGCAAACTGAACAAAAGAATAATGATGAAAAATGTTATCGTTGCGGTGGTTCTGGCCACTGGTCGCGCAATTGTCGTACGCCCAAACATCTTGTTGAGCTATATCAGGAATCTCAAAAGGGCAAAGGAAAGAAAATCGAAATGAATTTTGTTCAGGGTGAATTCGCCTCTACCTCTGATGCCAATGATGAAAATGCTCATTTGGAAGCTGCGGATTTTCTGATCGATGAAAATTAATCTGCTATGATTTTATTTATGCATTATGATTTACTATTGTGTGTTTTATTATATATCGTTGTTTTAAGTTATCTATATGTTTGTAATGCAATATTTCTTTTTCAATAATAAATATTATGTGTTTGTTTATAAAGGATATTATTTGATGGATGCGGGCATGTGCAATGAAGAATTGTGTCTTGCAGACTGTGCAACGACGAATACGATTCTAAAAAATAAGAAATATTTCGATCATCTTGATATGAAAGAAGCCAGTGTTATTACTATATCGGGTAGCACGAATATAATTGAGGGCTCCGGAAGAGCTAATGTTTTACTGCCCAGAGGAACAAGGCTGATAATTGAAAATGCTTTATATTCTCCTAAGTCTCAAAGAAATTTATTAAGCTTTAAAGCTATTCGACATAACGGATATCATATTGAGACTGCAGAAAAAGGAGATATTGAATATTTGCATATTACAAAAGTGATATCGAATGACAAAAGAATTGTGGAAATATTACCATCTTTTGACTCTGGGCTATATTACACATATCTTAAAACAATTGAATCACATGCTATCGTAAACCAGAAGTTTACTAATGATAATACATTTGTTGTTTGGCATGACCGGTTGGGCCATCCCGGTTCAATTATGATGCGGAGAATAATTCAAAATTCACGTGGACATTTAATGAAGAACCAGAAGATTCTTCAATCGAATGAATTATCATGTGTTGCTTGCTCTAAAGGGAAGTTGATTATTCGTCCATCACCAATAAAAATAAAGAATGAATCTATAAGATTTTTGGAACGTATACAAGGTGATATTTGTGGACCGATACATCCATCGTGTGGACCATTTAGATATTTCATGGTATTGATTGATGCATCAACTAGATGGTCTCATGTATGTTTGTTATCAACGCGGAATGTAGCTTTTGCGAGATTGCTTGCTCAGTTGATTCGATTAAGAGCACATTTTCCGGATTATCCAATAAAGAAAATACGCCTTGATAATGCTGGTGAATTTACTTCCAAGGCATTTAATGAATATTGCATGTCTATTGGAATTGATGTTGAGCACCCCGTGCCACATGTCCATACGCAAAACGGTCTTGCAGAATCGTTGATTAAAAGGTTGCAATTAATTGCAAGACCATTATTAATGAAGTCGAAACTTCCCTCTTCTTGTTGGGGACATGCTATATTACATGCAGCGGCACTAATCCGCATCAGGCCAACAAGTTATAATGATATCTCCCCGATACAAATGGTTTATGGTCAGGAACCAAATATTTCCCATCTGAGAATTTTTGGATGTGCGGTATATGTTCCAATTGCTCCACCACAACGCACGAAGATGGGACCTCAAAGGAAGTTGGGAATATATGTCGGATTTGAATCTCCATCGATAATAAAATATTTAGAACCTCTAACTGGAGATTTATTTACGGCTAGATTTGCCGATTGTCATTTCGATGAATCGAATTTTCCGACATTAGGGGGAGAAAAGAAACAGCTGGAAATGAGTATTAGTTGGAATGAATTATCGCTAAATCATTATGATCCTCGAACGAAAGAATGTGAACTAGAAGTTCAAAAGATAATTCATTTACAAGGATTAGCTAATCAACTGCCAGATAGCTTTACTGACCTTAAAAGAGTGACTAAGTCACATATACCAGCTGTTAATGCTCCTGCAAAAGTTAATGTTCCTGGAGAACATATAATGATCGAGCCTAAACCACAACTAAAACGTGGTAGGCCCTCGGGTTCCAAAGATAAAAATCCTCGAAAAAGAAAAGGAGCAAATAATAAGAATGGTCCAGTCGAGGATTTATCGACTCTAGAAGAGTCAATGGGCATTAATGATTATGATAATGGAAATCAGGTACCTGAAATTTTGAGAATAATGATAATGAAGAGATCTCGATAAATTATGCTCAAAATGGAATTAGATGGAACCGAGAAAAAGTCAACGTTGACAATAAATTCTCATTTAACGTAGCGCTACATGAAATGAATGAGATAAATGAGAATGAGGATCATGAACCAGGGTCTGTAAAAGAATGCAGACAAAGAAATGATTGGCCAAAATGGAAAGATGCAATCGAGGCAGAATTAAAATCACTTGAGAAACGAAAAGTTTTCGGACCTGTAGTCCGCATACCAGAAAATGTAAAGCCGGTTGGATATAAATGGGTTTTCATCAGAAAGAGAAATGAAAACGGTGAAATTGTGAGATACAAAGCACGGCTTGTTGCACAAGGCTTTTCACAACGACCTGGTATTGATTATGAGGAGACGTATTCTCCTGTGGTGGATGCAACGACTTTTCGTTATTTAATTAGTCTGGCAGTACGTGAAGGACTCGATATGCGTCTAATGGATGTTGTCACCGCTTATTTATATGGATCACTTGATAGTGATATATATATGAAACTTCCCGAGGGATTTCAGTTACCTGAAAATTCAGGGCCCCGAAATGAGTACTCAATCAAGCTAAATAAATCGCTTTATGGATTAAAGCAATCTGGGCGTATGTGGTATAATCGCCTAAGTGAATATTTATCGAAAGAGGGGTATAAAAATGATCAAACTTGCCCGTGCATATTTATGAAAAGATCTGGAAATGAATTTGTCATCATTTCAGTTTATGTTGATGATATTAACATAATTGGAACTCCTGAAGAGTTATCAAAAGCCGTTAATTGTTTGAAAAAAGAGTTTGAAATGAAAGATCTCGGTAAAACGAAATTTTGTCTTGGACTGCAAATTGAATATTTAAAGAATGGGATATTCGTACATCAAGAGACTTATACGAAAAGGTATTGAAAAGATTTTATATGGATAAAGCTCATCCATTGGATACTCCAATGATTGTTCGATCTTTAGATGTGAATAAAGATCCGTTTAGACCTTGCGAAAACGATGAAGAATTACTTGGTCCTGAAGTACCATATCTCAGTGCTATTGGAGCCCTAATGTATTTAACGAGTCATACGCGCCTGATATAGCGTTCGCTGTGAATCTATTGGCGAGATATAGTTCGTCACCGACTCGTAGACATTGGAATGGAATTAAGCGAATTTTTCGATACCTTCAAGGAACAACTGATATGGGATTGTTCTATTCTAATGAATCAAAAACAGATTTGATTGGGTATGCAGATGCTGGTTTTCTATCTGACCCACATAATGCTCGATCGCAAACGGGCTATTTATTTACACATGGCGGAACCGCTATTTCATGGCGGTCAGTTAAACAAAGTTTAACGGCTACTTCTTCTAATCATGCGGAAATTTTAGCTATTCATGAAGCTAGCCGAGAATGTGTTTGGTTGCGATCGATAATTGAGCATATACAACAAACCAGTGGGCTAGTATCGAAAAAGTTACTTCCTACGATTTTATATGAAGATAATGCTGCATGCATTGCCCAATTAAAGGAAGGATATATTAAGGGAGATAGAACAAAGCATATTTCACCAAAATTTTTCTTTACACATGATTTAGAGAAAAATGGTGATATTGATGTACAACAAGTGCGATCAAGTGAAAATCTTGCAGATTTATTCACGAAAGCACTTCCCCCAATAATTTTCAAAAGATTGGTATATTCAATTGGAGTTCGAAAACTTCGAGATCTTAAATGATGTCATCATCAGGGGGAGTAAATACGCGTTGCACTCTTTTTCCCTTCACTGAGGTTTTTCCCATGTGGTTTTCCCAGTAAGGTTTTTAATGAGGCAACAATCGAAAGCGTATCTAAAAGAATCATGTACTCTTTTTCCTTCATTAGGTTTTTATCCCATTGGGTTTTTCCTAATAAGGTTTTAACGAGGCATATTCTTTGAAAACATCCAAGGGGGAGTATTATGAAATAATTAAATGTGGATGTTTTAAATAATAATATTAGTTAAATTATTGATGATTTGGAAGTATTATATTAAATGATGATAATGTGATAAGATGATAAGATGAGGTGTTTAATTGAAGAGTTTGTATTTTAGTGTGAGGTGTATAATTGTAATTAATGTGATTAGTTGTAATAGTGAATTATTAGTAGTATAAATAGGTGATTAGAGTTCATTGTAAATCACACCAAGTATTGAAATACTTAATCTCTCTCTAATCTCTCTCTCTTTATATTATAAGCTATATTATCATTATAATCTTAATATAAGTATAACTATAATAAAATAATCTTAATATAATATTAATCACAATTAATATTTTTATAACACTAATAATGTATTATTTTGTTTTTATATATTTTGATTACAAATCTAATTGCTATTCATAGGCGCGTAAACTTCCACTTTTACAATTAATTTCAATCAATAACTAATACATCTAACTCCAATCACAAATTAATTCAAATAACTTTAATCACAATTAAAAAATTGTAAATGTAACTAAAAATTAATACAAATAAATTTAATCACCAATTAATAATTTAGACATCCACATACACAATTACACACACAATAATTAACACAATGTAATATACTCAATCCAAACTATAGCAAATCTCCTTAAAAACCTTCAAGCTCTCCCTAAATAGAGGAACAAAGGCATCAACACTCCCATCCCCCGAAAAAAACGGCACGACAAACACCATACCCTCCGTCGGAAAAAAACGACGGCACGAAAATGTACGGACAACCATGTCCAAAGTCGAGATCGTAGAAAGGCAACCTCATCCAGCTGTCGACTTCAAGGTTGGGCCAAAGCACATACTCCTCGTCGACTCTATTACTATTCGGAACTAAGTTCTCCTCCGTCGCCTTGTGACTCCCAAAGTCGATAAACGACTTGAAATAATCGTCTTCAACTCTACTAATCTCGTCGTGCACGACCTTCGTCGCATGAGACAGAGGCTCATTCTATATATTGCTTGCTTTAGCCCGTGGAAAAGCCCATAGCACCACGTTCCCAAAGTACCCCTCGAGAAACCCTAGGGTTTAAATGAGCCCGACCATCGACGTATATCCTCAGTTGCGTCGTGTGGGGCCCTCGTTATGGCCCGCCATAGATGGGCCGCGAGGCTCTCAAAAGTGCTATAGTAGGTCTTGATTTCCTTCTTAGAATCGGTCGTTAGAGAAGCCCTAGCTTTGAGATTAGATAGAAACTCCCTAGTTATAATGATCCCTATGCACCACGACATCATCATCCACGCAATAGTCGAGAAGAGGACGTATTCTTTTTAAATCTTCGGTTAGGCATTCTTGCCCGACGTGCTCGAACTCGAATTCAGGAGGGTTTCGAGGGGCGAATATAGTGCGATTGCGATTAGGGTTTGGAATATCATTAAACCCTCGACAAGCTTGTCCCCACGCAATAACTCGTCGATTCCATCTAACCTAGGATGAAGACTCGGCAAAGAACTAGAAGGTTCTAGAAGAAGCTTTTCGATCGAGTTTCCTCATCTACTAATAATGCTTCGACGAACTTAACGCCTTGATCATTCGGGAGAATGAGACTAGTAAAAGGAGGGAGAGAGTTGCAAAAGCAAGTTTAATAGCCAATAAAGAAGTTATTAATAACATTAAAACTTAAACGAAAAATTAAAACTCCATGAAAAAGGAGCTATTCCATTCCATGTAAATCCTCTCTATACATGCATAAATATCATTTTCGTGTGGTCTTTTTTATCCATGTATCTATCTGAATTCTAATAATATTATTAATTTATTTATTTATTTATTACTGGATAAAATAGGCTCGGACCGCCTTGACGGTAGGCGCTCGGCACATCGGGCACTTTCCGCCATCTCGGACCAATCTCATTGCACACTCACAACATGTGCACATATGGCCACACCTAGAGACAATATATATATATATATATATGATGATATTGATATTATTACACTACAGTTTTTGTAGCAGCAGAAAACAAGCAAGGTAATGATATTTAAATGTAATGTCACATAATATCATCAAAATTTAATCAGAGAGTACCTATATAGCAATGAGTTAATCTTTCCCTCACCACAGAGGCAGCACAATCCTTTCCTCATTTGTTCCCATTGAGATTCATTATCCACCGCCTCGTCTGAATCAGTATTATTCGATAGTTAAAACGCCGGAGATCTCAGCAAGAGAGAGAGAGAGAGAGAGAGACCTTGAGTTGGAACTGTTCGATTTAGGGCAGCCGACAGTTCTTGTCTGACGCAGCGTTGCAGCTCTATCTGCATGTCTATGCAAGCTTCAAGCATGCTCTGCATGTTGTTCATCCTCTGCTGAAGCCTAGCCATGTCGATCCTCATCTCGCTGATTACCTCCTCCCATTCCTTATAGTAAAGAAGAAAAGAATACGGTCATTAGCATCTCTTAAGGAGCTTTCATTCAACAGACGACTTCGATTAGAGAATGCTCTGAAGCTTTACCACTCCCAGCAGATGGTTGAAATTGGAAGGAAGTAAGCTTCCGCCGTTCAGTGCGTCGCCGTCGTCCCAAAGAGGGTTGGACTCGGCGGCATTAGTTAAAGTTGGATCGAACTGATTTGCCTCGATGTTATCAGAGACAGTTATCAAGCTTTGATCGGCATTGAGTTGCTCCTCGCCTTGTCTGATTGGGACGGGCGAAGGAGAAGAATCTTCTTCTGAATCAGTAGAAGAAAACTGAACTTGCCTCTCCACATGGGATTGCAGTACTTGGTCTAAACTATCGCGAAAGCTGCTTCGAAGAAGGCTCGAAACTCGTCCCCTATCAGAGAAAATAAAAAGTCAGTTATGAGAAAATATATCCATGGTTGTCAAATAAATACCGAGAGAGAGAGAGAGAGAGAGAGAGCTATATATACTGGCTCGAAAGTTCACTAATTTCCATGCTCTGAGCATTTTCATCCTCAGGAAAATAATCGTAGTGAAACCTTCCAAGAGACACGCCTACGTCCATGGATGAAGGCATGTGGAGCCAACTATCAATGGCCTCTTGCAAATCGTGACTAGGCCAGTCTTCCTCGTGTGGTTCTTGGACACGATCATCGCCGTCATCATAATGTAGAGCAGCAGCATTATTAGTCTCTGATGGTTCTTGAAACCATTGATCAGCAAAAGTCTCATGCCAGTTTGTAGTTAAGCGTCGTTCTTCTTCACCTTCACTTCCATAATCGGTCAATTCAGTAGATAAAACCGCAGTTTGATGCCGCCAAGAACTGTCTTGAACCTCAGTTTGATGCTGCACTTGGTCGGTGTTAACTTGCGAATCAATAGAACGAACTTCTAATTCAACATTATAGATGGATCGTTCTTGCCCACTTGCCTCATTTTCTGAAACTCCCTCCTCTCTACTAGAAATACTTTCGACATCTATAGACACTTGGTCAGAAACCTCTTCGGGCAAAGGTTCTATTTCCACGGGATGACTTTGATCCTCTATTTCAGCTACTTGGTGATCCATACTATGAGTCACTCTTACCATGGGATCATCGTGATGAGTGCCGTGCCTTCCAACTTGAACTGAGTCCGAAGTTGTATAATTTTCTGAATTTATCTTTCTCTCTGTCCATGTGGATATGGATTCATTGTTATTTTCGTTACTTGAAGAGGAATCAGACTCGGCATTGTTCGATGAAGGGGATGCAGTATTGTCCAATTTGGACAGAAACTCTTCCCTATACAAAGAATAGCATCAGAAGAAACCAGAAAATCGATACAAGCAATCAAGCCGAAACTTTTAGGAGCCAAAATAAGACAGAAGAAAGAAAGAAAGAAAATATATAATTATGACAGACTCAAACAAAGAGAGTTATAAGCTCAGAAAGCTTCATAGGCATTCATTACCTGAGGTCTGAAACTGTCTGCCTTTGCCTTAGAAAATCTAGTTCATTCGCAGCCACAGAAGATTGTCGCGTGCCTTCGACTGATATTTCATTTCTAAGAAATCTACCTCGAAGTAGAGCCTGTGAAAATGATAAAGACCTATTTATCAGATAGAGATCTTACAACATCGGTCCTTACTTCACACGACAGATAAAAAAGGTTTCAGAACAAGTATGAAAAGGGTCAACTGAATATATTCATAGCGAGATAACTAACTACCCAATCACTAACCTGAATGCGATTGCGATGAGAGAATTCAGACACGGGTTTCTGCTCAGACAAGAGCTGAAGTTCTCCTTTCCTCTCACATTGGGCCCTCATAAGAAGATCGACGAGGGTTTGTCTACCACACAGCTTTCGAATGGGCCTCCTTACACTGTTCTCCTGATGATTATTAATCACTAATCCATCACGAATCTGTTCGATCTGCGAATCAGTTTCGCTGACTTCACTCCTCGGTGACCTCGGATCGCCGTTGCTTTTATTTTCAGCACTCATTTGAGCCCATTCTCTAATTATCCTCACCCTTTCACACTCATTCTCACCAAGCCATTGAGGCCCAGAGCAATTGTTCGATCCATTAGACGAACCAGCTAAGGCACTACTGTTCTTCCACTCTCGAAAGATTTGTCTAACTCTTTCACGTTCGTTTTCTCCCAAATCACTGGACTGTTCTGATACGACACTGTTGTTATCATCTTGTTCCATCTCCGAACTAGTCACTAAAAGATTTGCCTCCGTGTTGCTAGCATCCTCAGAGATATTACTACACCCGTTAATATTAGTTTCTCCTTCGATCGAGACACACTCGGGATTTGAAGCATCCCTTTGTAGCCTAGACCTGTAAGAAGGGCTCACGACGTGATCACCCTCGAGCTCTCTCCACATTCTCAAGAGAGAAGATGCACGTGTGCTCGGTCTGTTTCTTTCAGAGTCCCGACATTGAGATTCGCCGGAGAAAGGCCCGAAAGTAGAAACATTGTGCAAACCAGCAACAGCCATTATTTTTTCTTCCAACTAGTTATTACCACACTAACAGCTAACTAGCGACAAGCTCATAAGGCAGCTTCTGTCGGCCACAATGTACAATAGATCACCAAGAAATGATCCATATTCACCCAAATTGGATCATTTCGGCATTGCGAATCCATGAATTGAATTGTCAGATCTTAGTGCAACTAGGAAATTAATACACACAAATCCAATATTGCCTGCGGAGATAGAATATTCGATATCAGAACAAGGAAGATTATTACAAAGACTTGGGGAACTTAATCCATAGAAAACCTTCACAACAAGAAAAACAGACAAAAGGGAAAGAAAATCTAGCGATCCTTCGGAAAATATCAAATATTTAAAAAGGGACAAGAAAAAAAAAAAGGTAGCCGATGACTTGCAGATCCATCTTTGTACCTGACCAATGACAACTCACGCTAGAAAAGCTAAAGTTCAGAAAGTGAAAAGCAACTCCCTTAAACATTCGAATTCCCAACATTTTAAAAACCCCAATTAATATATATAAAAAAAATTGCATCTTTAGCAGAAAAGTGTATAAATAAGGAATCAAACTATTTCAACCCAAGGCTTTTATCGATTTACCTAATCGTTCTTTGCACTTATGAACCAAAACAAACATTTCAGACACAAAATCATCGCGAAATCAACAATAAAAAACCCATCAGAAAAGCAATTATTATTAATTAACAAAAGCATGATAAACAAGAAATCATAATCATCAAAAGAGGACATACCCACAAATCTCCACGATCGATATCTCAATCAAGATCAACAAGGAGAGAAAAAAACAATAGTATCAGCTAATGGAGAGAAAAAACAATAGTATCAGCTAATGGAGAAAAAAAAATAGATGGGTAATTGATACACGGCAACTATATGAAGGGTCGCCGGGCATTGTAGGTGTCACGTTCCATTTATTACAGACAGATGGACGGAAATTTTGCCGTCAACTCTAACACGTCTATTTCTAGAAGAGTGCATTTAACAGTGAAATACTAAATAGGTAATATGACGCGTGGTCAAAGTTTCAGGTTGATATTGGTCCATCTGAAAGATAGTGTTGAGATCAACGCCTTCGATTGAAAAAACACATGTCACGATCTTAACTCACTAGATTGTCGTGTGAGAATAAACCGTCGTCAAAGTCATTTTCCTTTTGGGGAATTACTTTATTGCTCCTATATTATCGTGTATTCAACGGTAAGAAGAAGAAGGCTAGGATTGTGATATTGTGGGTAGGGTTAGGGTTAGGTGATTTTTTTTATCTTTTTTTATTTGTCTATTTAGTGTTTGATTTTTATTTTTGGCTTTATGTCGATTTTTTTTTAGATCGCATGGCTTTATAATTTTCTTTTAAATCGTTATATTCAAAGGTCTATTAGGGTACTCCCGAGGGATTTTAATTATCAATATTATAATAAATGTCATAAAATTTAAATAGTTATACATTTCAAACTAATTTTTCCATCGAAATTCCATTTTTTTTAATGATTACTTTACTTAAAAACTTTAGTTTGAATGAACTACAAATATTTTAATGTTATATATTATTTTTTTAATATCATTATTTTTTTTTTTATCAAAAAGCATTGAACATGTTACATCATATTTTAGTTTTACATATTATATTTCTTTTCTTATCTAGTTTAAGAAGTTGAGTGTTTATTTTACGATCGTAAGAATTCATACTTATAATTTCTTAGCATGAGTTCTGATACAATATTAAATGATCATTATGCCTAAATGTTTAACTTGAAGATCGTATTTTAATTTTATATATTTTATTTTTAATATGTTTTTCGCGGAATGATTTCTTTTGTATTTTGACATCGTACGGTTGTAGACAGTTAACACAATCTCACCAAATATTAAAAAAAAAAAAAATAATAAAAATAAAAAATTCGTATATTAGTTGGATCTTTTAATTAATGTTATTAAGCCGTTGAGATGTTACATTCTAGACATTTCATGTCTGTATCGGAAAGGCAAACCACGTTGGACCAAGGAAAGTCGAACATATGTATTCTAACAATTATTATTTACGTGATAGAATAGGCAATTATATATATATATATATATATATATTTATTAATTACATTGTTTAATTCCAAGGGCAAAAGGACATGTTAATTAAATTATCTGATGAATCATTGTCTCGCATATGCACCGATCAAGCTGTTTTTAAAGGTCGGTCCTATTCCATTTTAAATTTATCTTTTGTGTTTGATTATATATCCATTTTGTTTTTGCTAATATATATATATATATCTACTATATATTAAGGGAGAGCACTTAGAGTAATTGAAGGCGTAGGCCCCAGTGAGTGGTATGGACACAAGAGAATTTTGCTGAAAAAAAAACTGTTAAAACAGAAATGTTGGCTCTAATGTTGAGACAACATTCGAGACCTCAAAGTTTTCGCACAGCGGATTAAAATAAAGTTCAGAGTAAAAACGATTGAGACACAGTTTTAAAATATGCAGCAAGTTGTAAAACTTGCTGCGAGCCTTCAGGGCAAAATTCCACTCACTTGAGATGGATTACAAAAAGAACATCTATCGAAGATAGAAAACTAGCCTAGAAAAGATCCTACGAAAAGGACTATAAACCTACAAACTATGCAGGGGTAAAACGCTAGGCAAAACTACGAAACATAATAAACGTAAAGGTGAGAGCTCTCTCTTTCTTTTCTTTCTTCCTTGTTTCGTCTACTATATTTGAGAACAAAGTCCTATATTTATAGGCTCGAAATTCAGCTCCAATAAAACTCTAGAATCCCTTGAAGATCTCAACTTCCTTGCTTGAAAAGATCTTTTCTTGATTTGGTCTATTTTAGGTAAGTTCCCTAAAATCTCTCAACCACCTTCCTTGTCTCGAATTTGACTTATTCCAAGCAGCTGATCTTCATATCTTCTATATTTGGTAAGTACTTGACTTATTCTCCCATGATCTTCATATTTTCTATTTTTGGTATGATCTTCATATCTTCTATTTTTGATAAGTGCATCTCCTATTCTTTAGCTTCACTCAACTCCACCTTTGAACAATTCCAGCTCGAAAATAGATTCATGCACATAATTAAATAAAGCCACAATAATAGGATAAACGGTTTTTGGGTATGAAAGACAAAATCAAAGATAGTCCACGTCTGAGTCAATGTTGACTCAGATGCTGGCTCAACATTGTCAACATTGACACTGTCAACATTAACAATCTCCCCCTTTTTGTCTTTCTTCCGAAAACCCGTGCAGAGATAAATCCAAAAACTCCCCCTGAAATCATGAAGACATTCAGAACAAAAAGTAGTCATCACAAGATAGGAAACATTAGTCATCATAACCACTTCGAAGTCTCGAGCACATCTGCAAGCAAACACAAAAGTCAGGTACGCAATAATCTTCTATTTCTACACCTCCAGCATCTTCTTGTTATCCAGCTCCCCCTGCAGAAGTTCTTTCCTCAGCACCATTAGCTCCAGCTTCATGGTCTGCACTGATCTGCACCACTATCTCCCCCTTTTTGGGAAGAAAGTAAACCCCGAAGAACTTACCTCTGAGAAATCAGAAAGGTTATGGTGTCGTCCAGACACTTAATTTCTTTCTCCAGGTTCGATGTTGAGTCAAATGAGAAACCAACATTCTGCAACTCATAAACTAAACTGTAAGAGCGATGGAGAGCTTGAAACAGTTTGCAGAGAAGACTCAGAGACTATGATATAAAGTTTGTGCAATCGAGGAGAGATCGAGCCGAGTAAAAGGAGTTAAGGAGTAAAAACGTGGAGAGTAAAAATCAAGTAGAACCAAGTTGCGTAAAAATCTTAAAAAATCATGCATATATGGAATCAAAATCGTGCACATAAGGTAATAACATAAATCAGGTCGAGAACAAGAGCTACTAACAGTTTAGGGACTTTGATGAGCACATGAACCAAGTGGAGAGAACTTGCAAACCAAGAGATAACTCACAAAAAACCAAGTCAAGAATAAGAGATACTAACCGTTTAGTGACTTGGACGATTCACGCGAGCAAAGTGGAGAGGACCGTTCTTCAACAATCGCTAAATGAGAACTATAGACACTAGACACAAAATGGTAGATATATGTATAGACATTACCTAAGAATCAGACAAACACATACAGATTTTAGCGCAATCAAGCTGATTAGTTACACATGTTGTCCCAATATTTGACTCCACATTCCCCGAACGACTCCCTTCATTTTCTGTTCAACACCCTAGATCTCGATTTTCTTTCATTTTCTGCCTAATCTCACATTTATTTAGCTCGCATAGAGTACATCGTCACAACGAATGCCGTGTACCTAAGGAGTTTTAATAGCTCGACCTGCTCTATTTTGATATCTCCTTTTTCAGAGTTCAGCTCTTTATTCACGCATAGAATACATCGTCACCGCGAATGCCGTGTATCTAAGGAGTTTCAATCGCTTGAACCTGTTTCTAGAGTAATTTTGATGAGAGCAAAGTCATATGCAAGTGAGAAGGTCATTTCAGAAAACGGTCTAGGTGAGTCAAATCATTTCAGGAAATCACACAGAAAACTTAGAATCAAATTTCAGAACAGTAACAATCAAGCTTGACTTATGCTAATGTTGGTCCTAATGTTGGACCAACAATTACTGACACGTGCACATGCCAATATACTTTTTGAGGCTCGAAAACCTCTCGAAGTCTAAGGCTTTAGTAAAAATGTCCGCTAATTGATTCTTAGTATCTATATGCTCTATTCTAACCAACTCTTTTTCTACCATGTCTCTCAAAAAATGGTGTCTAATATCTATATGCTTGGTCCTAAAGTGCTGGATGGGATTTTTCGAAATATTGATGGCACTCAAGTTATCACAGTACATAAGTATCGTCTCACTTTCTAACCCGTAATCGCTCAACATACTATTTAACCAAATGAGTTGTGTACAGCAGCTTCCTGCCGCCACATACTCAGATTCGGCCGTAGAAAGTGACACACAATTTTGCTTTTTACTGTACCAAGACACAAGATTGTTACCTAAGAAGAAACAGCCGCCACTAGTGCTCTTGCGATCGTCTTCGTCACCTGCCCAATCAGCATCACTATACCCAACAAGGTTAGTGTTAGTATCTTTTGAAAACCAAAGACCTAGACTATAAGTTCCGCTCACATATCTCAAAATTCGTTTCACATCATGCAAATGTGACACTTTAGGCTCAGACTGAAATCTTGCACAAACACACACAGAGTACATGATGTCAGGTCTACTAGCAGAAAGGTATAGAAGACTGCCTATCATAGAACGATACAATGTTGGGTCAACATGTTCCCCAACATTGTCCTTACTTACCTTCTGCGTGGAGCCCATCGGTGTTTTCATTACCTTGGCAGTATCCAGTCCAAATTTCTTGACAGTATTCTTGGCATACTTCTCCTCACTATATAAGGACGTCATGCAAACATTCTTCACCATCGAGCGGTAGTCTTTGCGCGGTTTGTCTCGTGTTCTGCGGCCTTCATTCACATTTCCAATAATTTGGTCAGCTGGGTGATCTTTCTGGATTCTAGCAGGTGGATCTCGTCGAACTTCGCTGGGTCCTTCCTCAGTGGTCTGTTCAGGGGCTGATGTTGAGTCTGGTGTTGGCTCAACATTTTGCTCCATATTTGCTTCTGTCCCATCAACAGCTTGAACAATATCTGTAATATCAACTTGAGGAGAATTTCTGCTAAGATCAGAAGAGTCATCAAACACAATATTCACAGATTCCTGAACAGATTTCAGTCGAAGATTATAAACACGATAAGCACGGCTATTGGTAGAATATCCTAAAAAAATACATTTATCACTCTTCGAGTCAAACTTAGTCAAATACTCACGGTCATTTAACTTATAGCAAATAGAACCAAAGACATGAAAATACTTGACCGTAGGTTTCGTACCCTTCTTCCTTTCGGCGACCCCATTTTGTTGAGGCGTCTTAGGAGAAGAATACTCATGGATTATACCCTTCTTATCACATAATTCTTGAAAAAATTGATTTTCGAATTCTCTACCATGGTCAGACCTAATACGAAAAATCGGTGCACAGAAATTGTTTTTGACCATAGCACAAAAAGTTTTAAAAAAATCGAAAGTTTCAGATTTTTCTTTGAGAAAAAATATCCATGAAAATCTCGAAAAGTCATCAACCAAAACATAAGCATATTTCCTACCAGCTACGCTCTCAACTTCCATAGGACCCATAAGATCCATATGGATAAGCTGAAAACAATGAGCAGTTATGAAATGTTGAGCATAATGTTGGTCAACATTATGCCCAGCATGCATTTGCTTGCCTTTCAGACACTGTTCACACACGATCTTACCGAACTCCTTTAGCTTGGGGATCCCTCTGATTGCATCGTGACGTACTAGTTGCTCCAAGGTCTGATAATTCACATGGCCCAACTTCTTGTGCCACAAAATGACCTCGTCCGATGGCCTCGACAGATGGCAGAGTTCTTCGTTTCCACCTTTGTCTCCAACTTGGTAACAATTATCGTTAGAGCGCTTACCTGCCATGACACACACTTTCTGATCGTTAAAAACCTCGCAACTTTCCTTGTTAAATCTTACCTCAAGTTCATCGTCGCAAAGTTGACTTATACTGATCAGATTTGCCACAAGTCCTTCCACATGGAGGACGTTCTTTAATGCAGGAAAACCGGGAACGTTGAGCTTGCCTCGTCCGAGAATTCGTCCTTTAGCGCCGCCACCGAAAGTTACTGTTCCACTACTTAAAGGCGTATAATCTAGCAAATAATCTTTGGTACCCGTCATGTGGCGTGAACAACCGCTATCAAAGTACCAAGACCCTGAAACGTTAGCCTTAAAAGAAGTGTATACGACATTACAGCAAAGAGATAATTTTTCAACCAAATTCTTCTTCTGATTTTTGGGAACCCAGACAGACTTGTAATGAGCTGAATTAGAGCTAGAAGCTTCACAAAGTTCTCCAGACATTCTGTTAGACACTGATCTCTCAATGTTGGGCAGAATGTTGGACGACTTTCCAGCCAACATTTTCTTCCTGACAAAATCATCTTTCATTTTCCAGCAAAACGGTTTTATATGACCAGGCTTAAGACAATAATGACATCTAAAACTCCTTTTTCGGGATTTACGAACAGAACGTTTAGGTTTTTCAACCAAATCAGATGGAGGTACAAAAACAGTTTTAGGTTCAAAAGCATTTTGAGAATGATATCCAAGACCATGCTTAGAAGAAACACCTAAAGAAAGTACCTCATCAAGAGTAGACTTACCTTTGTTCAGCTTTGTGAACGTACCATCGGCATGATCAACGTATTTCTTGATTCTGTCTAACTCCAGGTCCTTTTTGGTCAACAAAGCTTCCATTCGGCTCAGTCCTTCCCGCAAATCATCAACGAGCTTTTCCCTCTGTTCCTTTTCTTCGTTTAGAGAACGGATGGTCTTAATGAGTTTTTCGTTCAGCTTTCTTTCCTTTGACAATTCAAGAGAGAGAAGTCTGTACGATTCATCCGTGGTATTGTCAGCATCATGTACTTCTACTACCTGTACTTCATCATCATAAATCACATCAAAACAGTTTGAATCATCATAGTCAAAATAAACAAGTTGTTCAGATGTTGACTCCGATGTTGGATCAACATCCGATACAACATTTAAACCTATATGATGTTCCTCTTCTTCTTCAACGTCAGAGAACGATTGATTGTTACATCGCGTCAACTGGGCCATCTCTTCTGGGTCTTCTACTGGATTATCTTCTTCATCGTCCGAAAGACTCACCCAATAGTTCTTTCCGTACCTGCGAAGAGTGTTAGCACATTCATTTGCAAAGTGCCCCCAACCTTTACATGCATGGCATTGAATCTCGTCCCACTTTATCTTGTCAGCTTTCAGTTTGTCTGCGGAGTTTCTCTTGAACACGGGGCGTTTAGGCGCGGAAGAAGTTTCCTTTTGATTTAGAACAGTCTTGAATGTTGGGCCAACATTCAACTCTCGTTTGTTTTTCAGAAACTTCCGGTAGTTCCTTACCAGCAAAGCCGTTGCCTCATCCTCGCTAGTGTCATACTTTGGTTCAGATTCCGAAGACTGAGCTGAAAATGCCAGGCCTTTTCCCTTTGACGCGTTTTTCTGAGCATCAAGATTGATCTCATTGTTCTTGAAGATGTTCATGAGGACATTAAAGTCGAGAGTCACCAAGTTGTAGGATTCCTCAACCACTGAAACTTTGTTGTTGAACTTTGGGGACAAAGAACGAATAGCCTTAGAGTTTAAGGCTTTGTTTGAAATAGGTTCACCTAAACTTTGACACTCACTCGAAATATTTAAAAGCTTCCCAAAATAAGAAGAAATATCCTCATCCTCACTCATCCTAAGACTCTCTAGTTGACTGTGAAGAAGACGAAGTTTTGTTTCTTTTACGCTCGCATCTCCCTCACAATACCTTTGAAGAATGTCCCACGCAGATTGAGCCGTGGTACAGTTTTGAATGATTTTAAACATGAAAATATCGACAGTAGAAAAAATCGCATTAAGAGTTTTTTCATTGAAATCAGCATTCAAACGTTCTTGTTGCGTCCATTCGGCGACGGGTTTGTCAACGACTTCTCCATCACCGTCCGGAGCGGTTTTTGGCGTATCATAGCCAGTAAGAACAGAGTTCCATGACCGGACATCAATTGACTTGATGGACTGACGCATCCGAACCTTCCAATAGGCATAGTTCGAACCATCCAAAATGGGAATTTTTCCAAAAGTGTTTGGGCTAAAAATATCCATATCAAAACGATCAGAACGCTTAGTATATCAAGCGGAGACTCTGATACCACTTTGAAGGCGTAGGCCCCAGTGAGTGGTATGGACACAAGAGAATTTTGCTGAAAAAAAAACTGTTAAAACAGAAATGTTGGCTCTAATGTTGAGACAACATTCGAGACCTCAAAGTTTTCGCACAGCGGATTAAAATAAAGTTCAGAGTAAAAACGATTGAGACACAGTTTTAAAATATGCAGCAAGTTGTAAAACTTGCTGCGAGCCTTCAGGGCAAAATTCCACTCACTTGAGATGGATTACAAAAAGAACATCTATCGAAGATAGAAAACTAGCCTAGAAAAGATCCTACGAAAAGGACTATAAACCTACAAACTATGCAGGGGTAAAACGCTAGGCAAAACTACGAAACATAATAAACGTAAAGGTGAGAGCTCTCTCTTTCTTTTCTTTCTACCTTGTTTCGTCTACTATATTTGAGAACAAAGTCCTATATTTATAGGCTCGAAATTCAGCTCCAATAAAACTCTAGAATCCCTTGAAGATCTCAACTTCCTTGCTTGAAAAGATCTTTTCTTGATTTGGTCTATTTTAGGTAAGTTCCCTAAAATCTCTCAACCACCTTCCTTGTCTCGAATTTGACTTATTCCAAGTAGCTGATCTTCATATCTTCTATATTTGGTAAGTACTTGACTTATTCTCCCATGATCTTCATATTTTCTATTTTTGGTATGATCTTCATATCTTCTATTTTTGGTAAGTGCATCTCCTATTCTTTAGCTTCACTCAACTCCACCTTTGAACAATTCCAGCTCGAAAATAGATTCATGCACATAATTAAATAAAGCCACAATAATAGGATAAACGGTTTTTGGGTATGAAAGACAAAATCAAAGATAGTCCACGTCTGAGTCAATGTTGACTCAGATGCTGGCTCAACATTGTCAACATTAACAGTAATTATCATCAAATTAATTTGGTATGTCAATGCAAATGATCATTTTACTCTTGATTTTCAAATTTATTCCAATTACATCCAAAAAATTATATTTTTTTATTTATAAAAATAATTTACAATTATTATTAATATTATAACTTCATATTATAAAAATAATTTTATATTAATTTATATATTAATGCACACGTATATGAGTGTGCGTAAAATACTAGTATATATTATCTCTCACAGGTATCTACACGATGTAATCGTAGTTCCCATACACTCATTGGCAGAGCTATATTGGTGACAGTGAGGTCCATATACTTACGGAAAAATTTGTTTTTATTTATTATCTGAAATTGAAAATAGTGATTAAATATATTCATAAAATTAAAAAGTGACTACCTATATTAAAAAAAATTCAATGGATCCCTCTAAAATATAAAATTATTATATATTATTATGTAATTTCTTGCGTTCATATATATATATATATAAATTTTTTTAATATAGTTTAATGATAATTGATACTGATTTGGACCCAACTGAAACAGTATTATGATTCCCCCACTGCATATGCCGCTAAGTTTGAAGCAAATTTGAACTCCACTGTTTGCTATGGGGCCGGACGATCCCGACTTTCGGCAGAGTTAATCACTCTGGATGTACCGTTACAAATTCATACAAACTATAATCATCAAGGAATCCAAATGAAATTTAACACTTAGTCTTCACGAGTAGGAACTTAATCGCTTGGGAAATTATAGCTTTTTTTTAATTTTATTTTGTACATTTTGCTACTGATTAATGATAAGTGATAATTAGAAAAAAAAAATGGTTAAACTTTGAATAGCTCTTTATATTCCGGGATTAATGGCAAAGGCTACCCTTAGGTTCTAACTACTCCACTTTCCGAAATATTATGGCCTTACATTACATTTATCTATTTGAGAACGTATGTTAGCAAATTTCTAAATGATCTAATATTCCCCATTGATAAAAAAAATAAGGATAATTCATAACTTGTAAATTATTCATGGGTGTCACACTTCGAAAAAAAAAAAAAAAAAAGGTGATAACTTACTGTATATGATCAATTAAAGCGAGGTGAACTACATATGAATATTTAATTTCATATATTATATAGTGTGTTTGAAATGAGCTTTATTCAACATCAAATAATCAAAGGAATTTTTTTTTGGGGGTGAATTATAGTCATATCTATATAATATTTAAAGATGTATTTTAAATTCCTAAAGCGTAATAATTTTAATTACATACAAAGTGTACTAATTAATTATACGATTGGACTGCAATGATTAATTAATAAACAAATCCACAAGTTACTTTGTTGTCAGCTATCTTGTAAGCAAACCTTAAAAAACCCGAATGATCCTATCTATATTTTCTAGCATGTGCTTTGCTTATCAAAGATTAGCCAATGCTTAATCATTTCTTAGCTTACTTTTCGCTACTATTATTGTAATTATTGTTTATTATTATCAATGTTTCAAAGTGTTCGTAGGCCTTGTCCCTTCATGCGGACATATATATATATATATATATATATATAATATATATATATATATTATATATACACACAAATGGGTGTTTGTTTTGTGGTGATCCTCCAAAATATCACGGTAATCTCCTCATTCGTTCTCCATCATTATGTTTATATAATTATGTGATGAGTTATCACTAAAATGAAGGATCACATATGTGATAAAAATTAAGATCATGTTCCAAGTTTTGGATCGCCGTGATAGGGTTGATATTTCTAAACTTTTTTTGGACAAATTACCCCTTATCTCTCTTTTTTTTTTTAACATTTATCCTTACATGCTCTTATCCATATTTCTAATTACATAACCGGCATAATTATAAATGACTTAAAAAAATAAACCTAAATGCTAATCTATATCACTTAGATCAAATATTACCCTGAATTAAACACAGTAAACCACATCACCTAGGTGATATGCATAGAAACATGGCATGTACACAACATCGCCCTACACGTCACGGTGATTAAACAAACACAATATTCAAATATCACGTTGATATGCAAAATGAAATATCACCCTACAATAAACGCAGTGATGGCATGGCGTATCACCTTGAACCACATTCAGTGATGTAAGTATCACCGTGTTGTTGGATTACTTCAAACAAACACCCCCCTAAAGTATTATTATAAAATTCAATAATTACATTGAAATCATTGATCATATGCCAATTAAATAGGAAAAAAAATAAAAAGGCTTAAGTGTACAAGCATGGAAAGAGTACAATATATTATCGATGCTTCGGATAAGAATTATTTATAAATGGGATAAAGTTCGAATGAGGACAGATAACTAATTGTCACTCAACAATGGCAGCTTTTACTGCATTGCATCTTCATGGTGTCCCATGTTATGTTTGATGTCGGGAAGACAAGTGCATGAGTTAGGTGTGGCTAAGGTTCGTCCTTTTCATCTCTTGGATTAGGTAAGGAACACAAAACACTTCATGTTAGTGAAGCCCTATTGAATGTACGTTTGCAGCTCAAAAAGCCATTGATAATTGTTCCTTATCTCTTAGGGTTTTTGCCTTTATTGTTTGGTTTTTCTCCTTTTTTTTTTTCCTTTTGTCGACTTATAGAGTAGAATAGATTATATAGATTACTGACAGTGAGACATTGGTCTAGTGGTCAAGGAGGATGCCTTAAGGATTTATGGGTTAGATCGTGTGATTGAATCCCCCCTCCCACAATTGATTGAGTAGTCCACATGAGATTTATTTCTCATGACTATCGTTGTCAGGTGGGTTTGGGACGTATTCATCTGGCGCCGGGGATTAGTCCCACCACTAGAGTGTGTGGCGCAATTAAGCATCCGCCAGGTCTGTGTGGCGCAAGCCCACGCCGATATTTAGGGGCTAGCTAATATCTAGATCGAGTGGGGATATCACGGGACATAATATATATATATATATATATATATATATATATATATTTATAGATTACTCCTTATTTAGTAGATTACAGGGGTGTAATGAAGTTCGACTCGAGCTCATGATTGTTTATAGCTCGAGCATAGACGAGCTCAAGCTTCGCGTGGGTGTTCGAAAGCTTACAGGTCAGCTCGTGAGTTTTTTTTTATATGTACATTTATTTTTTAATCTAAATATAAAAATTGGAGCTTAGAGCATACTTATATATCGTCCCGCTCGGCAATAAAAAATGGTCTGAGCTGAACTCGTTTACAGCCCTAATATATTACAACTTATTTAAATTAATCAACCATCAATGTCCACACCCCATGGAATCCTATAGAACCCATCAGTCGAAGACGACGACCCATCATCGACTGGCACTTTCACCGACCTTCAATCTAATCTTTAGCCCTTACGTTCCAAATCCAACCCTACTTCGCCGGTTTTTCTTTCCGATCTCAAACCCTTAGCCAAAGCCGCATAAACCATCAAGTTTTTAGACGCAGATATTCACATCCACAAGAACGTTACATTACATCTCTTGAGGCTTGGCGGCATGGCTCGTCGGGGTTGTGGATGTTTGGCCGAGCGGTGGTGGCGATGGTGCCATTGTTGAGATGTTGGAAATAAAAAATGTGGTGTGGTGATTTGAATTTTTGTCATGAGACGTTTTTCTTTTATTATTACTAAAGAATATTACACTTCTATTAGATCCAAACTTTACTTTTCATAAACGGCAATTTTCAATGATTTAGTATCTAAACAAATCAAATTTTGACGACTATTGAATTTGACCATGTTAGAAAAAAAATGATGTTAAATAAATATTTATTGTTACAGTTTATGGACCTAACCCGACCCGAGTTGACCAGACCCAGGCATGTTTAAGGCTTTTCCAATTGATATTTCGGTTGGTAACATTATGTTTAAGGCTTTTCCAGTTGATATTTCGAATCTGGTTGGTGCCCATGTGTTTAAGCCTATTCCAGTTGGTACCCAAAGTATTTTTCAATTTCGGTTGGTATCCTTGTGTTTAAGGCTTTTCCAGTTGGTGTCTAAAGTATTTTTCAATTCCGGTAGGTAACCTTAAGATTTCACAAAACATAATCCCCCGATTTTAAAAGATAAAAAATGGAATCTTAAGGTATATGAACCATTTTTTTATCTTTTTTAGAATTTCGTTAGCAAACTAACGTGCATACACCTAAAGCGCATGGGATCCTCTATTCCATTTTGTATTCCACTAGGTATTCCACATATAATAAAATCAATGTTATTTATTTTTCTCTATCTTATTCATCATATTTTTTCTCTTTTCACCTTGCTCATTCCATGTTAAAACACCCAAAAATATTGTTACATCTAATTCTTACGTAACACTTTTTTTTTCTATCATATCAAACATTTTTTTAATGTGGAATACCTAGTGTGGAATATAAAATGGAATAGAGGATCTCAACCGCATCTACATATATTATTTTTTTAGTCTTTTAAATCGCGGGGTTATGTTTTGTAATAACTTAGGTTTACCTACCGAAATTAAAAAATACTTTGGGCACCAACTGGAAAGCCTTAAATACAAGGATACCAAGCGAAATTGAAAAATACTTTGGGCACCAACTGGAATAGAATTAAATACAGGAGTATCAATTGGAATTGAATATAACTTTGAACACCAACTGAAAAGCATTAAACGCAGTATTACCAACCAGAATTAAAAAAAAATGTGCTCAGTAATATCTAAAGACCATATTTGGACGGCCCAGATTTACTTTGGGAATCTGACCCAACCCATTGGGTGTGCCATTGTACAAATTAGCTGATGGCGAAAGATTCGTGAAAGTTTTTTCTCCCAAACATTTCTGTTGCAAATCAGATCAATAAGGTAATTTTCCTCTCTCTCGCTGTTACTTAATGAAATTAAAGTTTTCCGCCGCTTCTCTTAGATGCTGCGTATAGATTGGGATTTCGTTATACCTTGATATTAGTTAAAGTAGTGTTTGGTTGAGTATTTTATTTAAAGGTGTGATTTAACTAATATTCCCTATAATGTATTATTTAAAGGAGTCACCCCCTTTCTTTTATTTAATTCCTATCTTTTTGACGAATTTACCCTTCACTTCAAAATTAATTTTCTAATAATCCTTTGCTTTCTTAACTCTCTTTCTCTCTTCTATCTCTCTCTCTCTTATCCTCTCTCTCGTGTGTTTCTCTCTTTCTCTCTCTCTCCTCCTTGGTCTCTCTCTACCATGTACAGTTCGATTGGGTGGAGGGGCGGTGGTAGTGGTCGGGAGGGTACTGCGCAGACGAAAGGAAAAAAAAATCTAGATTGTACTTTTTTAATTAGAAAAGGGTAATATTGTAATTGTATTTATTTAAACCCAATACCATCTAAATTCATCTACCAAACATATCACACACCGTTACTAATTCCAACAACCAAACACCCAAAAAAACTCATACCCTCCGTTATATAAACCCAACTAAAACTAATACCATCTAATCCCATCCTCCCTAACCAAATGGGCTCTGATTTCGGTTTGTTCTTTGAAGTAGTGAATTGAATAGCTTTTTTTTTTTTCACGGTGAGCCGAGGATAGGCGCTGGAACTTGTATGAGTTGTTAGCTAATCATCATAATTTTTCGAGCTCTTTTGCTGGGTTCATATGATTTCTGTGATCCGCTCATTTTGGTGATGCAATTCGAGCTTTTCCCTAATTATTGATGGAAAAAATTCCGAGTTGTGGCTCAAGTTGCTGCAAAAGAAGCACTTGAAAAAATTCCGAGTTGTGGCTCAAGTTGCTGTAAATGAAAAGCAATCAAGAATTGCATATAACCTATCCAACAAAATGGTTAACATACATCGTTCTTGCACGAGTTTGAGGAAGCAGATCACAATATAATAAACTCAACAAAATGTTAAGATTGCTAAATTTTGTTTTTATTTAGTTTTGTCCAGGTTGGGCCAAGTTCGTTCACTTAGGTCCATTAAAATTGAGGCCGAAGCCCATTAACTCAAAAAATCTAAGACTAGACATGACAACCTTAATCGCATTCCACCTGTCCCCAAATAACCTCTATATATAACTTCCACCTGCGTTCGCCGCAATCATCAAAGCCAACCTTCCTCCTCTCAACTCCATAGGACCAAGGTCAGATATAAGGCTCGAAACCAGCAAAGTTAAAGGGCGAATTTCGCGCGTTCAAGGTAATTAATTGCGTTTCGATTTCGATTTTGATTTGATTTGATTTGATTTTTCCTTCTCCCCAAACATTTCTGTTGCAAATCAGCTCAATAAGGTATTTTCATTTCTATCTCTCTCTCGCTGTTACGGTATATAATTAAACTTTTCCGCCGCTTCTCTGTAGATGTGTATAGATTGGGATTTCGTATATACCAAGTACATTGTTTGAATTAGTGAATTGGATCGCCTTATTTTCTTCTTGGTGAGCCGAGGATAGGCGCTAGGACTTGAATAAGTTGTTAGCTAATCATCATAATTTTTCGATTTCTTTGCTGGGTTCATATTATTTAGGCGGTCTGTTCATCCGGGGTGATGCAATCGATTTTGTCCCTAATTATTTATTTATTTTATTTTATATTTGCGGCAAATTCTGGATTTTCTGGGGAATTTAACTTGATTATGCTCTATTAAAATATTTCAGTTTTCAGTTTGAGCTAACCCACCTGTGAAGCGCCTCTATGAATATAGCAGACAATTAGACACCTATAGTTTCCAATTGCTCCGTGTGTGCTTGTTTGTATGGGTGTCTTCTTTCTGTCTATGTATCAATGTGATGAGATATTGGAGGGTAGTTGAAGGTTATATCAGTTTCTTTTTTTTTTTCTTTTTTTTCTTTTTCTTTTTCAGTCTAGGTCTTTGTTACAACGTGACTAAATGTTGGATCCAGTTTGTAAGTTGTTTGTTTGGTAGATCAAAACTTCGTTCAGTTCTGTATGGTTTCAGCGATGGGACGCCACCACTGGCTTTTATTGTGATAATAAACATCCTCAGTTTCTGTACGAAGGTCGTCAAATGTGTATATTTTTTCTAACGCAAGCTATATGTAGGAAGAAGATGGATCCAGAGGCTGCCCGAACTGCCCGCGAATCGCTTGACCTAGTTTTCCACATGTCGAACATTCTAGAAACGGGCCTCGACCGCCACACCCTTTCCATTCTCATTGCATTGTGCGAAATGGGGTTCAACCCAGAATCCCTTGCAGCTGTAGTTAAGGAGCTTCGTTCTGAATCGCCGCAACCTCCTCCTTCATCGTCCGAAACTGCTAATTGATCAACAGCCAGATGACTATGGCTGAGCTGGCATTTCTTTGATTTCTTACGGCGTCTTTCCTTTACTTATTCTGTATATATGATATGCCTAGGCCTTGGTTAATGCGAGCCGATATTGGGAAAGGCATATGCTGATAATTCTTTCTGCTGTTTCACTGAAATATTGCTGTATTGAGCCTGTAGGTTGAGGCATTGTGGGCTACTTTGAGGGATTAAAATGGTTAATTATCAGCATTTTCGTACGTTCTATATTGATTGGTGCCTTATTTGTAGCATAAAAATGAAGTATGAAACAATGTTTTTTTTTTTTATTTATTTATTTATGCTGCTGCTATCCTCGGAATATTACATTTGTTTTCGTAGTAAAAGTTCTGTCTTTACGATGGAGTTGTGCATACCCATCCTTGAAGTATGAACCTCTGAAAATTTTCAATAATCACGCAAGTGCCATATAAAGTTGTCGCTTGATGATCATTTTTAGCATTTAAATACGTTATTAATCAGGCAATAATGTAATGATAACTGAAAACGTACTTTTCATTGATTCACACTCGCATACTACAGACTTGAATTTGCAATAATGTGTCTTTTTATTCATGACAAGACAACCACACTGAAAATGTAAGCATCTTATCCTCCTCCTCTTGCTGCATATATAACTCAGCCAAATGAGTAACAGAGTACCCAATATCCTAACAGAAAAAAGATGAGTGGCTCCTTCAGGACAAGTTTCATAACATTGGCTTACGGCAAAGAATGTAGACGAAGGAACAAATAAGCGTCATTAAATACCTAGATAACGGTAGGTGGTGCAGAGAACAAGAGACTTAAGCCGCATGAGCAGCTGTTTTTGCGATGTTGGCCGTGTCGAAGATTTCAATCCAGTAGCCATCGGGGTCCTTGATGAACGCTATGTCCTTCATCTTCCCTGAGACAAATTCAAGAAAATAAAACTGTCTTAAAGGAAAATAAAAGATCTATTACTAATTGAGGGGATAGAAGCTTACCATCTTCCGGCTTCTTCACGAACTCAACTCCTAGACTTTCGAATCTCTGGCACGCCTTGTGTACGTTGTCTACGGTGATGCCAATATGCCCTGGTAAAGCATGTGGTGTTAGCTTCTTTATTATTATTACAAATTGCAAGCACCCCAAGACAGCAAACTTTAATTACCAAAAAACTATTTCCTTAAAAAATGTAAGGGAAGGGATGAATTCTACGTACCAAAGCCACGAGGTTCAGAGTTTCCATTGTGATGGCCCTTGAACTCAGGATCGATTTCGGTACCCCAGTTACTGTGATGTGAAAGTAAAGAAAAATGACCATTAGGGTGGAATGCGTTATGCAATTAGGCTTATGTAATAGAAAAGAAGCGAAGATCTCACTGGGTAAGCTCAAGCGTAGCTTTCTGAGCAAAGGTCCAAGCAGTGCGCTCGACTGGGTCAGCGGGTGCTGATGATGTGTTCTAAACCATACGCACAGATTTGAGAAAGAGAACTTACATTAATAGGAGGAACATATGCAAGAGAAAATACGATTATTCTGATAAGAATCGTATGACAATCTCACCACATATCCGAGAAAGTACAGAGTAAACTTCATCTCCGGGAAATCCAATCGTTTAAGCAAGCTGTAAATGAAAAGCAATCAAGATTGCATATAAACTCAACAAAATGTTAAGATACATCATTCCTGCACAAGTTTGAGGAAGCAGATCAAGATAAAACATGATCTTTCCAACAAGAAAGAAACAAAGAAATCCAACAAGACTTACGACATCCCCATTATGCGAGTGTAGAAATCAAGACTGACTTTCGGGTCCTTCACTCGAAGCATCTGAATATGGAAAAAACACACACATATATCAGATAAAGGACCTTCAATGGACACTAATACAAATATAAAACGCTTCTCTGCAAAGGGAATAACACAATCAAGTCGTAAAACAAATCTCAAATATCATGCACAATCACAGATTCGCATAGCTTAACAAAGGTCTTCTTGCACAATCGCCCACCAAAATGGGCGTTGACAGCTCAAAACATCGAAATTCAACCAAAAAAGAAAAACAGTGCGGTACAAATTCACCCATAACAACTAATATCACTCTGATGTAATTAACTACCCAATCCATCATCGCCATATTATTCATAGAACCCTAAACACTAAAAGCGATAAATGAGGGAAGATTTATCAGAAAAAAAAAAAAGGAAATTACAGTTTGCTGCAGAAAATAGCCTTGGGTAGCCTCATCAATCGAAGTAGCAAGTCCAGGGTTGTTCTCTTTCGCCTCCTTCGCCGCCATCAACACTATCTTTGAGGATGCAAAATGTTCGAGCTGCTTCCAATTCTGAAACTATCAATTATAATTTTTTTCTTTTTTTTTTTTATTTCAATAATTAAATATGCGTGGCAAATCAAAGACAACGATACAATACAATGTAAATCTCAAAATGTCGAAATTTTACCCCAAAAAATAAAAATAAAAATAATATTTACCTATGAATAATTTCTAATATATATAAGCATAATTTATTTTTTCGTTTTTATAATTCCAATATTCAATTTGATCGGATAATATATATTGATTATCGATGGATATGCTATACATGTATAAAAAAAAAAAATAAAAAAAAAAATTGGACCCCTCTAAATCTATGTAAACGAGTGGAACTCGACGTATTTTATATCTCGAACTCGCCTTGTGAACTATTTACACGAGCTTGAGGTTAAAGCTCGAAAAGTTAAAAAAAAAATTAAGAAATCTTAAAAAAAAAAAACTATAAAAGCTAATGCGACACCTCTGAACTTTCCTCGACAAATACAAACTTCATTCAAGTCAGTTCATCGAGTTTGTGGGCGGGCTAGAAGTTGTTGAAAAGAGAAAATGTATATTAACATTTAACAATATTAATTTGCTATTTCCAATTTGTAAAGTTGCCTACCCTTCATGCTACATAACAGTTAACACTACTCTACACTATATTATATCAAGACTTCTAAAATACAATAATTGCAATAATGTTTTCTTTTTAAATTAATGAAACTTTATTTTAAACAATTACCTAGCTTCATGATAGGCAAGATGAATTTCCAAGGGACTTCAAATATTGGAAAAGGACAATAAACCTCAGAAAATCATATCATATAAGACAAGATAATAAATATCGTACGAAGTTGCTATTAATATCATATATAAGACAACACCATGCCATGGGAAGTTGCTAACAAACATGTTCCTTCCCCTTTGAATGCCATTATTTAATCTCCACCCCAAATTCTTTGGAAATTCACATAACTTAATATAGTATTATTCAAAAATAAATAAAAAAATAGTAACCAATTTTCTATTATTCAAAACAAGGGAAAAAAATGTTATTTATTTATTTATGTTTTCTATTATTATTTATTCAACACGTACATAGGCTTATATCCACCACCATCATTACACGCACGTTACGTCCCACAAACACACTCAAACTAACACAGTGACTCTCTCCATCGCAAAGCCTCTTCGGCGGCACGACGACAGCGAAGAACGTCTGCAATGTCTCAGGTGAATCCCTCGGATTCCTCCGTTTTACCCTTTTGAATCAGTTTTTTTTTTTTTTTGTTTCCTTCCCCTTCGTTGATCCTTGATTTCCCATCAGAAAAGCAAGAAGAACGCTAATGGGTCGGAGATTAAAAGCAACGTCACCGTGGTTTTGAAGGCGGATTTGCACTGCGAGGGCTGTACGCACAAGGTTTTGAGGTCTATTCGCTCTTACGAAGGTGGATGATCTCTGAAACATCGTCTGTGTTATGCTATAACGCATGATGTTAGGCTGAATGTACATGTGTGTGTATTTACGTTTGTGTTCTGATCTTATATCAGGCGTTGAAGCTGCTAATGTCGGCGAAGCGCAGAAGATTACTGTCGTGGGGAAAATCGATCCGTTGAAGATGGTGGAGAAAGTGGAGAAGAAGACGCGCCGGAAAGTCGAGCTGATCTCGCCCAAGCCCGGCGGCAAAAACGCGGATAAGGAAAACGGAAAGGGAAAGGAGAATCCCAAAAACAAAGGAAACGGCGGCGGCGGTGACGAAGCTGTCAAAACTGAGAAGAAGGAAAATGAATCGAAAGAGACGGCGGCGAAGAAGAATGAAACCGACGATAAAACGAAGCCCAAGAACAAAGGGAAAGAGGTAACGGAAAAAAAAAAATATTCAATGCTTCCTTTCTTTCTTCCCCATTCATCCATTCATTTACGTGTTTTACATATCCATTCAAAATCGGCTGATTCAGTTACTGTGTGTAGTGTAGCAGTCTCTGTGTGTTTCTTTTCTTTTTCTGCCATTTTTGTCTCTGATTCACGCGGCGCACGTTAGTGGGTACAGTTCATTTTTAGTGCAGTCGTCGTGGGACTAATTATGCGTTGTCGTGGGCGTCCTCTGTCTTCCCCCTTTTGCAGCACTTTGTGCCACGTGGGTCGTGCGCATTTTAGCATCATTTTCTATTTTTCTTTTATCCTCGTACTATATGTTCGACAGCCGCCTGTTACCACCGCCGTGCTGAAGCTCCAGCTGCACTGCGAAGGCTGCACTCAGAAGATCCAAAAGATCATCACCAAGGCGAAGGGTAACACCGTCATTACACCCATCTGTAATGGTCATCTCATCTTTTTTTTTTTCTAGTTTCTACCTATGAGTGATTTTGTTCAATGAACTTAATAAAGGGTACCAAGAAATGAAGATCGACAAGGAAAAGGAGCTCGTGACGGTGACTGGCGCTTCCGACATGAAGGCCCTGGCCGAGGTTCTCAAGAAACACCTCAAAAGGAATGTGGAAATTGTGCCACAGAAGGGTAAAGAAGGTGAGAATAATAAAAAGGAGGGTAAAAATGGCGAGAAGAAGGAAAATCAAAATGGTGAGAAGAAGGAAAGCGACGATGCTGGTGGGAAGAAGGAGAACAACAATGGCAACAAGGGGAAGAAGGGTAAAGAAGGGGGTGAGAACAACAATGGA
The DNA here is from genome assembly GCA_028392965.1 of Lindernia subracemosa. Lineage (NCBI taxonomy): Eukaryota > Viridiplantae > Streptophyta > Magnoliopsida > Lamiales > Linderniaceae > Vandellia > Vandellia subracemosa. The sequence continues at coordinate 2,764,915 of JAQPCC010000020.1, read as the reverse complement.
GGCGGCGGTGGTGAGAAGAAAGTGCAGCAGTGCGAACAAGGTGGCAACCCGAACCCGACGGTGTACGGGTCGGGTGGTAGCGAGCAGCAGCACTTTTACTATTCTTACAACCCGTATTTGAATGGGTACGTCCATGCTCCTCAGCTGTTTAGTGATGAGAATCCTAATGCTTGTAGTGTTATGTGATGAGGTGGACAAGACGACAATGGATGTTAGAGAGGGGAAGATTGGCCGTTTTGAGTAGGATTTTGATTCCTTTGTTAAAACTTCAAAGAAATGCATCTTTTTGTCATACATCCAAATACATGTTCTATTTCTATTATAGATTATATTTAAATTTGCAGTCACCATCAATAACTATAACAAAAAGTTGGCTTCTCAACTCTCTCTAAAATACACTTGCTAAAATAAAATCCATTTTTCTATGTTATTTACCGTTTTGTAATTTTGTTAAGAGAGGGTAATCACTCTCTTTTCTTTTTCTTTCTTTCTTAATTATTCCGATTTGAGAGAATTTTGTCTAATTTTTTCTCTTTTTGGGAGTGGCCTTCTTGAAGAATATGAGCTCAAGACGAAAGAAAATAAGGTTCTTTGCAGTAGAGGATGGAAGAAAATAAGATTTACTGTATATCTGGACTTAATAATCATTAGTTTATAGTTTTACACTGATTCGTAATAGGTTCGTTAGTCCTAACTCTATATAGTTGAATGTTATCAGACAGATCATCTCAGATTATATATCTAACTTTCGATGTGAATGGGGAGTGGGACATCTTCATGTGACCTAGATTATCTATCTAACTTTCGATACTGAATGGGGAGTGAGACATCTTCATCTAACCGAAGATTAGTCCCAGTCTCAAATTGTGAGGTCAGGTGAACAGTTGGGATTCTCCATTGTCGAGAAAATATTATTAAATTTGTTTTTATTAATGAAAGGACCGAAATAATAAATAAAACAATGAATTACTTGCCAACTTATGCTCGATTGTTCGTCTATGAATATTGCGGGATAAAACTCAAAATGGTCCTCAATGTTTGCCCTATGGACCAATTTAGTTTCCGATGTTGTCGATTTTGGACCAGTTTGGTCCTTCCGTCTCGATAAATGTCAATTTAGCAGAAATCTCACACGTGCCTCACAATAAATTATGTCTGGGTCGATAAAATTGAAATGGTTATTGAAATTAGGGCACGAAACTAAAAATTTCTCCTTCAAAATTCGAATACGAGCTCTAGAAAGTCTGCTTCGTCGAGCTTCATTGACACTTGAAAATAAAACAATATGAACCCCCAAATCATGCAAATATTCTAAAATTCGATCCAAACATGATTTAGTGTGGGACGTTTGCGAGATTTTCGCTAAAAATTGATGTTAATCATGACGGAATGACCAAATTGGTCCAAAATCGACAACATCGGGGATTAAATTGGTTCAGACGAATCATTAGAAACTAAATCAGTCCACATGATAAACATTGAGAACTATTCTAGGTTTCTCCCGAATATTGCTAATTTGTGTTTTTATTTAGTTTTGTCCACGTTGGGCCAAGTTCTTTCATTAAGGTCCATTAAAATTCAGGCCGAAGCCCATTAATTCTAAGACTAAACATGACAACCTTAATCGCATTCCACTTGTCCCCAAATAACCTCTATATATAACTTCCACCTGCGTCCGCCGCAGTCATCAAAACCAACCTTCCTTCTCTCAACTCCATATCCAAGGTCAGATATAAGGCTCGAAACCAGCAAAGTTAAAGGGCTCATTTCGCGCGTTCAAGGTAATTTAATTGCGTTTCGATTTCGATTTTGATTTGATTTGATTTTTCCTTACTGTAATTTATTGAAGATCCTAGGGTTTTTTTTTTAATCTTTTAATCTCTGATTCAGATGGTTTCGGACGCGAGCAAGAAGAAGGCGGCGCAGAAGAAGGCAGCGGCCGCGGCGAAGAGAGGAGGAAAGTCGGCTGCGGCCACGTCGTCTAAGGCGGCGGAGAACGGAAGCAGCAAGGTGGATAGTTTGGCGAGCGGTGTTGCTGATCTGCAAATATCCGATCGGACTTGTACGGGCGTTCTATGTTCGCATCCGTTATCCAGAGATATTCGGGTAAGGTTTCGATTTATTTATATCCTAGAGGGACGACGAGCTGGAAAGTGAGATTTAGCTTAGTTAGTCACAGTGGCTGCTGAGATCAACTGATGTCTGTTCTTGGAGTTTGGTGTGTCGTTTGTACCTTTTTTAAGGATGCGTTTTGGTTGTATTTGTGAGCTCGATTAGGCTGAGGGTGAGCTGCGACTTAGTCATTCATGCTATGCCAGTTATTAGGATTTGACGATATATACCCAAGCTTAGAGAAATTGCTGGAACTTGTGGATCTTAATGGTTGTAGTGTGTTGGTTGAATACAGTAGATAAACAAGGAATATATCCTACACTTAGTCGCGGTTTTTTCTTCTTTTTTTTTTTGTTTGTTGTTACTCTTTGTCTTCAACTGAACACTGGTTCATCTGTTATTTGCGAGATGATTTCTGAAGCTCGTGTCTGAAGCATGAAATTCTATCTATTGTTTCTTAGTTATAATTCATTTCTTGATTATATTTAAGATTTATTGATTCTTTGAGTATGAATTGATGGTTGCTTGGTAATTCTTGCAGATTGAGTCTCTTTCCCTTACTTTTCATGGCCACGATCTTATAGTCGACTCTGATCTGGAACTCAACTATGGGAGGTATGAGAAACTAACTAGATACGTTTGTCGTTTTTTGTCATATATAAACGACATCATTGTCAGTGGCTTTGTCTTTTCAGGCGTTATGGTCTGCTCGGGTTAAATGGCTGTGGCAAATCTACACTTCTTGCTTCAATAGGTTGTCGAGAGCTCCCTATCCCTGAACACATGGATATCTATCACCTCAGCAGAGAGATTGAAGCCTCTGACATGTCTTCACTTCAGGCTGTCATAAGCTGTGATGAGGAGAGGCTGCAACTGGAAAAAGAAGCCGAAGCATTGGCAGGACAGGTATTTGATCTTACGTAATTGGCTTATTAGTGCCTGGTGCATGTGTTTTAATGATAAAGCATCTTTGTGTTTAACTTGTTACAGGATGATGGTGGTGGAGAGCAACTGGATCGAATTTATGAACGTCTGGAAGCAATGGATGCTGCGACCGCTGAGAAACGTGCTGCTGAAATCTTGTTTGGTCTTGGCTTTAACAAGCAGATGCAAGAAAAGAAAACGCGCGATTTTTCTGGTGGCTGGAGGATGAGGATTGCCCTTGCAAGAGCCCTTTTCATGAACCCTACCATATTGTTGCTAGATGAACCTACCAATCATCTTGGTAAGAACCTTTCTGCAATCCATAATCTAAATAATTGAAATGAAAAGTTGGTTTCTATATGTATTATGTATTTAAACTTGTTTTCAATTCATTTTCTCCTAAGCCATACCCTCGTAATTATTCAATGCAGACTTGGAGGCTTGTGTATGGCTAGAGGAGACCTTAAAGAAATTCGACCGAATCCTCGTCGTGGTCTCCCATTCCCAGGACTTCCTAAACGGAGTCTGCACCAACATCATACACATGCAGAACAAGAAGCTGAAGATCTACACGGGAAACTACGACCAGTACGTTCAGACCCGCTCTGAGCTCGAGGAGAACCAGATGAAGCAGTACAAATGGGAGCAGGAGCAGATCTCCTCGATGAAGGAGTACATCGCCCGGTTCGGCCATGGGTCCGCCAAGCTGGCCCGTCAGGCTCAGAGCAAGGAGAAAACCCTATCCAAGATGGAACGAGGCGGGCTCACGGAGAAGGTCGTCAAAGACAAGGTCCTCGTCTTCAGGTTCCAAGACGTGGGCAAACTCCCCCCGCCCGTCCTACAGTTCGTGGAGGTGACCTTCGGCTACACGCCGGACAACCTCATTTACAAGAACATTGACTTTGGCGTCGACCTTGACTCGAGGGTCGCCCTCGTGGGGCCCAATGGGGCTGGTAAGAGCACTCTCCTCAAGCTGATGACTGGAGACTTGGTTCCTCTCGATGGCATGGTCAGGCGCCACAACCATTTGAGGATCGCCCAGTTCCACCAGCACCTGGCGGAGAAGCTCGACCTTGAGATGCCCGCTCTTCTGTTCATGATGAGGGAGTACCCGGGGAACGAAGAGGAGAAAATGAGAGCTGCGATCGGTAGGTTTGGGCTGAGCGGGAAGGCTCAGGTGATGCCGATGAAGAACTTGTCTGACGGGCAAAGGAGCCGCGTTATCTTTGCTTGGCTTGCCTATAGGCAACCTCATATGCTGTTATTGGACGAGCCAACGAATCATTTGGATATCGAGACGATCGATTCTTTAGCCGAGGCTTTGAACGAGTGGGACGGCGGGTTGGTCTTGGTGAGCCACGACTTTAGGCTGATCAACCAGGTGGCCCACGAGATATGGGTCTGCGAGAATCAGACGGTGTCGAGGTGGGAAGGGGACATCATGGATTTCAAGCAGCATTTGAAGGCGAGGGCTGGCTTGTCTGATTGAATCGTGCCCGCCGTGGTTACCCTCCCCTCCCTTGTGTGGTTTAATAGAGAAGCCATTGTTGCTTAAATATCTGATATTCTTGTAATGTGATTTTGTCTTCTTTTTTTTTTTTTAAGTGACGATGATAATTATATCACTTACTAGAAACTCTTTCATATATACTAAGATATTATTTGATATGCCATTTATTACTAAAATCTATTAAAAGATGATAGTAGTATGATAGATGAATGGTGTAGTTTAATAAAAGGTTCTATGTATATTATTCCATAATTACATATCTTACCCAATCAAAATTTTTTCAGTTGCCTATATATAAGGAGTAAAAGGACAATAAAGTTATCTTCTTGCCTATTCTGTTAACTCTGTTTAATTAGAGTTTGTTGGACTCTTATCATTATGCGTCAATTTTGTTTCTTTAACGCTATTATAAAGATAACGGTATTATTTTTAATTTAAAATATTGTATATATGTAATTATAATTTAATTTTATCCGTTGTATTACTTTAAAAGAATTGATGAGGAAATAATTGGAATAAATAGTAAAATGAAAGTTAAAATTATGAATTTATATGACAAACAAAATTGATTGATTGGATGTATAATTTTTAGAAGCTGACGAGTATATATAATATAGATATTATCAATAACTTTAGGGATTTTAGTAATTTTCGTGTGAAGTACTTTGGTTTCCTTTTTTTTTTATTATTATTACAACCTCGTGAGCTCATGGAGGAAGAGAATGTATAAAGAATTTTCATGAAAAAAAATAAAAGGAATGGAAATCAATAAAATCATAAAAGAAACATATTATGACGTCATATTATGTCGTCGGCTCATCGTATTATGTGGAGAGAAATACGCTACGTTTATGCATTAATATCTACCAACTTACGTTGATCAGAAGAGACAACTCACACTGTGTTATTATTATTACATATTGTGCGAATATTTCATTGGTAAACTTGTCTATATTCATCGTATTATAATATATTGCAGTATGCTCTAACTTATTATTTTTTTTCTCCAATTTTACTTAAAGTTTCTAAAATTATTTCATGAAAATTTTAAATTTAGGTTTATGTTCGGATCTTTTTAAATAAAATCTTTCCCCAAAGGTTCAATAAGCGAAAAATTAAAAAAAAAAAAAATAGACCACCTTTTGGCTGAATTAATGGACCAATTGAAAAAAGTATTACTAAATTATTGGGGTTTCTTGAGTGGCTTTGGAGAAACCAATGAAAAAAAAAATGTGCTTATATTATTTTCGATAATTTTGTTTTGGAATAAATTTTCGAAGTTGATTGAAAAGGCCATATCAATTATGTAGTACGGAAACGTGGTCATCCCATTCAGGTGGGCTGTTCTACTTTGTTGTGGAGAAGAATCTAATCTTTTTTACTTTTAAATTAAGTTTTAAACTATTGTAATGTATTTCTATTTTTTTTTTCTTATATTTATGTCGTCGATGAATTGATTTCTTTTTTTTTTTTGTTGAAAACTAATACCTGAATTGATATGCGACATATCAATGCAATTTATTTTCACATAAATTATGAAAAATTTACATGAATTCAATTTGTAACTACACGAGATTTATGTTCAAATTTTATAATCTTTAATTTAATAAATATGTTAAAAAAGAAAATAAATAAAATTCTTATTATGGATTAATTAGTTTAAAGGTGTGGATGTTTTTAATGTTGATATAAGTAGATGAATTAAATGTTGTGATTTTAGTTATATTAAATATTGTAAAAATAGTTGGATGATTAATGGGATGAAATGTATTAAATGATGAAAATATTAGTTGTAATAGTGAAATTAGATTAGTATAAATAGGTCATTAGTCTTGTATTGAAAATCACACCAAAGTATTGAATAATATTTCATACTTTATCTCTCTAATCTTTCTCTCTAATATTATAAGGTTATTATCATAATAATGTCATAATATCCTTAATATAAGTTAATAATATCAAAATAATCTTAATATAATATTTAATTATAATAATATTTTCATAACACGTTATCAGCACGAGAGCTCCGATCCTTCGAAGTTCGTCGACGTCATCACTCCGAGCACGAGAGTTCCGTCCTCTGAAGTTTGTCGACGCCATCACTCCGAGGTATCATATATACATTTTACTTTTGCATCTTATAACACAAAAACCGCACTGGGCCTAGCGGTAATCCCCACAAACTTGTGGCGTGAGCACCAGATTTCGAATCCCAGCTGCGGCGTTGATTTTTTAGAATTATGTCATTTTATGAAATTTTGACTTTTTGTATTTAATTATAATCACGTTAATACTTATTTATACTTGAATATTATTTTTCTTAACTTTTATGATTATGATTATTATTATGATTATTATTTAATACATCTTTATTTTTTATAGTAAAATGTCGAATCTTCAAAAGCTTGATATTGTTGCTCTCGATATCACGGGCCAGAACTATCTATCCTGGATTTTGGATGCCCAACTTCACCTTGAATCAAAAGGTCTGGGAGATACTATAAAAGATAAAAAAGAGGCATCGAGCCAAGATAAAACCAAGGCCATGATTTTTCTCCGTCACCACCTTCATGAAAGTTTAAAGGTGGAATATCTTACTGTGAAAGATTCATTTACTTTGTGGACTAATCTGAAAGAAAGATACGACCACCAAAGGACCGTGATACTGCCAAATGCTCAATATGATTGGACAAATTTACGGTTCTAAGATTATAAATCTGTAAGTGAATATAATTCTGCTATGTTCAGAATTACTTCTCAATTAAGATTATGTGGACAAGAAATTACTGACGCAAGTATGCTAGAAAAAACATTCAGCACGTTCAATGCAACGAATTTGGTGTTGCAGCAACAATATCGAGAGAGAGGATTTCAAAAATATTCAGAGTTAATCTCTTGTCTCCTCGTTGCTGAACAAAATAATGAGTTATTATTGAAGAATCACCAATCGCGACCACCGGGCTCTGCCCCCATACCTGAAGCCAACATGAATACATATCAAAATGATCGAGGTAATAGTGGTCGCGGTCGTGGCCAGTACAATAATCGTGGTCGTGGACGTGGTCGTGGTCGTGCCCGTGAATATTATGGTAATTATAATAATTTTCCCCAGAAAAGAAAAATGGAAAACAAAGAGGAAATCGGTGAACAATCTAAAAAATGATTTGATGAACCATGTTCTCGTTGTGGTATGAAAGGTCATTATGCCCGTACTTATCGCGTGGCAAAACACCTAGTTGATCTCTATCAGAAACCGCTTGACGAAAAGGGGAAGAAAGTTGAGACAAATTTTGTCCAAGATGAAGGCGGTTCTAATCTCAACTTCAACGAGATTGGTGACTTTGATGTTGATGAATTCCTCACCGATCCTAATTAAGCAAATTTTATTATTGTGTACTATTTTATATTTTCATATATGTTGTGTGTTTTTCATATATGCTGTGTATTATTTATGTATTATCATATATGTTGTGTATTGTTATTTAATCAATGTTTTGATATTTTATTATTATTTTCTTGAAGAATGAATACACGTGGAGATATATGACTTGTGGATAGCGCAACGACTCATACAATTCTCGCGGATAGAAAATATTTCTCCCGATTGATTATTCAAGAAGCAAATGTTAATATCATTTCGGGAAGTACGAAATTGATTGAAAATTCTGGGACAGCTAATATCATATTATCCGGAGGAACAAAATTGCATATTGAAAATGCATTGTATTCTTCCAAGTCTCATAGAAATTTATTGAGTTTTAAAGACATCCGTAAAAACGGATATCATATTGAGACTACAAAAGAAGATGATAATGAATACCTTCAAATCACAAATGTGATTTTAAATAAAAAATACCTTATAGAAAAATTGTCCGCTTTATCCTCCGGTTTATACTATGCTTACATTAATACAATTGAAGCAAATTCTATAAATGATGACTTATTTATTGTGTGGCATGACCGGTTAGGCCATCCCGGTTCAACTATGATGCGGAGAATAATTGAGAGTTCATGTGGACACACATTAAAAAATAAAAAGATTATTATGTCCAATAAATTATCATGTGATGCTTGCTCAAAAGGAAAACTGATCGTTAGACCATCACCAGTGAAATTAAAGACCGAGTCTATTACGTTTTTGGAACGTATTCAAGGCGATATATGTGGACCAATACATCCACCATGCGGTCAATTTAGATATTTTATGGTTTTAATCGATGCATCAACTAAATGGTCGCATGTATCATTATTATCAACTCGCAATGTTGCATTCGCTAGAGTGCTTGCTCAATTAATTCGATTACGAGCACATTTTCCTGATTTTCCAATTAAGAAAATACGCCTTGATAATGCTGGTGAGTTCACTTCTAAAGCATTTAATGAATATTGTATGTCTATTGGAATTGATATTGAATATCCCGTAGCACATGTTCATACTCAAAATGGACTTGCAGAATCATTGATAAAAAGATTACAATTAATTGCAAGACTATTACTAATGAAGTCAAAACTTCCTTTATCATGTTGGGGATATGATATTTTATATGCAGCATCACTTATCCGTATTAGACCAACAAGTTATTATAATGTTTCCCCATTACAAATGGTTTTCGGTCAGGAACCAAATATTTTCCACTTGAGAGTTTTTGGGTGTGCGGTATATGTCCCTATTGCTCCACCGCAACGCACTAAAATGGGACCTCAAAGGAGAATGAGAATATATGTTAGATTTGAATCAAAGTCGATAATAAAATATTTAGAACCATCGACAGAAGATTTATTCACAGCTCGATTTGCCGACTGTCACTTTGATGAATCTAAATTTCCAACATTAGGGGGAGATAAAGAAAATAAACAGCTGGTTAAAGAAATTACTTGGAATGAATTGTCATTGGCTAATTTTGATCCTCGTACAAAAGAATGTGAACTCGAAGTTCAAAGGATACTTCACTTACAAAATTTAGCCAATCAATTGCCAGACAATTTTACTGACCAAAAGAGAGTGACTAAATCACATATATCAGAATGCTCCTATTAGAATTGATACGTCTATTGGAGATGCGAACAAAACTGAGCCGAAACCGCAATTGAAACGTGGTAGGCCATCGGGATCCAAAGATAAGAATCATCGAAAAAGAAAAGGAGCAAATATTGTGAATGACCAAATTGAGGACACATCAACTCCAAGAGTGTCAATGGGCGTAAATAATCTTGATCAGGTACCTGAAAGTTGTGAAAATATTGAAAATGAAGAGATCTCGTTAAATTATGCCCAAAACAGAATACGACGGAACCGAGACAAAGTCAACGTTGATGACGTTTTCTCATTTAACGTAGCGCTGCATGAGATTATTGATAATGAGGATTATGAACCAAAATCTGTAAATGAATGTAGACAGAGAAGTGATTGGCCAAAATGGAATGATGCAATCAAGGCAGAATTAAAATCACTTGAGAAACGAGAAGTTTTTGGCCCAGTAGTCCATATACCAGAAAATATAAAGCCGGTTGGATATAAATGGATTTTCATCAGAAAGAGAAATGAAAATGGTGAAATTGTTAGATACAAAGCACGGCTTGTTGCACAAGGGTTTTCACAAAGACCTAGTATTGATTACGAGGAGACATACTCTCCTGTGGTGGATGCAACTACTTTTCGTTATCTAATTAGTCTGGCAGTACGTGAAGGACTCGATATGCATCTTATGGATGTTGTCACTGCTTATTTGTATGGCTCACTCGATAGTGACATATATATGAAACTTCCTGAGGGATTTCGTTTGCCTGAAAATTCGGGACCTCGTAATCAGTACTCAGTAAAACTGAATAAATCATTGTATGGTTTAAAGCAATCGGGGCGAATGTGGTATAATCGCCTAAGTGAATATTTACTGAGTGAGGGATATAAAAATGATCAAACATGTCCATGTATTTTCTTGAGAAGAAGTGGAAAAGAGTTTGTCATCATTGCAGTTTATGTTGATGGGTTAAATATTATAGGAACTCCTCAAGAGTTAACTAAAACTATTACATGTTTGAAACGAGAATTTGGGATGAAAGATCTCGAAAAAACGAAATTTTATCTCGGACTACAAATTGAATATTTAAATAATAGAATATTTATCCATCAAGAGACTTATACGAAAAAGATCTTGAAAAGATTTTATATGGACAAAGCGCATCCAATAACTACACCGATGATCGTACGGTTCCTTGATGTAACTAAAGATCCATTCAGACCATGCAACAATAACGAAGAAATACTTGGTGCCGAAGTTCCATATCTTAGTGTTATTGGCGCATTAATGTATCTTACAAGTCATACTCGACCAGATATAGCATTTGCTGTAAATTTATTAACAAGATATAGTTCTGCACCAACGCGACGACATTGGAATGTAATCAAACAAATATTCCGTTACCTTCAAGGAACTACGGATATGAGATTATTCTATTCTAATGATTCACAATCTCATTTAATTGGCTATGCAGATGCAAGGTTTTTATCTGACCCACATAATGGCCGATCACAAACGGGTTATTTATTTACATATGGTGGTACAACTATTTCATGGCGATCGGTTAAACAAAGTTTAACAGCTACTTCTTCAAATCATGCTGAAATATTGGCAATTCATGAGGCTAGTCGAGAATGTGTTTGGCTAAGATCGATTATTCAACATATTCAAGAGACTTGCGGGTTATCTTCTGAAAAATTACTCCCTTCAACATTATTTGAAGATAATACAGCATGCATCGCTCAATTAAAAGAAGGTTACATCAAAGGTGATTGAACAAAACATATATCACCTAAATTTTTCTTTACACACGAACTTCAGAAAAATGGTGATATTGATGTACAACAAGTACGATCAAGTGAAAATCTCGCTGACCTATTCACAAAGGCACTTCCTCCGAGAATTTTCGAAAAGTTAGTATATTCAATTGGACTCCGAAAACTTGGAGATCTTAAAGGATATTCTCATCAGGGGGATTAGATACGCGTTGCACTCTTTTTTCCTTCACTATGGTTTTTCCCACAGGGTTTTCCTATTAAGGTATTTAATGAGGCAACAACTAAAAGCGTATCCAAAGAATTATGTACTCTTTTCCTTCACTAGGTTTTTATCCCACTGGATTTTTCCTAGTAAGGTTATAACGAGACATAATCTTTGAAAAAACATCCAAGGGAATAAATATGTTAAAAAAGAAAATAAATAAAATTCTTATTATGGATTAATTAGTTTAAAGGTGTGGATGTTTTTAATGTTGATATAAGTAGATGAATTAAATGTTGTAATTTTAGTTATATTAAATGTTGTAAAAATAGTTGGATGATTAATGGGATGAAATTTATTAAATGATGAAAATATTAGTTGTAATAGTGAAATTAGATTAGTATAAATAAGTCATTAGTCTTGTATTGAAAATCACACCAAAGTATTGAATAATATTTCATACTTTATCTCTCTAATATTATAAGGTTATTATCATAATAATATCATAATATCCTTAATATAAGTTAATAATATCAAAATAATCTTAATATAATATTTAATTATAATAATATTTTCATAACAATTCTCACTTATAGGACCACAAAAGCAAATTTGCTTATTCATTATTGGCTCGTCGAAAAAAAAAATCTGATTTGCAGGGGCGGATCTTAGTACTATATACATATTATAGTGTTTTAGTATTAATATGTTTAGTTTTTATTGTTTATTAAAAGTTTTAAGTAGTGCATTGGTCTAGCCGGTGGATTTTAAGGGTTATAGGTTCGATCACTCCTCTTGCAACCCCTATGCTGTTTTTATTCATTTTTTCTTATTTTTTTTATTCTTTTCTTTTTACATATTATAAGTAATGTTCTTTTTCTTTTTACTATTTTTTGGTTCTTTCCTTTTTACTATTTTTTTGGTTCTTGTCTTTTTACTATATATATATAATACGTCCCTTTTTTATTTCATTAACTAATACATTAATATATATATATATATAATATATAGTTGAAAATATTTATTTAATATTTTTCTTTCATTTTTCACCTTCTCTAATTCCTTTTCATAACATAAGTAACGTTGTCGTAATTCGAGCTCCATCAAGATTATTATTAACTTGTCTTTTTATACCCCAAAAAAAGAACTTGTCTTTTTATATTAATATTTTTTTAATGGCAGATTAAATTTACAATTTTTTTATGATCATAAATTCATATGTTGAAATGTGAAAATTTATTAAGTTTTTTTAAAAAAACGGGGAAAATGAAAATATATTCATTTACGTTGACCTCATCATCAACGTAAATATACAAATATATATTACGGCCCCCCCAGTTAGATTATCCTGGAACCGTCCCTGTTCATTTGCCTATTATATATACCCCACGAACCACCTCCCTCCCTATATTAACACCCAACAAAACCCTATTTTTTTTTTCTTAAAAAAATTCTACTAAATTCTTTTTCTCCCTCTGATAGCTCAAGTCGACTATACTCTTTAATTTTGGGTCTTATTGCTTATTCAATTCGATTATCATATCATATTCTTCTTGAACCCATCGTTCTCAATTTCATCATTAATCTTTTCCTTTGTATATTATCTTTTGGTGTATTTTTAACCCATCATCCACTACCTCAGAGATAAGATTATTCCCTTACAAGCTACTCATGTATATTATGTATTATTACTGTCTTTGTCCCTTTTTAGGACTGTTATCTTAATTAGTACAGTTTCGGCTGACCAATCATACCATTGATATTATGGTAATAAGACAAACTGGCCGCAATCTAATCTCCTGGGATTTTCTTAATTATACTATAAATAGTGTTTTGTCCAAAACTAAGAATAAGTTTCTTCTTTTTTAATTTTCATATTTAACAACAAAAGTAACGTAAATAGATCTCTCTCTCTCTCATTCCTTTTTTTTTGGTTAATTTCTCAAAGGATTAAAGAGAGGGTTTTCAGAGGAGGTTTGTTTTTAATGTATGCATATTGCATACCAACAGATAACAGTCGTTTATTTCTGATGCGGCATCATCATGATTCACAACCCCAAAAGCATAAAATATATATTAAGCCTAGAAATATACATAATCAATATATATATATGTATATATATATTTATTTTAATCAGTCTTCATGAAAAGATTAAAGCTTTTTTCTGTCATTGAGAATCTTGATGATGCTGCATCGGCAATAAACGACTACAGAAGTTGCAGACATCCATCCACGAAGGGGTATGTTATTACGCATCTCTCTAAATAATATTTTTTCCTTTTTCTTTAGTCCGAGGTTTTATTTTGTTTCCCCGTCAAGAACGTCGTTGAAGAGCCGAAATGGATTGGCTACTGAGTTTTGCCTCCTGTGAGAAAGTTAGATAGATCTGTGATTGTTTTATTATTATTATTATTATTATTATTATTATTATTATTATTATTATTATTATTTCTTGGTATTTACTTGTGCATTGTGATAAAAAGAAAAATATATCATGATTTACCAAAACATGATCTGGCTTATTATAACCGTGTAGATTAAAACCACCTTTAGAAAAAAAAAAAAAAAAAAAGTAATTGTAGGGGTACATTTCGAACATTTTTCTTAAAAATCATCTCCCCTCAAAAACCTCTCTACACATAAAAATCCTAGTTTGTTTTCATCTACGCTGACGACCACAAATCTACTGCCACCATGGTTGCCGGCGGATCGGGTTGGAGCACTCATCATCTATTCATTCTCTTTCACAATTTTCTTATTATAGATTCTATATTTTATTTATTCTCTCGTATGAGAGTATTTCTCTTTGAATAAGAGTTTGCAATGATCTTATAAAATAGATATGAGAAATGGGCATCGTGTTGTCATCGGTGTTTCAAATAATGGAGTTATGAGTCTTGATTGGATAATATCAAAAGTGCTTGAAGATGATATTGCAATTGATGATACTATTTGAAGAAAAGATTGCAATTGGTGATACTATTTGAAGAAAAGATTGCAATTGGTGATACTATTTGAAGAAAAGATTGCAATTGGTGATACTAGTTTATATATCTTTTTTGTCGTTTCTTTCATATTCTTTCGTAGTTTTGTTTATTGATTCCATTGTAAAATTTTGTCCAATTGATATATGAAATAAAATTATCCTTTCTTAAAAAAAAGGACAAATCAAATGAAAAAGTATTGATATATTGTACTCCCTCTGTCCCATTTGGTTTTGGACATTTGATATTTGGCACGCAAATTAAGGAGCCATTTTTTTATTAATATAGTACAAAATTATTAGACATAACACATTACATTAAGAACTTGAAATTTTTAAACTTAACTAATGATTCCCTCCAAAACATCTTTACTGAAAATCCCACAATATAAATACAGCTGAACACATTCCACAAAACACATTCAATACATTACACATTACACGGCTGAAGCCAAATGAAAAACCAATGAAAAAAAGAAAGCCAAATTTAACAGCTGAACAGAAAAACCAAATTGCCCAAAACCTTCTAAGTAGCTGTACCGAAGGAAAGTTGCCCCATGGGAAATTGAGCGAGGTTGCTGAAGCATTTCAAGTTCACATGCATACGGTTGAGCAGATTTGGCGAGCTGCAAAATCTCAAAAAGATGCTGGAAGGGCTATACATTTGGTGGTGAAGTCAAGCCTGCAAGGAAAGAAAAGAATACAAGTAGACCTAGAACAGATAAAGGCGATTAACGTAAAGAAAAGAACAACAATCCGAAGACTTGCTAATGAAATTCAAGTAAGCAAAAGCACGGTTGGTCGATGGGTGAAAGAAGGGTTGATCAGACCACATACCAATGCAATTAAACCAGACTTGACAGCTTCCAATAAAGTTTTTAGGCTGAAATTTTGCTTATCATCATTGGTGGTCGACAATATACACAAAAGGCTACACTTTTCAAGCATGCACAACACAATACACATAGATGAGAAGTGATTCTACATTACAAAGACCAATGAGAGATTCTACTTATGTCCAGGGGAAGAAGAGCCATACAGATCATGCAAGAGCAAGAGATTCATCACAAAAGTCATGTTTATGTGTGTTGTGAGCAGACCAATGTACACAGAGGATGGACAACTTGTGTTTGATGGCAAAATAGGTTTATTTCCATTTACTGTAAAGGTTCCAGCCAAAAGAAACAGCAAGAATAGAGGTAAGGGCACATTGGAAACCAAAGCCATGGATTCAATCACCAAGGATGTGATCAAGGCATGTTTGATCAACAATGTATGTTGTCACTTACCTCTAATATCATATTTGTACTCTCAGAATGATTTCATCATTGAGATATCCACATAATATGTAGTCTCCATAGAGCAGATAGTGTTTGCACAATTACTCATGTGTTACATTACAATGATCAGTGGCCAAATGCAATAACTACATCATCAGACACATATTAATGCATCATCATCTATTTGGCCAATCAATGTAAGCATCAAGCATGAGCAAATGCATTGACAAGCTAATCTACTGGTGACTACATTAAACTAGTTCATTATGTTATGCAGGTCATACCAGCAATCAAGCACAAGTGGCCACCAAATGCAGATAAACATATAATCATCCAACAAGATAATGCAAAGCCACACATAAATGATTCAGATCCTGATTTCAGACAAGTTGCAGAGTCTGATGGATTCAATATGAAACTACTTTGCCAACCACCTAATTCACCAGACACTAATGTCAATGATTTAGGATGGTTCAGAGCCATTCAATCCTTACAAGTTCAGAGAGCAGCATACACAATTGATGAGTTAGTTCATGCAGTGGAAGAATCATTTGAGCAGCTACGTCATCAGACTTTGAACAATGTGTTCTTAAGTCTGCAAGCATGCCTCATTGAAATCATGAAGGTTAGAGGACATAATAAATACAACTTGTCACACATGAAAAAGCAGACATTAATCAGAGAAGGTACCCTACCAAATGTTCTACATGTGGATGATTTATTAGTGAATGAATGCATGCAATACTTGGTAGAACAAGGTGAAACACTTGAACTCAATCACCTAGAGGAGTATTTTGGAGACTCATCTTAAAATTATGCATGTTTATGCAGTAAACATGTTCATAGATTAGATGACATGTTTTATCTATAAACATGGATAACACTTAACACTTTTGATGCTCAGACACATGTATGTACTGATTTTTTTGTAAGAATGTTGTATATGTGTTCAATGTCATAGCAGTTTGTATGTTTTCAATGTAAGAATGGATTATATGTGTTCATTGTAAGAATGGATTATATGTATGTGTTTAAGCAAAAACATATCAATGCATATGAGATGCAAATGCAAAGTCACAAACACAATTAGACCCAAATTACACCACAGAATGAAGCTTGACAGACACAATTAAACCACAATAAGGTCCACATATGAGAGCACCATATTCACAGAAAGCATTACATCCAGATTCACAGACACAATCAGCCCACAATATCAGATGCAAACCAGATTCACAGAAACCATCAGACCACAATCAGCCACATCAAACCATCAGACACAATTAAACCCTAAACCACATAAGATCCAACACATCAGACCAGAATCAGCCACATCAAACCACCAGACACAATTAAACCCTAAACCACATAAGATCCAACACATCAGACCACCATCAACCATGTTTATCATCATATCAGCATCTAACCATACACCAAAGACCCCGACTTTTGCATGAGACGAGACTATGAAACCTAAGTTCTTAAGACATAAATGATTGTGTTCAAGGATAGAATTAACCTTAAGATACTTCACGGCCGGACAGTAAATCGCTAGGAAGTCAAGGATACCGGCCTTTATGTCCTCGATCGGAGGTTGAAGCAAAGGATCTTCGGAATCAAGAACAAAGCTGCACAGATCCTCCGAATCGGGAACAAAGCCGCACAGATCCTCCGAATCAGGAACAGAGCCGCACAGATCCGCCGGATCGGCAACTAAGTCACCCAGATTCGGTGAATCCGATGATTGAAACGAGCAAGGCACCACAGTCTCACCACCTGGAACATACAAAGAACCCAAAGTCAGTAAATCGGAGTCCGAAACGTCAGAGAACAGAGCCTCATCACGCGTCGTCTCAGAAAACCCAAATTGAAACTCGGGTGTCTCTGGAACGACAGAGAACTCGTCGCCATGTTCACCCGCCACCGACAGAGCCTCGGTGACGAGCGCCGGCAACAGAGAACCCACATCGTCCATTTTCTAGGGTTTTCAAAGAGAGATGAGCGGCGGATGAGAAATGGCGTGAGAGAGAGAGAGTGATGGAATGAGTATGCGAGAGAGAGAGAGTAATGAATTTAGTTGGGCCGATTAGTTTTTTTTTTTGGGTAGGTAAGGTAATTTAATGGTTAGTTGTAGGATTAAATTTTAAGTGGGTTGTGTTAAAAATTTAATAATGTGTAAATTTTTACCATAAATGGAAATGTACAAAAACTTTCGGGACGCCCGATATAGTAAAATGTACAAAAACTTTCGGGACGGAGGGAGTATATAATTCAAAATTTGATATAAAAGCATAAATGAGACCACGTACAAATTAGTGTCCGTGTATGTTGTTACTAAATTAATGAGAAAAGGTAGAAATATATCTATTCTATTAACGTTCAAGACCTCTTAAAAAATATCACTATTAAATTGATGTCTGTCAATTAGGGGTGGGATCGGGTCGGGTTTTTGCGGGTTCGGGTCGGGTACTCGATAACTGTGGGTTCTTATTCTACAACCCGATCCCGACCCGATCAAAGTCTTGCGGGTTCGGGTTTCTTATTTTTTTTATTTTTTTTTCATCTTTTTTTTTTAATTTTTGCGTGAATTTTTTTGTATTTTTTTTAATTTCTATAAAACCTTAGCCCAACCTAGCCCGCTGGGCAGCCCAATAAGAGAGCCCACCATTTAAAAATGAGATGAAAATTGCTTGATAGAGAAATCGAACCCGAGTCAACACTGTAAATTAAAGATGACCTAACCACTAAGTCAACCATCTTAATTATACATGTTTTACATGAGTAAGTATTTATAACAATATACTGATTATTTTTTTAAAAAAAAAAACTTCGAGTACCCGATCGGGTTTAGCGGGTAGCATAATGCTACCCGAAACCCGACCCGACATAGACAATCGGACTCGATACCCGATTTTAACCCATTTCCTAATCCGATCGGGTGACCCGAAACCCGACCCCGAATGCCCACCCCTACTGTCAATTGACTAATCATATTTTTTTCTACAAATTAATATTTATTAAAAAAAATTAAAAAAATATCAACCCACGTCCTCTCATTCTATTTATCCTACCTATTAATAGCCAATAGCTATGTCATGATAAATTACAATTTTATCCTTAGTTTTTTTTATTGTAATTGTATGCTCATCAATCAAATTTTCAAGATATTTACAAATATTATATAATTAAAAATAAATTTATGATTTCATTTATCGTATATTTTGAAACATAAATAACAATTAAAATACAAAATAATATTTATACTTACTTTGATTTATTAGAACGAACAATGAGATACGTTAATTAATTAATTAATTAATTACTATTCCAGTTATAAAGAAAATAGACTCATCGTCAAATCTGTCATATTTAACGAAATCAGAGAAGTACATTGGATCAGTTCTTATGTATTAACTGCACTTACACATCTTTAATAATATAATATATATATATATATATATATACATACCCACACCATAATTTAAAAATCATCACACCTAACTAGAAATTAAAATCACACCAAGAGAAAAGAAAAGGAGAGGAACAAAAAAAATGGAAGGGAAATTCACAAGAGCTAATAATATCCTTGGCATGACAGTAGTATTACTCTTATTACATATGGCTTATGGTAACTCAGTTTCGACGGATGGATCGATAAAGGCAGGCTCGAGCTATGACGATTGCTTCAAAAGGTGTTTTTTCGAACGTGGTTGCGGGAAATTATATCCAGCCATTTGTGGATCCGAGTGCCGACGTGCTTGCCTTGCTTGCCAACCCACCTGCAGACCTGAGGATTTAACGTCTTTTGATTAGCAGATCATGTTTTCTTGCAAGATTTTGAAGAAGGCTTTGATATGATCATTAGTTTATGTCTGTTAGAAAAAAAAAAAAAAAAAGTATAATGAAGCTGGTGATTCTTGCAGAAAGAAGAAAAAAATTCTTTTTCGAAAATCTAACTTATTTGATTGAATTACCTCTAATAATTATTACGTTTATTTGTATGGTGGATTTACGGTTACTAAGACCATCTCCAGCCGAAAAACTCGTTCTCAAACCCAAAATGCAGTAATTGTCACATCAAACAACGATTCTTCTCTAATCATTAAACTCGTTATCAAACTCAAAAGAATATTCTCAAAAGATTTCATTCCACGCCAACTTTTAGAACTTTTCAATATTACCCACATATTTTACAACTTCATAGATTATATCAAAAGACAAATAATAAACATTATTTAAGTATTTATAAATTATTTAATTATTCAATTTACAATAATAATATTTATTTACGTATTATATAAATATAAAAGAATCAAATAAATGTAATACAAAAATAAATTAAAACATTTTGTCATAAAAGCTAATTATTAATTTAATAGGGGTCAATTTATAAGACATAAAAAGTTAAAGGTTTGATGAACAATGTCAACGCAAATATGTGTTCCAAGGTGAGAGAATTTAAGCGTTTTGCATTTTCCGTTTGCGTTTTGGTATCAGCTGGACTGATTTTTTTTGTTTGCATTCCAATTTGCGCATCTATTGGAGATGATCTAAGTATTGAGAAATAAAATCTCCTTATGCACCATCAAAAGTCCAGCATAGAGGGTTTTCATTCTAACATTAATTGGCAATAGATGGAATAGCGTCACAAACTTCTCACTTAACTGATGTAAGATTGAATTTGCTATCCAACACCATAGATATATAATCATCGTGCGTGCGGGTTTTGGTTTGGGTGGGTTACGGGTTTAGCTAAACCCGCCCCGTATAGATAATATATTTTTTTAAAATTAATCATACAAGATTATGCTTTGATTTGAGGGTGATTAAAAAGCCCTTTTTCGTTAATTTTGTAATAAATATCTATTAGTTTGTGCTTCTTGATGACATAGACAGGGTGATACTGTACTATATGTTCAATCTTGGGGTAGTAATGATTGATAATCACCATTAATTAGATAAAACTACTATCCTCTGATTAACTACAACTCCATTGATGATTATTGAATGATACTCTTACAATCATTATTCGCCTAGATGCTAGTCAGACACCCACCGTGGCAAAAAAATCACATAGGCGGCTGATTAATTGGTTCATAATTTCTTTTTGTCGGAAAAAAATTAATAAATATATATAAAAAAGAACGCTCGTATTAATATTATTTTGTTGTACTGTTGGGATTGCCATTATTTATTTATAATATTTGGATAAATTTGATACACACATACGTTGGTAGAATGTTTGCATATTTGATATATTGAAAAAGATAATGAAAAACAGATATACCGTCTAATTTCGGCTTAGAAATCGCCTAAGGGCAAGTGAGAGACTTTTGCTGCACTAAATGGGCTTTTGGAAGCATTTCTCGGAGCAAATGCTGAAAGGTCTGTTTGTCTATTTATATATAAGATTAATTTTTAATTTACTACTTCATTACATGGTCTGATAATCAGATGTATACGTGATGTATGTAAGAGACAACATTGGTCATGTTTAATTTACTACATTATCCATATGTTTAGCTTTTCTTGTAGCCATTGGAATATTTAGTAGAGCTTTGGCATTCTTTTCTTTAGTAACCTTCCAGCAAAAAAAAAAGGGGAAATTCCGTTTCAGACCCCATCGAATTTTAAAATTCCACTTAAATACCACTTTACTTATTTTTTCCTCTTAAATACCGATCTGACGAAAGATTCCTGTTTAGTACCCCAAACATTGAAAAGACGAAACTAACCTTACATAAATGACTCAAAGAAGCTCTATGATTATTATATCAACTGTCGCGAGTATTATACCAAGAAAGCACGCTATTATACCGGAACATGAAGGCGCAATTCTACTAACAAACAAAGAAAGAATACCAGCTCTCGCCAATATTATACCAGAAAAATACCAAAGCATCACGATACCGTCAAAATCACTATTATACCTACAAGTACAAAAATTATACCAACTGAAAACTGAAACAACTATTCCGGCTAATCTAATTATTATACCAAAAAAGCAGAAAAATATACCAAGAAAAGTATCAATCATACCAATATATATGGATCAATTTTACCGATAATTGTACTAACAAGTATGTTAATTATACCAACAAATACCAAAATCATACCAACAAAGTACCGAAATAAATATGAAAATTATAAGAATAGTATTTATTAGACCAATAATTATACCAACAGAACTAGTTATTATACCACTAAATATGAAAATTATACCAACAGAGTAAAGCAAATTAACTATTCCTGAAAGTCAAATAATTATAACATAGTACCAGCAGACGTATCGATTATACCAATAAATACTGATCAATTCCACACAAAATTATACCAACAGACTAAATCGGCATACTAAAAAAGGCAAAACATGTACTAACAAGTATGTTAATTATACCAACAAATACCAAAATCATACCAACAGAGTACCGAAATAAATATGAAAATTATAAGAATAGTATTTATTAGACCAATAATTATACCAACAGAACTAGTTATTATACCACTAAATATGAAAATTATACCAACAGAGTAAATCAAATTAACTATTCCTGAAAGTCAAATAATTATAACATAGTACCAGCAGACGTATCGATTATACCAATAAATACTGATCAATTCCACACAAAATTATACCAACAGACTTAATCGGCATACCAAAAAAGGCAAAACATGTACTAAGAAGTATGTTAATTATACCAACAAATACCAAAATCATACGAACAGAGTACCGAAATAAATATGAAAATTATAAGAATAGTATTTATTAGACCAATAATTATACCAAGAGAACTAGTTATTATACCACGAAATATAAAAATTATACCAACAGAGTAAAGCAAATTAACTATTCCTGAAAGTCAAATAATTATAACATAGTACCAGCAGACGTATCGATTATACCAATAAATACTGATCAATTCCACACAAAATTATACCAACAGACTAAATCGGCATACCAAAAAAGGCAAAACATGTACTAACTGAGTACGTAAATAACAATTCCAGCAAACGTACTTATCATACTATCAAATTCCGATCTTTTACCAGTAATTACACCAACAGATTTCGTTATTATACCAATAACTTACGAACGATTGGTTAACAGTGTTATACTGACACAGAAATTTTGAAGTTTTTATCCCAACAAATGAACGATGTTACTGTTCAGTATTATACCAACTCCCATCACAATTATACCAGTTTAAACTAATTATGCCGACAGTTATCTGCTAATTAAACTTAGTAAATGTTGCAATTATAACATCAGTGTTGATGACTAGATCACCAAATAACTATTATACCAACAGTACTGCATATCATACCAATAAATATCATTAATAATTTTATGTTTTTATATACCAACAAAGCTAGGGATTATACCATCAGTCATGATTATAATATCAACCGACGTTTATACCAATATTTCCGCTTATTGTACATGTTATGCCCGTTATTGTACCTTTAAGTTCAATTATTTTACCAAAATATTTATTACTTATTATTTACTGTATAATTTAAATTATATAATCGAAAGGTGTTATTACACCACAACATCTTATTTTTGTACCATGACTTATTATTATTATACTACTTTTGGTATGATTACTACTTTTGATGCTATTACAAATCCTTCGAACACAAAGAAAATACTTATATTGGTATAATTAGCTTCTTTATCGGCTTAACAATCGCATAACAACATTTCTGAATAAGTTGGTATAAGAACAACAAGAACTTGGTATAATAGTCTGTTCGTAAAGGGAAACTTTCAATTTTTTGGGTATATTATCCAACAGCAAAAGGTTTCTAAATTTCGTATTTTGGTATGATTACATACGGGTGTTAGTATAATAATCGGGAAATAGTTCATTAACGGAGTACAATCGAAAAAGGTATTGGTATATTAAAAACTATACAAATCTGTGAAAACATTCAGAACTAGTATGATAAACACTTGTATTGGTATAATTCACTCAATATATTGGTATAATATGAGTTGTGTTGGTATAATTAGCTTCTTTATCGGCTTAACAATCGCATAACAACATTTCTGAATAAGTTGGTATAAGAACAACAAGAACTTGGTATAATAGTCTGTTCGTAAAGGGAAACTTTCAATTTTTTGGGTATATTATCCAACAGCAAAAGGTTTCTAAATTTCGTATTTTGGTATGATTACATACGGGTGTTAGTATAATAATCGGGAAATAGTTCATTAACGATTGGTACAATCGAAAAAGGTATTGGTATATTAAAAACTATACAAATCTGTGAAAACATTCAGAACTAGTATGATAAACACTTGTATTGGTATAATTCACTCAATATATTGGTATAATATGAGTTGTGTTGGTATAATTAATCGTAAGCTAATCGTTCAATATTTATTGGTATAATAATGAGCTCTGTTGGTATAATTAAAAATGAATTTTATCTTTGCTGGTATAATAATCAGGTCTATTGGGATTATGTTATGCAGTATACTTCCCGAGTATAATATCTAATGTAATTGGTAAAATGTCTGTCTTTTGTTGGTAAAATGGTCAAAAATTGGATGAATAATTTACAAAATTATAAATGAATTTTTGGTACAATTTAGATATTTGTTGGTACAGGTAATGTATCTGTTGGATGAGTATCTATTGGTACAATAGGCTCTTGCGTTGGTATAATACTCTACGTTGTTGGTGTAATTATCCGATTTACTGGATTGATTATTTGATTATTTTGTTGGTACAATCTTTTCGTTTGCTAGTATAATAGTGATGTTTGACCGTAGCAGATGCGAAAACTATATTTACCGGACTAGTTATTTATGTATTCTATTAGCATAATTTTTAAATTATTTGGTATAATAATAGTGTCTATCGGTACAATTTTCGGTAAATTCTCAGTGTTTATTGGTATAATCTGTACTGCTGATGGTATTATATTATGTGCTTTACTATAATAATTTGATTTCCTGGAGTAGTTATTTTCAGTAATCTGTTAGTATAATTATCATGTTTATTGGTATAATTATTGTTTTTCTTGGTATAATTATTGGTATAATTGATCAGTATCTAATAGTACAATTTATTCTTTTCTTGGTATAATTATTCTGTAAGTTGGTATAATATTTCGATTTACTGGAAAAGTTATTTGGGCATTCTGTTGGTTTAATAATTGTATTTGTTAGTATAATAGTGACGTTTGACTGTATTACATGCGAAATCACTTCATATATTATTGGTAAAATAATGATGACAGTTGGTATGATGCTTTAACAATATATTGGTATAATATTGGTGTGATCTGTTATTCTTTCTTTGTTTGTTAGTAGAATTGCGCCTTCAGGTTCCGGTATAATAACGTGCTTTCTTGGTATAATACTCGCGAAAGTTGATATAATAATCATAGAGCTTCTCTGAGTGATTTAAGAGAGGCTAGTTTCGTCTTTTCGTATCTTTTCGGTACTAAACATGAATATTTTTGCAGATCGGCGTTTAAGAGGAAAAAATAAGTAAAGTGGTATTTAAGTGGAATTTTAAAATTCGATGGGGTCTGAAACGGAATTTCCCCAAAAAAAAAGTAAGCATATATGAGAGAGAGAGAGAGACATCATTGTGTAATAATAAACTTCATGCAATACCACGTCAAGAATTCAAAAACCTCCTTAATCACAAAACCCTAAAAATTCATATTTAGGCAATTTTCAAAATCAAGAAAGACAACACCTCACCAAACACATTCAGTCCCAAGCATCGTCGAATAGAATAAAAGGTTTCTCTCGTCGTCTAAACAAGCTTAGAATAAAGGTCGCAACAACCATGGTTTCGACGAGTCTAATCGAAGAATTATCTCTGGCTCATGGGGTCAGTCGTCCAAGCCATTCCTTTTCCTTTGATTCGTTGCATCGCAGGAGCCCGACCAGCATCAATCTACGGTGGATGTAGCTGTCATTTCTCCTTCATCCGCAGAGAAGAACGCTTTCTGGATTGGAAAATATTTTGTGGCGAATGAACAAGCTATTGGTCTCAAAGCGATTTCATCGCCGAGGACTTTCGAAAATATCGGTCGACTATATATTGTGTCAATTAAGTAAATGGCATTGACAAATAGAAGAATGGTTTGCAAGCTACAACATACGTTGGAGGTTTTGGTCTGATTTGGCCGTAGAACAACTTTAATTCAAGTTTATAAAGACTTCTAAGTAATACATAATTCGGCATTTTTAGTTCTTTAGAGTGTTAATAATATGTGTTGTCGGCTAGAAAACGACATTTATTAAGCGCGACTTTCGAATATTACGTAAATAGCGCACGCCATTCGATAGCTTCGCCATGTATGACATATTTTGATGATTTTGTCCTGAAACTGTTCTCAATGCATTTTTTATGTTAGATTTTGCGTCGCTATATAGGAATTATAGATTTTTTTTGTAGGTTTCTATCAGGTCATTTATATTTGATTTGCCTATTTTTTATTCATTGAATATTGTTTTCATTTATTAAATAAAAAATGGTGGGCTGCCCAACACGAAGTGCTAGCAAATTATTTCTATATTAGATTTCTCTTTTTTGGTTATTACATAAATCGGGTAAATTGCTATTTCAATCAAGAATAATATCATATTACGTTCCAACTTTACATTTTGTTTGTAGGTAAAAAGGAAAATGATTGGACAACAACATAAAAAATATTGTGTATAAATTGTATGGTTCTCATTTATTTATTACTTTTCTAGAACTTTGCAATGTTTCACTTGTTCTCTATTTAATTTAATTTTCCCAGTTTGATGATATATTTAACTTTATACTTGTTATAGAAATGTCTGTAATATCCTTTCATTTGACAGCTCAGTCGCAACTCACATATAATTAAAATGAAATCTATAACATCCATGATTACGTAGTACAATTGAAATATTTGATATTGTCACGAAATCTGAGTTATTACAACAATATATGCTAATTTAGAAATATTCTCAAAGTAGTTATAAATAGCAACTTTTCCATTCTTCCTTTTTATTCCTACCTTTTCTAATTTGCTACTAAATTAAAACTCAAAAAAGGTTTGTGTGCTCGACAAAAAATGCAGCAACAACAACAGCTGAATGAATACTTGGAGGAACATCGTACAAGACGACATATTTCTGCCATCAACGATCCAAACTTCATACCGCCCAAGGTAATAAATGTGTGCATAGTTACTAAGTTAGTCATCGTCTAACCATGGTTAGTTTTTTACGCAGATGAAAGCGCTATTGGCCGAGTTATCCATGGTAGAAGGCGAGATTGCTCGATTGGAGCATGAGATCAGCAAGCTTCGATTCGAGGAGGAAAGTAAGAAAACGAATCCAAGCGCATTTATCAAGAAACCGAGCAAGAAAGTCTCATTTGGGACTAAGGCCTTTCGTTTCATAAAAAAGGTCGTAAAGCAAGGTTACAATTTCGGCTCAAATGAATACCGTCAAAACCCTAGACGGTGCTTGAGTTTGAAGGAAACTAATCTTCACGAAGATTGGGTTGGCGGGGCTATGAGACCACCATATCCATTGCGAGAAAATTTTGGAAGGAGCACGACGAGCCGTCGGGAATATGAATCTTGCTAGAATTAGTATAAAATGATAGGTGCATCTTTCTATTAGTTTAAAATTGAGACTGAAACAGTCATTTGATATGATATACGAGTTGTAATTGAAATCCTATGATCGAACATATCATTAATATATTACTACTATATATCGATGCGAGAATCTGATTACACATTTAACTTCTTCTAAAATCGCGATCGAAATCAACTTTTTACATTCTTAGATAGATCATCGAAACCCCAAAGTCCTAAGCGCGCCACTACGCTCACAAGAATAAAGAATTCATAGATGGATGTCGAACAAGTTATACGAGAAGATAATTGAAGTGTCTACCTTCCTACAAGAGATGCGCTCGAGCTCAAAAGCGCATAATATGCTTCAGAATGGCCCGAGACAAGAAGATCCTTATGGTATATTCATTACGGAATATTCTGTCCCGAGAGATATAGGACAGTACAAAAACTTGGCTCGATTTACTTCGAGCTCCATGGATGTGAAGTGCATCTGGCATTCGAATTTGCTGCGCATTTTTCAAAAACTAAAGTACGCTAGATATAATTTACATACATATATATATAGGGTTTTCTAAAATTGTTTTTTAAGTTATTATTTTATATTCATGATAAGATCTACGCTCGAGCGATCACGAGTTCTATCTTGAGGAGAACATATTACCGACCTGCCAAAGAGGGGCACATAAAAAACCTCATAACTAATCCATTTATTTCTCGCCATTACATCTATACTACTTGTTTTATGTCTCAACAAACTCAGATTATATCATAACTTTCCTTTTTTTTTTTATCTCAGATTCTCAACGAAGGTGTAAAAAATGGATGGTATAGAAACGATCTCCGTAAGTTCATATTTGTCTTGTGTTGTGGCATGCGCTCTTCGCCATCGGCAAGTTCATTAACTATTACTTCGTGAATTATTTCATGACTCAAATCATAAGTATCTACGTTTAAAGATAGAACTCGCATTATAATCTTGGACCCGAATAATAACCCGACGAAGATTGCGCATTAATCTCTTATTCTGTGATTAGGGTTTGTGATTGAAGCTGTTTTTTCTTTTTTTTTTTAAATGCAGGTGAGGACATATACAGCTTAAGGCATCTGTTGTAGAGATATGGCACCTTATGATTTTGAGTTTCAATACTTATTTTCTGTATGATATATTAAATATGTGCACAATACATAGTTTTATATGATAGAGTCTGTTTTGGAAATAATAAATATATATCTACCCTTCCATGGAGTGTCATAGGCCAACCTCTTCATAGTTTTCTATAATGTCATTTATTTTTTATTTGTCGCATTTTTATTCATAGAACAGGTTGTTTTTCATTTATTAGATTAAAAAGAGTAAATATCATTGAACATCCCAAATTTTACATTTTGTGGCTCGGATATTTAGAGGTTAGAATATAGTATTGGAATATAATATTTTCTTTTTCCTTAACTCGCTCACACATGATTCAATAATTGAATTAACTTTTAATTATATATCTTTTTGTAGGTAAAGGGAAAATAATTGGATAATAACAGAAAGAAATGCATTGTTCTCATTTATTTATTATTGTTCGAGAACGTTCTGATATTTAATTTGTTCTCTATTTAATTTAATTTTCCCAGTTTAATGATATATTTAATTTTATACTTATTTTAGAAATGTATGTGGTGCCCTTTCATTTGACAACTCAGTTGCAACTCACATATATCCAAAATGAAATCTATAATGTCCATGATTATGTAGTAGTAACATTGAAATATTTGATATTGTCACGAAATCTTCGAGTCATTCATTACATATATATATATATAATAACAAAATATGCTAAATTTAGAAATATTTTCAAAGTAATTATAAATAGCAACCTTTCTATCCCTATTTTCTATACTAAATTGAAACTCAAAAAAAGGTTTGTGTGCTCGAAAAAAATGCAGCAACAACAGCAGGTGAATGAGTACTTGGAGAAACTTCGTACAAGACAACATGGTACGGCTATCAATGTTCCAAGCTTCTTACCTCCTAAGGTAATAAATGTGTGCACATATATGTGATTTACTTTTATGATTATAACTAAGTTGGTCATCGTCTAACCATGGTTAGTTTTTTACGCAGATGAAAGCGCTATTGGCCGAATTATCCATGGTAGAAGGCGAGATTGCTCGATTGGAGCATGAGATCAGCAAGCTTCGATTCGAGGAAGAGAGTAAGAACATGAATCCTAGCGCATTTATCGAGAAACCGCGCAAGAAAGTCTCTTTCGGGACTAAGGTCTTTCATTTCATCAAAAAGGCCACGAAGCAAGGTTACAACCTCGGCTCCAAGGAATACCGTCAAAACCCTAGACGATGCTTGAGTTTGAAGGAAACCAATTATCGCAAAGATCGGGTTGGCGGGTTCATGAGGCCTTCGTATCCATTCCGAGAAACTTTTGGGAGGGGCACGACGAGCGGTCGGGAATATGCAATCTTGCTTAGAATTAGTATAAAATGATAGAATATTTTTTATCGAACATATGTCATTAACATTATTAGTACTATATATCGATGCGAGAATCTTATGACACAGTTAGTTATTTCTAACATCGCGATCGAAATCAACTTTTTACGATCAAAGAGGTGAACGTTAAAAAACCTCATAGCTAATCCATTTCTTTCTCGTCATTACATCTATACTACTTGTTTTTATGTCTTGACAGACTCATATTATATCATAACTTACCCTTTTTTTTCACTATCCTCGAAGAACACTCTATGGGCTCGAGAAACTCGAAGAACACTATCCTCGCCTTGTGTTGTGGCACGCGCTCTTCGCCATCAGAAATTTCACTAACTATATTTCTTCGATGAATTGATATTTCATGACTCAAAATCATAGTATTTATGTTTGACGATCGAACTTTTATTGTAATCTTGGACCCGAATCATAAGCCGACTAAGATTGCGCATTTTATATATATATATATTGAATCTCTAATTCTGTGATTAGGGTTTGTGATTGAAGCTATTTTTTTTTTCTTTCTTTTAAATGCATGTGAAGATATATACAGAAGGCATAACATAGTGTGTGTGAAATAAGCTATGTCTCAACCCTTCCATGGAGTTTCAGAGGCCAACCTCTTCATAGAGAAGAAACACACAGTGTGTGTGTGAATCATACAATATTAAATATTGTTATATCATGACCATAATAATAAAACTAATCAAAATATTCTTATTTGTCAAAGTCAAAGTCAAAGTCAAGGATTTCCAAACTATGAATTGAGGCCCAAAGGTTTAATAGCCCAGCCCATGGAAGTATCAGTAAAGCCTATAAGAGGGATTCCTTTCCTTTCCTGCGATAGCTGACCTTTGCTGTTCAACCAAAAATTAGTTGTAGAATTCACTAACAAACAGATGGCCGGAAAATCAAGCTCATCACCGGCGACTTATTCGCCGTCGACGGAGGGAAAGAGGTCGAAGAGTTTCTTCACCGGGAAATCTGGTTGGACCCGACCCGATGGACGCGGTTTCCTCCAGTGCCGACCCGCGTGTGCGTTTCGTAAAGCCCTTTTTTTTTAATATATATATAACTATGTCGTGCATAAATGTGTTTTACGATTTTGTAAGCATGGAAGTTGCGAAGCAATGTTTATGGAATTCCTATGTTTGTAAGAGAATCACAAGAATTGCGCCGTACTTAATGCAGCTTAGTACTTGTTTAGAACTGTTGGATGACATTCCTATAGTTCATGTTCTTGGTTGTCTATGTGTAAAGGAATGCGTAGGCTTAGTCAGTTGAACGGTGGATGTTGCCAAAGGAAGTACAACATTCCAAGCTTAAGTTAAAAAGTTCAAGGAAATTGGGGGGCAATTTGAGCTGATTTCTTGATTCGTAATCCTGATTTTTCTGGTGGTTCATTATGTAGATTACTTCATTAACGTGTCGGTTTTATTTTCACATCACTTTTTTCCTATTCTTACTGCTATGTTAAATACATTTTAGGAACACTTTTCATTGTGTTATAGAACTATGGCCATGTTAATGATCTTATAGTTTGATGTCTTGCAATGCCATGTTTTCTCTTCAGTTCTAAGAACCGGGGCGGTAAATTCAGCTTCAGGGTCTGCTTACGCTGAATTCGGAAACACCAAAGTCATTGTTTCTGTGTAAGTAATGATCGAAAGTTGAATATTTTACTTTATCTTCGGTAAGATATTGGAACATCTGTGGCAAGAGTGTTCCAAACAATATGCCTTGAGATATAAGTGTGGTGTCTCATCTCTTAAACCATTTTCCGAATTGTATTCCATGTTTTAGTATTCTCAGTTTTACTAATCGGTATTTTTCTATGCAGATTTGGTCCTAGGGAAAGCAAGAAAGCTATGATGTATAGCGATACTGGGAGATTGAATTGTAGTGTGAGTTATACAACTTTTTCTACTCCCACGCGTGGCCAGGTTGGTGATTACTTCATTGATTTGCAATTATCCTATTCGTTTGTGCTTTTTTTTTTTTTTGCTGTGATTTGTTTATGTAACCGTTTATCCTCTTTTACTTACTTTAGACTCAAGAAATTAAGGATATATCCTCAATGCTCCACAAAGCTCTAGAGGGTGTAATTATACTCGAATCTTTTCCCAAGACGACTGTAGATGTGTTCGCTTTGGTGCTGGAGTCTGGAGGAGGTAAGTATGATCTCGAGCCTCTTGTTTGAAATATGAACTCTTGACCCAAATTTTCTCATTAATTTGTAACCAAAAATTTGAAACTATCTGGCTTAGCAAATTTGTTAAGATGATTTCGAAAGAATAGAATGATCATCTTGTAAGGGTTTAAATCAGTCCAGCAAGGCATGTCAAGGAACTATTAGATGCTTATCAGACAAAATGAGTTTAGTGCCTAATCAGCATGCGTCCCATGAATATTTCGGTTTTATTACTTGATTGTACGTACGATCGTGCTAATTGCTAGTAATCTTTTGGGTGCTTAATATTCGCTATTCATTTACTTCGATGACCTTTCTCATGCACACCATATTCTCTTCAGGCGATCTCCCAGTGATTACAACATGTGCAAGTCTTGCTCTAGCAGATGCAGGGATAATGTTATACGACATAGTCACCTCCGTTTCTGTGGTATAACTCTTTCCTAGAAATTTCTTTCAATCCAACTCATTCGAGAATGTAATAAACAAAGTTCAAATCAACGCAGCAAGCTAATAATATTATTTTCCTCTTTCGTTTCGACTTCCTTCCTCAGTCATGTATCGGGAAGAATCTTCTGATCGACCCTATATCTACTGAAGAAGCCAACGAAGATGGGAATCTGAAGATAACCTTCATGCCATCTCGTAATGAGGTTACTCAGATGACCGTCACTGGCGAATGGTCATCGCCAAAGATTCACGAGGTAACTGTGATTGAACAGTGCTGTTGTTTAGCGTCTTGATTCGTCTTTTCCCTACGAATTCAGCTTAGCGAAAAGGATCCTTAAAGTGGGCAATACGACGCAGTTCTAACTGCTTCAACGTCTGTGCAGGCAATGCAATTGTGTATCGATGCATGCTCGAAGCTCGGGAAGATCGTGCGCTCTTCTCTAAAAGAAGCTGCTGCTGCTGCTGCTGCTTCTTCTAGCCAAGTGTTGGAGTAAAGGTGACATTCATTTAAATGATACCATATTTAAGATTGTACCATTAAATTATTAAATCCTTATCATCTTATGTTATAAATATAACAGTGCATCTTATTTATATATTTTTTTTAGGGGTTTATGCTAAAGCTAATTAAGATTAGATTGGGTTTGTCTGAACATATAAACCTTAAAAAATATATGTATGGAAGTGGGATTGAATTGAAAGGGATTGAACATGACAGTAATGGATTGATGGAATGGAACTGTTCTTACTTTTTGTTTTACTTTCTTGGTTTATTGGATTGTCTTGTTGGCATCGGCACTAAACATGGAATATGATATTAACATGTGTCAGAGAGAATATTTTTATTTAAGAGGAATTTTGGTTGGTAACCCTGTGTTTAAGGCTTTTTCAGTTGATGTCAAAAGTTATTTTCAATTCCGATTGGTACTCCTGTGTTTAAGATTTTTTCAGTTGGTGTCCAAAGTATTTTTCGATTTTCGATTGGTATTCCTGTGTTTAAGGCTTTTCCAGTTGGTGCCCAAAGTATTTTTCAATTCCGATAGGTAATCCTAAGGTATGAAAAACATAACCTCGCAATTTTAAAAGACATAAAATGGGATCTTTAGGTATATGAGCCGATTTTTATGTTTTCTAGAATTCCGTTACCAACAACGTGTCTACACCTAAAGATCTCATTTTTTAGTCTTTTAAAATTGCGGAATTATATTTTGTCACCTACCGGAATTTAAAAATACTTTGTGCACCAACTGGAAAAGCTTTAAATACAAAGTTACTTGCCGGAATTAAAAAATATTTTGGGCACCACCAACTGAAAAAAGCTTAAATATAGGGGTACCAACCGAAATTGAAAGTAAATTTGGACAACAACTGAAAAAGCCTTGAATATATCTACTAGTCGAAATTTCCCTTTATTTAAATTAGGTTTACCTAAAGTATGAAGCTTTTTGTCACCGGCAAAGAAAAGGAAAAGATAATGAAAAATAAATTGGAAAGTGGTATGTGAAAAAATGGTGAAAAACAATTCGTAATGGAGCAAAAGACATTAATGCCCCTGAAGGAACAAAATTGGAATGTGATGATATATATAAAATATGTATATACTATATAGCTCGATATTTCATTTAATCACGAAATTGTGGAAGAGATCACACGTGCACGTTTATTCTTTGCCCTAATAAAGGTGAAATTGCCGAAGCAATAATAATAAAAACCTTCGCCTTATTATGAAATAATATTAATGTGCATGTTTTAAATAATAATATTAGTTAAATGATTGATGATTTGGAAGTATTGTATTAATGTTGATGAGATGATAAGATGAGGTGTTTAATTGAAAAGTTTGTATTTTAGTGTGAGGTGTATAATTTTAATTAATGTGATTAGTTGTAATAGTGAATTATTAGTAGTATAAATAGGTGATTAGAGATCATTGTAAATCACACCAAGTATTGAAATACTTAATCTCTCTCTAATCTCTCTCTTTATTATTATAAGCTATATTATCATTATAATCTTAATATAAGTATAATTATAATAAAGTAACCTTAATATAATATTAATCACAATTAATATTTTTATAACACGTTATCAGCACGGCCGCTCTCCATCGTCAAGATCAACCTCCGTCAAAGATCTCGTACGAGTTTAGTCGAGGTACGGTAATTTAATTTTTAATTTATACTAATCATATATTTATTGTGATTAATTTAAAAATATATATTATAAAAGTATATTTTAAAAGTTTTATAACTAAACGCCAATACCCGAGTGGTTTCGCGGAATATCGTTCACTATAAGTGACGAGAGGTCCAGATTTCGATACCCCGTGGTGGTGTGTGGAATTTTTATTTACGATTTTTTTTATTTATACACGTACACAACACCAAAAGCCCACGAGGTCTTGCGGTTATCTCCACCTCAGTAGCGGCATATTATTGAGTTTTTTGATTGAACAATCTTGAAGTAATTATTGGACTGAATAGTTTTTGACAATTGACAAATTTTATTACCGCAACCTTATCGGAGCTTGGACAATAATTATGAAATAATAAAGAACGAGTTTTATGAAACAATTCATATATTATATCATTGGTTTATATGTTATCTGATTATTATGTTCTTTTTCATGTTATAGAATCATGTCGTTTTATACAAAGATGGATCTTCTGTTGCTTACTTTATTTACGGTGATCCTTACGGCTATGTGGATATTGTTTTTACCAATATTTTTAAAATATAATTAGTAATTATAATTTTTTCTTTAATATTATAATTACTTAAATATATTTTATTTTGAAGGATGACGTTTTGTCCGATGTTTGATCTATTACTTATGATTATTATCACGGCGACAGTTATTTGGATGTGGATATCGTTTTTCATTAGAACTTTTACAAAAGAATATATAAAAGAAGATTAATTATATTTTTTTTTTTAATGTTTAAATGATGAGTTTATTTTTATGATATCAATATATTGAGTTTGGCAAAACTTTAATTTATCACTCTCGATTTTATACTTGCTAGTGATTTACACAATTACTTCGGTATATTATAAAGCATTCACCACGTTCAGTCCATCGGATATAATACGAATAAATATCGTGAGAAAATGATCAGAAAATATTATGATGGATGAATGAAAAGCATAAGTCCGATAAAATGATTATGTTGCATTCCCTGAAGTGAATGTATTCGCAAACAATAAAAGTGGTCGTGAACATTATATTTACAGTGGTTATTATTAATATTTCCCCCGAAGTGGAAAACTAGTATATGATTGGGAAAGATGTGTTGAGCAATATAAAGATTATTATAATATTATCGTTGGTTATTATTCGCACCTAAAGATTCCGTTGATCTTTATAAAGAGCAATTAAAAGTGAAGTGTCGATGAAATTAAATTTTGCTCAAGATTACGATATTTCAGAAAATTGGTGCTAGATCCTATGCTCATTTGAATATTGTGGTTTTTGTTAAAGATCCAAATAAAGAAAATTGATACATCGTTATAAATTTTATTTAAGCATTATTTATTTATTATTTTATCTTTATTTTATTTTGGTACTTATTTATTTAATAATACTAGTTATTATATATTTATCAATACAATGGATACAAGCATATGCAATGGGGAGTTATGTCTTGCAGATTGTGCAACGACTAATACGATTCTAAGAAATAAGAAATATTTCTCCCATCTTGAAATGAAAGAAACAAGTGTTATCACTATATCGGGTAGCACAAATATAATTGAGGGCTCCGGAAGAGCTACTGTTATACTGCCCAGAGGGACAAGGCTGATAATTGAAAATGTCTTATATTCTCCTAAGTCTCAAAGAAATTTATTGAGCTTTAAAGCTATTCGACATAATGGATATCACATTGAGACTGCAGAAAAGAGAAATATTGAATATTTGCACATTACAAAAGTGGTTTCAAATGATAAAAGAGTTGTTGAAATATTACCTTCGTTTGACTCTGGATTGTATTGCACGTATGTTAAAACAATTGAATCGCATGCTATCGTAAACCAGAAGTTTACTGATGATAATACATTTGTTGTTTGACATGACCGGTTGGGCCATCCCGGTTCAATTATGATGTGGAGAATAATTCAAAATTCACGTGGACATTTAATGAAGAACCAGAAGATTCTTCAATCTAATGAATTATCATGTGCTGCTTGCTCTAAAGGGAAGTTGATTATTCGGCCATCACCAGTAAAAATAAAGAATGAATCCATAAGGTTTTTGGAGCATATACAAGGTGATATTTGCGGACCGATACATCAATCGTGTGGATCATTTAGATATTTCATGGTATTGATTGATGCATCAACTAGATGGTCTCATGTGTGTTTGTTATCAACACGGAATGTAGCTTTTGCGAGATTGCTTGCTAGTTGATTCGATTAAGAGCGCATTTTCCAGATTATCCAATAAAGAAAATACGCCTTGATAATGTTGGTGAATTTACTTCCAAGGCATTTAATGAATATTGCATGTCTATTGGAATTGATGTTGAGCACCCCGTGCCACATGTTCATACGCAAAACGGTCTTGCAGAATCATTGATTAAAAGGTTGCAATTAATTGCAAGACCATTATTAATGAAGTCGAAACTTCCCTCATCTTATTGGGGACATGCTATATTACATGCAGCGGCACTAATCCGCATCAGGCCAACAAGTTATAACGATATCTCCCCGATACAAATGGTTTATGGTCAGGAACCAAATATTTCCCATCTGAGAATTTTTGGATGTGCGGTATATGTTCCAATTGCTCCACCACAACGCACTAAGATGGGACCTCAAAGGAGATTGAGAATATATGTCGGATTTGAATCTCCATCGATAATAAAATATTTAGAACCTCTAACTGGAGATTTATTTACGGCTAGATTTGCCGATTGTCATTTCGATGAATCGAATTTTCCGACATTAGGGGACGAAAAGAAACAGCTGGAAATGAGTATTAGTTGGAATGAATTATCGATAAATCATTATGATCCTCGAACGAAAGAATGTGAACTAGAAGTTCAAAAGATAATTCATTTACAAGGATTAGTTAATCAACTGCCAGATAGTTTTACTGACCTTAACAAAGTGACTAAGTCAAATATACCAGCTGTTAATGCTCCTGCAAAAGTTGATGTTCCTGGAGAGCATATAATGATCGAGCCTAAGCCACAACTAAAACGTGGTAGGCCATCGGGTTCCAAAGATAAAAATCCTCGAAAAAGAAAAGGAGCAAATAATAAGAATGGTCCAGTCGAGGATTTATCGACTCTAGAAGAGTCAATGGGCATTAATGATTATGATAATGAAAATCAGGTACCTGAAATTTCTGAGAATAATGATAATGAAGAGGATCTCGATAAATTATGCTCAAAATGGAATTAGATGGAACCGAGAAAAAGTCAACGTTGACAATAAATTCTCATTTAACGTAGCGCTACATGAAATGAATGAGATAAATGAGAATGGGGATCATGAACCAAATTCTGTAAAAGAATGCAGACAAAGAAATGATTGGCCAAAATGGAAAGATGCAATCGAGGCAGAATTAAAATCACTTGAGAAACGAAAAGTTTTCGGACCTGTAGTCCGCATACCAGAAAATGTAAAGCCGGTTGGATATAAATGGGTTTTCATCAGAAAGAGAAATGAAAACGGTGAAATTGTGAGATACAAAGCACGGCTTGTTGCACAAGGCTTTTCACAACGACCTGGTATTGATTATGAGGAGACGTATTCTCCTGTGGTGGATGCAACCACTTTTCGTTATTTAATTAGTCTGG
Source organism: Lindernia subracemosa (assembly GCA_028392965.1). Lineage (NCBI taxonomy): Eukaryota > Viridiplantae > Streptophyta > Magnoliopsida > Lamiales > Linderniaceae > Vandellia > Vandellia subracemosa. The sequence continues at coordinate 2,726,576 of JAQPCC010000020.1, read as the reverse complement.
CAGTACGTGAATGACTCGATATGCGTCTAATGGATGTTGTCACCGCTTATTTATATGGATCACTTGATAGTGACATATATATGAAACTTCCCGAGGGATTTCAATTGCCTGAAAATTCAGGGCCCCTAAATGAGTACTCAATCAAGCTAAATAAATCATTTTATGGATTAAAGCAATCGGGTGTATGTGGTATAATCGCCTAAGTGAATATTTATCGAAAGAGGGGTATAAAATGATCAAACTTGCCCGTGCATATTTATGAAAAGATCTAGAAGTGAATTTGTCATCATTGCAGTTTATGTTGATGATATCAACATAATTGGAACTCCTGAAGAGTAATCAAAAGCTGTTAATTGTTTGAAAAAGGAGTTTGAAATGAAAGATCTCGGTAAAACGAAATTTTGTCTTGGACTCTAAATCGAATATTTAAAGAATGGAATATTCGTACATCAAGAGACTTATACGAAAAAGGTATTGAAAAGATTTTATATGGATAAAGCTCATCCATTGGATACTCCAATGATTGTTCGATCTTTAGATGTGAATAAAGATCCGTTTAGACCTTGCGATAATAATGAAGAACTACTTGGTCCTGAAGTACCATATCTCAGTACTATTGGAGCCCTAATGTATTTAACGAGTCATACGCGACCTGACATAGCGTTCGCTGTAAATCTATTGGCAAGATATAGTTCGTCACCGACTCGTAGACATTGGAATGGAGTTAAACGGATATTTCGATACCTTCAAGGAACAACTGATATGGGATTGTTCTATCCAAATGAATCAAAAGCAGATTTGATTGGATATGCAGATGCTGGTTTTCTATCCGACCCACATAATGCTCGATCGCAAACGGGCTATTTATTTACGCATGGCGGAACCGCTATTTCATGGCGGTCAGTTAAACAAAGTTTAACGGCTACTTCATCTAATCATGCAGAAATTTTAGCTATTCATGAAGCTAGTCGAGAATGTGTTTGGTTGCGATCGATAATTGAGCATATACAACAAACTTGTGGGTTATTATCGGAAAAGTTACTTCCGACGATTTTATTTGAAGATAATGTTGCATGCATTGCCCAATTAAAGGAATGATATATTAAGGGAGATAGAACAAAGCATATTTCACCAAAAATTTTCTTTACACATGATTTAGAGAAAAATGGTGATATTGATGTACAACAAGTGCGATCAAGTGAAATTCTTGCAGATTTATTCACGAAAGCACTTCCCCCAATAATTTTCAAAAGATTGGTATATTCAATTGGAGTTCGAAGACTTCGAGATTTGGAATGATATTATCATCAGGGGGAGTAAATACGCGTTGCACTCTTTTTCCCTTCACTGAGGTTTTTCCCATGTGGTTTTCCTAGTAAGGTTTTTAATGAGGCAACAATCGAAAGCGTATCTAAAAGAATCATGAACTCTTTTTCCTTCATTAGGTTTTTATCCCATTGGATTTTTCCTAATAAGGTTTTAACGAGGCATATTCTTTGAAAACATCCAAGGGGGAGTATTATGAAATAATATTAATGTGGATGTTTTAAATAATAATATTAGTTAAATGATTGATGATTTGGAAGTATTGTATTAAATGTCGATGAGATGATAAGATGATAAGATGGGGTGTTTAATTGAAAAGTTTGTATTTTAGTGTGAGGTGTATAATTGTAATTAATGTGATTAGTTGTAATAGTGAATTATTAGTAGTATAAATAGGTGATTAGAGATCATTGTAAATCACACCAAATATTGAAATACTTAATCTCTCTCTAATCTCTCTCTCTTTATTATTATAAGTTATATTATCATTATAATCTCAATATAAGTATAATTATAATAAAGTAATCTTAATATAATATTAATCACAATTAATATTTTTATAACACGCATAACTTAATATAAGTATAATTATAATAAAGTAATCTTAATATAATATTAATCACAATTAATATTTTTATAACACGCATAACTTAATGTGTGGAAAGAAAACTGAATTTATGGGTCATATATGGGGATATATCCAAATCTACGGATATAGACTTCATTTACATCTATCTCTATTAATATCTATAGTTTGTTATATTTCTAAAATATTTATTCTCTAGCCTTTGCTATGCTAAATGTGTTGACGTTGTTCAATTCATTGAAATATATATACATAACGTACAATAATATAAAATATTCAACAATGTCATTCTAAAATCATCTAAATTCTTAAATCGAGTCGAACTCGATTCATTTTTTGGGTTTGGAGTCTTTTCATTCAATCTGGAGCTCGAGCTTGAGCTCCATTACTACGGTCAAGGGATTAAATTACTTAATAATAATAATAATAAGAATGAAGTTAAATGATTTAATAATAATAAGAATGATTTGAACTTTCTTATGGAAATCAGTTTTCAATATTCTAAATTAGAAGTTTTCAATATTGAAGATGAATAGTGTTTGATAAGGAGAGAAATAAAGGTTTTTCGAGGAGGGTTATTATGGTAAATTCCTTAAGAAGCATAACAACAACAATTGCCATTCGCATTTCAGCTCGCAATAATAATAATACAAAAACATAAAAGAACCTTCTCTCTTTTGGATCTCTCTCTACATCGCAAGGGGCAAAATTCGTAAGAATTCTGCACAGCCTCAGCTTTCTCCTGCATTTATTACTGAACCTATTTGATTGTTGTAGTGCTTAAAGGATTGCTGTCGAATGATTCTACCGTGTGCTTGTTCCTGATTTGATTAACTATGCTTATTTAATCGATTTTCCAATGGGATATAAGGTTTTGAAAAAGTATTTTAATTTCTGAATGCAAGATTTTTTGTTGTCTATGGTCCAGTTGCCCGCCTCCTTTTTTGAATTTGGCTTTGCTTTCGGTGGGTTTTGGGATTTTGTGTATGTTTTTATCTATCGAGATTTTTGAGTTTGCTTGGTTAGAGCTAGGTGTAGATCTTCGTCTGTTTAGTGCCTGGCGGTTGGCTTGGTGCCAGGTGGTGTTTTAGGCGCCTGCTTGATGGGATCATGACGTTGAAGTTAGATTTGTTTTTCCTTTCTATGTTCTTTTGTTCCCTTTCTCTTCCTTTGTCTTGAGTTCGTTTGTCTTTATGGGGTAAAATAAAATTTGTTTTGCATCCGATTTCTTCTTCGTTTCTGGTATATCTTGTATGGTAGATCTTTTGCGACCATTGATGGATTGGATCAGTTTAATGATATGCAAGCTTTATGTATATTGACGAATCCGTTGTGCTGTGTAGGTTAAACAGTCGAGAAGTCTGATATATAGGAATTCTGACTCCTGGAGTGCTGCTTTGGACTTGTAAAACTGGTCGATGCGATATATTTTTTTCTGAGAGTTGCTCGTGTGATTGGTTTCTGTCTAGTGCATGACCCATTGAGTTGAGCAGCTTCTAATCAATATGGGAACCTCGCACCGCAGGTTTGTGGAAATGTCTGATTCATGATGCTGGCGTATTCTACGTATTGGTTGGAATGTTGATTTTCATATCTTTTTTTTGCCATCCGTTTTTCGGTTTCGTGCAGTGGGGTTTTCAAGAGGTCAAATGACAGCGCCCGGCTTCTTATAACAACCATCATGGGGATGGTTTTAGGATATTTTATAGGTGTTTCTTTTCCATCTGTTTCCCTAAATAAGGTATGATCTGGTTATTTTTAAGACAGTATGTTGATTGATTTTAGACTTAGTTTTCATCCTTTGTTTTCAGATTAGTCTACCATCAAGTATAAAATCGTCATTTGATATGGCCTTCTACGAGGAGCGTCGTCGTAGTTTTCCTGAAAATCTTGGTTCAGGAAATACTCCAAATACACCGAAGGTAACTCTGTCGTGCCCCCTCAACCAGTTCCATTTTTTGCTCGCGACTTAATCATTTAACTATGGACTATGCATTGTATCTCTTTCAGCTGCTTTGCTGAATAATGATCTGATATTTTATATACTGTCTCAGATCTATGTTCCTACAAATCCTCGTGGTGCAGAATCATTACCACCTGGAATTGTTGTCTCGGAATCAGATTTTTATCTGCGAAGGTTATGGGGTGAACCAAGTGAGGTACGGTTTTGAGGATATTGGAACTGTGATCTTGCTCTTTTAACTTTGTGCTCATCTGTCACCTGTTGTGCTACCTTGTTTTCTATATTTACACAAGTTACGCATTCTCTGATTATAACTATAAAATGAAAATTTTTGGACATTTACGTCACTGCATGTTTATTGTTATGTTTACTTCAATCCTCTTCTATCGCCCGGCGATGTTATTGGGCGTCATGCGGTTTTCTTTGTACATCACGATCATTACATCCTCTCTTGTATGTATAATGCACTTGAATAGGTTAGTTTACGTGACATAAGGAAAAACATAGCAGTGGCTTTCCCGGGATATTTTTGAGCCAAACTAAATTCTCATGAACTTCGTTGGCAGTATTGCATGTGGTTACCTACAGCTACTTTCTTGATCTTTCAGGATCTGAAAAAGAAGCCAAAGTACCTGGTGACCTTTACAGTTGGTTGGGATCAAAGGGACAATATTAATACAGCCATTAAGAAGGTCGGCTCTGTTTATAAGTTTATGTGCTCAGAAATATAGTCTTTGCTTATTTTCCAATAGACTAACAGTATTTCGTGTTTTTATTGTAGTTCTCCGAGGATTTCCAAATATTGTTGTTTCATTATGATGGCCGAACAACTGAATGGAATCAATTTGAGTGGTCACAGAGAGCCATACATATCAGTGTTAGAAAACAAACAAAATGGTAAAATTTCTATGCCATCATGTGGTTAGATGGTAATAGCTTTCTAGTTACCTATAACTTATATTGCAATAAATGGACATAAGTGAATGAAATTTGAATTTTATAGCACGTTTAAATCATGTTCTTTTATATGATTTGAATAAGTTCATGACACTGTACTTTGGTGAGCTTCTCTCATGGTCATTTGTCTCGTAATTCTTTCTCAACTTGAAACCTTAATCTTTTCAGATTCTTCTTTTCTTCATATTTCATCACCATGCTTGATTCTCTGTCATAGGTGGTATGCGAAGAGATTTCTGCATCCAGATGTGGTTGCTGCTTATGAGTACATTTTCATTTGGGATGAAGATCTTGGTGTTGAACACTTCAATGCTGATAAGTAATACTTTTTTCAACTCAACTTCGGAGCTTGAAATAAATGTATTTTTTCTGTGATGTTTCCAACCCTATCAACTGATGCCTTGAGCTATTCTTCTTGTAAGATATATTCAACTGGTCAAGAAACATGGCTTAGAGATTTCGCAACCTGGTCTCGAACCCAATAATGGGCTTACATGGCAGATGACAAAGAGGAGAGGTGACAGAGAAGTTCACAAGTAGGTTTGCTGCAACATTACACGTGTACATAGTACATTTGCCCTTTAAGACCAAATAACTCCTAGATATTGGTTTGAATGACAGGGATACAGAGGAGAAACCAGGCTGGTGCAGTGACCCACATTTGCCTCCATGTGCGGCGTATGTACTCTTCCTCTATATGGTTATACCCGTGTGTGTTTTACTGTCTTTATCTTTACACATCAACACATAATTTGATGAATTAATGTGAATGACATCTGAATTAAAAGATTAGGATTGGAGAATTTTTAAGTGCACATTTGTTGCTACTCTGTGCTCTTTTCAGCTTTGTGGAAATTATGGCTCCAGTTTTTTCTCGTGAAGCTTGGAGGTGCGTCTGGCATATGATTCAGGTACGTGTAAATGTTTATGAAATGATAATATGCATACGGGCCCACTATCTGATCATTGTTACGTATTAGGATTTAGTATAAAAGCTCCAAAATACAGCTCACTAAAGTACTTGGCACTACAATAAACTTCCCAAAAGAAACACTAAGGTAGTTCCAACGATATTCGGTATAATCAAAATGAACTTCCCTAAAATAATTAAATTATATATTATATATATATATATATATTCTTGTTCGTTTTTCTTTGTTGTTCTGGAAGTTAACTCTCAGTCATATCATTCTGAACAGTGGACTGTGAATTCTATGTTTTATCTAAACTCTTCCTGTGAAAGGCGAGTCTCTTTTCAAAATAAGGAGCTTTTGCTTTCTAAGGAGATAACAGGATGATAAATCAACATAATCCCTCAACAATAACTGATCATACAAAGTCAACTATTCTTTTTCAAGTTTTGAGTGATAACCAGCTGGACATCAACTTCCATCTGTGTGTTTCAACCGTACATGCATACGTAACTATTCTAATGCTTGCGTGCAGAATGATTTGGTACATGGATGGGGATTGGATTTTGCCCTCAGAAGATGTGTTAATGTTAGTCTCTCTCTCTCTCTCTCTCTCTCTCTCTCTCATGAAATACTTGTTCATTTGTGTATGTTTCTATCTGACCTTTGTGAGTGGTGTCTGCCGTGTGATTTTTGTCCGTATTCATTGGGAAACTGTCAGCTTTCTCACATGAATGAAAGGCAAATGATACCATAATCCTTCTTTTACAAAATAAACCAGCAACAAGTGTTCAACGAAAAAATTTGCAGAGAGCTACTGAAAGAAGAATGTCAAACTAGAATGTTAGATGAGCATTGTCTATGATATCCCCCCGAAAAAAAAAAAAAAAAGGCCATCTAATCGCCGTCTCTTTCAATGCAGCCTGCACACGAAAAGATTGGTGTTGTTGATTCGCAGTGGATCGTTCATCAAGTTATTCCATCACTTGGAAATCAGGTCAGCGATCTCTAGCATTCATTCACAGCTCATTCTCCAATAGACTGTTGCTTGTATTCTTTTCCCAATCTAACTGTCATTTTACTGATAGCATAATTACATTACAATCCCATCCTTGACCCTAAAAATCAAACCTAGTAGCCTAATGTGGTGTTTCATGTCTTACGTCTTCGTACTGATATCAAAATTGATGATGAACATTTCAGGGCTTGCCCGAAAATGGCAAAGCTCCATGGCAAGGGGTAAGTATATCAGTTTCTATCGTATTTTGCTCATTTTATACTTTTTAATCACAAACCTAGAGTTTCATGAATCCCATCAAATATCTCTAGACACGGTAATTTTTCGTGTAGGTAAGAGAGAGGTGTAGACATGAGTGGGCGCTTTTCCAGGATCGGCTTGCTAACGCGGACAAAGCATATGTGGCTCAGCTTCAGAACTAAACTAACACTACTATCCCTTCCCTATATTTGTACATTGCTTTTGTTCTTTTCATGACCATCATCATCGTCCTCCTCCTCCGCATTCTGCTCAGTGGTGCCCCGATTCTTTCAAGTGAGTTACTACATCTTTCTTCGGCTGTAGTATATATATATTATATATATAGAGCTGTCTTTTGTGCAGGAGTAGATTGTAGGTGAACGTGCTTTGTTTACGTGTATACCTAATCGAATCATCGATCGATCCTTTTGATCAATCGTATACTTTTTTCGCCGACTCTTCATAATCTGTTCTCAAAGCTTAATTTTGAACTTTGCTGCATAGTTGGTCCATTTTTCTTTTTATTTATGCGAATTTAAGTCATACTTATGGAGATAACCATTTGTAGTTGCCGAAAAGGTAAGGGGGATTAGTCTCTGCTGGGCGATGAGGTTTGTATTTGCATAAGCCTGAAGGAGTTGTGAATGAAAAAAAAAAAAAGAAATAAAAGAATAAATTAGATGCAAGATGAAAGTCCTTAACCAATTTTTTTCTCAAAATTGTTTATATATAAATATATATTGCAAATATTATATATTGAATTATATTGGAAGAATACAAAAAGGATGATTTTGGATAGAATGATAATATCATACGTATATAATGTAGATATTATAATTTGTATGGTACTACAATAATACCGAGCCGCATACAATATAAGTCTTTATATCAATACAATAATAAATTTGAAGATGATCGTGTGAATCTGAACATAAATGAAATTATAATTATGATAAATAAAAAAAAATAAGGATAAAAATGTTAATTATTTAAGTTAAAATAATTCAAGGACAAAATAATAATTGTTGCAATTAATGACATACTAAATTGATAGTTTTTAAGTGGTGGTGAGCAATAATTAAATAGAATAGATAATTATTATAATACTAAGTCAAAGAGAAATCTCTTACTGCAATCTTTATAACATTACAATCCTCAAATATTTGAAGATTATCGTGCGTAGCAAATCTGAACCTTAAAAGAAAATAATAATTTTTTGTTAATTCTATTCCGTAATATTTCTTTCACTATTGTTCTATTTTCCCGCTTTATTGACCACATTCAGAAATCAGAGACCCAATCTCATTATTTCCTGATTTACCCCCCAATAACCTTTTGACCACCATTTCCCGGGCGGTATGCTTGCAATTTCCAATGGTTTTCTTCTTCTTCTTCTTCTTCTTCTTCAATCAGCTATAAATTTGCTACGCCCACCCAGAATAACAAATTGAGGTGGGAAATTCAGTAAGGGCTCAGATCGAAGCTATAGACTCTTCGCCGGTGGGATCGTAGACGAAGAAGAGGGGGGGTTTTGTGGGACCCCCACTTTTGTTTGATCCTTGAAAGCTGTCGTGTCGAAACCCAAAACGCAAGTTTTCGAGCACGAGGTATTGGTATTATATATATGTTTCTTTTTTTTTTTGTCCTCAATAGGTGATTTCCTTTCATAAAGTTGTCCACCCCTTTTTTTTTTTTGTCCTTTCTGAGTTTTTCGAAAATAGCTGAGATGTGATATATCGGATAGTTATTCTTACAGACCATCTCTAGTTTCATGTAGGCATGTTGATGTTACCCCATATGTTCCCATGCGTTTTACATTGTAGTAATGCGATTTTAATGCTATTTATGTGCTGGAAGGTTTCATCTTTCTCTGTGCAGATTGGTGCATTTGCTCTTCTCTTCTTTTTATATATATCTTTTTTTTTTCAATCTGATGCAGTTGTTTTGGCCCAGGACGATGACTGTAATAAAAGTGGGACTCACCGTGGTGTTTCTTTTGTGTGGTCAGTATTTTTTTTTTCTTTTTTTGTTTTTTTAGGGGGGCTTTTCAGAATATGACAAAGTATAACTTTTTGGTGTTAGTTTGAGAATGGCATAGTCTATTTCGTCTTCCATGGTATGAGGATTTAGCAAAGCTTAGTGTTTTCGGTGATATAAGTGCTGAGGGACAGAGATTTTTGTCTTTACGTTGCAGCTGTTTTTGCAACGAATGGATCGACCGATGATTACGGCTTCAAGCACTGTGAGGAGAAGGTCAAGCAATGGGCATCATCGGCTATGGAATCAGAACCGAAAGGGGATAAGCACGCTTTGCGTGACCTTCTTTTTTTCCTTCACGTGCCTCGGACGGGAGGGCGAACTTATTTTTACTGGTTAGTTCGACCGATTTTGCCAAAATTATGGAATGAATTGATGTTTTGTCATCATAAAGCAAAGGATGGCTGCATAAATAATTAGTGATTCTTCTTACCCTCTGATTTATGTTTCAGTTTCTTGAAAAAGCTGTACTCAAACTCGCAGGAATGCCCTCGATCTTACGATAAGTTGAGATTCAATCCAAGGTATTCAGCATCTTCTTTAATCGCATGCTACGTTTTTTTTTCGTCAGTGTGAAATTAGTCATGTTTTGGTAGATGTTATGTACATGTCGATGGGCGTTAATGTGGATTTTTTTTTTTGGCTCAGAAAGACGAACTGTCGTTTAGTTAGTACCCATGATGACTATAGCATCATGTCGAAACTTCCCAAGGAGGAAACTTCGGTCGTGACTATTCTGAGAAACCCCATCGAGCGTGTTTTCAGCGCTTACGAATTCTCTGTTGAAGTGGCCGCTAGATTCTTGGTTCATCCCAATTTAACAACTGTGGACGAACTTACGAGAATAGCCCGCGAACGGCAGAACGTAACCACCGTGAGCACTTTAGTTATATGGCCGTGGAAATATTTGGTCCCTTGGATGAGAGAAGATTTATTTGCACGAGTAAGTTCGTCAACTTTTAACATTCTTGAAGAGACGAAGAAATGACCTTTTTCTGCATAGTGCATTCGATAATTCTCTTACAAAATACCAATCTTATAACAGAGGGATGCTAGAAAACTTAGAGGACAAGTGCATATAGTCAACGACAACGCTTATGACATGGAAGACATATTGATGCCATTGCACGAATACATCAATGCTCCGACTGTAACGGACATTGTTCACAATGGAGCCACCTTTCAGGTACTTTACCGTCCAGCGTTATTCAGGCGCAAAAAGGCGATAAGGGGTCGCCTTGACCCAAAATCAAGGCGCCATTTGAGGAAGTCCACAGATTCGAAGTGTCTGATCGTTTCCCTTTTGTTAAATCCTCAGATTACAGGTCTGACGAACAACTCTTTCTCTGACGAAGCACATGAAGTTCGTCACTGTGTAATGAAGTATAAATCTCTTGGTGAATACGTACTTGAAGTAGCAAAGGTAACAATGAGAAAGTGTCAAATAATGTTCGACTTACTGTGTGCTGATACTTTTACTGAGTTTGTACTTCGATTCGCTTGCAGAAGAGGTTGGACGATATGCTTTATATCGGCTTTACTGAGAAACACAAAGAATCAGCCTCTATGTTTGCAAACTTTGTTGGCTCACAAGTTATATCTCAGCACAGAAAAACTACCTCTGAACTGAATGTTGCCTCTACCAATGCTTTAGGTACTGATCATAGACTGTGTTTACACAAAGTTTTTGATACATTAACCGTTGGTCTTGGCACGTAGTGTTTCATAATCAAATGCTAAAACTTCTGAATGGAAAGTTTCGATTTTTCTTGACGCTATGTTGTGCTTTGCTGCAGAACAGAGTACCATGAATCCCAATACGAAGTCGAATGCTGATAGTAACGTGAGAATCTGTTTTCTTTCCTCTGTCGTTCGTATTAACTTTGGCTTTACGACTGCATCTTATTTTTCTTTTTTTCTCTTACAGGGCAACGGCACTGACCAAAATGTGGAAACACCTCGTGGGAATGTATGCCGACGAAATATTCCTGCTTCAATACTGTTTTCGAAGTCACAATTTAGCTCCCATTTTCATTCAATATAATACCCCCTTTTCATTCAACAGTTGACTGTTGCAAAGCTGATGAAACTATATGAATCGTGCGTGACGAATCTAAGAAGATTGCAAGGAGAGAGACGCAGGCATTCTCTGAAGCATATTTCTCCTGCGAATTTCACGAAAGAGGTGTCGCAGATTAATTTCGTCTCTTACGCTTTCATTTGACGTGAGAATCTTACGGTTAAAACTCTTTACTATGTCTTCTACAGTCTCGTCAAAAGGTTCCCGAGGATATTATGCAAGAGATAGCGTCTCTCAACAGCCTTGACATGGAGCTCTATCACTATGCCCAAAACATTTTCGCAGCACAACAGGCGCATGTGTTGAACAAAGACCGCATGATTTCTAACACCGTAAGCGGAATATTATTACAGTCTTGAAAAATAGTGAAGTGAATTGGCTTGGCTGATATTGGAACTTTTAATCATATTTTTTGGGCAGAAAACTGTGGTGACGACCTTTTCCGAGAACACGGCTGAGGAGGAGGAGGACTTTTACTCTGTAACTTCATGGAAGTTACTGTCCTTAGTATTCATCTCAAGTGTGTTGCTGCTGCTCTTTGTCTACCTCTTGGTTAATGCAAGAAGAAGATTATCTAAAGTAAAATTATAACTACATTTCTTGCTTATTAGGAGAATTGTGTTTGAAGAAGATTCATATACAGCCGTCTATGATTTTGTGGACGGTTAGCAAAAAAACACAGCTATACACATGAGGCCTTTAATTATGGGGTACATTATATTATTTATTACATCATGATGTTGTTACTACATAAAAGGTTTTCCACCAAGTTTTATTCCAAATTGAGCTAGAAAGATATTACTATTAATATTGCTGAGATTATTCTGGGGTGTGTTTGAGTATTCAGAATTAATACGTGAAAAAGAGGACGGAAAATAATTACTAACGCATCAAACAATTATACATTATGTTTCTATTGTTTTATTTTTACGCATTTCCTTTTGTCTTCTGCGCTGATATCTTTATCTTTACACATTCGACTCGAACCGAATCAAACGACTGAAATTTTGGTTCTATTGTTATCAAGACCAAATACCTGGGTTAAGTATAGGGTTTTTTATCGGCATTTTTTTTCCTCAGTTAATAGTTTGGTTTATCAAAATTTCAGTATAAATAAACAAATATAGAACCGAATTATCAAATTTTTTTATTTTTTTTTAAAACGAATGCCGAATCGAATTGGTTCAATATTCTGTTTTGCAAATCGAATTTTATTTTGGAATCAGTATACCGAACTGTGCACATTGCACAACTGACAAAAACTTGTCGTAGAACGATAATTTAATAGTGGCAGAAAATCATTGTAGTTGATAAATTACTGTTTAAGATTCATTTTGAAGATTTCGAATTTTGATTTTTTATTTTTTCAGTCAGGTAGGTATCCCCACACAACGTCATCGTAGTCCCCACACTCCGGACTAGGCTTGTTCTGAATCGAATCCGAACCTCATCGTCAGTATGAGACGACCACGGCTTCCAGCAGGACTAATCCTCCCTGATCCATGAAACCCCACCTCAAAATCCCACAAACAACGATAGTCAAGGTCCCTAGAGGATTCGAACCCCCGACCTCCCGCTTGAAAGGTCATGAACCGAACCGCTAGGTCAAGCCCTTGGTGGTATTCCGAATTTTGGTTTCAACAGCAGGAAATAGTAAATCAGCAATTGCTTATATATGTGTAGAGATAAGTCTAACGCGAATAATATCCACACATCAAATCAAACCAACCATATTTATAAAACCAGTTTTTTTCCAAGCATAGTTACTCCATTGCAAGAAGACACAAATGGACTTCAGGGTTCAGACAATATTATAAGCACAACACAGCAAATAGTATTTATTATTACCACGATCATTCTCCAAGAGGAAAGCACATATATGTTATGAACAATATCCCTAAACCACTCCCATGATGCGATAAGATGCACTGTGATGACACACAAAAAAAAAAGCATAATCAGCTGAAATTCTGATATACAAAGTTGAAAAAAGAAAGAAAGCTAGATTGAAGAGGTTTAAGGCACAAATAAAGTGGCAATTATAGATTGGTTAATTCAGAATAATCAGAGCAACAAAACGCTTCATAAGTAGCAGCAGAGAAGAAAAAAGGTTACTATTTCAACGACATACAATAGAAGTAGAAAATAAGCACCAACTATAATTCCTTTCCATCAACTGAGAATCAAAAGAAAAAATCGCAATCCACACGACGGTAGTAAGAAGGGGAAACAGAGATACAGACAGACATACCAGGTGGTTAGGGGATTGAGACAAGAGAGATGAACCCTAGCTGTTAGTTGTAGTAGAGCTCGAGGCCCATGCCATCGTGGATTTCGTAATCCTTAAGGGTGATATGATCTTTGTAAGTGTTGTACCACTTTTGGATCCTTATCTTGTCCGCGCGAGTGCCGGTCTGAGCCGCCACGAGCTTCTTTAGGTCGCCGATCGTGTCGTCCTCGTTGCACTTCACGCGCACCTTCTTACCAAGGCGATCGTTGAGCACCACTTCGATCATCTTCTTCGCGCCGAGAAAATTAAACCCTAGAATTGGATTTGATCGATCCGCGAAGACCCTTTATATATAGTAGATAAGAGTGCGTGTGATTGAGGCAAAGTAAATGAATTTTAGAAGAAACTTACTTGCCCAAGTCAATTTATATATTCTATTCTATCTACTACTTCTTCTAATCCTAAAAGAAAGTTGTTTACATTTTTTTTCTGTTTCTAAAAAGACGTCATTTTGATGTTATCAATAAAAAATATATGTATATTCTCTAATTTACCCATTATGTTAAATAAAAAGTGAAAAAGTAGCCATGAAATTGATTTAATTATGCAGTATTAATTATTATTTTATTCGTAATTTTTAAATTTATTTCAATTATATCCCAAAAATTAAATTTATAAAAAATAATTTTCTATTAAAATTAATATTATAACTCCATATTATAAAAATAACTTTATAAAAATAACTTTATATATTAGAGCACACACATCTGAGTGTGCATAAAATACGAGTATTTAATAATTTGACGAGTACTACTTGAAAAGTGTGGTATGTTAATTTGATCGATCTTTATTTTTCATACAATTAATAATTTTTAATAAACCAAAAAAATTATTAACCCAGTAAAGATAAAAAAAATGTAACATATTTGTTTCTGGTTCTCGCTACTAAGACTTTAAATTTTTTGAAAAAATTTAAAAAAGAATGACTATAATTGAGATTATAAACACACGTATAAAGTGTGCGAAAAATACTAATATATACTAGTATTTTACGCATACTTAATGTGTGTGCTCTAATATATAAATACATAATATAATTTTAAAATTAATTGTGTATTTTTTTTAAGTATTTAAAATCATAAAATTATTTAAGAGCATATGATTATATGAATTCAAAATTTAAAGGGTACAATGATAATTATTCAATATAAAATAAATTAAGGTTAAAATAATAATTTTATTTGACAGACCAAATTAAATTGAATTTGACAATTTTTAAGAGTTGTTGAGCCTTAATATAATAGAATAGATAATTTGTTTTTCTTAACTTGAATACCAGACAACGCTACTAAATTCCATCTGTAATCAAACTTAAAACTCATTATGGGGTATAATATAATTTTAACTTCAAGCAAAACTAATCATTTTAGATTCACTTTGAATCAAACTTAAAACTCATTATCGAGTATAAAATAAATTTCAACCTCTAGCAAAACTAATCATTTCAGAATATATTTATGATCCAAAATCATAACAAACATCAATCCGAATCAAACCTGTAACATCCTTCTGAATATATAATGAAAAATGAAAAATTGTCCATTTATAAATGTAAAATATAACTGAATATATATCAATGTCACGAATATAGCAACAAAGCGTCTACTACTAACCAAACAACCACAAAGAAAATCATTATTTCAAGAACAAAAACAAAACGCCAACAGAGACCAGCATACACTAAAACATCATCCTCAGGGGTAGGCTTTCACATCTAACCACGGTTGGTTTACACCATGGGTAGTTCAGACCATACGGTTAAAATCTTAACCATGGTTCTCATTCCAAGACAGCAACCTCATGATCAACCCTCCAATAGTTAGCATCGTTAAACTCATTCATCCCAGCATCATTATTATCATCGGAATCATTTCCTTCCTCTAACTTCTTCGGCGAGCTGTTGATGCTCCTTTTCAACGGCCCAGCCTCACCAACGGTCCCTTCCTTAATCGCCTGTTCCATGGCTTTCTCAGTCCCCTCTAACTCAACACCCACAAACTCAACGTCCTCCTCGAACAAAGAGGGCACGGGGACACTTTTCTGAGTCGAACCATTTGTTAATGTACTCTCGCTCGAACTGGGCTCAACCGAGTTCGCTAGACTGATGGAATTAATGATGTTTTTGTCTTCGAAAGGGTTCACACTCGACCCACCGACTTGAAAATCAGATGCCTCTTTACCCCATGCTACCCACTCGGGTGCGGGACCTTCCTCAAAGGGATTGTTGCCATTGTCTATTGTCTCGAAGAAACCCGAGTCATTTGATGAGGAGATCCCATTATGGGTTGGGTTAGAGTCTTCAAGATTATTAGTGGAGTTGTCTGAATTTAGTCCGTTGAGAATAGTTTCTGCCTCCTCCGTATGAGATGATGATGCGGCGCTCGGAGTTATTTTAGTGTCCTCGGAGAATTCGTCATCTTCACCAACCATTACTTCATCATCGTCATCATCACTACTGTCGTTATTACCACTGCTTGTTCTTCCGTTGTTTAAGTTGATATCTTCCATTCCTTCGGTGGGTGAAGTGCTCATAGGCACGTCGCCAATGATTCTATCTTCTTGGAAAGCAAACCAGTTCGAGTTTGTGAATAAACTGTTGCACGAGCAGAAACTAGAGACGGTTCATAAAACATAAAATAAGATTCATGTCATAACAACTAAAATATAGCCCAACTGTCACTGTGGGCATGCCCTAAGCAGTCTAACTGCAAGGTAATAATAGCCACAATGTTATAGAACTAACAGAATAACACCAACCTCCCTTGGTCGTCACTCAGTCTCAGAGACGAAATCACAACTTCAGCAGATTCATTGTCAAAATAGGCATCCTATCAACAACGTGGTGTTGTCAGCTTCGCACGTCATCAATTGAATAATTCATTCTCTATCACTGGCTGAGCCAGGGATTTGATACTCAAACATAATATGACTAAAATAGAACTACGAATGTTACCTCGTCATCGTGATCCAATCCTTGAACCTGCACCAAAGAACGAATTTCGTAAGTATGTCATGAAGATATTACAAACAGGAGAGAGCTTTAGGGAACTTTTGGAAAATGATTTCCTCGCAACGAACTAACATATACCTCTGCTTCATCATTTTCATATATTGTATATCTAAATGCTTGACTCAAATTATTTGCCGAGGCCGCGACATCGTAATCCCTATCATGAGCATCTTCATCATCACTATCTCTGTTTCTGTCTTGCAATGCAATTGGTCGGCTGAAAAGGTGAACGAATATTTTCAAATTATAGTCGTAGATGTACCAGTCCCACAAAGGAAATACACCAAAAAAGCGTATATGGTATGGCTTTAGCCTCACCAAACAAATCAAACCTTTAACCCAACTATGGAACACAACTTCAAAAGGAGATAGATAGATAGATAGATAGATAGAGAGGGGGGGGGGGGGGGGGGGGGGGGGGGGGAGAGAGGGAAGGAGGGAGGTGTAACAGTTCAGATGCGTGAGAAACAATGACGTACCCACAAGCCCACCGATGTACATTCTCTATCATGTTACGCTCCTGTAAGACAGCGGTCTGCCACTCATTCCATTCAAAATTTTCCTGAGGTACACAATTGCACACCATAACAAATAAGAGATAAGAATATGTTCTGGAAGCAAAACCTTCTTTCTTATTCTTAATTATATTTCACATGAACATTAGCATCGTAAAAAATAAACGATCTCACTTACCTTAAGATGTTTTTCAATGCAATCATCATTGTTACCCAACAGAATTAATTTATTTGCTATTCGTGTCAAGTGTCCAAAGTATCCTGCTCGAGGCGCTTTTCTTCCAGATGTGGGCACAACTTGCTGCATTGAATTGAGACATTGCAGTCAAATATAGCACGACAACTCATAATCAAGGGCAAGTCTTAAACAAACTATCAAAAGCATGGAGAGGGGACTTAAAACTATGAATGGTCTATTCATCTCTCAAAAAATTAGTTTCGACCATAACCAGGACTATGATTCTTACATTATCAATTCACAGCTATGATCAAATGGTATTACATTGAATAAAGCAACATAAATTTTCAGTCGTATATATATTGGTCTCCGACAGAGGTGGGAGGATAAAACAGGTTGATAAACACAAAATAGAAATTTCGGTATCTCCTCTCAACAACAACTCTAGTGCATTTCTCCCCAGAAGAGGGAAACTACCAAGATAGCTATAGTAACAGTTAAATTTTCAAAATAACCATAAATTTTGGAAGATATTAATAGGTCTACCGGATCGGCTTCACCAGAAAGCATAGGAGTTTTTTCAGATTGTACGATTTTGCCAACCAAATTACAATCACCCAGAATATGATCAATAATAACATTATTTTTGCTTTCCAAGCATGAATAGATGATGCACTCCACGTGATGATGCAAAGCATTATTGTATGGATACCTGCATCAGGTTACAAAATTATTCAGTACTAGCAAGGAAGGTGTCACTACGTTCACTAAGTTCATTTGACGAAATCAACGCTTTAAATCGTAGAGCTATAACTTGTTATATTCTATATTTGTAAACAAAATTAAATCCGTACTCAAAAAATAGGTCAAGTACTCTTCGAATAGTTCCTGAGTCAACCAGTTCCTTTTCTGCCATCTCATTTCCAGATTTAAGCAGCACGGCGAGGAATTCCACGATCTGTAGTCAGTTAAAACAATCACAATGAGAAGGTGAAATGACTAAATAAGAATATTAGTGTGTGTTCATGTTCATGTATGCCTGTGTATATAGAGTGGATAAGAGGTTAAAAGGAGCATTTAGCTCCCCTATTTCTCAGGAGAATTTTAAAAAGAACATTTAAAAAGACCATGCCAAATGTACCAATGACTACAACTTTTACCAATTACATGAAATCTCATTGGTATGTGAGTGCTGAGTGGGGGTCACTTGAACAATGGACAACATAAAAATGTGGTCACCTTCAAACGATGTTTCCCAAGAGGTGGCCTCAATTCACCATACGTTGTTGGTAAAATCATCTCATCATTTGAAACATTTAAAAGAATCAGCAGCTCTCCTGCAGAACAGGATTTACATGATTTTGAATATAGCTTTTGAATCATATCAAAAAACAGAGCACGACACTCACTGAGTTTTGGAAGAATGGCACCAACAGTCTCCGGGTTAACATGTAATGGAGTTTCATACACATGTTGACTTCTAAATGGATGCATTATTGGCTGCGGAATTGACCTTCTTGGATCCAGCAATGAAATGCAAACTGTCAGTGAGTTAAGAAGAGTAGATTTTGAAGGAGACTCTTCCAGTGCATGGCCAAATATCCTTTCCACGAAACTGGTCATAAAGAATAATAGAAAATTTTTTTAACTGATACCAATCTAGAAAATGTTATTGGAATGAAATTAATATTAAGCAAACTCACAGATACCTTGGACTGCATAGCTTAGTGGCCAAAGGAGAAGGTGCATTCCTGGTTATAGCAGATAGTGTTTCTGCTGCATTAGTATGCACTTCGGGAGGATTCTAGAACACAACACAATACCATGCAACATTTCAGATGAAAAAAAGTCATTGGTTTATAAGTTGAAACATCTTGCCAGTAAGCTACACAAATAGATTAATATATGCAAGAAAGTTATCATATACGTGGCACCTAAACACGTGATTCAAAATTCAACCCCAGGCATGAAAAATAAAAAATTCAAAGAGAAAAAAACCTGTATGCAAAAACAAAATATGGCATTTCACATCCCAACTTGATGCCAAATAGGATAATTTTTAAAAGCTCAATTACATAAGTCATTTCCCAAATATTCAATTAGCAGAAATTACATCAAAATGGCCCAAATGTATAAATTCAGGAACAGATGTATTGTGTCATTGATGGAGCACAAATAGTTTAAGGAATAAAACAACCTAAACTAACACATAAATGACACATACCATAAACAATGCTCAAGAGAAAGGTAGCAGAGTTATGATTAGGATGGTTATATGTGAATAGTTACTGCTCATGAATTGAAAATAATCAAATTATAAATTGGCTTGAATGACAAGCAAACAAACAAACAAGGATTCCTGTTTACCGAGGAGTTCAACTTCTCAACAATCATTTCCAATAAGCTGCTATCAGCCAACCACTGCATAACATCAAATGAATTGGGGTAAAGATGGTCATCTGCACCCACAAGCCGCACTAACACCTGAAATAAAGAAAACTAGTATAAACCGAGTGCAGTGCCCTAGAAACAATACCAAATATACGAATGAGCAAATAGCTATAGCCCAAAAGCAATACGAGACTCAACCTCCATGATAGATGTGATGCCAATCAAATCAACGAGCCGCTTGAAAATATCTCCATGGCCCTGTGTTAAAGTAGCATTGATCATTTATCATCAACGTAGCAAATCAATTTTTCCTTAAACCAAAAGACGAAAGGTAAACAAACAAGAGAAAATAAAAGACTAAAATTGAAGAAAATGACAGAATTTTGGTAAAAATAGAAGGGATATGTTACTCCAGCTACAGCTATAGCTGCATGATTTAAATTGTATTTTATGACCCTAGTAATTTTCATCACATGTAAATTCTATTTTTATATTTCTATTCTTTTTCATAAAATTTCACTTCTCAAAAGCGTGCAAGGTTACTGAGAAGATAATTTAATATTTTTCTTTTTCTGCACGCAGAAACTTATTACACTTTGTCCTTCATAAAAATGATGTGGGAGAACTAATTCAATTCTTACCCTACCACATTGGCAATTATTCAAGTTCAACCAAGCTAAAGACATTTCGCCATGATAAAGCTAAGGAAATGTAAATGAACAAACTCCAGAAGAATCACAATGATATCGCTTGTTCAATCGGCAAATAACATCAAAACAACAGTGTATTTTAGCCGGTTTTTGCTGAGTTCCTCATACAAACCCTTGGATGATCAGAACATCTATGTCTATCTCATGTGGGTAGAAGAAATTGCAGCAATAGGAATCAGCACGACAAAATATAAAAACTGGACAGAGATCGAGATCTGTTATATACGACTTGAAGGTTAAGTCAGCGATCATATTTAATCACCTTGACATAATTCAACAGCGGCATAGTCTTCCGCAACATTAAGCATATGAGAACCTGTGATGCATCAAAAACATAATGAAACTAGCTTTCCAACATTGGTGAACATGAATTTTAGAAATTTCCATCCGAACCTTACTGAAATAGCCGGCTAATAGTGCACTGTGAGGACGGTCTGGCTCCAAAAAGGAAAACAGCAAATCCATAAGCTGCAATTCAATTACAGAATTCAGTAGATTAAACCAATTGAAAAACCTATTGGACAATTAATACATATTTAGTTTAAACGTGCTGCATTTCATTTGCACCTCCTCTTCCTCGACCAAAGTCTTCAAGATAACATCAATCTCACTTGTGAAGATTTCACACGCAACGAACGGAAACCTATATTCACAAAGAATTTTGGAAGAAAAAAACAGAAACATTAGAAAACCTATATAATTCCCAACTATTTATTTGTCTCCCTGATGCATACAATATTGCTTGAACAAGTACGACAAAGACTTAATCTTAAGAAACATTAATGCAAAGAAATTTATTGGCCATTAGGCTATTTCGACCCACTTGAAGATTCGTTTACTATCAGCATCTTCTGGAGCCTCCTCGACAATATAGTGGAGGAGCTGTTCAACCTGCGCTCGGTCTCGTAAACTGCAACCATGGAACATGAATTAGAACACCAGAAACTCTAACTTTCATTTCATATTGAAGGAATGTGCTCCTCTCACTATGTTTGCTCCCTAAGGAGGAAAACTAACAGAATCAATAAAAGAAAAGGGACGAGCGTACAAGTTTATGAGGCGGCTATTTAACGCTTTGCATTCTTGGATTATCTCTTCTTCATCCAAAAGTTCTTCCAGGGTAAAGTTTTCCTTGTCAAGCACACACTCAACCTGAATGCACAAATACAGAGGTGTTTAATCACTAAACTTTTAATTAATCTGATAAATATTATATAAAGTTAAAGCATAAGTTAGCAAAAGAGGAAACGAGAATCCCTATACCCCCATATTGACTATCCATAATATAAATTATAAACTAAATATATACATTAAAGCAGAGTGGCGGCTCATTTCCCAAATATTGATACAATATTTCTATTAAGGTGAAGGCTCCTAAAAATCTATGATACTTGCAACTCGTAAGGCAACATTTAAAATTCCCACAACAATAGTGATCCCAAAAATGTTGAGCCACAGAGGATGTACTGAAAAGCAAGTAGTTTTCATGGTATACGACGTCGAAGAGGATTTGCGCCACACTCTTCCACCATGGTTTTTCTATGGAATGTGTGAGCATATGCAGATCGATGTCGCATCTATGCCATCTAAAGCAGCCAAAATGGACGAAAATACCGTACGGCATAACCCAACACTTCCCAGTACCAATTGGGGAACATTATCAAACAAACCACCTAAGCACACCAGATTTTGGCGATAAAAACGTACCCACTACACTCAGAAACTAATTCGCCAATCATGTATTCAGCTGAAGACTAATTACTCAACAAACACCAACACCAACAACAAAATGAAGCAGCAAAACTTATGAATAACGCAAGTAATCGGTCGCGTTGACCCACCGGAGACGAAGCCGAGAGAGACGGAAGCTTCCAGAACATAGTGTCCACGTGGCCGAGCAGCAATACACGATTCTTGAAAGTATCCTCTGAGAGAATAAAGCTAGGGAAAGCTGCAACAGATAGATCCAACAATAAACCCTAAATTCCGAATCTAAATACGCGATAGGAGATCGTAGGTGAGAATCAAGATCAGCACTTGGAGCGAAAAGGAAATCCCTAATTTAGAAAAAAGCGTAAGTGAGGAGATGCAAGTCCTCAAGGAGAGTAGATCTTTTCGTCTATTTTCGAGATTCTTTTTTTATTATTATTAATTTTATTTGTATCCTTTTCTCTTTAAATGTAAATCTACTAATTAGATTAGTTTGTCTATTTTCAGTATTTTGGATAATCTTTGATTTTGTCAATAGATTATTATCCATATCAGTATAATTTTGAAAAATAACCGAATTTTTACCAAATTTTCGGAAATTCAAATCTCATATGATTTTGTCAATAAACTGTTCTTCAATTCAATTAATTTGAGAAGTAGATATAATTACAATTTTATCCTTTATTTTTTAGTTATTGTAATTATTATCTTCACAAATCAATTTTTATACTTGCATTGCATATATTTAAATTATAATTTCATATATTAACCATTTTAAACTCTTAAAATATAAAATAATATCATATATTAAAAATACTTGATTTCTTACCCTCATGATTTAAAATGTTTTAACTTCTATCATAAATCTCGTGCACTTCCATATTTTGAAGCCTTATTAGGTACAAATATTTTCTGCACACTCGATACGTGTGCTTAAAATATAAATAAAATATAAAATTATTTTTATAATATAAAGTTATAATATTGATTTTAATTGTAAATTATTTTTCATAAATTAAAAATATAATTTTTGTGATAAAATTAGAATAAATTTAAAAATCAAAAATAAAATGATAATTAACAATATCATACCAAATCAATTTAACAGTAATAATTAACAATGTCGTACCAAATCAATTTGATAGTAATTATTCTCCCTTAATATATCCCTTAATATATAGTATAGATGTATCAATTTCAAATTAAATCAACAATACCTATATAAATAATGAAAATGCAAACCCAAAAATAAATTATATATTAAATTAAATTAAACCATCCCAAAACTCCTACCTCAAACAAAAACCAACAAGATCATAAGTCCAATGCACACAAATTTTCTTTCCTTTTTTTTTTCCCCCAAATTTGCTCTAAAGCATCAAGAAAACAACAAAACACCTATTACACCACAAAGGACCAATTAACAAAGGAGAAAGCCAAGCAATGGACAGAGCTCTCATCTCCTGCAATAACCTTCCACACGACGGCTTGCTCGTAAGAGACGTGCCGGACCATAGTCGACAAGCACACTCCGCCGGGCAAGTGCGCAAATCCCTAAACAACAACATATGCTCGAACCATTACGACACGCTGTATACAGACAAGCCATGTTAGAGCCGCGGTAATAAAAACAAACTCACCTGCTGCATAATCCTGGGAAACTCCGAGTAGAGAGCCTTACACCCAGACTCATCGAACACTTTGTCCAGAGCGACGTCTTGCAGGGAAACTAGAGTCGTCTCGAGCATGTCGAGGCCGGCCTGGTTTGCGAACGTAAAAACGGGGGCGGCCTGTCCGAAGAAGCGCGGTAAGAATGTTATTTTTTATTCTGTTTCTTTTTTTTGTCGTATTTAGATAGAGACCCTTATGTTTATTACCTTTAGAGAGCAGCATAAGACGGCGTCTTGGTGCTGCCATAGAGTCTTCAAGACCGACCCATTGCTAGCAGAGTCGGGCCCCGTCAGAAGTTCTGCTCCTAGATGTAAGCTGCGGAGGAAAAAGGTGAGATTTTTTCGACGACTTATTACATCATATGCGTGTGTTTATGAACTTTTCTGTGGATAATAATTTCACCTATAGCTGTGGCAGATCCAATGAGCGAGGGTTAAGGCCTCGGGAGAGGGAGTAGAGGACAGTCTGGGCCCACCGTCGGCTGTGGGCCCGCCGAATCCCGAGGGAGATATTGCCATAGCAACCCTTTGGACGGACGATACGACTGTCCTAACGTAATGGCGCGCCATTGCGATTACGTTTTCTTGCAGGTGGCTCTCGAATGGGAACTGAAAAGCTATTGTTAGGATTGCCCGGGCGCTGTACGGCGGCGTTGGATTTCTCACGGCGGAGTTGGCGGTGGTGGCTGAGCCTATTTCGAGGCTCGAAGTCAAGTCCAGCGTCTTCTGCAGAGGCAGAGAGTCTTTGAACTCAGCCTGCAAGAGAGGATAGAGCTATAGTAGTAATGAAAAAAGAAACAATTATTACAACATTAAAAAACAAAAAAGGAGACGAACGAAATGTTAATACGACTCACGGGTTTCGAATCGAGAGGGATTATGCGAAAGCCAGAAGGCAACAGCGTCGCGTCGTCGGGGAACATCTCGTCGATCGGCGCAAAGATGAGCTCAGAGCAAGCACCAACTGCGTATTCATCGATCCCACTGCACATCTGTTCGGCAAAAAATATATAAAAAAATTAGAAAAAAGTCGCAACTAAGTATTCGTTATTTAGTTTACACGGCAAACAAATGGAGGACCTGAAGAAGATGGATGTCCCTGGACATGAGCGCATCTTCGTGACTGAACGAATGTCCTTCTAACCGAATAATTTCTAGCATCTGAGGGACAAATGTTTCGACCATAGTTAGATGTAAGGACACAAAACTGAAGTAGAAGATGTTGCTCTAAGTAGGAAAAGGACACCTCTTCGTTCTCGATGGTGTGGCCCAACGGCATTACAACTTGGCTGCCGGAGAATCGTGCGGGCCCCAACCTGGGATATGCAAATGTGTTTGGTTTCAGACACGAAGCTGTGTAGGCTTCAACGCTTAAGTCAGCCCACTCTGATCGATGTTCTCTCAAGAAACGGACCAATACTGCTGGAGATATATCCTGCCAATATTACATTGCTCAAATACGTCAAGAACTGCAATAACTTATTGAAACGTAGGGAAGAAAAAGCTCAGGTCAGGAGTGAAACTTCTTGTCAGAACATTCTATACCTGAAGTAGCATAGACGCCTTTGCGCAGAGAACACCGCCGAAAACAGATAGAGCATTCAAACTACTGTGGAAATTCTTGGAGCAGTTGACTGCAAGTATTACGTCTTCGGCACCATCGCAGTTCAATAGAGACCATCCGTCGTCGTTGAAACCATTTATCGCATCATTGAATCCTCTACATGGAGATATTTTTTAGAAAAAAATTATAAGAGTATGTTATTACATGAAAAAATGACGAATGTAATGACAAGACTTT
Source organism: Lindernia subracemosa (assembly GCA_028392965.1). Taxonomy (NCBI): domain Eukaryota; kingdom Viridiplantae; phylum Streptophyta; class Magnoliopsida; order Lamiales; family Linderniaceae; genus Vandellia; species Vandellia subracemosa. Next base: position 2,701,183 of record JAQPCC010000020.1, on the reverse strand, counting down.
AATGCGATAAATCATAACACCTGCTTAGTTTCTGGCTGAAAGTGCGTAAAACAGCTGGTTGCCTTCCGAGACCATATGACACCTCGCCACTCGTTTCTTGAGCTATCTGTCTGATGTGCTTTAGCGCCTGTCCATGTTGTAATAAATTAGTTACTCAAAGGTATGTTAAGTAGTGTTGCAATCTTCAACATTTCCGAAGAATTCGCTGATATTTATTGCATTAAATAAAGCAATATATATATATATATGTTGAATAGACAGATTCAATGTTAGGAACTCACAGCAATAGTCCATTTCTGGGCCACAGCGTTCGAAGATTCATACAGTGGCCTGAGCACCTCAGGCACGCTCCATGCCTATAAAATGAAAGTGACAAATTCAGTTTTAATACATATACATATATATCTATGTATGTAAGAGCAAAAAAGGAAAAAGAAAAGACTTAAAACTTAAACCTGAAGATTAAGGTGGTCTACAATGTGGACGATCGACCCACCACCTTCACAAGGCCTGATTAAATATCCCGAGGGAAGCATTTCGGCTCTCACAAACTGTGCAGACGATGCAGCGTTTGGGCCCGCTCCAGTGCCAGAAAGAGATCTCTCACAAACCTAAGAATGCGAAGGGAAAAAAATAGTCGGAATATAAAAAATGGAAAACATTTTAAGACACATGGCATCAAGTTAATAGTAATAAGCATACCACAACACTGTCTCCATCCAAGGTAGTAGTGTATCTCAGCGTCCAAAAATCCCGGGCAGGAGCCAAAGTGGTCGGAGCGTATGTCTGAAAAACAGTTCACAGACATATTCGTAACCAAAGGAATATTGAAAAACAAAAACTTGTAATGTAATGAAGATAAAGTTGTCAAACAAAACCACTAAACCTGCGTATAGAGTAGTTCGATGGTTCCTCCATTACCAGCGGGAAACATAGTGAAAACTTCGAGGTTTCGACAATCGCGAAACCAAAACATACGATCTTTAAAGATCTCAACAATCTTTAAAAACAAGAAGAAAAAAATCTTCATTAATGCACGGAAGGAATGAAAAACAATATTTGGATTTTAGCTTCTGCTGATGTACCTTTTTAGGTTCTAAACTAACGAGACCACAAACTCGAGCTGCCACGGTATTACATGTTTGCGAAACGGCAAAGATACCAACCGACCCCGGACCAGGCTTTAGAAAGAAAATATTCAATAACGTAACTATCGATAACTAGAAATCATTAAATAAACATTAAGAACATATTTTTTTATTATTTTTCATATTGTAAGAACCTTCATCCCAGGCATCTGGACCCAATCAACAGCAGTCCCTGTAGCCTTCGAAAGGAACTCAGCCAAGGTTTCCTCGGCAATCGATAGGAGTCTAACAAAAGCAAAGCATATTATATAACGATAAGCAGAGGATTTAAATAGACGATTATATTAAAAAACTTAAATACCCAGCAGGGTTGTCAGCTTCTTTAGGCGACAGTCGTGGGGTTGTGACTACCGACTCCAAACTCGGGGCAGTAACAGTCGCAGGTGCCTGAAGTAATTCATCAAGAAATATTACACAAAAATGGAATGTGACATAAGTGATAAAACGTCGATAAAGACAAGGTGTAATGATTAAGGTTAGAGAGCATACGGTGTGAATCTGTTGCCTCATGTAGCCATTCTCACATACGAGCTGCGAAACTTGCTTCTGTAACCGATCGTTTTCCTCCATGAGCAGTTTGTTCATGGCACTCAGCTTCCTGTTGACGCTCTGAAGTCGGCTTGATTCCTTTCGCTGCTTCTCCCGACATCTACATGGTAGTTAAAAGACAACAAATTTATGGCATGTAATAAGAAGAAACACTCTTTGAACACAACTGCAAGAGAATTTCTGTTGAACCCATTGCTTGCAAGTGACTCTTATGAACTAGACAATGCCTTTCTAGGTGCAAAACAATGCAATAAATCCAATGAAATGAATCAAGGGGGGTCAATTGGGTCTTCTATAAAGACATCATAAGACAACAGAAGAACAAAATACTAAGACATGGAACTGTAATAAAGCAAACCTTCGATTTTGAAACCACACTTTGATCTGCTTAGGTTCGATGTTGGATAGAATAGGGCACTCCCTTATCAGCTGCTGGCGGCGCAACGAGCTGGGCTTAGGGCACTCGGCGTATACCCTCTCCAAAGCCTCGATTTGCTCGGTGGTGTATCGAGCGTATTTCCCAGCGTCTATGCTATGCTTATCTAAACTCTCACTACTGCTATTGTTCTCTCTACGCTGCTGTGCAACCATAGCCATCTTCCCCAAGAAAAACCCTCAAAGATATTTTTTTTAAACCCTTAAGAAAAAAGAAGCAAACAAGCAACTACCCTTCGTATGGAAGAGTTGATGGGTATTTGGCCTATGAGGATGTCTTTAGAACAGAGTTTTACCTCTCAACTCATATGAGAAGCTTAAAACAGTAAAGAAAGCTAAAGACAAGGAACTATGTGGTGGTCGAGTTCTTGCATATATTACATCATATGCAAAGGGACAAAATAGCATAGCACCTGATGATTTTTTTTCTCTTCTTCTAAACCTTTTTTCCCACGCTAAGAACGACCCTTTAATTGTCTGTTTATAATCAGTTCACACTAAAGATCCAAAAATCACACCTGATGTAAGGTGAAACCATTCCACTTTACCACCCAAAATCCGCAGAGTTCTCAGACAGAGGAATAAACAGCCAGAACATACTTTCTAACACTGTTGTCCGAATACTTACAAAAAAAACACCACCAAAACAATTCACAGCAGCTGCGTGATAAATGAAGAAAAGGGTCGGCCTTTCAACCGAAGAAAATACGAAGTGGGCTGCTCAAAGTTCACGCTTTTATTACAGTAACTCCTTTCTCCCCTCAAGAAGAAATAGAGAGCAAGGCGAGTTTCAGAGATCTGAGAAAGGTCTGAAAGTTCAGTGAATAAGACTCGACACAAGTCAAAGAAACGATCTTTTCGGCTTTGTTACTTATAGGAAATGCAAGAGAGACTAAAATACGACAAAAGAACAGAGACGTTTGGAGTGGAATACAAGCAGAGTAAAAACAGTCATTAAAATACAAAAAAAAAACTTGGGATCGGCGTTGTTGTGTAATATGTAATGGTTGCGAGGAGAAGGGATGATGAGTAAGAATTAAGATAAAAAGAAAAAGAAATACAATACAAATATAGTGAAGACTGTAACTGTAAGGAAGGCCCGTTTGCTCGAAAATCGAAAATGTGGAGCAGAGCAGAGGAGAAAGAAAGTGTGTGCGCCTCTGTGCGCTTGCTGCCCTTTTTTTCTTTTTATATTTTTTTATTTATTTTTTGTGTGTGTTTGCCGCAGTACAGCAGCGCTCTGTCTGAACTGTGCAAACACTTGTCTGCACCCTCTCAAATTCTCTCCTTTTCAACCTTTTACCTTTTCCCCCCCCTCACTTGTAATAAGATAATTATTAAGATATTCCACAATTATATACTAATCAACATTACTTTTTTAACCTCTTATTTCATAATTCGACTAAGTTTAATTTGAATCCAATTTAAATTTTACTGTCATGTCGGTTATGGATGATTCATTATGGATGATTCAGACTTCTAATAAGAAGACTAATCTTATAATTTGAGTTTACTTACGAAGTTATTACGACAAGATCGCTTGACCCGACCTCGACACTAGCGAAAATAAACATTTATTTTATTTAAGAGAAATTAAAAGTAGACTTGTTTATATTTTTAATTTTGTATATTTGGAGAGTGACATTTTAACAACACTTAGATCAGAGACTCGTAATTCTAGAACAATAAGTTTCAAAATTAAAGTAAGTTGATGAAAATAAATTAAATGTTGCAATTTGATGACAGTAAATTTAAAAAATTAAAGCAATCTGAAGACAATAAATTTCAAAATTGAAACAACTTGAGTACAATATGTTCCAAATCTGGCGCTAATCGTCTTTCGAATTGCTTCAGTGGTAAAACTATTGTTCGTACTTAAATTGTTTCAATTTTAATAACTTATTATCCAACTAAATTAATAACCCTTTAATTTTGGTATGATCCACACTTAATATAAATGACAAAAAAATAATTAAACGTACAAAAAAAAGTAAATAGTTGAAATTAATTAGTTAATGGTGAGTGAAAGAGACATTTATTGAGACAGTTTTAAATGCTTTTTGGTCAAATCACACGCCATACAAAATCTTCTGTTGGGTTCTGACATCGGCTAACCTCTCCACAGAAGACCTTTGTCCTAACCCCTACATTCATTTTCTCCCTAAAACAATTTTAACAGTAAATAAATAAATAAATTTCGTTTTGCAAAAATAAAATAATAAATTATTTATATTTTGTTTGTTTTATAGGTGCTTAAAAAGAAAAAGAGATTAATAATATAATAAAATCAAGCAATAAAGAAAGGAGACAGTGGGCTCATATCCACTTAGTTAATGGCGATTTGATCAAATCTCTCTTAGCTGTCCAAAATCCTCTGCTTTACCACACTGATATGACTAATCAACATAGCCCTCACCTAACACAAAGAAGAAAAGAAACTAACTTCATAAATATTTCGAATTTAATTTATATTTGTGAATTTTTTTTTCCAGAGAAATTACACTATCTGTTATTACGGAGATCACTTACCCGAACAATAGATCAAATAGTCGAGCACATAATATCTTCAATGTGGAGTTAACGAGTTTCGATCTCACTTGATTTTATTGACTGTTGTTGTCAGTGTGGACTTGGGATACTACACACGGGTCAGAAGGATTAATCCTACTAAAGGTGGAATCGTCTCATAGCTGACGTTGATATTCAGATTCGCTTTAAACTGAACTTATTGGGACGGGCACACATCCCACGAGATTACTTTTGCTGAAAGTCAGGATAGTCTCATGCCGAGTTTATGTTCAAATTTGTTTTAGACTGAACTTATTAGGACGGTACACTCATGACAGAACGATTAGTCCTGCTATAAGTCGAAAATGTCATATGGTCGACTTTGAGATTCATATTTACTTTGAAATGAACTTAATGGAGTATGCAGATTACGGTTGCGGACGGTACACACACGTGGCAGGACTGTCTCAAAGCCGACGTTGATGTTCAAATTCACTTCGGACTGAATTTAATCACAGTATATGGACTATGGTTGCGACGGTACACACATACCAGAAGAATTAGTTCTACTAGAATCAAAGATCGTCCCATAGACGGCTTTGTACTTCATATTCGTTTTAAAATGAAAATGGTCGGAATTTGAATACTTAGGTGAGTTTGTGTCTTAATAACTCCCTACCCTAAAAAAAATGGTTTGTGTTGTAATAACTCCCTATCCAAAAATATATATATATATATATATATATGGTTATTATGAATAGTACGTAATGTGAAAGTGAATGCTTGTTTTTTGGATAGCGATATATCAATATATTTTTTCAATAACATCTAACTGTAACTTTGGAAAACTTTATTTTCACCTATGTTGAGTCCAAATCATATTTAAGAATGTTCGTTGTTATTTACCTTTCAAAGAAATAGTCGCCAACACTATTACGTGAAAGTCGTAATACTGCCCACATATTTTGCCCTTCACCATTGTTTGCAGCTTCTCATGAAAAAAATTAAATTAAATTAAATTCTTTTTCTTAAAATTTATTATGTGTACAACATATGTATGTACTATGATTGCCTTATCTGGCCTTTGCCTTGTTGAATATCGATGTGTTATCATCTTTCATTCGATTGTTTGCATCTCTTATCTACTATGAAGTTTTTATTTCCTTTTTGACGGAAAGTTTTATTAAATGCTGGGGAATGTTTTCGTGCATGTGTATTTAATATGTTTGGGACTTAAAAGTTTATCTTATATCAAATTATTTAAACTGGTTTGAATTGGTTTTGCTAGTTTATGGATTTTATTTATTTATTTTTTGATAAAATCGTAATAATCCAGCGCAATTTTTTTTACTTACTAAGGAAATGCAAGAAAAAAAAATCCAAGATGCGTTGGATTATTAATTATACCAATTTTTAATTTTTGGTCACTATATTTAATAATTAAAAAAATAAATTATTTACTCCGTATGTCGAAAAAAGTTTGGGCCATTTTTTTCGATAAAATAAATCGAAAATATTGCGTGGATGAATGTCGAATATTTTCTATCCACCTAGTTGCTGACACGAAATGTTGTCACACAAGATTTCCCATTTATTTTGTCGGAAAAAATTGATCCAAGTATATTCTGACGTATGAAGTTAGTGATTTCTACCGTTATCAGATATAATAATCCAAAATTGAAAAACAGCATAATTAGGGTCTATGCTATGCTACCCACTTGGGTATAACCCAAGTGGGTTGAGATTGTGACACGTGTCACATCTAAAAGATGGTGCTGAGATCAACACCTTGGATTGGAAAAGTGTGATACGTGTCACAATCTTAATCCACTTGGGTTATACCCAAGTGGGTAGGTAAGAATAAACCCATAATTAGTGACTCAAATTTATTATAATGTCTTCAAGCATTATGTTTGTTTATTATTGAAGGTATTGATGGAAAATTAAATTATACCTCATGATCAATATTAAAATTTGTTATTATTTTGCTACTCAAATGTATTATACCCCATGATTGATATGTTGCTAATCTTATTATTTATCATCGCTTCTATTAAAATTATTATTTTAATAAGGAATTAATTAAAACGGAGGGACCATCACATTTTTCAAATAATCCTGCACGTGGTTCCTTAATTTCGAACCTATCAGAAGAAAGAATTCATATAAAGATTACTTTTTATATATTTAAAAGTTATTTGTAATAACAAATCCAAAAGAAAAAAAAAATTAAAATATCAATTAAATCATACATATGCCAGCCCTAACTTGAAACGTAACTAATGTATCTTTATATCGTTGTATTAAATAAGTGACAGGTTTATGATCTTATATTATATAGTTAAATAAAAAAATATGTAAATAAATGGCTTCGTCTATAAATTACATTCCTTATATGCTTTTGGACGCATGCGCAAAAAGATGCATTCATGTGCTCGCCACGACAATGGATTCTCCTCTGCTCAAATATATATATATATATATATATATATATCAATTAATAATTTTAATAATGTAATGCTTTATATATCACCTTTGTATCATTCTTTTTTTCAGTATTTGTATATATTATAGGAAATTATAACATAATCCTTCTTTTTAAAGCGATGGATTAGTTTAACGAGCCAGGACATTATTAATCTTTTTGTTAGGCATTTAATCACAAGCGACTAACAAAAAAGCTGAATCTGAAAGTATAGAATAATATAATTTTAATACGAAAAAAGGGTAGCTTTTATGTATTAATTTAATTTCATTTGTTTTTTTAAAGCAGCATCTCGTTAAAATGCATCTTTTAGGATGCAATAATTGTGCATTTTTTTATTTGGTTTAACTGTAACTTAAATATAATATACATTTTTTAATGTATCATTGGCTTGAGTTGGATAAACGTTAACATGATGTCACATATCATTAACTATATACATAATTATATATAAAATATCCCATCGGAATCCTAAATAGGTTTAACTTGCGTAATTAAAAAATTTCATTCACTGCCAATTATTTGATATTATATATATATGTATGTTTTTGCATGATGCAGTAATTTTACATCATTATGTGGGAAAAAGCTAATTCCATCATTAAAATTTGAAAGAATAAATAAAAGGGCCCCTTTTTGTTTGGAAATGACGTTGTAAAAATTTGCCTAATGCAAAATAATAATAATAATAATAATAATAATAATAATAATAATAATAATAATAATAATAATAATAATAATAAAAAGAGTCTCTCCAAGTTGTTTAAGATGAGCCAAATCATTCAATGCCATTTTCAAAATACATAATTATATATAGATATATCGCCAATTGAAATGGGTAAACATAAAAGAATGAATGTTCTTTTTTTTTTTTTTGACAAGCCTTTCTTGATGCCATCTCCGAGTTCATATATAATAAAGGGAGAGAAAATAAAAAGGTAATTGTGTCGATAAATGACAAGTTAATTCTTTATGAAAATTAATATTCTATCAAATTAATTACATAATCCATAAAACGCATATTGAACATAAATTATAAATATGCAATGAATACAATCTTAGATTGATATCATCTCCTAAATCACACCATCATTACAAGCTTGATATTATCGTCCCTTCCAATCACCAAAAGAAATAAAACAAAAATTAAAAATAAAAATATAATCGCAAGTCCAATGGATTTACGTTAAAAAAAAAACATCAATCATTGTAATTTATACCCAAGAACAAAAGGCATATATATATACACAAACCCCAAGAAAACCAACAATCAAGGAATAAAGATTGACTTTGCCATTTTAACAGACAATTACCATCATCTATGTTATGTCTTCAATTACATGTAATCAGTGATTCATCATGACCTAAGTAGGAAAGTCAATTTGCTTCATATCATGCATCCCTTTTTTTTTTTTTAAAAAAATATCATATTATCTTTTTAATTTTCTCCTTAGTTGATTGATGAGATGAGATAGACATTCCTCCACTTTGTCCCATATCTCTGTCTTTTATATTCTATTTATTTATTTATTTGATGTGTTAGTGTAATAGTATAATGGGTAAAGAGGGTCACCACACCACAAACACATCTCCTTCATAGTTGATACCTTTTGCCTTGAACCAATGCTTTTCTATCACTAGTTTTTTAAGAATCTAATCTGCCAGTTTTTTTTTTCTGCTTCGTTAATCAGACATAATTTTGGGCCCCACCTGTCGTTATTGAGTCTGCCATGGGCCCATCAAACTTGCCACCAAGATTTTTTTTTTTTCTGTCCGAAGGTATCCCCATCCGATCTCGCTATGGGCTAGCCCCTAAATATTGGCGTGGGCTTGCGCCACACAGACCTGACGGAGGCTTAATTGCGCCACACACTCCAGTGGTGAGACTAATCCTCGGGGTCAGATGAATACGTCCCAAACCCACCCGATATCGATAGTCATGGGAATTAAATCCCATGGGGACTACTCAAGAATATACAACCCCCTTTTTTTTTCCGAAATGTAGGTACCAACACAATGCGATTATAATCTCATACTCCGACTAAGTTTTGTTTAGGAACGATCACTGCTTTACATATGACTAATTTTTTCTGACTTGTTTGTGTTGTCTTAAGTCCACACGATAATCAAATAGTTCAAGTGAGATAGAAAATTTGACCTATACTCGGTCATTTTAATATCCCTTGACGACGAATAATTGTGTTTTTTTAATTAACAAAGAACAAATCAACAACTTATTGAATAAAAATAATGGAAATATGATTAACATGGGCCTATCTCCAGTTCCTAGGGGAAATAATAAAAGGTCCATTTAAACCGAGGCATAAAGCAAAGCAAGCCCACAAAAATGGACATTTTCTGACAGTAAAATATTGTGACAAAACTCAAAATTGTTTTCAATGTTTATCCTATGGATCAATTTAGTCCCAAATGTATTGACTGGATCAATTTAGTCATCGATGTTTTCAATTTTGGACCAATTTGATCATTTCGTAACTATATACGTCATTTTTAACGGAAATCTCGCACGTACCTCACAATAAATCATGTCTAGGTCGATAAAATTGAAATGGTTACTGAAATTAGGGCACAAAACTAAAAAATTTTCCTCCTACATTCAAACATGAGCTCTAGATCGTCTGTTTCGTTGAGCTTCATTGACGGTAGAAGAAAACAGTACAAACCCCCAAAATCCTACAAATATTCCAAAATTCGATACATATATGATTTAGTGTGGGGCACGTACGAAATTCCCGCTAAAATTGACGTTAATCGTGAAGGAATGACCAAATAAGTCCAAAATCGACGTCTAAATTGGTTCAAGCGAAATATCAAAAACTAAATTAGTCCACGTGGTAAACATTAAGAACCATTTTGAGTTTTCTCACTAAAATATCACACTCAAGAAGAGGAAGCTAAGCATCAAAAGATAGGTAGAGACTCAATATATATGATCTCCGTATTTACATTACATACAGCGAACATTAGTATACAACACATATGAACTCTTCCAATTCTTAAATAGTTCGATAGAGTTTTCACCCCCAAAAAAACGTTTAATAAACTGACATTACCAATAGCTCAAACAAAAAACATCAAAAGACATCATTAAAAAAGAACATGCATGCAAAGACAGAGAGTATCTCCACATTCATCATCAAATCTCAAGCTGTTCCAGGCATCTAATAGCCGTAGATTCATCCACGTCATCACACTCGTCAGTAATCGAAATCTTACTTACCTTAGGATGTAATACCATTGCTGCTCCAGAATAAGCAAAAGAGGACGACGACGACGATGATGATGATGATGATGAACGCTCCTTTTGACCCGGCGAAAAATCGATAGCAACCCGTCTAATATTCACCGGCGGAGCAGAAAACACAGGAGCGATCGTCCTTACAGCTACGGGCGGTGGGCCGTACCCACTGTATGAAGAGGGCCCACGCCCGCATTGTCTGACGGGGGCGACATAGGCAGGAAACCTTGGAAACTGCAAATGAGGCCCTGACGGAGAGTTAGCATCGCGACCATGACGATCACTTGTCGTCAAGATATTTCGCGGAGAGGGTTTTTCGGTATTAAATAACGGCAGGATTTTGGACGATGATGTTAAGGGACGTTGAGGGCTGTTTTGGTTGGTAATAATGGGATTATTGTCGGATGTTTTCTCCTTTATAAGGTAGTTCTGCAGCGCCCTTGCGATCGTGATCTGCTCTTGCTCGTCTTTGTTTCCGTTCTCCGATGAAGAACTACTTGCGTTCTGCATTTGTGCCACTAATGAACACAAAAGAAGACATCAATATATGCAGTATTGCTGAATCATGTAATTCGGGATGATTTGTATAGGAAAGACAATATTGCGATATCGATTACGAGGAAGATTAAATTAAGCGCACGTACGTACGTTCTTTTAGAGCTAGCCAAGCAGCGAAAGCTGCGTTTTTCTCAGCTTGTTTTTTGTTCTTCGCGGGCTGTCCTTTAAACACGATCCCAGCCAACGTAACGGCGCATGTAAAGACGGGGTAGTGTCCTAAACCCGATCTGAACGCAGTGTATCGAGGCAAAGGAGATCCCACTCTTTGTGCAATCTCTTGCAGAAGATTCTTGTAAACTCCAGTTACATCCTAAACGTCATTGCACCAAAAAAAAAAATTTTAAAAATGAGAACGACGAACAAATCGTCTATCATTACACCGTTCGAATTCGAAAACTGAGGGAACACATGAAATGCTTCAGAACTATGTATTAAAACATTAGTTTTCTCTTTTGTTTTCCATAATCATAAGCCAGATTAGTTAATGCAGTAATTAGTAAACAAGACAACTCATTGCATCAAAGCCAAGCTTCCAGACATGAATTAATGATATTACACTCCATCTTCTGTTAAGGTCAACAATTAGTTTCAGAACACAAAACCTTCAAACGTAAAAGTAATCTCTAGTCAAGCCATCACATGCATGGTAAGCAGCTTGAAAAGAACACTAAATAAGGGGCAGACAAAGACATTAACTGCGTAGTACCCCTTTACTCTGCATTTATCGCCTGCATGTGCTAAAGAAGAAGAAAAGAAGCTTTAAATATAATCAATCACTGCATTCATCTCCTCTAGGCACTCGATTGGTTAGCTTTCACATTACAATAAATTCTTCCAATAAATGCATCTAATAACATACAGAAAAAAAAAGAAGCAACAAATGCAGAAGAAAATCAAGAAAGATTTCGTCGGCTGCATGTTTTCTAAGTATGTATAGTGGTCAACGGCTTTAAGTATCTATCTTTATCACATTATTGAATCCAACTCCTCACGTGGCTACTATAGAATACTAGACAAAACCCTTCAATATATTTATTTTTAAATAAATATTAGGCAGTCATAATACTCTGCATTCTTCATAGTCAAATGAGGGGTAATAAGCTAAGATAGTACACAATCTATAGATTTTTTTACCTAATATCTACCAAATCACTAGGACTAATTACTAAATATAGCTACGTAAATTAAATATTTTATATGTAAGAAGCATAATAAAATGTATACGTAGATATATATTCACATCATGTTTTGTGTGAAATCAAGAATGCCAAAGGCTGCTGCTATTAAACACAGAGGGAAGAAAAAATGAAGTCAAATTGTTTAACTACCACCACCAATTTTATTTTAAAAAAATAAAAATAAAAATAAAAAACAAATCGTCCACACCGCCGCGCGGAGGAGCATCGCCGTAGTCAATCAACTCAACAGCGAACTTCGCCGTTAAATTAATTGATTACTCAATAGTTAAATTCAGCTGCATATCACAAAACGACGCCGTTTAGCAAACACGCTGTTTTCCAGCCCCACCTTTACCAGAGATTATAATAGGTCGAAAACTACCTATTGATTTCTTCGATCGACACAACCAGAAAATGGTGTGCGTCGATTAGCAAAGGAATATGAGCAGGATTCATCAGCAAGTAACACGGACTTACCAGGACGCGAGCGGCGAGCGCGTGGGACGGGGCTCGCGAGGAGAGGGAGATCAGAGCGGCCTCAGCGGCTGTGTGCTCCGCCTGTCGGAGGGTGGAGCAGTAGTTAGGGCTCTCGAAGGTGTCGCCGTTGAAGTCGACGATGGCCTTGAAACGCGGGGCGTGGTCAGGACCCTCCCTGACGCAGGTGTACGACGGCAAATTGAAGCAGCTCCTCTGCGCTAGCTCCTGAAGCTGGTTCTTATACATTGTATGATCGAAATTCCGAAATACAGCTACGACGATCGAACGATATTAACTACGGCGCCGTGAATTCGTAATCAAAGGTCAACATTTAGGCTCTGTGCATGGTATGGGTAGGGTGAGAGATTTGATTCTCTTTTCCATCGTCTTCTCTTTTGTCAACTTCATTTGTATTGGTTTGGTGCTCGTCGTTTTCGTAAATCCGTGTTTTTAAATGAAAAAATAAATAAAATTTTAATTTTATTTATTTTATTTGATTATTCGCGGATGATTTGAGGCTGCTTGGTTGGATATGTTCATTCGGTTTGTACCGAAATTTCGAGTGTTTTATTGTCAAAACCGAAGGTTTTGTATAGTATAATTTCACCGATTTTTTAATCAAATTTTTTAACCATTTGTCCTCCATACTTGGTCGCTATTTATTTATTTTTTTCTGGTTTAAGTCAGATTTCTATTCCATTTCACATCGGATAATTCTCCTCATTCGATTTACTTAATATACTAAAAGACTCCTTCAACTATCACCCGTTGGTTTTAAGATGAAACCCTCGATTTCTTAATATGGTATCAGAGCGGGTTCGATCTATGCTCACCGTCACCCGATTCATATGTCTACGTGTTAGGTCAGTCACGCCACACGTAAAGGGACGTGTTGAGATTTCTATTCTATCCCACATCGGATAATTCTCATCACCCGACTTATCTAATATATTCAAGAGACAACTTCACCTATCACCAATTGATTTTGGGATGAAGTTCCCGATTTCTTAATAATCTTTCATGTTGGAAGTTTGTATCTCCACGTGATAGGAGTTTTCACTCTTCTTGTGGAAGATAAATTCTGGAGGTTGTTGAAGACGAGAGAAAATTAAGAGTGCTGTAAATCTCTGAACTTAATAGCCCATATTCATGGAACGAACGTTGTCATAAGATTGTTTCTCTATACATATGAGAGATGTTTTCACCTTAAATGATTGATGTTATCAGAACAATTTTCCAAGCTCTCCTTGTAAATTTTTAGTAATGAAAAACTATGTTTTCGGAAAAAAAAATATATATTTTTTTAACTGATATTTCAGGAAAAAAATTTAAAAAATTAACCGAATCTGCTTTTTTCTTTTTAGGTTTTGAAAAGATCGGTTGAATTTTTTTAACAAATATAAAAGAAAATCAAAATTATTATGAAATAATTAAATGTGGATGTTTTAAATAATAATATTAGTTAAATTATTGATGATTTGGAAGTATTATATTAAATGATGATAATGTGATAAGATGATAAGATGAGGTGTTTAATTGAAGAGTTTGTATTTTAGTGTGAGGTGTATAATTGTAATTAATGTGATTAGTTGTAATAGTGAATTATTAGTAGTATAAATAGGTGATTAGAGTTCATTGTAAATCATACCAAGTATTGAAATACTTAATCTCTCTCTAATCTCTCTCTCTTTATATTATAAGCTATATTATCATTATAATCTTAATATAAGTATAACTATAATAAAATAATCTTAATATAATATTAATCACAATTAATATTTTTATAACACGTTATCAGCACGACCGCTCTCCGTCGTCAAGATCAACCTCGTCGAAGATCTCGTACGAGTTTAGTCAAGGTATGGTAATTTAATTTTTAATTTATACTAATCATATATTAATTGTGATTAATTTAAAATATATATTATAAAAGTATTATTTAAAGGTTTTATAACTAAACGCCAATACCCGAGTGGTTTCGCGGAATATCGTTCACTACAAGTGACGAGAGGTCCAGGTTTCGATCCCCGTGGAGGCGTGTGATTTTTTTTATTTATGCACGTACACAACACAAGCCCACGAGGTCTTGCGGTAATCCCAACCTCAGTAGCGGCATATTATTAATCTTTCTTTAATAAGAAAAAATGTCGTTTTATACAAAGATGGATCTTCTACTCCTTACATTATTTACGGTGATCATTTCCGCTATGTGGATAATATTTTTACCAATGTTTTTAAAATATAATTATTAATTGTAATTTCTTTAATATTATAATTACTGAAATATATTTTATTTTGAAGGATGTCGCTATGTCCGATGTTTGATCTTTTACTTATGATTATGATTACGGCGACACTGATCTGGATGTGGATTCATTTTTTATAAGAACTTTTACAAAAGAAGATACAAAAGAAGATTTAAAAGAAGATTAATTATAAGTTTTTTTTATTATGTAATGTTTTAATAACATGTTTTGTATTTTATTATAGTAATATGTCGAACTTGGCGAGCCTTGAGTTTGTTGCACTCGATATCACTGGAAAAAATTATTTACCTTGGGTACTAGATGCTGAAATCCATTTGAAAGCAAAAGGCTTAGGTGACACCATTGATCCCACGAAAACCACAACTGAACAAGACAAGGCGAAAGCTATGATTTTTCTTCGCCACCACATTCACGAAAATCTGAAAGTTGAATACTTAACAGAAAAGAATCCAGCTGAGTTGTGGAAAAACCTGAAAGAACGATATGGCCACTTGACAACTGTTATTCTCCCCAATGCAAAGTACGAATGGCTGAATTTACGATTGCAGGATTTTACGTCGGTAAGTGAATATAATTCTGCCGTTTATAGAGTTACTTCCACGTTGAAATTATGTGGAGAGACAATTACTGATAACGATATGCTGGAGAAAACATTCACCACATTTCATCCACAGAATATGATATTACAACAGCAATATCGGGAGAGAAAATTTAAAAAGTATTCAGATCTAATTTCTTGCTTACTTTTGGCTGAGCAAAATAATGAATTGCTGGTGAAAAATCACGAATCCCGAACGACTGGTTCTACTGCACTCCCTGAAGCGAATGCAGTCAAAGTTAATAATGACAACAGTCGAGGTAATGATCGTGGACGTGGTCGTGGTGGATATCGCGGCCGTGGACGTGGTCGTGGTCAAGGTCGTGGTCAAGGCCGTGGTCGTGGCCGAGGATATTATGGTGGTGGTTATCAATATTTCCGTGGTGGTTATCATAATTATCGTGGCGGTCATCAAAATATTCCCCAGAAGAGGAAAAGTTTTGATAATAAAGATGAGAAGAGGCAAACTGAACAAAAGAATAATGATGAAAAATGTTATCGTTGCGGTGGTTCTGGCCACTGGTCGCGCAATTGTCGTACGCCCAAACATCTTGTTGAGCTATATCAGGAATCTCAAAAGGGCAAAGGAAAGAAAATCGAAATGAATTTTGTTCAGGGTGAATTCGCCTCTACCTCTGATGCCAATGATGAAAATGCTCATTTGGAAGCTGCGGATTTTCTGATCGATGAAAATTAATCTGCTATGATTTTATTTATGCATTATGATTTACTATTGTGTGTTTTATTATATATCGTTGTTTTAAGTTATCTATATGTTTGTAATGCAATATTTCTTTTTCAATAATAAATATTATGTGTTTGTTTATAAAGGATATTATTTGATGGATGCGGGCATGTGCAATGAAGAATTGTGTCTTGCAGACTGTGCAACGACGAATACGATTCTAAAAAATAAGAAATATTTCGATCATCTTGATATGAAAGAAGCCAGTGTTATTACTATATCGGGTAGCACGAATATAATTGAGGGCTCCGGAAGAGCTAATGTTTTACTGCCCAGAGGAACAAGGCTGATAATTGAAAATGCTTTATATTCTCCTAAGTCTCAAAGAAATTTATTAAGCTTTAAAGCTATTCGACATAACGGATATCATATTGAGACTGCAGAAAAAGGAGATATTGAATATTTGCATATTACAAAAGTGATATCGAATGACAAAAGAATTGTGGAAATATTACCATCTTTTGACTCTGGGCTATATTACACATATCTTAAAACAATTGAATCACATGCTATCGTAAACCAGAAGTTTACTAATGATAATACATTTGTTGTTTGGCATGACCGGTTGGGCCATCCCGGTTCAATTATGATGCGGAGAATAATTCAAAATTCACGTGGACATTTAATGAAGAACCAGAAGATTCTTCAATCGAATGAATTATCATGTGTTGCTTGCTCTAAAGGGAAGTTGATTATTCGTCCATCACCAATAAAAATAAAGAATGAATCTATAAGATTTTTGGAACGTATACAAGGTGATATTTGTGGACCGATACATCCATCGTGTGGACCATTTAGATATTTCATGGTATTGATTGATGCATCAACTAGATGGTCTCATGTATGTTTGTTATCAACGCGGAATGTAGCTTTTGCGAGATTGCTTGCTCAGTTGATTCGATTAAGAGCACATTTTCCGGATTATCCAATAAAGAAAATACGCCTTGATAATGCTGGTGAATTTACTTCCAAGGCATTTAATGAATATTGCATGTCTATTGGAATTGATGTTGAGCACCCCGTGCCACATGTCCATACGCAAAACGGTCTTGCAGAATCGTTGATTAAAAGGTTGCAATTAATTGCAAGACCATTATTAATGAAGTCGAAACTTCCCTCTTCTTGTTGGGGACATGCTATATTACATGCAGCGGCACTAATCCGCATCAGGCCAACAAGTTATAATGATATCTCCCCGATACAAATGGTTTATGGTCAGGAACCAAATATTTCCCATCTGAGAATTTTTGGATGTGCGGTATATGTTCCAATTGCTCCACCACAACGCACGAAGATGGGACCTCAAAGGAAGTTGGGAATATATGTCGGATTTGAATCTCCATCGATAATAAAATATTTAGAACCTCTAACTGGAGATTTATTTACGGCTAGATTTGCCGATTGTCATTTCGATGAATCGAATTTTCCGACATTAGGGGGAGAAAAGAAACAGCTGGAAATGAGTATTAGTTGGAATGAATTATCGCTAAATCATTATGATCCTCGAACGAAAGAATGTGAACTAGAAGTTCAAAAGATAATTCATTTACAAGGATTAGCTAATCAACTGCCAGATAGCTTTACTGACCTTAAAAGAGTGACTAAGTCACATATACCAGCTGTTAATGCTCCTGCAAAAGTTAATGTTCCTGGAGAACATATAATGATCGAGCCTAAACCACAACTAAAACGTGGTAGGCCCTCGGGTTCCAAAGATAAAAATCCTCGAAAAAGAAAAGGAGCAAATAATAAGAATGGTCCAGTCGAGGATTTATCGACTCTAGAAGAGTCAATGGGCATTAATGATTATGATAATGGAAATCAGGTACCTGAAATTTTTGAGAATAATGATAATGAAGAGATCTCGATAAATTATGCTCAAAATGGAATTAGATGGAACCGAGAAAAAGTCAACGTTGACAATAAATTCTCATTTAACGTAGCGCTACATGAAATGAATGAGATAAATGAGAATGAGGATCATGAACCAGGGTCTGTAAAAGAATGCAGACAAAGAAATGATTGGCCAAAATGGAAAGATGCAATCGAGGCAGAATTAAAATCACTTGAGAAACGAAAAGTTTTCGGACCTGTAGTCCGCATACCAGAAAATGTAAAGCCGGTTGGATATAAATGGGTTTTCATCAGAAAGAGAAATGAAAACGGTGAAATTGTGAGATACAAAGCACGGCTTGTTGCACAAGGCTTTTCACAACGACCTGGTATTGATTATGAGGAGACGTATTCTCCTGTGGTGGATGCAACGACTTTTCGTTATTTAATTAGTCTGGCAGTACGTGAAGGACTCGATATGCGTCTAATGGATGTTGTCACCGCTTATTTATATGGATCACTTGATAGTGATATATATATGAAACTTCCCGAGGGATTTCAGTTACCTGAAAATTCAGGGCCCCGAAATGAGTACTCAATCAAGCTAAATAAATCGCTTTATGGATTAAAGCAATCTGGGCGTATGTGGTATAATCGCCTAAGTGAATATTTATCGAAAGAGGGGTATAAAAATGATCAAACTTGCCCGTGCATATTTATGAAAAGATCTGGAAATGAATTTGTCATCATTTCAGTTTATGTTGATGATATTAACATAATTGGAACTCCTGAAGAGTTATCAAAAGCCGTTAATTGTTTGAAAAAGAGTTTGAAATGAAAGATCTCGGTAAAACGAAATTTTGTCTTGGACTGCAAATTGAATATTTAAAGAATGGGATATTCGTACATCAAGAGACTTATACGAAAAAGGTATTGAAAAGATTTTATATGGATAAAGCTCATCCATTGGATACTCCAATGATTGTTCGATCTTTAGATGTGAATAAAGATCCGTTTAGACCTTGCGAAAACGATGAAGAATTACTTGGTCCTGAAGTACCATATCTCAGTGCTATTGGAGCCCTAATGTATTTAACGAGTCATACGCGACCTGATATAGCGTTCGCTGTGAATCTATTGGCGAGATATAGTTCGTCACCGACTCGTAGACATTGGAATGGAATTAAGCGAATTTTTCGATACCTTCAAGGAACAACTGATATGGGATTGTTCTATTCTAATGAATCAAAAACAGATTTGATTGGGTATGCAGATGCTGGTTTTCTATCTGACCCACATAATGCTCGATCGCAAACGGGCTATTTATTTACACATGGCGGAACCGCTATTTCATGGCGGTCAGTTAAACAAAGTTTAACGGCTACTTCTTCTAATCATGCGGAAATTTTAGCTATTCATGAAGCTAGCCGAGAATGTGTTTGGTTGCGATCGATAATTGAGCATATACAACAAACCAGTGGGCTAGTATCGAAAAAGTTACTTCCTACGATTTTATATGAAGATAATGCTGCATGCATTGCCCAATTAAAGGAAGGATATATTAAGGGAGATAGAACAAAGCATATTTCACCAAAATTTTTCTTTACACATGATTTAGAGAAAAATGGTGATATTGATGTACAACAAGTGCGATCAAGTGAAAATCTTGCAGATTTATTCACGAAAGCACTTCCCCCAATAATTTTCAAAAGATTGGTATATTCAATTGGAGTTCGAAAACTTCGAGATCTTAAATGATGTCATCATCAGGGGGAGTAAATACGCGTTGCACTCTTTTTCCCTTCACTGAGGTTTTTCCCATGTGGTTTTCCCAGTAAGGTTTTTAATGAGGCAACAATCGAAAGCGTATCTAAAAGAATCATGTACTCTTTTTCCTTCATTAGGTTTTTATCCCATTGGGTTTTTCCTAATAAGGTTTTAACGAGGCATATTCTTTGAAAACATCCAAGGGGGAGTATTATGAAATAATTAAATGTGGATGTTTTAAATAATAATATTAGTTAAATTATTGATGATTTGGAAGTATTATATTAAATGATGATAATGTGATAAGATGATAAGATGAGGTGTTTAATTGAAGAGTTTGTATTTTAGTGTGAGGTGTATAATTGTAATTAATGTGATTAGTTGTAATAGTGAATTATTAGTAGTATAAATAGGTGATTAGAGTTCATTGTAAATCATACCAAGTATTGAAATACTTAATCTCTCTCTAATCTCTCTCTCTTTATATTATAAGCTATATTATCATTATAATCTTAATATAAGTATAACTATAATAAAATAATCTTAATATAATATTAATCACAATTAATATTTTTATAACAAAAATTTAATTTTTAGAAAAAAAACTACATATAAAAAAAATTCGGTCATTCAGCTCCAACATACCAACCCAGTAAACTAACATCGAACCGAATTATTAACTATTTTTTAAAAAAAAATTTCAAAATCGAATACCAAACCAAAAGGTTTATATCGAATTTTCGATTTTATCGGTAAACCGAATTGCACAGCCACCTGGGGGGCACAATAAAGCCTCCTCGTTTTAATTTATTATGCAGTAAACAATTACAGCCTCTGCTGCTAAGCAGCAATAAACAAAAAGTGGGGATAATCCCTGAAAGTTATACAAATTCTCATACAGATTATAATATAATGCTAAGCATCACTATTAGCAAAATGGAATGATCACACACATATTAGAGAGCTCACATATGAAAAGAAGGCAAGTCTTGTATGAGCCAAAGAAGCACTACTTTTAAAGACATTGGAGGCATACATATGACTGTTATTACCAGGCAAAAGGGCTTGCTCCCAGCATGAAGATCTCATTCTCTACATCTTTCACCCATTGACACACCCGATTACATAATTTTATGGCAAGTGCCTGCATAAAATCGACGGGAGTAGAAATTTGTTATGTGGCATTTAGTTTTGTAATGCAGAAAGTTTAATAATCCATCATAGAAGTCTTTGGTCAAATGTAGATTGATTGAAAATGAAAAGATGTGCGGACGAACGAACCTTGTCTGCAAGGGGATCAAAGGCGGCATAGAGCTCAAAATCTGGAGTGACCCAGCATAGTAGGACTGTGACATAGGAGGAGATGTTAGGAAATTGCGACAAGGTGAAGGAACAATTCACTAGTTAACTTAAATTACACCGTATGAACAACTTAAGTCAAAGATGCCATATTGAATTGGTACATGAAAAATAGAAACAGAGACCAACGGAAAAGGACGTTCATGTAGATAATTAATGGTAATGTTGAGCCAAAGAAGTAAATGGTTCAACTCATTGCATAACACAGGAGGTGGAGTAACCTCTTTGAATTATAAAACCGAGTCATCTTTACTTCCACAACCAACGAGGGATAAATATTCTCAACACACACCACACACGTTTATAATTTAAATTCTGGAGAAACTAAATGCTTTCATTTGAAGGTTTTGTTCCACCGTTCTTACTCAGCACATAAAAAGACATACCATAATTTTCATCTCTTCTGAACTGGGTTTTATGCGGGCCAATATCTTTGTCATGCATAGACGCATAAAGTCTTTGGTACGCTCTGTACAACCTGCAAAAAATAAGAAGCCATGAGGATGATCATTATACAGACGTAAATCAAAGTGCTTTGTGGTAATATTAGATTTGCCGACATCTACACTTAACCTCTTCTGCTGCCTCAAGCTGGTGAGTGGCGAAGAAAATTCAGATGACACAAATTGGTCAAGGTATAAACTCCTATACATAAAATGCCATAGACCACCAGGTCCACCAACTACACTAGCTATCCGTGGGGAATCCCCAGAGAATATTGTTTGACCTACATGCGGCGTAGTTCCAGCACGAGAAGTGGGATCAAGAGGCAATTCCTCAACGTGCATGCCACCATGAGCTAATGATCGCTGCACCTCGCTTAGGACATTTGACTTTGAAAGTACTGCTTCAATCCGGATCCTTTACGAAAAAAGGAAAAAAAGGAACAGTTTTCCTTCAGCAAAGACTTTATATCTCATACATTTCAATGATCTCGCGGCCTAACATACAGAAAATATTTAAAGCTTTGAAATGAAATAAAAAGTTGCTGGGCTAGTTCAATTTGGTCCTTAGTGCAGCAATGATAATGACAAACTGTACCTACTGTCTTTCAAACTGAAAAAGGCATCTGAACGTGCGGTAAGCAATACCACGTAAGTATCCATCTGTGATTGATTCAGTAAATTATTTTTGTTTAGCAATCTATAAATTAAAAATAAGCTTAAGAATCACATATAAAATATATAATTCTAGATTCCTCAACTAAATTACGGATACTCTCTTCTGATACATGCGTTTGTTTATGGAAATTGTTATCCCCATCGTAAGAGTGACTTACATCAAAATAATGAACATAAGCGTGAAGAAATGCCATAGGATTGTATCTTGGCAGGCATATCGGTGAAAATGATTCTGACGTCCTGCATTAATATTTAATACATAATCATGTAAGAAAGACTAACATATGCAAACTAGTAAACTTTAGCGCAGCAAAGCAATATCCTTATATATCTCCCGAATTTCCCTTGAATCCTGATTTCCGATACAAACAATTAACGATTATGGAGTAGCCTATTAGACACAAGCAATTAATGATTATGAAGTAGCCTATTAGACAATCAAGTGCTCCACAATCTTCTAACTTAACCAAATATATGAAGTACATCTGGCCAGACATAGCCTGCCATCAGTGGTTTGGTGGACAGTTATCACTATCGTATATTAACTACATAGTACGCACCTCGAATCATCATAAATGGAACGCATGATAATAAAATGGAATCCAAACAGATTAGCCTAACTAATCGGAAAACAACACCCAACAGACAACCACCCAATTTACATTCAGAGATACAGTAAATGTCAGATAGTTTACCTAAATGATTCAGATGCCATAATAAAATTCGAGAGTAGCAGAATGTCATCGGGATGAAGGGATGCTTTTTGCGCTCCAACAAGAGTGATTACCTGCATTGGGTTTCAAAGAAGGTTTTACTTCTAATATAGCTATTGCCAGGAATTAAAAGGAAACTTATATCAGGTGGGTTCAACTGAACCTAAATATCGAAAATACTCTGCAGATACATGAACTTATGGATTATTAGCTTACATGGATAAATACTGCCTATCATTATAGAAAATATAATCAACTTCCAAATGAAGTATCGAGTCTACTGATAGTATATTCCAGATCCCATGTCTACGGCAGCAACACCACAAATTATGATATTTGCATCCCCAAGAATAAGATTGAGCAGAGAAAGCAACAGTATAACCCTTATGATGTACAAGAAGAAAAAAATCCTAAACACTGAAAAGCATACATACAATTTGCGGACCAAACAAAATAACTCTGTTAATACATACAGTGCTTTCTCAAAAATAACATAAAAATAAAATTGTTTTACCTTGTGTCTACACATCAAGAGTGCAAACAGCACTCCTGAGCCGGCTATATCTTGCAAGATGGCACCGGCTGCTTGACGTGCTGAATAAGCAAGGGGAAGACATGAGTACGCATGGAGAAAAGTGGCGGGATTACTGCAATCAGAGACGTGAACAAAATTAACATTAAGCATGCAGATAATATATAAGAGGGTTATGCAGCAAACATTTGAAAAATCAAATCATAAAAAGGAGTTTATAAAGTGTTGAACTCAGAGAAAGACGTCGAAGAGAAAAGACAAGAAACAGGAAACTAAATGTTCATTCAAGCTTTAAGTATATCCAAGTGGTTTAAATTCACTTTCAGGTAACCTTCACCAACAACAATGTGAACTACCAGTAACGGCTTGGCAAATTATGGGAATCATAGAAGTCAAAAGTATGCAGATATACCTATTGAAAGAATGGATCAAAGAGGAGAAGACAACGTCCGTTCCTCCCAGCAGTGATGTCATGTCAAACTTTGGGTTCTTCTCAAAACATTTATTTACTGACTTTGTGAGGATAAGTATCATCTGCATTCAAATCAAACCAATTGGGAAAAAATTTTGCAACCAATTTGGTGGCATAAAAGAGGATGTAATACCATGCCATGAGCCGGGAACATCCGAGCATGACAAAGATAGCAGGTGTGAATCATAAGTACCTGACCATAAAGGAGCTCCAGCTGTCCCCTTAGTGATTCATAAGGTTCTTCAGTGCAAGTAATGCAGACTAAATATATTGGCCCTTTCACGAGGAAAACAACCTGAAACACACCAAATTACACCTCTTAGATAAGAAATTGTAAGCCAAAGCTACACATTAAGGATAAAAGCTGAATCCGTATAACATTTCATGTATTTACTGAGCTCATTCAAGTTTCGTAACACTACTTATTGAAGAAATAATCTTAATCTTCCCTGCGGACCTCTAATGCAATTGTGAAAACTGTCACATTTAGCCATAATCCATTCTATAGCCCATTCCCTAATATTTCACAAATCGTCATAACTGGGAGATGAATTAGCATAAGATATTAATTTTAACCATACAGTTTAAAGTTTGAATAGTTATAAAGCTCAATAAAAAACAACAGGCAATGAACTAACCTGGTGTCTCCCAGCTTTGACCGATTTGACATGATCTCCCCTGCAACATCAACAAATCAATATAAAATATCAAATACAAATTTTTTTGAGCAAACAAAAACTCAAAATATTTATGTTTCTTTAAATTGCACAAACCCATTTTCAACAAACGAAATTATGGCTTGCAAAGTTGCAGAGAACCCTGCTAACTTGTGCTCGTCCCCATATCTACAAGAGTAAAAGCATAAAAGTTGTCATAACTAAGGCAGCAGTACAGAAATAATCAAATTCACGATAGTTTGCTACTAAGGCAACAATCACAAGTTTCCTACAAAATACATAGCTGGTTCGCACAAAATGTAAGACAAACCTCGAGTATATTGGTTTTCCAGAGTTGCTCAAAATGAAAAAATGCTTTTTCCTTTTCCTCCAAGTCAATGAAGCATCATCCTGCAGTTAAGATCGATTAATTATGCACAACAGAACCCCAACTAACTCACATAACCCATGGCTACCAATCTATCCGACTACTAGCAAAAAAACTAAATTCAGCTGCGTATCTAGCACTAAAAACACATCAAATTAGTCAAGAAAATCAGAGTTAGTAATCAAGTCAACCTCATCACGATGACCTCTAACCAAACCCCGATCTTCATTTTCCTCCAAAACCCCACCATCTTCAGCAACCTCACGAATCTCATCAGCATCGTCTTCGTTATTGATTTCATCATCTCCACCACTCGAACTGCTACCCCTCTCACCAGCATAACCACTGCTGCTCGGGCTCATCGTCATCGCGGCCTCAGCTTCATCGCCATCACGCTCCTCCGAATTGTTATTATCAGCAGCTGCAACATCCCACGTCGAACTCGATGGACTCTCGGTAACCACAGCTGCTGAAACATTATCGAATGAATCAGCAGCGACAGCTTCTTTCCCAGGTGATTCCCCGCTTGAAGTCGTTTCCCTGTCTTCCTCTTCCTCTTCTTCTTCTACTTCTTCCTGTTCTTCGTTTTCGTCGTCATCTTCGATTGGCGAACGAGAGGAGATTGAGATTGAGGCGAGCTGGTTCTCTATCGCGTCGAGCGACTGGTCGATTAAAATAGGGTTAGGGTTTTGAGTGTCATCTGATTCTGAGGTTGAGGATTGGGAATTCGTATCAGACGGCATTATAGTTTTGGAGAAATTGGAAAGCAAAACCAATCGAAATCAAAGCTTAGAACTCCCTTGCAACGTGAGAAGATGATGAAGGCTTTCAGCTGGGGGTGCGACGTCGTTTAGAGTAGCAGTAATGGGAACTAAAACTTAATAATTACCTAAACTCTAATATAAATAAGTTACCTTCTAATATAAAAAAAAACGTGTAGTCTATTACATATAAATTTACTAGCCATCTTTATCATAGAGTTGTAGGTTTATTTTCGGTGGTAGAAATTCATGTTTTTTCGCTATTGATTTGCGATTAATTTACTTTTTTGTTTTTATTTCGTCTATAATCAGATGTAGTTTTCGATTTATCTAGTTTGTATGCTCATTGTGGGAGCATTTGTCTCTACTGGTATGATCAATGTAACCCAAAGAGACCTTTCGGGTTGTAAAAACTTATCTTTATTTAATTAGATAACACGTTATCGTTGGAAAAAAAAATAGACAAATAAAGAGTTCGCATTTTTTTCCAATTCCGACGTATCCCTAGTCAATATGAATTCAGAATTCACGTTAGATTGAGGGAAGATGTAGACTCTTTTCTTTTTTTCTTTTAGGACGAATTTGGTATGCAAAATTCGTGTGTGGAAAGTACAACGGAAAACTATGTTAGCGCATCAAATAATTATAATTCACGCTCCGACCATTGTTGTCACGCCCCGACCCGCGTCAAAGGTGCGACAGCCACCGCGTTTATAAATAAACGCAAGGCTTGATATCAAAACTCATACGATAGAATGAAAATCGAAACTCGATGAAACATATATACTGGATATCAAAGGAGGTTTTACAAAGCTCGAAACATCTCGACACATCGATCAACGAAGGAATAAATGTACAAACAAAATCTCCCTCCAGAAGATATCCCTGCCAATGGATCCTCCAACATAAAAGAAAGATATAATACCAAAGTGGAAGAAAAGAGCAGCGGAATCGATGATCGAAGAAAGGCAACCTCCGGACAAAAGTGATGGCAAGAACCTAGAAATAAATATATATAAACGGAGTGAGCAAACCACTAGCTCAGTGAGATGATAATACAGACACACCTTCCGTGCACAGAAGGCGTGTTCTCAACGATGATACCATAGCAAACCAAATATATCGACTACTTCACATTTACAAGGTAAACAATATCCACCACTCGTATCAGGAAAATATAACAATAAAAATAAATCATAAAACATATCAAGAACATCGAGAAAGTACACGTCATCACATAAACGACGCGTGGGTGGCCATCTCTTCCCTCGAACTGAACTCCCCGTCGAGAGTCAGACGAGTCCGTCACCGTACTCTAGACCATGGACCGTAAACTAACGTATCAACCACTATAACATGCATGTCCCACACACGGTGACGTTGGCCAAAATAATCTCCCCAACGACCACCCTTCAACGATAATCAATAGCAACAAATGGCACTGGAAGGGTGCAATCGTTGGGCCTCACTCACCCGGGTTTGCCAGGCCACGGGCTACTACTCGATCTGCCACTCTCACTCACCCGAACGTGGCCATTCGGGCTACTTATAACTCGGTACCGAGTGTATGCAACATCAACAAATCATCGGCATCACAACCATAACTCCACAAAGAAAATCAACAACGTGGAATAGTGACATGCCGTCACGTCACATCCCAGCACATGAACGCAATTCACCAAAGCACATAAACGTTCAAATACTTATTATCACCATTCACGGAGCAACATAAATGCCCAAGTTCTCATCAACATAGCGAATATGAACATCCTATAGCCGGCGAGGCCCACTAATGCATAATCCAACAATATCACATAATCTTGTGAAAAACGACATAAAATAACCCATCGCGAGGTTCACACATCCCGCGAAGGGAAGGTGTCCCCGTACTATCAACTCACAGTGTAGTCTAGCGTTCCCCAAGAGCTGAAACTTCTCTCGTGTTCCCGATCGCTATTCCTTTACCTATAAAAATGATAACGATTCAACTTCAACATTAGGCGAGATATCGATAATACACAACGTCCTTTCAAGCTATGGTATAAAACACATGCCCCGCTATCACGAGCTGTCCAGAACTATTTAAATATATTTATGAGGGGTCCGAAATACTGTCAAAATGCATTCTGAAACAGCAACTGAGATAGTCTCGAAATCTTTCGAAAAAAATACAGAAAATTTCAGTTTCGCAGCCTCATCTTCAAAAATTCATAATAATTCGCAGACTTATCGGTTCGATGTGATTCTGGCGGCTATGAACAGCTGAGGAAGTTAGCTTTCCACAGAAACTAATTTCGAGAACATCAAAGTAGTACCGATAGGTTAAAACAGACAATTACAGAGGCGGTAGAAGCAAGATCACAGCAGAAGGTTCAGAAATTCATAACAAATCGTAGGAACGTCGGAACTAGCTGATTCAAACGGCTGTGAAAAACTGAGAAAGTTAGCTTTCAAAAGAATCAAATTTCGAGAGAATCTGAGCACTATAACTAGGTGAAATTTATCATTCACGGAAACTGCGCACAGGATGAAATTTCAGTATGAAACTTCTTGGTGTATTAGTTGAAGAACACTCCTTACCTTAATATAGCTCAGTCAAGCAAGAACTATCCATTGTCCTCTGTGATGAAGAATCCCCAGATGTTTTATTTTTCCTCTGCTCCTTTGATGTTTCTCATTTCTTCTCACGTAGCTTAGTAGTGAAGGAATACTATGAGATAATCATGATAAATACTTGCAATAACAACAATTATCTAGACTTGGGCTGAAAAGTTTTAAGTTAATTGGGTTGGGCCAATCTTTAATATATTTAAGTGTTATAAGTTATCTCCCCCATCAAGAAGTTTCGTCCTCGAAACGTAAACGTATCTGGCGAGTCGAAAAGATGTGGATATTGATGATGTATAAGGGCCTCTGGTTCCCAAGTTTCTTCTTCTACTTTGTCGCTTCGCCAAAGAACTTTCACCATCGGAATGGACTTGCTACGAAGCTTCTTCTCTTGTCGATCTAGGATTTGAACAGGTTGGACTTCGTAGGAGAATCAAGTGGAGGAGACTCGAGTATATGTGAAGGATCGGGTTCATATTTTCGAAGCATGGAGACGTGAAAAAAAAATATATTATGAATTTGCAATAACTCTGGTGCTAGTTCCAATCTATACGCGATGCGACCAATCCATTATATGATGGTAAACGGTCCAATATATCTCGGGCTTAACTTCCCACGACGACGAAATCGCAACACACCCTTCCAAGGAGAAATCTTTAGACAAACTCTGTCTCCTTCATTGAACTCTAGTTCTCGTCTTCTATTATCAGCATAGCTTTTCTAGCGATTCTGAGCCGTTTTAAGTCTGTCTCGAATGAGTTTTACTTTTTCAGTTGCGTCTTCAAAGAGTTCTACTTGTTCAATCTTTCTATCGCCAACTTCATCCCAAAAGAGAGGTGTTCAACACTTATAGCCATAGAGAGCTTCATACGAGGTTATTTCGATGCTTGAGTGGTAACTATTGTTATATGCGAACTCCATTAAAGCCACATATTTGTCCCAACCGCCCCTCAAGTTCAGAATCACAGCACGTAACATATCTTCAAAGGTTTGAATCTTTCTCTCTGATTGCCCATCGGTCTGGTGATGATAAGTCGTACTAAATAGCAATTTCGTACCTAAAGCTTTTTGAAGACTTGGCCAAAAGCGTGAAGTAAACCGAGGGTCTTGATCGGATACAATGGACACCGGTACGCCGTGTAATCTTAAAACTTCATCCACATACAACTTTGCTAATTTTTCCAAGCTATCTTTGGTATGCACGGGGAGAAAATGGATTGATTTGGTTAAACGATCAACGACAACCCATAAGGAGTCATGGCCTCTTGGGTTCGAGGTAATCCGGATACAAAATCCATTGTGATGTTGTCCCATTTCCACTCGGGGATAGGAAGAGGTTGAAGAGTGCCCGCTGGTTTCTGGTGCTCAGCTTTTATTTGTTGGCATGATAGACATTTTGATACGAATTCAGCGATGTCTCGCTTCATACCCGGCCACCAGTAATATTCTCGAAGAGTCCTGTACATTTTCGTGCTACCTAGATGCATAGCATATGCTAAAGAATGAGTTTCTTCGAGGATAGCTCTACGAAGATCAACGTCCGACGGTACACATATACGATTGCGAAAGGTAAGAAGTCCATCGTCTCGAGTTCTGAAATCGCTCGTCTTCTCTTTTTTTGATTTTGCAATTTGTTGTAGGTGGGTATCGTGGAACTGCTTCTCTCGGATAGAGTAGGCCTAACTTCAAATTTAGCTAGCAAAGAAGCTTCATTTGAATCCCCACAATGAAGCGATATACGAAGACCTTTAAACTGCTCTAAAAGAGAAAGATAATTCGATTGAATAAGAGCAAGTGGGGTAAAAGATTTTCTGCTTAGCGCATCGGCTACGACGTTTGCTTTGCCTGGATGGTAATCGATGATTAAGTCATAGTCGCTGATCAATTCCATCCATCGTCTTTGTCGAAGGTTCAACTCCCTCTGAGTTGTAATATACTTCAAACTTTTGTGATCCGTAAAGATTCGGCAAGTAGCACCATAAAGGTAATGCCTCCAGATTTTTAACGCGAAGACAATGGCGGCAAGCTCCAAATCGTGTGTCGGATAATTTTCTTCGTTCTTCTTTAATTGTCTTGAAGCATACGCCACCACTTTGCCTTCTTGCATAAGAACACACCCCAAGCCTTGTCTCGATGCATCACTATAGATGGTGAATTCTCGAATCTCCGGATCAGGCAATGTAAGAATAGGAGCCGAGGTGAGTCGCCTTTTTAGCTCTTGAAATGCCTTCTCGCAATCGTCGTTCCATTCTAATTTGACACCCTTTCTAGTCAGCTTAGTTAAGGAGGAAGCTAATAATTAGAAATCCTTGACGAATCTTCGATAATATCCAGCTAATCCAAGAAAACTCCGTATTTCATTCACATTCTTAGGACGATCGCAATCTAATATGACTTGATTTTTTTGCTGAACCTACAAAGATTCCTTCCTTGGATATGCGAAAGCCCAGAAAACTTATTTCACGAAGCCAGAATTCGCACTTTGAAAGTTTAGCGTAAAGTCGATTTTCTCGAAGAATCTCCAGTACAATTCAAAGATGACAGACACGTTCATCGTCAGATTTAGAATATATAAGTATGTCATCGATAAGATGATAACAAATTTATCAAATTGAGGACGGAAAATTCGATTCATGAAATCAATAAAGGCGACAGGAGTATTAGTGAGTTCGAAAGGCATAACACAGAATTCGAAATGACCATATCTGGTTCGAAAAGCAGATTTATGGATATCAACTTCCCTAATCTTGAGCTGATGATAACCAGATCGTAAATCAATTTTCTAGAAAACGGTGGCTCCTTGCAATTGATCGAATAAGTCGTCAATCCTAGAAAGTGGATATTTGTATTTTATCGTCACCTTGTTCAACTGACGATAGTCTATACATAGACGAAGCGATCCATCCTTTTTCTTGACAAAAAGAACAGGAGCATGTCACGGCGAAGTACTAGGTCGAATGAATCTCTTATCTAAGAGTTCACCCAGTTGTGTCTTGAGTTCTTTAAGTTCAGCTGGGAACATTTGATAAGGAGGTATTGATACAAGAGTAGTCTCGGGAAGGGTATCATGACCAAATCAACTTCTCGAGCAGGTGGTTGTCCAAGTAGATCATCTGGAAATACCTCACAGAATTCTTTCACAAGGGGAATATCGTCTATGTTAGTCGCAGAATGAGATGTGTCAATGATTGAAGCCAAGAATGCTTCACGCCCTTTATGCATTAGTTTGTGAGCCGAGAGCATAGAAATGATATGGAGTAATGCAGATTGGGGTTCACCGTCAAAAATCAATTCTGGAAATCCAGGCTTGCGAAAAGTAACAACTTTGGCTAGACAATCAAGAACTGCATGATGATAAGACAACCAATTCATGCCAAGAATGACATCTAGATCGTTCAATGGTAAAGGTATCAAGTCGACTTCTATAGTAGAATTATTAATCAAGATAGAACAGCCTTTGAATACCAAG
Organism: Lindernia subracemosa; assembly: GCA_028392965.1. NCBI lineage: Eukaryota > Viridiplantae > Streptophyta > Magnoliopsida > Lamiales > Linderniaceae > Vandellia > Vandellia subracemosa. The sequence continues at coordinate 2,669,298 of JAQPCC010000020.1, read as the reverse complement.
TCTCGATGGATGCGTTCAACAAGAGGGGTATGAACAACAACCTCGGGTGATAAAGAAGAAGAATGATAAGGTAGACTTGTCGTAAGACTGTCCCGGATATAAGATTGATCAGAACCGAGATCAACGATCACATAGATCGAACGGTCTCCGATAAAAACTTGGCGTATAGAAGCAACGAAATATCAAGGCCAAGATAATAAAAAGAGAAAATAATAAAAATGATAGGAATGATCTTTAAACTTCTGTACAAAGATAGACCAAGGTAGTCTCAGGACGATGTCGCTTTAAGATTCTGCCACCATAGACGTGCATCCTTGCCCAAGAGTTTCGTCGCAATTACCACACGATGACACTCGTCGATCATCAAAGTATCGAATGTCTCTATGATTTCCTTTAGCCAAGCACCAGGTTCTATGACGTCTCTCATGCCATCAAACGTTGGAACCTAATGTACACTCCTAGAATTAGAACCTCAAGAGGTCATATCTGGATTAGGAATCGATAGACTAGATCAATATAGAGTCATATCATTATCCTGAGCTCTCAAATGATGAAAGAATGACATATCAAGACCATGTGATAAAGTAGAAATCAAACGACTCATCGTAGGTGGTGGAACTCCATGTATATGAACATAATCATCATATATTTGATATTGCTATGATGTCAACATTTGTTCAGCTCATACTTGAGCTGGTGGTTGCTCGATAGGAGTCGTAGGAACATGAGTACTGTCCTCGAGAGACAGAAAAAAGAGAACTTGGAGAACCACGAGAAATGTGTCCCCTAACTCAACCTCGAAATAGAACTGGAGGTGACATAATGACTATATAGATCAATATCATGAGTATAATACTTCATAAACGACAAAGAAGACCAAAGAAAATGGATCCACTGGCAACATCGAAGAAAGAAAGAAAAGGTATACAGCCCGGCTCTGATACCACCGAAACTGTCACGCCCCGACCCGCGTCAAAGGTGCGACAGCCACCGCGTTTATAAATAAACGCAAGGCTTGATATCAAAACTCATACGATAGAATGAAAATCGAAACTCGATGAAACATATATACTGGATATCAAAGGAGGTTTTACAAAGCACGAAACATCTCGACACATCGATCAACGAAGGAATAAATGTACAAACAAAATCTCCCTCCAGAAGATATCCCTGCCAATGGATCCTCCAACATAAAAGAAAGATATAATACCAAAGTGGAAGAAAAGAGCAGCGGAATCGATGATCGAAGAAAGGCAACCTCCGGACAAAAGTGATGGCAAGAACCTAGAAATAAATATATATAAACGGAGTGAGCAAACCACTAGCTCAGTGAGATGATAATACAGACACACCTTCCGTGCACAGAAGGCGTGTTCTCAACGATGATACCATAGCAAACCAAATATATCGACTACTTCACATTTACAAGGTAAACAATATCCACCACTCGTATCAGGAAAATATAACAATAAAAATAAATCATAAAACATATCAAGAACATCGAGAAAGTACACGTCATCACATAAACGACGCGTGGGTGGCCATCTCTTCCCTCGAACTGAACTCCCCGTCGAGAGTCAGACGAGTCCGTTACCGTACTCTAGACCATGGGCCGTAAACTAACGTATCAACCACTATAACATGCATGTCCCACACACGGTGACGTTGGCCAAAATAATCTCCCCAACGACCACCCTTCAACGATAATCAATAGCAACAAATGGCACTGGAAGGGTGCAATCGTTGGGCCTCACTCACCCGGGTTTGCCAGGCCACGGGCTACTACTCGATCTGCCACTCTCACTCACCCGAACGTGGCCATTCGGGCTACTTATAACTCGGTACCGAGTGTATGCAACATCAACAAATCATCGGCATCACAACCATAACTCCACAAAGAAAATCAACAACGTGGAATAGTGACATGCCGTCACGTCACATCCCAGCACATGAACGCAATTCACCAAAGCACATAAACGTTCAAATACTTATTATCACCATTCACGGAGCAACATAAATGCCCAAGTTCTCATCAACATAGCGAATATGAACATCCTATAGCCGGCGAGGCCCACTAATGCATAATCCAACAATATCACATAATCTTGTGAAAAACGACATAAAATAACCCATCGCGAGGTTCACACATCCCGCGAAGGGAAGGTGTCCCCGTACTATCAACTCACAGTGTAGTCTAGCGTTCCCCAAGAGCTGAAACTTCTCTCGTGTTCCCGATCGCTATTCCTTTACCTATAAAAATGATAACGATTCAACTTCAACATTAGGCGAGATATCGATAATACACAACGTCCTTTCAAGCTATGGTATAAAACACATGCCCCGCTATCACGAGCTGTCCAGAACTATTTAAATATATTTATGAGGGGTCCGAAATACTGTCAAAATGCATTCTGAAACAGCAACTGAGATAGTCTCGAAATCTTTCGAAAAAAATACAGAAAATTTCAGTTTCGCAGCCTCATCTTCAAAAATTCATAATAATTCGCAGACTTATCGGTTCGATGTGATTCTGGCGGCTATGAACAGCTGAGGAAGTTAGCTTTCCACAGAAACTAATTTCGAGAACATCAAAGTAGTACCGATAGGTTAAAACAGACAATTACAGAGGCGGTAGAAGCAAGATCACAGCAGAAGGTTCAGAAATTCATAACAAATCGTAGGAACGTCGGAACTAGCTGATTCAAACGGCTGTGAAAAACTGAGAAAGTTAGCTTTCAAAAGAATCAAATTTCGAGAGAATCTGAGCACTATAACTAGGTGAAATTTATCATTCACGGAAACTGCGCACAGGATGAAATTTCAGTATGAAACTTCTTGGTGTATTAGTTGAAGAACACTCCTTACCTTAATATAGCTCAGTCAAGCAAGAACTATCCATTGTCCTCTGTGATGAAGAATCCCCAGATGTTTTATTTTTCCTCTGCTCCTTTGATGTTTCTCATTTCTTCTCACGTAGCTTAGTAGTGAAGGAATACTATGAGATAATCATGATAAATACTTGCAATAACAACAATTATCTAGACTTGGGCTGAAAAGTTTTAAGTTAATTGGGTTGGGCCAATCTTTAATATATTTAAGTGTTATAAGTTATCTCCCCCATCAAGAAGTTTCGTCCTCGAAACGTAAACGTATCTGGCGAGTCGAAAAGATGTGGATATTGATGATGTATAAGGGCCTCTGGTTCCCAAGTTTCTTCTTCTACTTTGTCGCTTCGCCAAAGAACTTTCACCATCGGAATGGACTTGCTACGAAGCTTATTCTCTTGTCGATCTAGGATTTGAACAGGTTGGACTTCGTAGGAGAATCAAGTGGAGGAGACTCGAGTATATGTGAAGGATCGGGTTCATATTTTCGAAGCATGGAGACGTGAAAAAAAAATATATTATGAATTTGCAATAACTCTGGTGCTAGTTCCAATCTATACGCGATGCGACCAATCCATTATATGATGGTAAACGGTCCAATATATCTCGGACTTAACTTCCCACGACGACGAAATCGCAACACACCCTTCCAAGGAGAAATCTTTAGACAAACTCTGTCTCCTTCATTGAACTCTAGTTCTCGTCTTCTATTATCAGCATAGCTTTTCTAGCGATTCTGAGCCGTTTTAAGTCTGTCTCGAATGAGTTTTACTTTTTCAGTTGCGTCTTCAAAGAGTTCTACTTGTTCAATCTTTCTATCGCCAACTTCATCCCAAAAGAGAGGTGTTCAACACTTATAGCCATAGAGAGCTTCATACGAGGTTATTTCGATGCTTGAGTGGTAACTATTGTTATATGCGAACTCCATTAAAGCCACATATTTGTCCCAACCGCCCCTCAAGTTCAGAATCACAGCACGTAACATATCTTCAAAGGTTTGAATCTTTCTCTCTGATTGCCCATCGGTCTGGTGATGATAAGTCGTACTAAATAGCAATTTCGTACCTAAAGCTTTTTGAAGACTTGGCCAAAAGCGTGAAGTAAACCGAGGGTCTTGATCGGATACAATGGACACCGGTACGCCGTGTAATCTTAAAACTTCATCCACATACAACTTTGCTAATTTTTCCAAGCTATCTTTGGTATGCACGGGGAGAAAATGGATTGATTTGGTTAAACGATCAACGACAACCCATAAGGAGTCATGGCCTCTTGGGTTCGAGGTAATCCGGATACAAAATCCATTGTGATGTTGTCCCATTTCCACTCGGGGATAGGAAGAGGTTGAAGAGTGCCCGCTGGTTTCTGGTGCTCAGCTTTTATTTGTTGGCATGATAGACATTTTGATACGAATTCAGCGATGTCTCGCTTCATACCCGGCCACCAGTAATATTCTCGAAGAGTCCTGTACATTTTCGTGCTACCTAGATGCATAGCATATGCTAAAGAATGAGTTTCTTCGAGGATAGCTCTACGAAGATCAACGTCCGACGGTACACATATACGATTGCGAAAGGTAAGAAGTCCATCGTCTCGAGTTCTGAAATCGCTCGTCTTCTCTTTTTTTGATTTTGCAATTTGTTGTAGGTGGGTATCGTGGAACTGCTTCTCTCGGATAGAGTAGGCCTAACTTCAAATTTAGCTAGCAAAGAAGCTTCATTTGAATCCCCACAATGAAGCGATATACGAAGACCTTTAAACTGCTCTAAAAGAGAAAGATAATTCGATTGAATAAGAGCAAGTGGGGTAAAAGATTTTCTGCTTAGCGCATCGGCTACGACGTTTGCTTTGCCTGGATGGTAATCGATGATTAAGTCATAGTCGCTGATCAATTCCATCCATCGTCTTTGTCGAAGGTTCAACTCCCTCTGAGTTGTAATATACTTCAAACTTTTGTGATCCGTAAAGATTCGGCAAGTAGCACCATAAAGGTAATGCCTCCAGATTTTTAACGCGAAGACAATGGCGGCAAGCTCCAAATCGTGTGTCGGATAATTTTCTTCGTTCTTCTTTAATTGTCTTGAAGCATACGCCACCACTTTGCCTTCTTGCATAAGAACACACCCCAAGCCTTGTCTCGATGCATCACTATAGATGGTGAATTCTCGAATCTCCGGATCAGGCAATGTAAGAATAGGAGCCGAGGTGAGTCGCCTTTTTAGCTCTTGAAATGCCTTCTCGCAATCGTCGTTCCATTCTAATTTGACACCCTTTCTAGTCAGCTTAGTTAAGGAGGAAGCTAATAATTAGAAATCCTTGACGAATCTTCGATAATATCCAGCTAATCCAAGAAAACTCCGTATTTCATTCACATTCTTAGGACGATCGCAATCTAATATGACTTGATTTTTTTGCTGAACCTACAAAGATTCCTTCCTTGGATATGCGAAAGCCCAGAAAACTTATTTCACGAAGCCAGAATTCGCACTTTGAAAGTTTAGCGTAAAGTCGATTTTCTCGAAGAATCTCCAGTACAATTCAAAGATGACAGACACGTTCATCGTCAGATTTAGAATATATAAGTATGTCATCGATAAGATGATAACAAATTTATCAAATTGAGGACGGAAAATTCGATTCATGAAATCAATAAAGGCGACAGGAGTATTAGTGAGTTCGAAAGGCATAACACAGAATTCGAAATGACCATATCTGGTTCGAAAAGCAGATTTATGGATATCAACTTCCCTAATCTTGAGCTGATGATAACCAGATCGTAAATCAATTTTCTAGAAAACGGTGGCTCCTTGCAATTGATCGAATAAGTCGTCAATCCTAGAAAGTGGATATTTGTATTTTATCGTCACCTTGTTCAACTGACGATAGTCTATACATAGACGAAGCGATCCATCCTTTTTCTTGACAAAAAGAACAGGAGCATGTCACGGCGAAGTACTAGGTCGAATGAATCTCTTATCTAAGAGTTCACCCAGTTGTGTCTTGAGTTCTTTAAGTTCAGCTGGGACATTTGATAAGGAGGTATTGATACAAGAGTAGTCTCGGGAAGGGTATCATGACCAAATCAACTTCTCGAGCAGGTGGTTGTCCAAGTAGATCATCTGGAAATACCTCACAGAATTCTTTCACAAGGGGAATATCGTCTATGTTAGTCGCAGAATGAGATGTGTCAATGATTGAAGCCAAGAATGCTTCACGCCCTTTATGCATTAGTTTGTGAGCCGAGAGCATAGAAATGATATGGAGTAATGCAGATTGGGGTTCACCGTCAAAAATCAATTCTGGAAATCCAGGCTTGCGAAAAGTAACAACTTTGGCTAGACAATCAAGAACTGCATGATGATAAGACAACCAATTCATGCCAAGAATGACATCTAGATCGTTCAATGGTAAAGGTATCAAGTCGACTTCTATAGTAGAATTATTAATCAAGATAGAACAGCCTTTGAATACCAAGTCTCGATGGATGCGTTCAACAAGAGGGGTATGAACAACAACCTCGGGTGATAAAGAAGAAGAATGATAAGGTAGACTTGTCGTAAGACTGTCCCGGATATAAGATTGATCAGAACCGAGATCAACGATCACATAGATCGAACGGTCTCCGATAAAAACTTGGCGTATAGAAGCAACGAAATATCAAGGCCAAGATAATAAAAAGAGAAAATAATAAAAATGATAGGAATGATCTTTAAACTTCTGTACAAAGATAGACCAAGGTAGTCTCAGGACGATGTCGCTTTAAGATTCTGCCACCATAGACGTGCATCCTTGCCCAAGAGTTTCGTCGCAATTACCACACGATGACACTCGTCGATCATCAAAGTATCGAATGTCTCTATGATTTCCTTTAGCCAAGCACCAGGTTCTATGACGTCTCTCATGCCATCAAACGTTGGAACCTAATGTACACTCCTAGAATTAGAACCTCAAGAGGTCATATCTGGATTAGGAATCGATAGACTAGATCAATATAGAGTCATATCATTATCCTGAGCTCTCAAATGATGAAAGAATGACATATCAAGACCATGTGATAAAGTAGAAATCAAACGACTCATCGTAGGTGGTGGAACTCCATGTATATGAACATAATCATCATATATTTGATATTGCTATGATGTCAACATTTGTTCAGCTCATACTTGAGCTGGTGGTTGCTCGATAGGAGTCGTAGGAATATGAGTACTGTCCTCGAGAGACAGAAAAAAGAGAACTTGGAGAACCACGAGAAATGTGTCCCCTAACTCAACCTCGAAATAGAACTGGAGGTGACATAATGACTATATAGATCAATATCATGAGTATAATACTTCATAAACGACAAAGAAGACCAAAGAAAATGGATCCACTGGCAACATCGAAGAAAGAAAGAAAAGGTATACAGCCCGGCTCTGATACCACCGAAACTGTCACGCCCCGACCCGCGTCAAAGGTGCGACAGCCACCGCGTTTATAAATAAACGCAAGGCTTGATATCAAAACTCATACGATAGAATGAAAATCGAAACTCGATGAAACATATATACTGGATATCAAAGGAGGTTTTACAAAGCACGAAACATCTCGACACATCGATCAACGAAGGAATAAATGTACAAACAAAATCTCCCTCCAGAAGATATCCCTGCCAATGGATCCTCCAACATAAAAGAAAGATATAATACCAAAGTGGAAGAAAAGAGCAGCGGAATCGATGATCGAAGAAAGGCAACCTCCGGACAAAAGTGATGGCAAGAACCTAGAAATAAATATATATAAACGGAGTGAGCAAACCACTAGCTCAGTGAGATGATAATACAGACACACCTTCCGTGCACAGAAGGCGTGTTCTCAACGATGATACCATAGCAAACCAAATATATCGACTACTTCACATTTACAAGGTAAACAATATCCACCACTCGTATCAGGAAAATATAACAATAAAAATAAATCATAAAACATATCAAGAACATCAAGAAAGTACACGTCATCACATAAACGACGCGTGGGTGGCCATCTCTTCCCTCGAACTGAACTCCCCGTCGAGAGTCAGACGAGTCCGTCACCGTACTCTAGACCATGGACCGTAAACTAACGTATCAACCACTATAACATGCATGTCCCACACACGGTGACGTTGGCCAAAATAATCTCCCCAACGACCACCCTTCAACGATAATCAATAGCAACAAATGGCACTGGAAGGGTGCAATCGTTGGGCCTCACTCACCCGGGTTTGCCAGGCCACGGGCTACTACTCGATCTGCCACTCTCACTCACCCGAACGTGGCCATTCGGGCTACTTATAACTCGGTACCGAGTGTATGCAACATCAACAAATCATCGGCATCACAACCATAACTCCACAAAGAAAATCAACAACGTGGAATAGTGACATGCCGTCACGTCACATCCCAGCACATGAACGCAATTCACCAAAGCACATAAACGTTCAAATACTTATTATCACCATTCACGGGGCAACATAAATGCCCAAGTTCTCATCAACATAGCGAATATGAACATCCTATAGCCGGCGAGGCCCACTAATGCATAATCCAACAATATCACATAATCTTGTGAAAAACGACATAAAATAACCCATCGCGAGGTTCACACATCCCGCGAAGGGAAGGTGTCCCCGTACTATCAACTCACAGTGTAGTCTAGCGTTCCCCAAGAGCTGAAACTTCTCTCGTGTTCCCGATCGCTATTCCTTTACCTATAAAAATGATAACGATTCAACTTCAACATTAGGCGAGATATCGATAATACACAACGTCCTTTCAAGCTATGGTATAAAACACATGCCCCGCTATCACGAGCTGTCCAGAACTATTTAAATATATTTATGAGGGGTCCGAAATACTGTCAAAATGCATTCTGAAACAGCAACTGAGATAGTCTCGAAATCTTTCGAAAAAAATACAGAAAATTTCAGTTTCGCAGCCTCATCTTCAAAAATTCATAATAATTCGCAGACTTATCGGTTCGATGTGATTCTGGCGGCTATGAACAGCTGAGGAAGTTAGCTTTCCAAGAAACTAATTTCGAGAACATCAAAGTAGTACCGATAGGTTAAAACAGACAATTACAGAGGCGGTAGAAGCAAGATCACAGCAGAAGGTTCAGAAATTCATAACAAATCGTAGGAACGTCGGAACTAGCTGATTCAAATGGCTGTGAAAAACTGAGAAAGTTAGCTTTCAAAAGAATCAAATTTCGAGAGAATCTGAGCACTATAACTAGGTGAAATTTATCATTCACGGAAACTGCGCACAGGATGAAATTTCAGTATGAAACTTCTTGGTGTATTAGTTGAAGAACACTCCTTACCTTAATATAGCTCAGTCAAGCAAGAACTATCCATTGTCCTCTGTGATGAAGAATCCCCAGATGTTTTATTTTTCCTCTGCTCCTTTGATGTTTCTCATTTCTTCTCACGTAGCTTAGTAGTGAAGGAATACTATGAGATAATCATGATAAATGCTTGCAATAACAACAATTATCTAGACTTGGGTTGGAAAGTTTTAAGTTAACTGGGTTGGGCCAATCTTTAATATATTTAAGTGTTATAATTGTACTTATACTCTTTTTCTTTTCTTTTCCTTACCGAATTCTGCGTATCAAACGCAGCTTTAAGGTTTATTAGTTTTTCCGACTAAATTCAGTCTGAAACCTATGAACCTCATTGTTTGCTAAGATGTGATTTCTATTACGAGACTATCACTTAATCTATATGTCATGTCCTAAGTTCACACATATAGAGAGAATGTGTTCGAATTCATGATCTCCACCTAAAATATCAATATTTCTATCCAATGCATCATAGGAAAAATGGCGATCTTTGACACATATAGGGTTTTTTATTACATAAAAATACATTTTGAGAAATCACATTCACATATTCATGTGGATTTGAGACATTTTCACCTTGTCTAAGGGATTAGTCCCATCTTTAAGAGTTTGTGATTCTGGCGTAAGACCACACCATGAGGTGCCTGTGGATTTGGTACGTTTTTCACATGTTCCGAGGATCAGTCTCGTCATTGAGAGTTTGTGGTTTCAACGTAAGACCACAATGTGGGATATTTGTGGATTTATGACGTTTTCATATGGCCTGAGGAATTAATCCAATCTTTAGAGTTCGTGGCTCTGGCGTAAGACCACATTGTGGGATATCTCGAGGGCAGAAAAAAATAAAAAAAATTCTATCATACCCATGTGGAAACACCAAACCTAACTCCTTAACACAACATTAAATATTCAAATTTTCGACGATTCATCGAAAATCTAATGGAAATAGTTTGCTTCCCGAGTCAAGGCCGAATTTGAGCCTATGCATCCTAATCCATTGCAAATGGCCACCCAATTTTATAGTTAAATTTTAAAGACCCAATGCCACATTTTTTTTTTATCAAATTTTTAAGATCCCTATCATATAGGCTTCACTTTAATAAAAAATATTAGGCCACCTAAATTAAAAAACTGACAATATCTCGAGTGAACGTGAAAAATAGAGAAAGAAAAGAAAATGATCCATATCCATTTTCTTTTAATATTTTTACTAACTTCACTAATACTTAGCTTTTGCTAAAAGGTGTGCACGGCACGATCTTAGATCTCAACTTGCTTAAGTTCTCACTCAGCAATAAAACCCCTAAGCTAAGGCGGTGAGCAGCTTTGCTTCGTTGTTCACGGCAGATCTCAGTCAAAGCCCGGGGGAAAAGTCAACATTCACTTCCAGCTATGGTGTCTCCTCACCGCCTCATCCTCTTATTGGCTCTCTTCTCTCTCCTCCTCACGCGATCCCTCTCCGCCGCAGTCAACACCGACGGGGACGACGACGAAGACCTCAGCTTCCTCGACGACGACGACGACCTAAAGGAAGCCGTTTCGCATAAACACGACCAGCATTCCGACGCCGACTCGGACAACGACGAGGAGTACGATAATTACGACGATTTCGAGGACCCGCCGGACTTCGACGGACACGAGGGCGGGAGCGATGATTCGGCGAAGATCGATGAGAAGGACGTCGTGGTTTTGGGGGACGGCAATTTTACGGACTTCGTGGAGGAGAATAAGTACGTGATGGTGGAGTTTTATGCCCCGTGGTGCGGCCACTGTCAGGCTCTGGCTCCGGAGTACGCGGCGGCGGCAACCGAGATTGCTCCGGAGGGGGTGAAGCTCGCGAAGGTGGACGCCACGACGGAGAATGACGTGGCGGAGCAGTACGAGGTTCAGGGTTTCCCCACGGTGCTTTTCTTCGTCGATGGAGAGCACAAACCGTACTCTGGTCAACGCACCAAGTTAGTTTTTTTCTTCTTTACCTTTTACACAGTACCCTTTTGATGGCAGGCAATAGAGTAATGCTTGAAAGCATTATTACATTGAGTAAACTGTAGCAAACAATCGGCCTCATATATTATTACGATAATTCGATGCCAAATAATTCCAGCTTCGAAGAATTTTCGTGGAAGTTCATTTTTTTTTTGTACAGGGATGCCATTGTGACATGGATTAAGAAGAAAATTGGACCAGGTGTATCTAACATAACAACAACAGAGGAGGCAGAGAGTATTTTAACTTCTGAGGACAAGCTTGTCTTGGGCTTCCTCGACGCTCTTGTGGTAAGCCACCAATCGTCCTAAACGACGAATGTTCACATATTGAATACACAATTTAGTGAACCCACTGGCCCTATATTACTTTGTTGGGGTAGATGTTTTCGATATCTGAAGATTTGCTTATGCAATTAGCTTGTACTTCATCTGTTAGATCCTTCACAATGGCGATCCTTTTTCAGCGATATTTTGTGCTTGCCCCATATAACATTTACAAACAGCGTCAGAAAATTGTGAGTAATTAGAAATCTATACTGATTTTCTTTCTAACTGCTCCAGGGATCTGATAATGAAGAGCTTGCTGCTGCATCAAAGCTTCAGGATGATGTTAACTTCTACCAAACTGTAAATCCAAATGTAGCAAAGATATTTCACTTTGAAAGTGATAAGAAACGCCCTGCTTTGATCTTGCTAAAGAAGGAAGCTGAAAAAGTATCACTTTTTGGTGAGTATCACTATCAAGTTCAGCATTGAAATCTAAAGCATGTCCACTTCATTCTTATCTTATTGAAACTCTAGCATTTGATTCGTTATGCAGATGGACAGTTCAAAAGTTCTGCGATAGCTGAGTTTGTTGCTGCCAATAAGCTTCCCTTAGTGACCACTTTTAGCAGAGAAAGTGCACCGCTAATATTTGAGAGCTCGATAAAAAAGCAGGTACGCTGCTTTTTCTTTTCTTTTAGCCATAACATTGAGATAACTATTTCAGCTTCATCGCCATTTGTATATAGCTTTCTGTTTGGTATTTCATTATGTTAGACCTAAAAACTGACTTGTCTTTATTGTGTTGTTTGTCAGCTTTTGCTCTTTTCCAAATCCAATGACTCGGGAAAGGTCATCCAGACATTTCAAGAAGCAGCAAAGCTTTTCAAGGGAAAGGTACTTGAGTTTGCTTTTCGGTAGTCCTTTATCTTCCGAGAAACTTTCTACTCTTTGATTTTTAACTCATAGTTGATTAAATTATGCATGCATAGAATGCCAGTTTGAGATTGCAAACTTGTTCTTGTCGAAACTTGTTGAATTACCACTTCACCTAAAATATTAAGCTTGAAGAGAGTGTATTACATTTTTTATTTTATATATTTTATTCCAACACTCATCCTCACGTCTAGGTTGATTTCTTTCTTATCTATCCTTAGACATGGAATTTTCTTTTAATGGGTGGTCATGAGGATTCGTACCAATGGCCTCTTAGCCTGAGTTTTGATACCATTTTAAATTACCACTCCACCTAAAAGCTTAAACTTGAAGGGAGGATATCACATCTTTAATTTTATATATTTTATTCCAACAAATCTCACAAGTGCCTTCTGTCTGCATACGATTAAAAGCTTCAAGAAACAATCATGCTTCTATATGATTAGCACTCACTATATAGATGTTTTGCTCAAGGTTAATGACTTAAAACCTGATCTTTTTTACCACCTTAGAGTTAATTCTCTAAAACCGATATGTAATGCTTTTCTAATTCATTTGATGCAGCTTATATTTGTATATGTGGAAGTTGACAATGAAGAAGTTGGAAAGCCTGTTGCAGATTACTTTGGGGTCACTGAAGATGCTCCAAAAGTAATGCCTTTCAACCTACAGTTATCTTCGTCATTACCTAGTGTAGTGTCCTTTAGATGGAATTGATTCATTAGAAGATAACAATGTCAATATCTAAGCAATAGACTCTTTCCTTTCAGGTGTTGGGCTACGCTGGCAATGATGAAAATAAGAAATATTTTCTCGATGGGGAAATCACAGTGGAAAAATTAAAGGTTTGAATACATCTCTAATGTATTATTTCAGATATTGTGACCATTGTTTTCTTTGAATGTGCTTTTGATGCCAACAGTGTTTCCATCATGTTACAGGCATTTGGTGAGGATTTCTTGGAGGATAAACTCAAGCCATTTTATAAATCTGATCCAATCCCTGAAAACGTAAGCTCAAGCCATGCGGACCGCTAAGTCTTTTCCTTCCTGTGTTGTGTTCTAACAGCATTTTCATGTTCGCAGAATGATGGAGATGTGAAAATAGTTGTCGGGGATAATTTCGATGATATTGTTCTGGATGAATCCAAAGACGTTCTTCTTGAGGTTAATCATTAAGCTCAATCTATCCATAGCATCTCATCATACTTTGACTTCTTTAACGTTTTTTATGGTCAAAATGATATCGTAAGCTCGAACATGTTTCAGCTATACGCCCCATGGTGTGGTCACTGCCAAGCTCTTGAGCCAACATACAACAAACTGGCCAAGCACTTACGAGGGGTCGATTCCATCATCGTGGCCAAAATGGACGGGACCACAAATGAGCACCCCAGGGCAAAGGTACATACTTTGGATTATCACAGTATTACACACGCTTTGTTCATCCCGTGCGTTAGGATACTCGGTTATCAGTTATTACATTTTAAATTGTGTAGCTCCATTTATATACTTCTCGGAAAATATATCCCGCCGACCCATACTGTTATGTGCAGGCTGATGGATTCCCCACAATCGTCTTCTTCCCAGCAGGACATAAGAGCTCAGACCCTGTAATAAGCTAATGTGTTATTTAGCTTCATGATAGGCTATCGATGGTTTCCCATGTTTTTGCTGCTAACGATCAAACCCTTCTTGCAGATCCCAGTCGACACGGACCGTACCGTAAAAGCTTTCTACAAGTTCCTCAAGAAACATGCTTCCATACCCTTTAAGCTACAGAAGCCAGATTCATCTCCTACTCAAGACTCTGTCTCCGAACAAAGCGTTAAGAGCCCAACAGATAATGCGAAGGATGAGCTATGATTATGAACACTCTCAAGTAAGCAATATCGCCTAATTTTATTATGCAAGTTTCCAGTTTTTCACTTTTTAGTCGGAGATATGCGAACCTAAATGAATATTGAGGTGCGATCTATAGGCAGCAGATATGTTAGAAACGTCGAAGAAATGTGATTTTCTTTCTGTTAGTACAAGTCTGATCTATGTCACTACCTTCATAATTCGTACTAATCAGATCAATAATGATTTATCCTTTAGTTGTAAGAAAAAAGCGATGCCTTCTTGATTCCAATTTTCGGAAAGGGGATAGTTGTAAAATAGTTCATTGGGCATCTTCTTCTTCTTCTTCCTTCGAGGGATCAACCCAGCGACCATTGTCCTTAATCAGCTGGATTAAGGCGTCGGTTGCATGCTCCATCTCGATAACTCTCTTTACAACGGTCTGGAAAATGAATTTAGCAGAGACAAGTAGAGTTTTTATTCCGACGCATTGTCTTATATTGAAGAAAAAGAAGGTAGAAGTCAATATATCAGAGTCGTCTCATAAGAGAATGTTATTACGATAAATACCTTTCCGACGTAAAGATCGATCTTTCCCGGCGCACCACCTACGTAGCCAAAGTCAGCATCGGCCATTTCTCCGGGGCCATTCACTATGCAACCCATGATCGCAATCATCGAAGGAAAAAATATATATTTATTTAGATTAATCAAGATTTTTAACTTAGTTTATCACCATCCCATCTTCAATCATATCTTAGTGAATGAAGTAATTAGGACTGAGTTTAAAATCTTATTACCGAAACACCGGGCAGATGGGATGTCTTCTCTCGGATCTGCGCACTAATCTCTTGAAGATCGAACAAAGTTCTTCCACATGACGGGCACGACACATTCCTGAAATTTCACAAAAAAAAAATAATAAAGAGAACGACTCAGCACGATTTTTTCATAATGTGATGTAAAAACGCCGCCTGAATGCCTCCGTCGTAAATATCGGGACAGTAGGTAGTTGCCGTTTTCGTGTTCCTCATTCTGCATCCTTGCAACAGATTGAACGAAGTGTTTCTGAGAAAATCGAATTCTTGATCAATGGCTTCCAGCAAAATACCATCTCCGAGCCCGTCGACTAACAGAGAACCAGCATTCGTTCCAGCGCCAATGACTAAATCATCCCTATCATTATCCGTAAATAAATAAATAACGTCGGCCCAAATATTATACCTCATGCAATATACATTAGGTAAGAGTTACAATGGATTATTACACACCTGTGTGTTTTCTCTGGGAACTCTATGTGATGAATCACTGGGAAGTTCAAGGAGTTCTCTTGAAGATACTCGAAAAGCCTGCGAATTTCCCGAAAAGAAAAAAAATGAACAAAAATTATTTATCGAAAGATTTTTTATTAAAAAAAAAGGTAAAATTTACCTTCTTGCAGCATGAACTCTGCTAGATTTCTCCTCAGTGTACAGCAGATTATGAAGGATCATCGTAGCATCGACGTTCTTCAATATATCCAATTCCTCCTCAGGCTCATCGCCCCGTAAACTAACGACCAAACGCGTGACTGAAACAAAAGATACTTCGTTTTATGCTTTTGCTTTAGTTTCCATACACAAAAAATATATATTTGAAGTCGACAGAAGATATTGCATCATGGTATTCAGATTCTGTAAGAAAGATTACGCAAACCTTCGGGGAGAAGCTTGTAAGCGCCAGACGATATCTCATTGAGCGTTACCATGACCATCGCGTTAGGTAATGGCTTAGTCAACTGTTCAGTTAGAGGAGTTATGACTCCCATGCTTATGTCTATCAACCTCTTCAGTGCTAATCTCTGTCTTAGGTTCAAGAAATTCAATCAGTAAATGCTTTACGATGTGGTCAGAAATCGTCGAGGGTAAACAGTAGAAAGGGATTTTACGGCATCTTTATCATCTTCTGGAGGAAGTTCTCTGAGCAAGATTGAGTCGACTGTTGCAAGATCCTGCGGTAATAAAATCTTTTTGTTATAAACGACGTTAATTTCGAAAATTCCATGATATTTGGCGCGAGGGACGCTTAAATCAAACCTTAAATGGCATTCCAACAATAAGTTTTGCGGCGAGATTCTTGTATAAGAGCTCAGGGGCCTGCCGGATATCGAAAAATTCATATCAATATCTGAAAATTTATCTTTTCGGTTTCTAATAAATGAAATGAAATTTGTGTTAGAGTTCTGACCAAGAAAAATATTAGGACAGAAGGAAAGTGAAAAGCATAGGAAGAAATAAACCTTCAACTGATCGAGAGTAACCGACATCATAACCGAGCCATCGCGATGCAGTACGCCCCTATAATCGACCTCTTCTCCCTGCATTTCAGAAAACCCGAAAATTTACAATTAAAAAAAAAAAAAACTCAAATATTGGCAAAAAATAAAGATCATCAAGAACTCAGAATCTGAGACCTCCTTTTGAACAGGCAATTGTCCAGTTCTCCTTTGGAAGTCAAAGTAGTGTCTGTGTTTCTCTTCAAATGGCGTCTGAATGCAGACAAAACGGTAATAAAGAATAAATAAATTAATCGTTCATTCGAAGGCAGAAGTAACTAAAAAACTAGACAAAGTTTTCTTCTTAATTTGAAGCAATACCACTCCTTTCTTAAGCTCAGATGCCTTCATCCCGAGGTTCGCCAGTCTCCTACACGGATCGATCTCCTCTTCTGGCGGTTCGGTTAGGGAAACCCTAATCGTATCACCTAAACCATCCTACACACGGTATGCCATGCACGGAAAGAGAATCATATAGCTTACGTAGTAAATCTTGAAACTTATGTGCTAGAAAAATTGGAGTGTTTGAATACTAAGTACCATGAGAAGTGTCCCGATGCCTATAGCAGATTTCATACGGCCGTCTTCACCTTCGCCGGCCTCAGTCACACCTAAGTGCAGCAGATAATCCCATCCCAAAACGTTCATCTCAGCAACGAGCAGGCGATAAGCTTGAACCATGATCACGGGATTGCTAGCTTTCATGGAGAAGACGAAGTTGTGGAAATCTAACTTTCGGCAGATTCTTGCATATTCAAAAGCTGATTCAACCTGCCAGGCGAGAAATGGTTCGTTAAAATCGGTCAATGTTAAGGCTATACTTGGATTTTATTTAAAATGAAAAGTGGATTACCATTCCACGAGGTGAATCGCCGTAGTAGCTCATTATACGATCTGAGAGGCTACCGTGGTTTGTACCGATACGCATGGCACGGCCGTATTTCTTGCATTTCTCAACCAATGGGGTGAAAACCTTAAACAAAACCAACAAAATCAGAGGATGTAATTGAAAAGCAAAAATAGAAAGCAGAATTAACGTAATGAGGTATATTTCGGGACCGACCTTCTCAATGTGCTCAAGTTCTTTCTGATAATCTTCTTCGGTGTACTCCAGCTGCTCAAACTGTGCTCTCCTGTCAGCTGCAAAGGCGAGAAAAAAAAATCATAAATTTTTCGGTCAGAAAATACTAAAAGACGGAAGTTATAGTTATTACACACCGAAGTTTCCTGGATTAACACGGATCTTGTCAAAGCATTCAGCTACCCGCAAAGCAACGGCGGGAGCAAAGTGAATATCAGCCACCTCAATGAGATGCCGAAAACGTAATAATGTAAAACACCTACTTCTTCTGAACAAGGGTGTTCTTGATTTCAAAACAAGAGTCTGCTTCCTTCTTTCCTTGCACCGTTATTCTAACAATGTCTGCTCCTTGGTCTGCTATTCTCATCACCTAACAAACGTAATAATCGAATTAGAACTTCCCTTTTCTTTTTTTCTTTTCGGGAAATTTCATCAATGTACATAATATGTAAACCTGCTCAACCGTAGCAGCAACATCCTTTGTGTCCGTTGTCGTCATAGTTTGAATTCTGATGGGATGATCGCTGCCTAAAGCCACATTTCCTACCATTACCGTGCAAGTCTTTCTCCTCACGGTCTTATGCGTGGAATCACAGTACTTTTGTCTAGGAACTGCGCTCGGAAAGCCAAGTTCTAACATCATTAACCATCTCAACACAACATAGCAAAACATAGATTGTC
Organism: Lindernia subracemosa; assembly: GCA_028392965.1. Classification (NCBI taxonomy): domain Eukaryota; kingdom Viridiplantae; phylum Streptophyta; class Magnoliopsida; order Lamiales; family Linderniaceae; genus Vandellia; species Vandellia subracemosa. Next base: position 2,650,948 of record JAQPCC010000020.1, on the reverse strand, counting down.
AAAGATGTACGAAAACTCCCAACCAAAGCCCATGAAACAACCAAGTAAAAACAGAGTTAAAAAGAACCTAAGAGTGGGCTTCCTTGTGATGCTGGCTCGAGTTCGACGCCGGGATTAGTAGAATTCCTAATCACAGCGACCTTTGTTCGGCGGGATTTAATCCTTCGCATATCACAAACTCGAACGAAATCTGTACTCTTCGCAAATCCCAGGCCATGTTGATGATCAACCGTGGTCTTGAGACCTGCGAAAGAAGCTTGAAATGCTCCGCTAGCCATTTTTACTCTCAATTATCTCAAAGGTTTCCACCTCCTACAAAAAAAGGATATCAAGATTTCATTACTAGAAGAAAAAATAAAGTTAACTAAGCCAAAGATTCGGATGAACATCAAAAGAAAAATTAGATTATCATTTCTCAAATTATATTACATTGACTCAAAAGTGAATAACTAAAATAAAAATATAATAAAGAAAACTGAAGTAAGCTCACTCAACCCACCAACACAAACACGTAAATATCACCTCCCAAGCAAAATCAGAGAAATTAAAAAAGAAAAGGGAAAGCCCATATAAGATTAAATATGAAACAAGAATGATAAAGATCCTCAGAAGAAACCCACAAGCTGAAGATTTGATCTTGATGTAAAATTTAAGTCTGCAAAACAGAGACAAAGCTGGCCTTAACAAAAACGTAGCTACTTAAATCAAATCAGCTGATGGAAAAGAACTAATAATCGATTGGATAATGCAGATAAATGAATCAGCAGCTGGTTGCATAGAAGATTCGAGAGGCAAGAAAACTCCTGGTTGGTGGAGGTTGACGACAAGGAATGGGTACAAAAATTCAGAAAAAAATTATAAATAATTTAGGTGATTAAGATTGTACTACAATGAAGAGCCGAATGAACAGAGAAAAATCACTTCTTCGGCATCTTTTATTTGATTATTCATAGGAGGAGTCTTACCAACTGAAGTGTGCTTCATAGTATTCTCTCAGCCATGAACAATATCTTGTGAAAACTGACGACAGGGGTAAGGTAAAGCAGTTTAAAGTAGAATTGCAAAAGAGCCCTTGTATTCTGCATTTATTTAATTTTAGTCACTTGTTTTAATAAATGCTCCTCGATTCTAATAATCGACAAGGAAAAAAAAACATTTTGTCGTTCAATTCAAATCTATTTTAAATAAATACAAACATATTAAGAAATAAAACAATAAGATACTTTATAAATATTGATTCAAAAAATACATTGATTAATTGAGAAATGAGACTTCAGAAGATACAAAAACGCAAATTTTTAAGATTTAAAAGACCTTTCTGCAAATGAAAATGCAGTCTATAGAGTCCACGTGGAATTGATTGCCAAATACGGAATTGAAATAAATTATAGTCACTAAAATAAAAGAAAAATATATTTTTCTTATTAGCTACAAATTTGCATAGATAAATGACAAAACGAATTGCTATAGAAATATTGTAATTTTTTATTTTAAGAATAAGCTAGCATATTTTAATATTACGTGAATATTTAATAAAATATATCATATGCATAATTGAATTGACTAATAGAACTGACAAAGCCACCTCATACGAATATTCCGAAATAAACTAAACAGAATAATGTAATAATATTTTAATAAATACTTGAATAGTATAAAAAAGACCCACCCCCGCCCAATCACGTGACATAATATTTTATTGCACTCGCCGAACTTACCACAATATTTTATTTTATTTATTCATTTAACTCAGCCAAATAAAAGGATCACAACTAATAATAAGAAAAGAATGGTGCCTTTCTGAAAAAAAAAAAAGAAGAAAAGAAAAGAAAAGAATGATGCCTTTAGTCACGAGTGTTTTTATTTCTTTATCTCACTCTTTTTTTTAACACAATATGGTTTAAGTAAATTAAGAGTGAAAGAAAAAAAAAATGTAGCTTTCAAAACTAAGTAAAAAAACTAATTTATTGACCAAATAAGTAAAACCAAAAAAAATATATTAAAATTATTTTTTCTTCAATTTCTTCTCTAACAAACTGATGCTTCTCTCTTGTTTATTATTTAAAAAAGGATAAATTGCATATAATCCACACGTTGTTTAAAAAATAAACATCAAAACCCCTCTCTTTTATAAATAGCATAAAATACCATCGTGGTTTATTTAATTTTGCGCTCCTTGTCATTTACACCTCTAATTTGGGGTAAAATGCTTTATTTTCGACATCATCGTAGGTACAATGTTAAGTTTTAGACAACATATGAGAGTTTCATGCAATTAAAAAAATAAAGGATAATAACATGCATTTCATTATATACATACCATTTAAAAAATAATAATAATTTAACCCCCCCAAAAAAAAAAAAACAGAGCAACTCACACACAAAGATTCTCATCATAAGGACCAAGCCAATATTCATACACATTATAAATACAAAAAAAAAAAAAAAGCAGCTATAAACAGACAGGCTAAAAAAGAACTTCAAGCCTTCTCATTCTATTGTTTAATTGCATTAATATTAACTATTACAATCAAGAACTATCACCATTGTTATTACTAAGTTGTCTTCTCCTCCATCTCACAATCTCTAACACAGCAGAACTCACGCCCATCGCGACGCCAAATCCCGCAAACGCCGATAAAAGTATCGTCACGACCGCATGCACATGAACCTGCGCATATTACGAATTACGTTAGATGTGCATCTGTGTGTGTGTGTGTTGATATATAATATATCATACCAAGTTGTAGAAGACGTGCGCAAAAAGGACGACGAGCCCAAACTGAGTCGCGGTATATAACCATACGAATCTTCGGTGTACTAAAAAGGGCAGTGATCAACAAAAAAAATAATGGTGTTATAAGTCAATTCTTGATTATATGCCTTTAACATAAGTTTGCTATATGTAATGAAAAGCTTATTTATTACCCATAGTTGAAGCTGCCAGAGATGAAAATAGGCCAAGCAGGAAGGAAAATGGAAGTGATATTGCAATTGCACTTTTTTCCATATCTCTAACCTGCAATATATATTGTATTATTTAGATCTTTAGATAGTATGTAAGAGTTAGTTTAATAAGTACTCATCTTTTATTACCAGCAGTTGCTCCAGAAAACAGAAGTATGTAAGCACACTGACAACCACTAGAATGGGCAGCTCCTGCCAAACCCTATATTTATATACATAAAGATTAAAGATTAAATATGTATTTGTTGTACGTAAAAATATATAAAATTAAAATATGATGCAGTTTCTGTATGTTAAAATTTTAGGTGAAACATTCATTCAAGCTTTTAGATAGAGTCGTCATTTATTCAGCATGATATCAGAGCTCAAGTCAAAGAAGTCATGGGCACAAATCCTCACGACCACCCAATTAAAAAAAAAAAATTAAAAAATTAAACGTCCAAGGCCAAACAAGAAGGCGAAGTTTAAGCTTCTAGGTGAAATTTTCATTCAACAATATTATTCCAGAGCGTTATTCGATAGAGTTTTTGTTCTTAGGAACTCACCTGTGCCCGTTAATTTCCATGTCTCGGAAATTATACGGTACGTCGCCGATGTTATTTCCGCGACGATCGGTCTGAATACGAAGAAGGGTGACGGGCAGATTTCGAACTTGCTGTCTGCAGATATCGCAGATTTTGTTCCCTTTGATGCTGAACCATTTTAAGGCACATTCTTGATGAGCTAAGCTTAGATCACCTTTGCAGCTGCATTCCATCTTGAAGGTCTCTCCGCCTTCGCTTAGTTCGACTAAGCATATTCTGCAAACTGCCTCTTCTTCGGCGATATCTTCCGCAACTGATGCATACATACAGCTTTTTACTTAATCAAATTCGTTAAAAAGTCAAATCTTTTTTTTTGTTTACGACTTAGTTTTAAGTCGCTACGTACCGTGGCCGCCTCCTTCGGTAGTTTCGGTCGCCGACGAGCCGCCGCCGCCATCTCTCGCCTTTGGGGTCGAAGTTATTACGCGGAGGTAAGAAGAAGAGTTCGTCTTTAAATCGATAATGTCCTTCCCCTTGTAAACTATGGGCATGGATAGCGACCGCGCCACGCATGACTCGACGGCGGCTTCTTTTGCCTACAATTGAATTATTATCTTTTTTGAACTAAAAAAAAAAAAAAAGCTCAAAGCTTATTATACCTCAACAGTGTGGTGTTTGCCTTTGGAGTTGTCGTCTTCGTTCGAAGTAATGGGCAACGACGAAGTCCTTCCGATCATAGGCGTAAACAGCATCTTCGAGTACGACCAAGATCTCGAAATAAAATTACTATTATTATTACTACAATTATTATTGTTGCTATTCTGCGCAGCCACAGAAGCGTAGATCGAATCAATATTGCATGAAGCATAGTCGTCCTCCACACTCCGACTAGAACTCTGTTGCTGCGGCGACGACGGCGGCGGCTTGTTCTTAAACGGCGATTTCACTTTCGTTCTATTGCTCGAAGAGGGCTCGTGGGAAGGATCGTTCTTTCTTGAATAATCCGAAAAGTTCACTCTTTTACTAGGCGTCGGGATTTTTATCTGTATGGACCCATCGAGCGATCCGTCGGGTATCTCCAACAGCAAATTCTTCCTTCGGCACGACGGCGGCGGTGTTTGATGATCTTGGCTCATATCTTCAAAGGCTTTGATGTCTGAATGAGACAAAAGGATTAAGGTTTATATTATATATGGGACAAATGAGATAGCCTTCGTTTTTATTTAAATAACAATCAATGCTCATCGCTTATATGAGTATATATGTAGTAATGTACACGCACTCTTCCACCATAGATGAAGTGGCCCAGAAAAGCAATATCTAAAAAAAAGATTTAAGATTGATTTAATCATTTACCTGATTTTAGCTGTATATATATATATATATATATATATATATATTATATTATATATAGTGGAGACCCTACAGCTACTGCTGCCTTCATTTTCTCCATGCGATATTGCAACTTAGCTGTTCTCATCTCAACTAGCTTGAATCCTCATTCAATAGGAAAGTTGAAAAGGGGAGTTTTTTTTATTTTATTTTTATTATGAGTTTTTTAAAGAAATTGTATGTATAAATAAAAATAAATAAATGAATGAATAAATTCTTTTAATTACGTTAGTTAGTATGAACAAACCCGTGGGGAAAGGGTGCTTTTCTTTATTGGCATGGAAAGTGTGGTGTAGGTATGGAAGTTCCTTGACAAAATCAAATAGAAAATAAATGCATATACACACCCATATATATATATATATGTATGTATATACACACATTTATATAAACGTTGCAATGTATATCTAACGTTTTGCTAAGGTATTCATTCTCCTTGCTTTAAATGTTTTATATATAATATGGTATGATGAAGTCCTGAATAACCTAAAATATACCGTGAATATATCATGAAAATTCCTTAATTCTTTTATAGGATCAAAACAAAATATACATCGTTTCAATCGAGATTATACTATCCCAAAGGGAGATGTCAAATGTCAAAATATATACATCTTAAGTGAGTTCGATCTCACTTGAATTATTTGATTTTCTTTTGTCTGTTTGAACTTAAGATGGTACACACATGACATGTTGATTAGTCATGCTAAAAGTTGAATCGTTCTACGAAGTGTGGGAATGTTGTGACCGTGAAATAAAATATTAAATTAAATATAATTTTTTTTTGTGAGAAATAATATACGGACCTCGATGATTGATTCACTTTTTTGACATGGACAATATAATAGTGGAGGGGACATTGCCATTCAATATAATTATATATATGCACTTTAAGTTGTGCCCACACTTCTCCACTATAATACTATACGCGGATGGCCTTATATTTGTTTCTTGATTCCACTTCTCTTATCTCAAGTCTCGACCATGTATGTATGTATCATCATGTTAGGTAACTCGTCGGTGGAAATAAACTTATGCACTTTTCATTTTTTTTTTTTAAGAGGTATCAAAACGTACACACTTCATAAGTTTAGTCTGAAGCGGAATTAAATTGCACTGTCGACTATAGGACGGCGAAACTAATTCTCAACGTAGTCGACACGCATCAACTATGTTAAGTTTGACTCGAATATGAACCCCATTATCGACTATATTATGATCTCAAATTCCAGCGGGACCGCAGTCCACACATAATTGATTAAGTTAAGCCTAAATCGAATATGAACCTCTATGTCAAATATAGGACGACCGATCCTAAATTCCAACGTGACCGCAGTTCACATACATCGACTAATTTCAGTCTGAATCGAATATAAATCTCACCGTCGACTATAGCATAATTCCAAATTCTAGCAGGATTAATTCCCGTTGTTATCCACACACATCGATCTAATTAAGTCTGTATCGAATATGAACCTCAGAATTTCAAATTCTAGCAGGATTAAGACGACCTCAAATTCCAGCGGGATTAATCCTCCTATGTGACCAGTCGAAAGCCACAACATATATCGACATTTATGGATTCGAACCCGTTATAAAACGAATTTAACTACTCCTCAACCGCTAGTGGCGAATTTCGTAAGTTCAATTCCTATTGGATGCACACGCCAATGGACCCCTCCAATAAGTCTATATTGGAATTGGATCAACGGAATCTCATCAGTTGGTTAAGCCATAGCCACTCAATAATGTAACGTCTACTTTTGGTATGCATGTGCAAGCTAATCTTCACCTACTGACAAATTTGCAGGCGATCTTCATAGTACAAACAAAATCGTCAACACACACACACACACACAACTGTTTCACCTTCTCCACTACGCATCACATCTCAGCTCGAATCACACTGTAGCGATACACCTCATAATCGAACCAAAGCTTCAATTTTTTTTTTTTCTGTTCTTGCAAAAAACCCAGGTTAGAGATTCGTAGGATGCCAACGTAAGTTTAAGATATGAGCCAAGCCCTCCAACAATGGCAGCTTTAGGTAGGAGTGCAAACGAATCGAATCGAATCGAATCGAATCGAGTCGAATATCACTCCAACAGTTGGTTCTAAGTATGAGCATTATTAAAAAGACAACAATCATCAAGAACTTGTACGGATTAAACATACAGCTTCCACATAGCAAGAGATCTTCAATTTCTCAGCATTTTAAGAACCAAATTCCAACAGTTTCCGCCATTATCATCCTTAAAACACAACACAGCAAAAAAGCATTGGAAACTTTTGCACAATCATCTTTTGTTTCAGTCTGTCGCATATAACTCGTATTGGAGTATCAATCGGTTTTTCCCAAAACAAATAAAAACTCACACGCGGGTATTATTTAGGACAGACCACCGTCTCCGCTCTGACCAGGAGTTTCTCTTTGCATCTTGTTAGCTTTACACCAGCACAAGTACTCTGGGATTGGCCCGTCTTCTCCAATGACCCAAGCGTGCTTTGATACGTTCTCTAAGGTCAATCTATAGCTAGGATCTGCAGATTACAGTCATAAAACAAAGCACGCATTATATAAGAAATAAGCGTGGTGTGTATTTGACAGTCAATTATGGCAGTACAGTGACTGACTAACCTTTGCAAAGAAGACCTTCGATTAAGTCTTTCAACAGAGGGTTCATGTCATCGGGGAGTAACAAAGGATCATTAACTATCTGGGATGGGCAAAACTTATAATCAGGACTCGGGGAAAAATAAATAATTGAAATGGATTGATCAAATCAAGATGACAGTATAAGCACTGATAGAGAGGGTAGGACTATAGTTTCAGAGTGCAATAATGACCTTATCATAAGTGTCCTGAAGAGTCTCTCCGAGAAATGGATACTTCCCCATCACCATACAAAACAATGTAACTCCTACTGCCCATGTGTCAGCAGCTTTTCCTCGATAGGTCACACCTATATAAGATGAATTAATCAGGATTGTTTGTAATATACATGTGAAGGTTGAAAAAATCACATTGGGAGCAAAGGGAAAAACTGACCCACACAGCATTCAGGTGCAGTAAAGACTGGTGTTCCAGGGGATCGACGTAGCTCATCATTATCATCCTACAACCGTACAGTGGATAACACAGTTGAGCTAATGCCAGTGGGGAAAGATATCAGAATTGAAAATAAAAAGTAGCACGGAATTTCATGTTTCCAAAGACCATGAAGACAACACCACGCAAGATTAGGAAGGTTGGTTAACTGACCACCCAATAACTTAGTTCCTACTGAGAAAGATATATTTCATCCTAGCAAACTTAATTCATATGATGTGAGACCAAGCCTTTTAAGAATAACACTAACCTCAAAAACCTGGCTGACGCTGAAATCACCAATCTTCACTGTCCCCGAAGCAGTAATCAACAGATTGTCAGGCTTAATATCTCCATGCACGATGTTCTGTATTGTTTTACATAAGATTACAGATCAATCGTGTTCAGAAGAAAGATGAACATAATATAGAACTTAGCTTGAGAAGCCTTTGCAAGTACGTCACACATCAGATTTTTATGTCAATTGCACAAAGAATTGCATGATTCTCGGAATTTCACATTCGCAGTGGTGATATTATGACCAGTCATGCACTAGAGTTGCTTGAGAACTTATAGGTTCAACAATAAATAATCATATATACATACACAGATGGGTGTACATTTGTTAATAAAAAGGATACAGAAGGAAAACCATACTGGTATGAATCTTTAAACTTTGCGGAGGACTTGCAAATTTGACTGAACCAGGGGAAAGATTGACTCCAAAATACTAAATGTCCATCACAGAAAGGTATATCATCGTAAGGATCAGAAAATGTGCATCAACACTTACCCTATGAAAATTCTTGTTCATGCACCAATGATAAATAACATAAAAGACAAAAATCATGGATCCACCAGAATTACAGATTATATACATGGAAATAGAGCGCAGAGAGAAATTTGAGCTCATACATGAGAATGAAGATACATCAAACCCGAGACGATATCACGCAGGTACCTCCGTGCAGTATCTTCTGCTATACCACCAGCACCATCACAGACCCATTTGCTCTCAACATATTCAAGAACTAGAAATGCAGAGGCTTGAAGTCATATAGGCAGCTGACAATCATGGCAAAAGGTGCAAAACAGGGGTACAGCAAATATAACTTACCCATATAGAACTGATCTGTGGTTGGGTCATCCATAACCTCAACGAGATTCACTATATTAGGATGGCCCAATACTTTCATGATCAAAACCTAAAAAGGTAACATTCATCTTGGTTGAGGAAAAAGAAACAGCATATGTGGTTAAATAATACTGGGAGCTATAAAACTGACAAAGGCGTAGATGAAACAAAAACACAAGGAAAAATGACAGCTCATTTGACTATCTACAGATGGTGAAACAAAAAAATATAGTATTTAGCAAATAAAAATTTGGTGATCGGTCATAACAACATTGACATACATAACTACTGTAATATATTTCTGCAAACTGAGGTTATTATGCATTAATAAAATGGAAAAAGAACGGAGGATAAAAATCTTCAAGGTAGGAACCCAAGTATCAAACTGGAGACTTGCAAATAAACAAAACAATTAATTACCTCACGGAGAACATCAGTCATAGCAGTTTCCGAAGGTGCGACTCGTAACTTTGATAAATGAGATTTGTGAAAGGCCTGTTCACACAAGTTTCAACTAGGTTATGATGTCGAAATATCATTTTGCCAGAATTCGATTATCTAGGACACCAGTGATAGAAAAACTTTCTATTAGATATTCGAGAGATCAGCATATATAATTATAGAACACATAAAGAGCCTCAACTCGCACGTAGTTATTCAACGACAATCAAGGGACGATAATGTTTCCCATTTTCTACATAGAAGAATGTACTGCATTGCTGATACTGAGAAACATTCAACAAGGACGTATATGAAAATTCCAGAAAAAAAATAAGAAAGAAGCTTGAGTAAGCGAAAAAGAAGACATTACTTTTATCGCATAATTTTTTCCATCTGAAAGGCTTCGATACAGCACCTGCAGCCAAAAAACAAAAGAAATAACAACTGACAGGTCATTATAAATAAAAGATAACATGAATACTAATTAAAAGCAAGCTATATGCTTACCACTTTTCCATAACTGCCAGAGCCAATCCTTCGTTCACGAACATACTCGTTAACGGTCTTATTTCCATTTTCATCCTGTAATGTCACTAATCAATACTGTATGCAATATTACTACTTTTGTTGCAGAAAGTATCTTTAATCAACATTAAATCACATATTCATATTCATAACTTTTTACTTTCTATTATGCTGACCTTCTAGCATATAATGTGTGAAGGCTCTACCACTGAGCTACTGAGGAACAACGGGAGATTAGATCTCGTAGAGTTCAATTCCCGTTCTCAACCCATGAAATCCTACTTCGTTCTTTCTAAGGAGTTATATTTAGTAAAAGGGAATCATATTCAAGAAATAGACCAGAGCAACAATCCACATAAGTTTTCTTACAACAACAGGATCCCTTTATCAACTACATTTTGTTCAGCTACAAATAAGCTATACAAGCCACTTCAAAATTTTAAAAATCCTTTGTTTGAAATTGTGATGAATAGATATAATCAAGAGAGAACTTAAACTTCAAATCCATTTGGCTTTTCTGATTAAACATAATCCAAATATGATGCTTCAACCTCATTCTATTGTTCATAGCAGACGTGGTTTTGAAATGAACGTATTCCATAGGTGGATCTGGATGTTCGAAAATATCAACGATGCAGTATTAACTAATCATAATTTTTTACAGTAACGGGCTGATAATTATTTTTTCACATAAACGTTGCCAGAAAAGCCCAATAATTTGGATAAAATTCCTCTGGTGTAACTAAAGTAAAAAAAAATAAAATTGAACTGTTTATACGCCAATTCACCTCAGAGCGAATAACACAGCAGGTTTCCTTCACAGGGGTTTCTCTGCATATCAACCCATGCTGCAGTCTATACATGAGTATCTCCTCCGATCGTTTTGTTGGGCTCCGGAAATCATAGTCATCTCCAATTCCAGTGTCTGTCATATCCCCATGGGAAAGGCCATCATCTTCTTCTTCATCCACATCATCATCCAACAAAGGATCCTGAGACATGTTGTGCCTCATTATTCTATTGGGCTTCAACACCTTCTTCGACTTCGTAGCAAATGAAAAACCAAAACACCCACAGCAGCCCATTTCTGTCATTCCCTCCAAGTTCCAACAGACTGCTTCTAAAAAGAAGTCAAAAGAACGACGACTTTTTAAACTTTCCACTGTTACAGTCACGACAGAGAATAAAAGCCGATCACAAAACCTGGAAGAACTACGGAAAAAAAAAACACAAATCAGAATCAACTGTATCATTCAATAATTATTAAAAAGTGATCTCAAAGCACGGACTTTTCCTTTCCATCGAAACAAAATCAAACAGGAAAGGATAATTGACTGCAATCAATATTAAACTACCATTAACCTTTTTCTTCACTCAATAAAACACCAAAGACTCCTTTCGAGCAACACCAGCTAATTCTACTCCAAAGGATGCCACTCAGCAAAGTGAAAGAAACAATTGACCAGTCTGGTGTGATTCAAATCCAGCATGGCTTTGTCTCCTGAGCTCTATCTATGCAAAAGAAAAAGCAAATTAACACCATCGCCAACAAGACGAATAAGAGAATAAACATCGACAGCTAGGATGACATAGATGATAACATTACAAGTGGAACAACAAAGACGTCAAATAAATAGAACAAACGCATAACTTTAAAATCAGTAGAAAGGACAGCAACTAAGATAATCATAATAAATTCAATCGCACAGCATATTCGCAACAAAAAAAAAGGAAGAAAACAAGCAAATAACAACATAAACCCTCAGACCAACGACCAAAAGCTCTGAAATTCTCCCTACCTGGCTTTGATGGCGTAGGTTCCACAACGCAAACGAAGAATCCTATCCGAAAAAATAAATAAAAGATCTGATCCCACAGATTCAACGACGATCTTAACGAGAACGGATGTTTCGATTATAAATCCCAAAGCCCCGCCTAATCAAATCACTTTCAAACGGTTGTTTCCACGAAAATTCAACCTAAATGGACTCAGCTCAGAGAGAGAGAGAGAAAGAGAAGGGTTGTACGGAGAGGAAATTTAGGACGAGACCAGACGCGACGCGACGCGACGAGGCGAGCGAATAGTAATTTTTCTCTCTTTCCTTTTCCCCCTTCTCTCTTCCCCTCCCTATTTTACTTCGGTGAATTAGTCCAAATATATATTGATTTTTTATTATATATATTTGGGCTTACGTGGCAATTGGGCCAGCCCACAAATAAATTAACCATACTTATATATATATATATATATTTCGATCAGGTAGGTATCCCCACACATGTCACCGTAGTCCCCACACTTCGACTATGTTTGGTCTGAATCGAATCCGAACATCATTGTTGGCTGTGGGACGACCACTGCTTCCAGCGGGACTAATCCTCCCCTGGTCCATGAGACTCACCCCAAGATCTTACAAAATACGATAATCAAGGTCACTAGAGGATTCGAACATCTGACATCCCGCTTGAAAGGTCAGGAATCGAACCACTAAGTCAAGCCCTTGGGGGTATTTATATTTTCTTTTTTGAAATTTACATTTTGCTTTATATGCCTTTCCTCGCCCAATTTCTCCTCATTTTCTTCATTGCAAGAAATTCTCGCCCCGCGTATATTTTAGTATATTATATTTTTGTCCAAGTGATACATTAATTTAAGCAATAGCAAAAACAATACAAATCCAAAAAATTACCATAAATTATAAAGAAAAACATAGGGATAATATTCAGATTAAGCTTATAATAAGTTTAATACTAAATTCATTTCCGACCTGATTCATGGAAAATAAAACCAAATTAACGTGAAAAAAGTATATAAGAAAAATATTCAATGTACTGAATCCACGGAGAAGGAGAGAGGAGTATGATCCTCATCCCTATCCCAGTTGCCGCCCCCCCACGGAGAGAGATAGATGAGGAATTTCCGCCCCGATCGGGCCAGATCCCCACAGAAAACATAGAATTCTCGCCCCATTGTGAACCTAATCATGCATTATTCTAACTGTTGTTAATAAAAGGCCTGCTCTTTATATATATATATATATATAATTTTATTTATGTATATAATATTTCATATTAATTTTCTTCTGGGTAAAGATCACAACTTTAGCTACATTTGAACCCATTCTTTTTTTCTTTAGATATAATAACTAAGGTACTGCTTCTGGCCATTTCTGGGGTGGCTTTGATCATTATTTGCAGGCAACTTCAACTGCTAAGCTTTTACCTATCCTCGGACACGGATCGCCGAACGTCTCCGCCGAGGCTCGTAATATGCAGCTCTTCGATCCTAAGCAAGCCTTCTTAACGACGTCGAGCGCATTCTCGCTGCTGCATCCACCGTGGCTAAAGCCACCGCACGTCCCACTCGGATTTCCGAAGCTGGCAAATTTTATTTCGGATATCGACTGATCCGTGGACGGGCATTCTAGCGACAGGGTCGGCCCGGTTCCGTTTCGGGCCTCGTCGGAGACGGTCCACATATCGACGGGCCGAGGATGAGACGTCGAGACATGAGAGCATATGCTTTGGGTTTCTTTGACGACGAATGATATTTGTGTCGGGTTGCCTCCCATTTCCTCGAACAACACCAGGACGTTCCCACTGGGTTTCAGCCAATAACGAGGAACATGGTAGCTGAAAAAGAATATATATATATATATATATATATATATATATATATAATATATATATATATAATTGAACTAATTTTGTAGGTAGTAATAAAACTCTACGCTTCGTCTCGTAAGTTAGTGGATGGCACTTTCAGGACTCCAACTTACGGGATTACACTGTAAGGACAATAATTTTTAAAGTCGAAGCAATTTAAAGACACAATGTGTCGCAAAACCTAATTTTTGGTTGTTTCGACACGTGAGCCGCATATTTTAAATAATTTGGAGATAAGTCCCTATGCGGCGTCAGAGCTGTTTAGTTTATATGAGGATAAATCTGCGTGGCAGTTTTAGGACACCAAGCTTGCGCGGGGTTGCAATTTAAGGATACTAACTTTCAAAATTGAAAGTTAGTGTCCGTAGCATCATCTAGCTGGATCAACTGAAAGTGTCAGGACCCTAACTTAGGGGGGCGAAAAAAAACAATTAATCCTAAAACGTTTTGGCAAGAGGAAAAACATGTCTTTTTACTTACAACTGCTGAGAAGGTTTTCCGCAGCCTTTACGACACTTGCCATCGCCGTACGTCCCTCTGTAGTTGCAAGAATCGACGCAGCCACTGCTCGAGGCGACGAACGTGGGCCAATAACGCCCGATGCTCTGCCCGTTGACCCATGCCTGACCTTTGCCTAATCCCGCGAAATCTATCGCGACGGGGCTATTTCCGAGAGGCGCATCGAAATTCGTCTGATTTAAATTAATTCGACCCCGTTAAACGTATATCATATACGACCGCATAGCATTAAAATAAGAATTTGATTTTTTTTTTCCGAGGTACCTTGTACCAAATCAAAGGCTTGTTCTTTGGCAAAGTAGGCCGTGATGCCCAAAGGGCTGAGCTTCCAGCGTACAGGCCTAGATCTTCCCCTTGCAGGCCGACCTGTAATAATATCACGTCGTTTGTAATAATACGTTATCCATAATATCAACTATATTCTACATATTCGACATATCAATGATTGTGTTGAATGACTGACCACTTCACTAAAGGAAGTGTATCATATTTTAAATTTATATATTTTATTTCCGACAAAATGAAGATTTGAATAAAGATAATAAGCGTAAACTGACCTGATATATCCATGACTGAGACGATAAATCGATAGTAGATCCATTCTTGAATCCGGTCAGCTTCACGGGCCCCGTAATCCCTGCCCCGGTTTTATCGAAGAACGCTCCGTAGTTCTGATATTAAAAGACGTTGTGTTAGCTCTACATAATATACATGTGCATATGTATGTTTGTGTAAGAACGATCGATAGTCATACCTGCAAGCCTACGGTTACGCTCAAGAGGTCAATCTTGGTCGTCCCAGGTTTGAGGCTCACGGGAATATCCGTCGAGAATTTGAGGCTATTGTACCGTCCCTTTTCGCTCCCTATATAACATGTTAGAGAACAATGTATTTAAATGATTTTTGCGATCGACGACGATATCGTTGCCATTATATTTTTTTGTCGATCACCTGCGAGGTTGCCATTGACGAAAGCATAAAGCATATGGCCCAAAGAATCAACGTGAAGCGAGGTTTTAGACCCATCTTTGAGAAATGGTTCGTCTTCTTTTACTTCAATTCTGCAACAGTTAAAAAAAAAAAACCAAACAAGTCGATCGTTAAAACTTCAAATGAATGCCCGAAAGAAAAAAGTATTGCGTCTTTATTACAACCTTTTCGAATACCACAGATAGTCGCTCTGATCCGCGGTAGTGTTTATCTGTTCGAGCAATCCAAGCTTTGCGAATGCTACGTCGCTCGTTATGCCTATCGGTTCGTCGGTCCAACTCCAAGCCGAAGCATCGCCTTTGGAAAACTGAGGCACGAATTTCGCGACCGTGGATGGTGAATTAATCTGTTTTATACGGTACAAAAAAGGAAAAAAAAAAAGGGATTAGTTAGTCAGCGTATAATTACAACCACGGAACAAAAGATTGATCGACATGGATTTATATACAGCGTGGAAAGCTTACTTTCGCAGTGTTGAGGGCGACGTTCTTACAATCTGGTAAAATGCTGACGGACCAGCCGGGCAAGTCGTAAGAATTCCCGTTGAAGTTCACGGTTGCATCAGATACGCCCCAGTTTGCAAGAAAAGCAGCGCACTGGCCCGAATCGGTCTGATAAACGGTGCCCTGAAGCAGCAAAAACATTTATACGAAAATAAATTATATGGGGCCTCGAAATTCTCGGCCAAGAACTATTTTTCGGCTTTGTAATCCCCCGCACCTCAGAATTCGAACCGAGCGAAGTGGTCTTTGGGTCGGAAGACACCATTGGGCCTTCACACAATTTGATCGCTATGTGAAGGTCCTTAAGGTGGCCCCATTTCGGCTGCCTCAAAAGGCCTGAAGAAAGAAAGATGAAAGGAAGAAAAGAAAGAAAAAGAAAAACGAAGCTTTATAAGCCCTGTTTGAAATTTTTCCGAAACCTTTTGTTATTACAAAAACGATTCGACGAACTGCGAAAAAAGCAGAAAAACGAAACCTTACCGTACTCATCTATGGGAGCATCATAGTCGTAGCTCGTGGTAATGAAAGGCCCGCCGACAGTTCGACCAAAGTTAGTACCTCCATGATACTATGAAACCCAAAACCACAGCATAACATCACACGGAAAAAAAGAAAAAAGAAAACCTAGAAATGTTCGTTCGCCTAAAGACTAAGTACCATGTAATAGTTCTGGAAGGTTCCGCCGAGCTGATAGAACCGCGCGACTGCGAAAGCAATGTCTTCCACCGGTCTATAAGGCAAGGGATCGCCGTACGATGCGAACCTGACGTCGTACAGATTAAAACTCAACTGAAAAAGCGTCGAATTACCCCAAAAGCCTAAGATTCATGAAAGCGTATCATATTTTAATTTTATATAGTTTATTTCCAACGAAAAGGAATCGAGCGATATAACAAGAAAATACGAACGTGATTACCATCCGCTCCAATTCTCAGTCCACATCTTTGGCTTGGCCTTAGAGTTCGGCGTGAACTGATCGCAGTAAAACCCATTGCAGGTGTTAATCTGTTCGATAGATCAAAGTTGAAATAAAACTTTTTTTTTTCCTTTCGTCGTTTAAGATTGTAATGACGTTTAATTAAGGTAGTGACGAAGAAACTCACTATGGGATCGGGCGCATTCTTCTGCTGGCACATAACCCACGGAACGCCCGTGTTTTGCGACAGAGCCATAGAAGCAGCCCAGTTTATGTACGTTTTCGCGGAATTTCCATAAGCTGAATCGATGTTGCCGTACTCATTTTCGATCTACGAATGGAATCAAGTTAAGTACTTCCACTCTAACTGCGGTATGTAACTGTAAGGAATCTTACAATCAATTCCTCGACGGAATCGTTCACCTGGGATAAGATTATCGGCCCACCTTGGGATGCATATAGGCTCTCTTGCTTCATCATGTCGACGATTTTGGTCGTAAACCTCTTCATTTCGGCCTGAAACATCGTCACATTCAAGTCAGATTTAACTTTCTTCTAACAGAAAAAAAAAAAAGACAATCTTTTATGGATAACCTTATGCGGTTCATTATCAGTTCGAAGAACGATCCCAGGTATGAAATGCAGCCAAAGAGGGAACCCACTGTGCATCAGTTCATCAGTTTTACAGAGAAAATCAAATGAATATATCATCAGAAATAAGGGGAAAAAAATACAGAGAAGTCTTTTTATATTACCCATAGTTCCACTCAGCACAAACATAAGGGCCTATTCGAAGATGAACATATAAACCAGCTTGACCAACTAGCTTAACGAACTGAACCATGTCTTTCCTTCCATGGAAATCATACTGCAAAACGTTCCCATTTTGAGAAACAGAGCAAGAATTTGGGGGAAAAAAAGAAAAGAAAAAAAGAAAAAAAAGGAAAAACAATCACGCCTTCTTTACCTTCTACCTTCTGCAAAAACAGAGCATCCCACCTTTTAAGTAAAAGATTAATCAAAAAAGGGAAAAAAAATTTTTACCTGCCCTCGAATTGGCTCATGCAAATTCCAGAAAACATACGTCTCGATGACGTCCAATCCTCCGTCTTTTGATTTCTGAATCAACCCAGGCCACATCTGCATTGTTGAAGGAAAAACCCACAATTTTTTTTTCTTACATATTAACGAAAAAAGAACGTTTTTTTTTTTTTTGCGATGTATATTGATATACCCACATCAGGGGTGCTGCGAGGGTAATGAATAGACCCAGAAACTAAAACCCTTCTCTTGCCGTCAATCACCAAAGCCCTATGATCGTAGGTCACATTGGCCGCCGAACAGAGCGCCGCCGCCGCATGGGCCAATAGCACCACCAGAAGTAGGCGACGAACAGCCACCGTCCCCATTACTTATTCGTTTTGACTAGCTTCCAAGGCGCGTAAAGCTGTTATTTATAAGGCAGACCTTTTGCTCTTTCTTGGAGACTTCAGCTAAACCTATCCCTTACGTTGGAGGTCGCTTTTGCTTGACTGAATACAGTTTCATGGTGGGGAAGGGAAGGGAAGGGAAGGTTTGCGGCTATTATATATATAAATGTGCGCCGGGACGCCAAGTAAGCAAGACACGTGTCGAGAGCAGGGTGCTCCTGATCTCCGCCGGAGATTGATCGATCTACGGACTGTTGCTTTGCTCGCTGGTTGTGGTGGTATGAGTAATGTGAATGAGTGCGTGAGAGTGACGACTGCTGAGGTGGGGCATTTATTCAAAGAACCGTGAACTGCATGTTGCTGTCGTTTTCCTTGCGTGTGATAAATATTTTCCATTTTTTTATTTTTTTTATTTTTTTTTCGAGGTATCTTCACTCAATCTGGCTATGAGCCAACCCCTAAATATCGGCGTGGATTTGCACCACACTGACCTGACGGAGTCATAATTGAGCCACACACTCCAGTGGTGGGACTAATCATGGGGCCAGATGAATATGTCTCAAACCCACCTGGCAACGATAGTCATGAGAAATAAATTCCATGGAGACTAACCAAGGAATTATGGGCGGGGAAATTTAATCTCACGATTTAACCCATAAATCTTTAATGCTATCCTTGACCACTAGACCAAGGAAGGGAGATTTGATCCACGCGACCTAACCCACAAATTCTTTATTTTTATTAGTTTTATTTTTCTATGCCTTTTTTTTTATTTTATTTTCATGTGGGGATGGATGGATATATCGGTAGTGGATTTTGATTAGGTGAATGTTATTAATTGTGAGGATAGGTTCAAAACAATAAATATATTGTTCCAATTCCCTATATGTTTACACGTGTCAATTATTTTTTTTGTTATTGACATATGTCGACCTGTGATGAATGAAACATGCGATTGGAACACAATTAAGACAGAGGATCCCAGACCGACATGCGCTTATTGTGAATTTGAAACAAATATTTATTTAGGAGTTGGTTCTCAACTAAACTCTTATTTTCATTGTGTCTGAATTTGTGACGGAAAGTACATATGTTAGGAGAATTAATTTTGCTATAAGACGTGGTCATGTCATTAGACGATGTTGTAGTTCAAATTCACTTCATACTGCACTTAGTTAGACTGAACTCACGGTGAAAGAATTTGTTCCTTGGAAGTCGGGGTGGCTCCATAACCGACGCTGAAGTACAGATTCGCTTCACACTGAAGATTTTGCCAAACTTGAAGTCACGATGAGAGAACTACTTTTGATGGAAATCGAGTCGTTCCATAATTGATGTTGGAGTTCAGATTCACTTTATACTGAGTTAAACTGACCAGAGAATTCACATTGGCGTTGTCCGAAACTAATTATATGAAAATAAAAAATTCATACGTTCTTAGTAACGAAACAACCCACTTACATGAAACAAAAATTAAAAAAATCATGGTTACTTAGTAAATATTTAATTGGCAAGCACTACAACTAACAATATATATCGGTGGATTGCAACTATGAACTAAGGTAACTATTTACGAGTGATTTTATCACAAATCAACTCCATCAACCGTAGATAGAGATGTCTTAGTCTCGTAGGGGATTATGCCATCTCCCTAAATGACAAAAAAAATAATAATACACTTTGTATAAATTAAGTTGGTCGTCAAACAAATAAAGTCCATTGGATAAAGACACCACTACCACTATAATTAAGAAGACTCAATCATCAAATCAGTATTAATTATCATTAAACTATATTCAAAATTATAAGAAATTACATAATAATATATAATAATTTTATACATTTAGTGGAATCCATTTAAAAATTTAAATAGAGTTAATCAATTTTTTTTAATTTTATGAATATATTTTAATCAATATTTTAATTTTTAGATACAGTATAAACTCTATAAATTAATATGCTTGGGACCAGCAAATTTTATTAATTAAAAGAGTTATTAATTAATCGATAAATTAATATTTTATTAATTTATAATGAAATATTTAATTTTCAAACTCCTCTCTCCTTGAAAAAAAGCCTCTCAAACTTTCACTTAACTACCATACAATGTGTATATATCAAATGAAGGGCTCAATTTGATAAAATTATTCAATCACCTACCTTAATAGAGACCTGATTCAAAGTTCAATTCGTTTAAACAAAAGCAAAAGACAATTGAGTATTCAAGAAACCTTAATAAAAATATGGGAAATTTCAGTAGGTAACCGAGCGTTTAAGGCTTTTCGAACTGGCGTTCAAATTATTTTTCAATTTTAATAGGTAACAATGCGTTTATAAGGCTTTTCTAATGACACCCAAACTATTTTTCAGTTCCGATAGTTACCCCGGTGTTTAAGTCTTTTCCACCTGACATCCTAATAAACTAGGCAGTTACTACGTGTGTGGTCGCACTTTATATACAGTATAGATTGTCGTGCAAAAGTCATTATCCGTCATTGTCCATCACTATATAAATCGTGAGCGCCACATAGTAATTTCTCAATTTATTTGGACATAAAATGAAAAGCCTTAAATACATAGATAACTGCGGAAATTAAAAAATAATTTGTGCACAAATTGAAAAAGCTTTAAACACATGAGTACTTGCGTGGACTGAAAAATTAGTTTGAGTACCAATTGGAAAAACCTTAAATACATGTGTACCTATATGGACCGAAAATTAGTTTGGGCACCAATTATAAAAGCCTTAAACACATAGTTATTGGTCAAAATTTCCCTATATATATTATGTAATATAAGGAATTATTAATTTATATTTTATATGGGACCTATAGGAATTACCAAAAATCTTTTATCTTATAATTTTAGCGAGTTTATTAATTTAGTACGTTATCCCCGAGTCAGGACCGGTAAAAAGTATTATCTTAAAGAGTTTATTAAATAATAGAGTATTAACTTATCGAGTTTATACGTAATAAATAACACTAATTTTGCAGTGGGGTCCACCAACGGTCCGACCCGAACCGTTTTGCCTGGTCCAACGGATCCGACCCGAACCGTTTTACCTGGTTTCCGACCCACATCCGATTTGACCCGAATTTTCGTGGATCGAATTTGTTCTTTGTATATCCATAAAAGGAAACGGTAATACTCTCATTCTGATCAGCAATTTCCGTTCACGATGCGACGGCGTTTCACGAACTTCGCGGTCCAGCTGATACTGCTATCCCTAATTTTTGAGCTGAGCTCGATTCGCACCACCGCAGAAGCCGAAGTAATCACTCTAACTACCGAAACTTTTGATGATAAGGTAAATTTTTCTTCGATTTTGTCGTTATTCTCGCTGAATATGCTCATATTATGGTAGGAACTGAGCTATGTTGGTAGTTAGAAACGTTTCTGCTACTGTTGGCCGTGAGTTTTTCCAATACTATACAATCTTAGGGGATTGTATTGTGTTGATATTATTAGATATATGTATGTAAGAAAATGCATTATGATTGATCCATGGTGTATAAACTGGTATTGTGCTGTGATTCTTCTCGCTTTTCGCTGTAAATGTTATGGATGGATTATGTCGTCTCGCAGGTGAAGGAGAAAGATACGGCATGGTTAGTGAAGTTTTGTGTCCCTTGGTGCAAACATTGGTAATTTTCGATTTAATCCTCGCATTTTTTGAGTCTGTGTTTGGAATTAATTGTGCCTACGAGCAAAAGAGTATGGATTGCCGCCTTACTTTCGATATACGACTTTGCTTGACAGTAAGAACTTGGGGACATTATGGGAGGATCTTGGGAAGGAGATTGAAGGCGAGGATGAGATTGAGATAGGCGAAGTTGACTGTGGGACGGCTAAACCAGTGTGTTCCAAGGTTGACATTCATTCGTATCCCACTTTCAAGGTATTCTACAATGGAGAGGAGGTTGCAAAGTACCAAGGTAATGATTCGTTATTCTTTCTTCCCAGTGTTTGTAAAGGCGAAAAGCGAGCCAAGGCAATTCGCGGCCTAGATTGCCTAGGCAAGCCTAGGCGAAAAGCGAAACGCCTAGGCGAACGATATTAGATTAGACTATGTTTATGTTTTCGAAGATGGAGATAAGATTAAATAGTACTTACGTAGGAATCAAAACAAGAGTGGTTCAAAATATATAGTTAATGAAGCAATTAACAATAGCTTTAACAAGTAATAATCTTTTATGGTTCAAATCCATCAAGGGATTGGAGCTTCTAGGGTTTGCAATTTGATTTTTTTAATTATAG
Organism: Lindernia subracemosa; assembly: GCA_028392965.1. Taxonomy (NCBI): domain Eukaryota; kingdom Viridiplantae; phylum Streptophyta; class Magnoliopsida; order Lamiales; family Linderniaceae; genus Vandellia; species Vandellia subracemosa. Next base: position 2,628,595 of record JAQPCC010000020.1, on the reverse strand, counting down.
TTTTCTGATTTTTTTAATAAAAGTAAGGTTTTTCTTATTTTTAACTATATAAAAAAGGAAAAAGTAAAAAAAAAATTAAAAATTAGACAGTCGACCGAGGCGGTCGCCTAGGCTTCAGAGTCGACCGCCTCAGTGCTCAGGCGATTTCATGCTCGACTAGAGTAAGCGATCCTAGGCGATCGCTTTTCAAACACTTCTTCCTCATCGTTTTTCGAGCATTATATAGTTGCTTTCTATTCTTTCCAGCATTTTGTTCGAACTCTTACAACAGTCATTCATAAATACGACCGTGCAAACTGTGAAATCAGAGTCTTGTCATATTTCCCCCCTAGTGTTTTCATTTGGTTGCCTTCGTGAACTTTATCGATGCTAAGTCCTCTATGATTTTGTATCTGTTGAAAAGGTAAAAACCGCTAGTGCTCTGAAGTCATCATTACTGAGTTGCTTAGTACATTTGCCAAATAGTGGCTTGTTGTGAAAAGTGTCATGATCTTACTCCATGGGGACCGATCAACATCAATCATTTTGCCCTCTAGTAATGTTGCGAGATGCTGACGACGGCACTTCATATTTTTCGATTATCTGGACGCACTTTTAATGATTATTTAGTCAGATTATTGCGTAAAGGACAGTATCTTAGGTCTTCCGATGGAATGGTTAACGTAAACATGGGCGTTTCATAGCGCAGCTACCAAATGGCATTTTGCTTCATTTTATCATTTTTCTCTTCAAAGTAGTTCCATCTGCATCTGATGAATTATGAGACCCTTTCCTCTCTTTCCTTTCATCATATTTATTTGCAGCTGAACCTATGGAACTAATTTTGTTCTATAATAATACCTCCAGGAGCTAGAGATGTTGAATTACTAAAGGCATTTGTTCTTGAAGAAACAGCAAAGGCAGCTGCAAAAGCAGAAAATTGATAACAATGGCAAGAACAGATATATTTATATATATATATATATATATTTGCCCATGCCAGCCATCTTCAGTTCAAAGTTCCAACTTACGGTTTCCTTTTAAATATTATTTAGGGTGTGTTTGGTTCGTGGAAATTAGTAGAGAAAGGAAAATGAAATGAAAAAGGAAAACTATTTTTTATGTTTGGTTGATTGAAGAAATAGATGTGAAAAAGAAAATAAAGAAAAATCTAGGTTATGTTTATACTTAAAAACTACGAAAAACTATTTTCTTCACAAAATGATGAGGAAAATGAGAGGAAAATTTATTAAAACTATTTTTCCTTCAATTTTCTTTTTCATATCACTTTCTTCGAACCAAACACCGTGTTAGGCTATTGGTATGCGGAATTCGGTAAAGAAAAGAAAAGAAAAGTTGTAGAGGTTGAGGTATAATGGTTGAAGCGTAAAGTACAATTGTTTGATGCACTAACTTAATTTTTCATAGTGTTTTCCACCTACAAATTCTGCATGCCAAATTTACCCTTAAGGTTTCCATTTATACAAATCTTCTCTCTTATTTCGTTGATTTTCTTACTTTCTGGCTCAAGAGAATGTTTCGGAAAATGATATCAACGAGAACATAAAACCTTAGGATAGGAAATATAAAATTCTTTTTAACATATGTTGTCAGTTGTCACCAAATAATATTTATAATAAATATTTGAAGAGAGTATTTTTTTATGTGAATTTAATTTGTAATAATATAAATGACAGTGTGTAGGATGAGCATTTTAATTTTTAAGTTGAGAGCAAAATCTTAAAATCCCATCCCATCCCCAGGTGAAATATAACCATTGAAGTAATTATTATTATTGGTCTAATCTATCAAAAATGTGCGCCCTCTTATAACCATTCATAACGGTCATTTCCAAGAAAAGCTAGTGACCGTAAGAACAATAACAAAAAATAGAACACAATAAAACAAAAGAGAAATAAAATAAATAAATACATAAGCAATTCATATATCAACAATAAAAAGAAAATAAAAGAGAAGACAAAAGGGAATCCAACCATGAGCTTGATCGATCTTCTCTTTCGCGTAGACGACATCTGCCGAAAATACGAAAAATACGACGTAGAAAAGCTACGCAATCTCAACGCCTCGTCCGACGATGCCTTCTCCTATCTCTACGCTTCGTTCGAATCCCAAATCGAAGCCGCCTTCAATGTATTTATAAACCATTTTCATCATTTACCAAATGTTTATTTCAATCCATCATCAATATTATTTATTTCATTTCGAAATTCACATAATCGTTTTTTTTTTTTAATTAGAAATTGGAGTTGGCTTCGATGGAAACGAATCGGGCAACAAAGGTAGCTTTAAACGCAGAGGTCCGCCGCATAAAGGCAAGGCTCGTCGAGGAGGTCCCTAAGCTTCAAAAGCTAGCCCGAAAAAAGGTTAGCCTCGTTTATCTTTTCGTTAATATTGCCTCTCTCTCTCTCTCTCTCTCTTTTTTTTGTAATATTATAGATATACATATATATTTTTCGTATTTAGGTAAAAGGGCTTACGAGCGAAGAGCTAGAAGCACGAAGCGACCTCGTTCTTGCACTGCCCGAGAGGATCAATGCAATACCAGAAGGAAATAATGCTAACGGACGGTTAGAAAACGGAGCTTCGCCTTCGACTAAAAAGATTAAATTCGATCACGTCGTCGGCGATCCTAACTACGACAGCAACTTCTATGAACAAACCGAAGAAACGAGCCGTTTTAGACAAGAATATGAGATGCGGAAAATGAAGCAGGCTTGTACAAAATTTGTCTTCCATAAAATTATATATTTCAAATAATAATAATAATAGTAATAATAATAATAATAATAATAATATTTTTATTTTTATTTTTTGGTGGGGCAGGATGAAGGCTTGGATGTAATATCAGATGGGCTCGATACATTGAAGAATCTAGCAAAGCACATGAACGAGGTGAAGTATAATTAATTAATATTAATAATATATATATATATATATATATATATATATATATGAGATTTGCTATCATGTATAGTTATAGGGTAATTAAATTTAAATCTTCGCCTTTGTACTAATTAATTTTACGGCCGTATATAGGAATTGGACCGGCAAGTCCCGCTGGTCGACGAGATCGACACGAAGGTTATTCTCGATTGTACGAAAATATTAAGCGTAATCGATAATTTTATTTTAGTAATTTTTTGGCGTTTTTGTGGTTAGGTGGATAAGGCATCAACTGATTTAAGGCGTACTAATGTTCGCCTCAAGCAGACACTTACTCAGGTTATATATATTACAAAAATATCACCATCCGTAATTATGTTATGATTATGTTATTAATTCGATTTAGAAGAAAAATATTTTAAAAAAATAATATTATTTTAATTCTTTTAAAAACTGCAAAGCTTTTAATTTCAGGTGAGGTCCACCACAAACTTCTGCATCGATATAGTTCTGATTTGTATTCTTCTGGGAATCGCAGCTTATTTATACAAGTGAGTCGAATCTATATTATAATTAATTATATTTTAATTGTCTGTCATTATTTATTTAATTATTGACATATGCCACTTCAACTTTATGCAGCATATTGGCTTGAGAACTACAGAAGACTATATAACCTAGCTACACTTTTATTACACACAAAAGTGCCTATACATACATTTGTAATTGAATTTATGCAATCCGACAGTTATTATTATTGTCCTGCTTTTAAGGAAATTTATGCTATATATGATTTAGATTTTTTTTATTTTTTATTTTTTTTTATCGATATTCTTTTTAGTTGTTTCTTTAGCTATATTGCTATTAGGCTTGGCAATGGGCCATGGCCGGAGCGGGGCGGGGGTTAATCCCCATCCCCGCCCTGTCCATTCGAAGCAAACGGGGAAAATCTCTCCCCATATTCATCCCGCGAGGATTTGTTGAAGTTTTTTCCCCGCGAAAAATTACCCGTCGAGCGCCCTTTTTAGATTATAATATTATTGTTGTTCTGCAACGGTGGACCTGACGAACAATAGTGAGACATGCATTCTCGTCAAATGGATGTGCGTGAACAAAAGTTAAACATATGTTTGTGAAAACCGTAACGAACCTAAAAAAAGGGGGAAGAAAGATATAATAAATAAATAAATAATATTAAAATTTTAAATATCAATAAGGGTAATTTAGTAATTTACATATCAGATCCCTGCGGAGAATGGGGCGGGAAGTATGATCCCCGTTCTTTGCTCCGTCTCCACCAACAGAGAGAAAATTATACACCTCTCCACTCCGCAAGGACGAAAAATTCCCGCTCCATTTTCAAGTCTAATTTCTATTGTATAGAATAATTTAAAAACTATGTATACATGGAATAATGGAATAAATAATACGTAGTTATCCCATTATTTTTCCATAACCTAAAAACATTAGCTCATCTATAAATAACTCTCCCAAGAGGTTTAAGGTACTTAAAAGTCTCCACAAGGAGATAATGAGTTTCATTACACTTAATTCCTTTTATTATTGATGTCTATGTGGACTTGAAATGAGAACATGTGGAGAATTAGTTTCGATGGAAGTCAATGACCGATTCATAGATATTCATGAGATTCATATTCGATTCATACTGAACTTAGTCGTAATGTGGGAGCCACGATGATATTTTCTGAAAAGAAAAATAATAACAATAATAATAATAATAATAATAATAATAATAATGATTGGGCTTTGTGGTCACTGAGATTAGAGATAAATGCAGCCCATAAATGCAGCCCATAAAGAGTTGAGATTAGAGGTTCAATTCAATCAGAAAATTAGATAATTACATTGTGCCCCATGAATTATTTATAATTGTGAATCCAGCCCATCAATATTTCTTTTTTACGGACAAGGAAACCCTCGAAACGGAAGAGACGGTCATATCATCTCCCTTTCAATTCACAGTATCCACAACAATCCTCGAACTCATCTCACTGATCTATCGCCGTCGACAAAAATGAGCGGACCCGCGAAGAAAGTTGCTGACGTTGCTTTCAAGGCTGGTAAGAGCATCGATTGGGAAGGTATGGCGAAGCTTTTGGTGTCCGATGAGGCTCGCAAAGAGTTCTCGACACTCCGTCGTGCCTTCGACGAGGTCAACTCTCAGCTCCAGACCAAGTTCAGTCAGGTCCGGCGCGCTTGTTTTGAAGATTTTGTTTGTTTGTTATTTTTTTTTTCCTTATTTTTTTAGATCTAATTTTTGTGATTGAAATGCCCTTTTGCGCATTTGTCCTGATTTGTGCACATTTCTTGTGTTTTCTTTTTGGATCGTAATTCTGGGATATGTCTATTGGTTTGGTGGTAGTTTCTTGTCTTAGGTTTGGCTTGGCTTGGGGCTACCATTGTGTTATCATAAATTTTAATTTCATTGCTGATTATTAGTTTTTGGAGGTTCTCAATATAGCGGATTGGTGAGAAGTGATGCATTTTCTGTGACTTTTAGAATGTTCTTGAGGGCAAAATCTTTCTGTTGTTATGTACATGTATCTTACCGATGAGCTGAAACTTTTCTGCTGTTCTATAGTCTTAATAATGGATAATTAATACATGGTTCTTGGCTGATGTGAAGTACTGATATTGTTTCAAGCATAAAATTATGGTCTGCTTTGACATTTTATATATTCTGTTTGCTTCTGCCAATGATGAAACAAAATGCTTAATCTATATTTTGAAAGAAAACTGTTTTGCATTTGATTTATTCAATGTTGTCTTTAACGTTGTCTGATTTTATGTTATTGTTGGGCGTAATTAGTTTCCATTGAACCCGGGCCAACTCTGTTATATACATTGTCATCTTCAACAAATGCACGTGATGCATAAGAAATTAGGCTATTTAAAAGTTCTGCAACACTTATGGAAACTGCAACTCATATTTGCTGATTGTGAATATTTTATATATTTGTTTATTTTTTATTTGATTTAATTAGTGTAGTCTTCTTTAAGTTTTAAGACATGAGCTCACTAGTTATGTTTGGTTCAAGTCTTAAGTTCAGTAGTAATTTGTTTAAAGTCTTATATAATAAAGTTCATCGTTACAAAGATGAGAGCAAAATCATGGAGGGATCGAATCTGCATTAAATTTGCTTTTTTTCTAGCGTATAAGTTATAAATATGCGCAGCAACTCAAGGAATGGTTTGATCGTTAAACATCCATCTGGTGTTTATTTAAGTTTAGAGTAGAGTTGCATTGCAGTTCTACCTTTCATTTAATTTAGTCTTAGAGCTCGTGTCAAGTCTTCTAAATCTTCAAGTTTAAACGAATAAAACTTCAATGCCATAAGTGTTTCTGTTGCATCCAAAGCACAAGGCATTATCCGTTGTAAATCATAACTATAACTACATTGCGAATTGCAGCTATTTTTTTCTTGGTACAACGTAAGAAGATCATTTTTTTTATTGTGGGGCGCTTCTCTATTCTTTTAATTGTGCAGGAACCTGAACCCATAGACTGGGAGTACTACAGGAAAGGGATTGGTTCCCGATTGGTTGATATGTACAAGCAAGCTTATGATGGTATGTTACGTCTTTAGTTTCTTTAGGTTCCTGTTTGTTTCTATTGATTATTTTACATCTGTGGGAGCCAAAACCTGTGAAATTTCCAACATGCCCATCTCGGTTTAGGAAGCTAATAAATTGTCACTTTTAATATTGTAAATATGTGCCAACACGCACATATGCACACACACATACACACATTATGTATATTGAGATAGACATAATGTGGTGAATGATAGGCAATAACTATATCCCTGCATGTAATTTATTGGATTCTGAGACTTTGATTTGTGATTTACCTGGGATTGTGCCTACTAATAGTCCTGCAATTCATGTTGGTCCCTTTAAAGTTTGCTGGCATTTCTTCCATTGGTGAGCCACATTTTCGTAATTTCTTTCGTGCAGAAATTAAAATTCCACAATATGTTGACAATGTGACCCCACAATACAAGCCCAAATTCGACGCTCTGGTGAGAACACTCGGTCTTTTTTCTTTCACGATATATATATATATGCAAGTGAATTTGATGTGCTCTTCCTATAGCTCCAGGCAATGATATATATATCTCTATGCAATAAAAAGTTGCATATCCCTTAGTTATTGACAATTTCCATGATGAGCATGAGGAAAAGCTAGTCTGAGCTCTGACAATTCCAATATTTCTCTTAATTGAGTTTTTAAATTTAACATTTCAGTTGGTAGAGCTGAAAGAAGCTGAGCAGACCTCTTTGAAAGAGTCTGAAAGACTAGAGAAAGAAATCACAGAGGTCCAAGAGCTGAAGGTTGTGTACTTACAAATCATATAAATATATATATATATATATATATATATATTCATTATTGCCTCTTATAGACTGCTCATCGTCTCTATCTTTCTATGGTCCTGCAGAAGAAGCTTAGTACCATGACTGCCGACGAATACTTTGAGAAGCATCCTGAACTGAAGAAGAAGTTTGACGACGAGATTCGAAATGATTACTGGGGATATTAGTACGGTTTCTCCGCGACTAATTCCGTGGGAACTATTTAATGAAACTGTTAACATCTTTTGAGCAATAAGCAGAAGAAAAAGAGTTAATCTGAGTTATATTTTGTTTTCATTATTATATCTGAACTCTATGGCTGGATAATCTCTTCAGATTGTCCCCTTTGTTGTTTCTTCACGTTACATATATGGAGTGTGATTTTTCTTGAAATAATATGTGCTGCAATTTGCTAATTTTAAGCCTCCGTTACATACAGCTCATGTTCAACTTCAGCCCATGCTCCCACTTTTAATTTGTCTCGAGAGATAATTGGAACTAGTATTTCACGCACATTCATATGGGTGTGATTTAATATATAAATAACATATTGTTGAGGTTTATGCTCTAGATGCCCTACGATGATTAGATAGTATGAGTGCATTAGTGTAATTTTGATGTGTTTAACATTTATAATTGGATTATTTGATAATGGAATTATGTTTTTATTGTCGCTTTGAGTTTTGACAAATAATACAAAATGCATATTATTACTTCGTCTAAAGAAATTAACCTTGCAGTCGGATAATAAGACGAATTAATAAAACCCTAATATTTACAGTTCAGTTACTGATTCTGTGGGGACAGAGAGGGGGCACCAGTAAGCTGACATACTGTAATATTAAATTAAGTCCACAAGTCTTAGTCTCCAGTAGGGTGACTGGATATGACGAATATGACTTGTTTGTCGAAGGGTCCAAAATCGTTGTGCCAACTGTTCACTTGGGAAGTGAGAGCTCGTGACATTGATACAAGACGAATCAGGGGATTGTCTGTATTTGGACTCTGACTCGTAATCGAACGATCAGACGCTGAGAAAGTCGCTGATTGATCGATTGACTATAGTAGTCTACGTGAACCTTAGACCGAAAGGGTTAACTCGAGGTTGGTCTTAAGGTCTTGATTAGTCACTAGTTTGCTAGGCTCAAATTGCATGTAGCATGGGTCAGCGGCGAAATGGGGTCTTGACTTTTCGACGTGATTGTCAGTTGAACCGCTGAGCGGGATTTACGTCCTTGATTAAATTCGAGGTTAACGTCCTATGCAGTTTCGATGTGCGGGGATTTACTTAAGCCTCTGGGCAGAGCACAAAACTGACTCACGAGTGTCGTGGAGGGCAGTTTGGTAAATATCACCGACACGAACATCATAGCGTCGAGTACTGTAAGTTCGACTACGCGTGACTTTCACTCGACCGGGACAAACGTAAAGGGTTTATATGTAGGACGACAATCTATAGTCGGTTCGTAAATTACACATATTCGTACTCAACTCGGGATCGGTTCGGTACCACGGGGCTGGCTAGGTGAATACCGAACTCCTGGATTCCTCCCAGAGCCGGTTGAGGCGAACCAAGAGAGTCGGGTTTAAAAAGGGCAACCGACACAACGTCTATATGAGAATAGAGCAGGCAGGGGCCTGGATTGAGAGATTAGGGTTTGGGGCTTGGCCGAAACCCTAAATGGCCGAAAGATTCGTTTGACTGTGGTTAAATCAAGTGAGGGGCAAAATGATCTTTTCACCTCACGAAATATTATTGAAATATAATATTGGATATTTAATATTCAGTATATGATTTAAATTTGATTTAAATCTCTATTATTGTTTTAGAAAAATAATAGTATTTAATTTAGAATTAAATAATATATATATATCTAATATATATATAAATTTCGATTTTTTTATTAGATAAATTTCGAAAATTATATAAATATATATTGGATATTATATATTTAAATATACTAAATATAGAAATATATTAATTTAATTTAATATTATTTCAAATTTGAATTTGAGTTTGAATTTGAAAGAGAAGACCAAGTCAACGAGACCTAGTCAAGAGACCAAGTCAAGAGACCAAGTCTACTTGGGAGTGGGTGAGAAATTTCCTCCCCACTCCACTTGAATATTTCGGCCAACACACATGTATAAATAAGGATTTTTTATTTTCGAAAAACCCTAATGCAACTTTGGAAGAAGAAAAGAAAACTAGGGTTTTCTCTCCTCACCTCTCTCGATCTCTCTCTATCTCACGTCACTCTCTCTCTCCCTCTCGGTGGTGGCCGCGCGCGTGTGAAGAGGAGGCAGCCGAGCCTTGGCCTAGCCGCCTATAGCAAGTCTTGGCTGCGACGTACGTGTTGGTGCCGGCGTGACGATCTTGCTCCATTCGTGCGCGTGTGGTGCTAGGAAAGGGATACGACATCCCGGGGATTCGAAGGGTTCGTAGCTCGCCATCGTCTTGTATTCGTCAAGGTATCATGACTGTAAAACCCTTCTCTTTTCGTGTATATGTTCTCGTGTTAATACCGAGCGGTCCAAGGAAAAAGGCGGAATTCCGAAAAATTTTAAACTTCCGTCGTTATAGGAACGAGGGCCCGGGGACCCTACCGGGATTCCCAACAAATATAACTTTTTGTTTTATAAACAGAAGTTATAATATTAATTTTAATTGTAAATTATTTTTTATAAATTAAAAATATGATTTTTGGGATATAATTGGAATAAATTTTAAAATCAAGGGTAAAATAGTAATTAGAATTTAAAAATATGATTTTATGGATATAATTGGAATAGATTTTTAAATCAATGGTAAAATAGTAATTAGCATTGACAAACCAAATCAATTTGATGGTAGTTACTCTAGTGTGCTTTTCCTTAATATATAGTATAGATAAATAATAAAAATAAAACTGAAGATAAAATAATAATTATGCACGGCATACTAACAATTAATTTGAGGCTATTATTATACATTCCTTTGTTGACTTTGTGCCTTGGTTATTATGTAAATGTATTTATATTTAATTGGTAAAATCGAGTGAGTAATCTGTCCGAGAGTGGGTAATAGTCCATGTGTGATAGGCTAATAAAAAAATATTTGGTAACCAAAGAAATTCAAACCTATCACACATGGACTTGTTCGAGAGTGAGTAATCTGGTTGCGTAGTTTGCAAACTATTACGCCAGTCCGGGTTTACTTTGTCCAAGGACCAGGGTACTGGGTTACACAAAAATAAAGGAAAATTTCAGTTGGTATCATTGTGTTTAAGGCTTTTTCAGTTAGGCTCCGTTTGGTTTGCGGAATTCGATAAGGAAAAGAAAATGAAAGGTGTAGAGGTACAACGGTCGAAGCGCAAAATATAATTATTTGATGCATTAACTTAGTTTTTCGTCGCACCTTCCACACACGACTCAGCTCGGACAACTGCTTATGTCAGAGTATGCTGACGTGTACGATTACGAGCCTCCTATTTATGGTCGTTTTTCACCACCTACCACCCTACACTATTCAGAATTTGTCTTCCGACCCCCAAACTTCCTACTAAATCATTAACTAACCACATCCTATTTTTTAAGCTTAAAAGGGAAGAAAAATAATTATTGACACTCTTTTTTTTTTTACTTGCACCCCTAATTATGAAAGAAAACAATTAAATACTTAGGTTGATCAATTATTTATTAATTATGTTCTCCACTTTTCATAAAAATTAATTATCCTATTTATATATAATTGTGTATTTCGAAACTATGAATAGAATTAGGGTTTGATGTTTTGCGAAGTCTCATCAAGAAGGTGAGAAGAGTCTAGAAGATCATCGTGATAGAGTGCGTCATCCATCCATGCATCAAACACATTATAAATTTTAATTTATTTTATTTCGATTTACACATATTAAATGAATAATATATTGCATTCATATAATTGATCTCATTTAACAAGAGAGAAGATATTATCAAGACTCTTTGAGGAAAGGGACTCGTTGATGCATGAAAGAGGAGGGAAGAATAATATATATTACCAAAAATTGTGTATTTTACCAAATATAAATTTAAGTAATACTTGTTGAATAATTCATTGTAATTAATATTGTTGAATTCATGTGAATTAAATTAATTATTGTTGAATTCATGTATTAGTAAAATAAAGTTTACAAAATTAGTATTTTTCACGGAGGGTTTGTGATTGTGAATGAGATGTGAATAGTAGCATTCTTTTTTTATTTTTGTAAAATAAGGCGTTTTTTTAATACTGAGAAGATCTTTGAGACCAAGTTAACCCGAAAATTAATACAATAGCCTGCAAACTAGGCCAACTAAGTAATTCACAGTATGACATGTTTGCATACGATAGACTCACTCATCAATCGGACATTCATGAACAAATTGGATCTTGCCGAACGACCTCAAGCTTGACCCTTAAATTAAATCTGCAAATATTTTCCTTTCTTTTATTACTATTAATTTATTTTTTACTATTATTAAATAAGAAGTGGTTTAACAATAACTAGTATTTAATGCACACTCGATGCTTATGCTATAATATATAAATATGTAATATAACTTTATATTTTATTTGCTATTTATAGTTCAAAATATATATACAATAAATAAAATCATAAATTCAATTTTTAAGTATATAGTATTTGTAAATATCTTGAAAAGTTAATTTATGAGGTTAATATTTGACTAATAAAAGGATTAATGGTAAATTTGTAATTTAGTCTGATATAGCAATTAATTGAGTAGATAAGGGAACGTGGGTTTACCCATTTTTAACTTTTTTTTAATAATTATTAATTTGTAGATAAAATATAATTCGTCAATTGACACAACAAATTAACTATAATGACAGTTTTTAAATGGACTTACCTTTAATATAATAGAATAGATATTTCATTCTAACATGTGCATCTGCAGTTGAATGGTAATTTATAATCTTACTAAATAATAATAATAACTAGTATTTCCCGCACACTCGATGCGTGTGCTTAATATATAAACAAAATATAAAATTATTTTTATAATATGAAATTATAATATTAATTTTAATTGAAAAATATTTTTTATAAATTAAAAATATGATTTTTTTTTGGGATATAATTGGAATAAATTTGAAGATTAAGAGTAAAATGATAATTAGAAATATCATACCAAATCAATTTAAATTTGCCACACCATTAAGTCCTTCACCAATTATATAAACTAGTAGAAGCTGCACACACACACAAGTGTGTGCAGTGCAAACTTATCTTAAAATAAAAAAGAATAAATATAAATTAAAAAACAGTGTAGAAAAAAAAATGGAAAATATGAAATAAAAAATGAACCATATTGAGTTGAAATCAAGAAAATTAATTAATATCAACTCATATAGCGAACGCTCTTTCTCAACAACACGATACAAATATCAAATTCTTCAGAATTCCAGCCTATCTCGCAACTCAACAACCCTATACTACTATATAAGAGAAAACTAATGCAAGCATTATTGATTAATCACAACAAAAATTAGCAATTATTAGAAAATAAAATAAAAATTGAAAAGAAAAAAAATAAACTCTCGAAACATCCTCATATTTCTTCACAGCAACCATAATCTTCTCGAAACCCAAAGAAGCCGACGCGATGTCCGAATTGATAACTTTCAAAGATTCACTGAGTCTCTTACCTCGTTGACCATAGGCAAAAAATTAACTGGAGGGCTGGAACATATTGTCCTCCTTTACCTAAATTAAATAGAAAAGTGACAATGAAGTAATAAAAATTGAAAATCGAACAAAACAATTTTATCACCTCTGCATCGATTGTTTTAAAGGAATCTAAATTGTGTCCATAATGTCTTCGACTCAAAACTTAGTGTCCATTCCATGAATATCAGCACAGTATATATAGTTCTTTCAATACTACCCTGAAAAAAAAAAAGGATCATATATTTTCTAAATAATTATCTACATAACTCCCTTCATATCCCGTTGAAGAGGGCAACTATATATGTGATCGGCGGTTTTGAAAATCCATCAAAAATGACATACCAATTTTAAGTGGCAGTTATTATAAGGGCAAGACTCTTAATAAAATAGAAAGATGTATAATAATAATAATAATAATAATAATAATAATAATTTAGCGTGTATTCGTATATATAATGACGCCACCTCTTTGAGAAAAACAAAATCGCACTAAAATATTTGAAAAAGAAAATTGACGGTGCCCCTCTCTCTCTCTCTCTCGTTGTCAGTATCTGAGGTCACAGCAAGGTAAGGTCCCCCATAGGCCATATCCATTAATGGCGACGACAAACACAAACTACTCATGCAACAGATCACTCACAACCAACGCACTACCATGATGATGATGATGATGATGAAGTGCAGGCAATCATTGTAAAAAAAAAAAGTACCATTATTTTTTCACAGCAATCAATAGCTGGTTTCCACATTCCTAAAGTGAGCACAGTACTACACTACTATGCGCAAAGCTTAAGGCTCACGCTACTGAAAGAAAAAGTCAAATCGAGGTCGGCGGGGGGCAATGGACTGGGAGAACGAGTACAATGTGCGGCGGCGCGAGAATGATCAAAGTGCCGCGGCGTACGCCGATTGGAGGTTTAAGGCGTCGGAATTCGCGAAGGGAGCTGCGGAGATGAGCGTGGAGTTTGGGAAAGGGGTGAGGGATGTTGTGAGGCAGAGCTTTCTCAGGGACGATTCTGTTATTATGAAGAATTTTGGGGGTCCCTGTGCGAAATTCATCGCCAGGTTCAGGTTCTTGAATGCGTATTTACCTGAGGATCGCGATCCTTTTCACGCTTGGAGTGTGATTCTCTGTGTTTGGGTTTTTGCTTTTGCAGGTATATTGAATTTCTTCACACACATTTGGAATCGATTTGCATTCCAACTCAGATCCATGATGATAGCTCTTCTAATGAATGAATTTCTGTGGAAAGATTTGAATCTGAACTGTTGGTCTATAAAGCTACTTGACAGCATTAGCCATTAAATGTGATAAGGGTTCGATTCATATCGTATTTCCTTGTCTTCCTTGTTGCAAATTGTGTTACTTATAGTCGAATAGTATTACGAAAACTAAGCTGAGCATGTGATGCAGTACAACAGGTAGATTATAGTGAATGTATATGGAACTTCCGTTTCTCCATGCTTATTGATTGCTTGATACCTATTTTTCTAGATTAGTAGTTGCTGACGATGGAAAACGAAAAATGTGCAGCTTTAATTGTAAATACTAATGTGACCGCAACTCATTTGGGTAAGAAGATGAAGTTGCATCCACCAAGTGCTACACTTATACGACTACCTGACGGGAGACGCTTAGCTTATCAAGAGCAAGGGGTTCCAGCTGGTCTAGCCAGATATTCAATTATTTCTACGCATTCTTTTCTTTCATCGCGACTCCAGGGTATTTCTCTTCAGTTAATCATGACATTTTCTATTATACTGATTAACAAACAGTTTACGGTGCAATGATGCTACTTTAGAGTGATCCTTTTTCGCGGTCTTTATGTGTAGGAATTCCTGGAATTAAACTCGCATTACTTCAGGAATTCGGGCTTCGGCTGATAACGTATGATTTGCCTGGATTTGGTGAAAGTGATCCTAACCCTGATAGAGACCTTGAGTCATCAGCTATGGATATATTACACTTGTCGTATGCTTTGAGTATAACTGATAAATTTTGGGTGTTGGGATATTCTGAGGGAAGCATGCACACTTTGGCAGCCCTTCGATACATTCCAGACAGGGTTGAAGGTATGAGGCTGCTAATTAATGGCATTTTGATTCTAATCATTTCATTTATGTACTTATTAAGAAGGTAAGAAGATGTTATTAATGTCTGATGGTATTAACATTTGGCATTCGAGGTGTCCACTTTATCTGAAGATAATAGCCTAGGTTCTCATAGAGTAGGCTTTTCCGGATTGTTGATTACTCGCATTATATTCAAGAACTTTCTATTGTTGTCATCAAAACTGTTCAATCTGCAGTTTCATCGTAAAAGTGAGTTTATGTTAGGTTAGTTATACTTTAACAGGGCTTCTCCTAAACTCGTTAACTCTTCATCTTGTATACTAATGATTTTGATGTTAAATATTGAGTGATGATGAGTAAATACATTGTAGCACGCTTGAGAAAATCAACTAATATTATAATGGAACACTCTCGGTCTCATTCAATTGATTCTTGATTGAAAATTTCAGGTGCTTTCATGGTAGCTCCCATGGTTAATCCTTATGAACGAAGATTGACAAAAGCAGAGACACGAAATATCTGGAAAAAGTGGCCTACGAAGAAAAAACTGATGTACTTTTTAGCTCGGAAGATTCCTAAATCACTCGCATACTTTTACCGCAGCAGTTTCCTTTCGGGCAATCATGGTCAGATAGACAAATATCTCTCAGTCTCACTTGGAAAGAGGGTAAATTAATAAATCCAAAACCATAACTTCTATTTTTTGTCCATATTAAGGTAGTTTAGCCATCTAAAAAAACAAACAATTTTGGATTGATCCTTGCTGACTTTTCCTACTTTAGAAAGGAAAAAATTGATAGTTATACAGCATGTTATTCCAGTCTTCTGGGTCGAAATTTATATATTTACGAGGTCGTTAATAATATTCGTAGGATAAAGCCCTGGTTGATAGCAGGTTCTTTCAAGAGTTTCATCATAGGAACGTAGCAGAATCAGTTCGACAAAACAATGCAGCGCCCTTTGTCGAGGAAGCTGCTTTATTTGTCTCAGACTGGGGTTTCAGCTTAGCAGATCTCAAAGCTCAGATCAAACACAACAGTCGCCAAGGAATCATCAGTTGGCTTAAGTCGATGTACAGTCCAACACAAGAAAGCATGAGCGGGTTTCTTGGCCCTATACACATATGGCAGGTCAGCATCATCGGACTCTTTTGGTTGACCATTTCTCGCCATTTAATTTAGCGATATACAACTTGAATTTGAATGTTTAAATATGTCTTCTGCTGATAAATGTACACTACTGCAGACCTGCCTTCGTCTCCATTTATTGAAGTTGATTCCATTTATGCTTTTTTTCATTCTTTGCAAAAGAACTCCATTTATAAGCACGACCATACGATGATGATGTGTAATTATGATAGTTAGAAAAGATCTATATACCATTAAACAATTGTATAGTGTTTTAGATGCAATCATCCCTTCAATTTGCAGTGCTAGCATTATATTAGTGATAATGACATTATACTCTGGTTTTGCAATTCGATCAGGGAATGGAAGACACCGTGGTGCCTCCATCAATGAGCGACTTTATACAACGGATTTTGCCCGACGCTATGCTCCACAAGCTACCTTACGAAGGCCATTTTACTTATTTTTATTTCTGCGACGAATGCCATCGTCAGATGCTAACAGTAGTTTTCGGAAATCCTCAAGGCCCTCTCAGCCCGCCGAAAGTTGAGGAAACAGTCACCTCCACAGACGACGAAGACGAAGAAGAGGAAGAAAACACAGATTTTCCGACCGACGAAGAAAAAACCCCTCTAGAATAGACCGAATTTAACAGAATTACGAAGGTAAAAACCACAAGACAGTAAAGGACTTTGTATAGACTTCCTTACATGCTTTCATCCTTCCTTACATCATCTGTTTTTTACAGAATGCAGTCAAACTTAGAACCTTTGTCTGTGAAATGTTATCTATATTGCAGAAAAGGTATACTAAACAAGGAGTGATGAATAAGTAGAGAATCAAAATGAGTAGTTCATCTTCATTTTCAAAGACCAATGTACTCACATGAATAATTTTAACTTAAATCCACACCAGGCATATGCTACTACCCGGGCATCGTCTAAAAACTAAGCACTCACCTCGACTTGCCTCGGTCTTCTCTCGGGAACCAACAAGCCGAGCCCGTCTTTCCCGTCCTCCTTCACATAACCCTCGAATCTTTTCGAATACAAAGGATTACTCGTCAATATCCTCACCTCCGACCTCTCATTAATCTCCAAAACCTCGGGAAATCGATCGCCACAGCCCCTCGACATCCCCACGTCAACCCTAATCGCCCGGTCGCCACAAGCGGCGTTAATCCCCTCCTCTTGTATAGTGTGTCCCATGATCATCCTCTTGACGCCAGGGATCGTTTCAAGAATGTGCTCTAACAGAGAACAGTCGCAGTCCTTAGCCTTTTCGTGGGAGAATTTCCTCAGCCAAACGATCGAATTTCTGCCCCTCACCAAGTGCCTCTCCACTTTCTCTTTCGCGCCGTTGATCCAATCTCTTACTTCCTCGTTCACGCGGTCCAGCCCGTGTACGACGTGCCTCTCCAGCAGCCCGCCGTGGGCAAAGACAGAGTCGCCCACCACGACGACGGTGTGGTTGTTCGATAGGAATCTGCTCGAGACTAAGCCGTTTGGCCTCAAAGCGATCCTACGGGCTTGAATGCCGTCGCAGCCCTCCTCAAGAACTTGATAATCGCCTTCGTTATCAACATGGCCCATACAAAATCGTCTCATGCGAGATGCTACGATTTGCCATTTTCCCCAATCGGAGAACTCTTTGTAGCCCTCTTTCGTGACGTACCTAAAATCGCCGTCCACGTTCATGATTTCGTGATTTCCGTTCATGGTGATGACGAGCCCGCCGTCCCTCGCGGCCTCCCTCCTCAGCTTCTCGAAGAAATAGAGGAGCTTTATCTCGTCCCCGCCGCGGTCGAGGATGTCTCCGACCTGCACGACGGTTGCGGACCCGCCGCACCAGCGGTCGTTGGAATCGATCAGATCGGCGAGACGCAGAGCCTGCTTGGCCTTCTTGAGGTCGCCGTGGAGGTCTCCGACGGCTATGAGGCGCTTGGGCTGAGGGAAAACGGTTTTGAAGAAGGGGGTTCTCTGGTGGACGTCGGCGCTTGGATCGGGCGGCAGGAAGATTCCGCCGCTGACTGAGAAATCGACGAATGTGTCGATGAAGGATGAGACGAGGGAAGGGAGGTTCTCGCAGTTGATTGGCGGCGCGTGCGTGGTTTGCTCTTTGGCGTCCGCCATTGTTTTGGGGAATGATTTACAATAGTGGTGCGATTGTGTTTTGGGATTTTGAGAGTGGAAGGAAACAAAAAAAAAATGGAGTTTATTTTGACTTTTCTGTAATCGTTGACTTTTCAAATCCTACTCGGGAGTTTTTTTATGACGATGTATCCCTACTCGATTTGGTTATTGGCTAACCCCCTAAATATCGATGTGGACTTGCGTCACACAGACCTGACGGATGCTTAATTGCGCCACACACTCCAGTGGTGAGACTAATTCCCGAGACCAGATGAATACTTCTCAAACCCACCTGACAACGATAATCACAGGAAATAAATCTCATGAAGACTACTCAAGGAATTTTGGGAGGAGGAATTCGATCACACGACCTAACCCACAAAATTCTTAAGGCCTCATTGGGAGTTTTCATATAAACATATATTTATGCAATTGTGAACTTGTGTTATTATATACGTGTATATTTGTATATTTTTATTCCAACAATTATCAATATAGAATATAGATGGTATAAATTTGAACAAATATAACTTAAAGCTGAAAATAAAACATATAAAATGAAAATATAATATGTATTTTCTGTTGGGGAGGTTATTAAAATATTTCGGGCCCAACGGTGTGTTGTATTTTGGACACCGCGATAATTTATCGGGATAGTACGAAAGCCGAAATGACACCGAGAGAGAACACGAGATTTTTACGTGATTCGGCCAATACCGCCTACCTCCACGGACAATAGTTTTACTATATTGAGAATATTACACGGTACAAATTAACGCTCGTGTTTAAACCAAACCCGAGACCCCTTACCCACCCGGGTAATGTATTTGTACCTACTCCCAACTACCCCTATAAAACTACACCCGCTCTCACCCTTATCCACCCGAAGATGGATAAGTTTTTCACCCTCTCAATATCTCTCTCGCTCTTAATCTCCTTCGCACTTGGGGTGCCTATTACAAATGAGCAATGGGATCTATTTATAGGCCAAACCATGTACTACTAGCCAAAACAAAAAACGTCACTGCATAGCTCATCATCTATAATTGCTCAACATTATCTTCTTAAATTAGGCATGCACATGGTGGTTGTCCATCTAGGTCATGGTTTGCACATGTTGGCTGGACCCAATAATTCTCCCCCTCCAGCCACATTCATCATCCGCCTCTTCAGCATCATCAAGCGTCCATTCCAGCGAGTCTGAAAATTGAGAGTTACCCATTCGTAAATACTACGAACGTCCATTGACCTTCCTTGTACCAGCTACACATAATCCGAATCAAGAATTCCGGTCCTACCCCACTTGATTCACTCAGCGGCCAATTCTATGTGCAACTGCCAGCCGACGATACCCGTCGACTCCGAAGAGGGACTTCGATGCAACCCCTTCCCCAGCAGGATTTCCCTTCTCACCATCGTCTTCTCTTCCTCCACGCGCGCGCGATTTACGTGAACCCATCGAAGTCGGAGTATTATATACCATACTCCCGTCCAAACGATACAAACCTCCACGCTCTTCTCCCATCAGTAGGACCATTTCCGCAACGTGCGATTTTTCAGACTCCCCCTGCTATGAAAACCCCATAGCTCTTGGAATCTAACTGGCACAAGGATATTAAATTCATACGCAAGTTTGGGACAAAGTCCCACCACCCAAAATGCGCACCGCTCCGTCAACTATTTTGATTTTCACCGTTCCAACACCGCGAACAACACAAAGATATTCATCAGCCATGGAAACCGACCCGTTTGTATTTTTCGGAACATATCAAAATATTCCTCATGGAGCTACATGGTACTTCGACCTCGAATCCAATATCATTCATCCTGAGAACGAGTGTCATCATTAGAGACTGTGAGAACGTCTCCAAGATAAACCGGGTGCTACCGCCGTTGTGGAATTTTCCTAGCCGCTCATGTCCTTCTTCCTCCAAGTCGGGCAGTTCTCCTGATGTGTCCCGGCTCACCACAATTATAGCACACCATGCCCTTCCCGCCACCCTTGAATTTGGACCTGCTGATGTCCCCAAATTTCCTGGCGTATGACCTTCCTCTACGATTCTCTCCGTGCATAGCCAACGTCCGACTATCACCATAATTTGATCGTCTCCGCTTTTTATGCGCCAAAAGAGTTGACTCTACATCTACCATCTTCTCGTCTCTTTTTCGTACCAGATGGTTGTGACCAAATTATCATCTGAATCAGGAAGCGAGATAAGAAGTAAAAGGGCATTATTTCTTCCTCTACCGACACATCTTGATCCCAAATCTCCTAGTCTTTTTCCGTCATTTTCTCCGGCTTTCCCTCGCCACCCTTCAAAGCTTTAGCCAAGCCTCAGTGAACGAGCACATCCTTCACCCTCCTCTGCCAAAGAGTGAAACATCCCGTACCGTCAAATTATCGCACTTTGATGCTGTTATTCCATCGCTATTATCCTTGCAGAGATTCAACAGCTACCGGCCCAAATAGTACTGATCAGATAATTCCCAGTAAAGGCTAGCGACCTGCCTACTAGACAGAATTACCCTTCTTAGTGAGTTCCCAGATAGAGCTGATGGGGTCACATCGGTCCCACTTATACACCAGTCACCTAGACAGAACTCACTTACACAGTACTATTTGCCACTACTCCCCAAAAACTCCACCGCCGCCGCACAAGCTCCGCCCGACGCAATCTCCCCCGCACCGAGCATCCCATCAATAATAACCATCTTGTACCGCCGTTTCTGCCGAACGGAACACGCCGCCTGATCATCTCCGTCAGAAAGTCTATCGATACAAGGCATCAACTCGTTGAACTTGGCTCCCCCGGACCGCTCAACCTTTTTGATATCTTTTCTGATGTGGAAGATCAGACACAGCTGCAACCACAGAGCATACTCAGAATATCAGTAAGGATATGCTCTGATACCACTTGTTGGGAGGTTATTAAAATATTTCGAGCCCAACGGTGGGTTGTATTTTGGACACCGCGACAATTTATCGGGATAGTACGTAAGCCGAAATGACACCGAGAGAGAACACGAGATTTTTACGTGATTCGGCCAATACCGCCTACCTCCACGGACAATAGTTTTACTATATTGAGAATATTACATGGTACAAATTAACGCTCGTGTTTAAACCAAACCCGAGACCCCTTACCCACCCGGGTAATGTATTTGTACCTACTCCCAACTACCCCTATAAAACTACACCCGCTCTCACCCTTATCCACCCGAAGATGGATAAGTTTTTCACCCTCTCAATATCTCTCTCGCTCTTAATCTCCTTCGCACTTGGGGTGCCTATTACAAATGAGCAATGGGATCTATTTATAGGCCAAACCATGTACTACTAGCCAAAACAAAAAACGTCACTGCATAGCTCATCATCTATAATTGCTCAACATTATCTTCTTAAATTAGGCATGCACATGGTGGTTGTCCATCTAGGTCATGGTTTGCACATGTTGGCTGGACCCAACATTTTCCATTACTTAACTTTTAACTTCAACATGGTTTGGTAAGACCTAAGATCGAGAGGTAGTTAATACAAGTCCTCACGACCACTAGTAAGTAGAAAATCCAAATATAATGTTAGATAAGAAAAAAAATCAATCCAAACGTGAAAAGACTGTTAGAAATAAGATATCAGAACTGATATCAAGAAGTAATGATTTTAATTCCTCACTACTATAGTAAAAAAAAAGCCTAAGGCTAGATAAGAATAAAAATTCAATCTAGGAGTACGAATTAGAAAGAGGTGAGACAAAGAGGTTACGACGATAAAACCTCATCACTATTCATGTATATAAATTAAAATATGATACAATTTTTATATACTTATGTTTGTTTGTTTGTTTTTTTTTACCCTCACATATATTTGATTTGTGAATTCAGCAAATCTACACTGGATGACTGCAGCCTTAGTAGGAATCAATTAGCTTTTTATTATTGTTCCAATAAGTTTTTTAATTATTAATTAATATCCTTTAATTATTCCCCCCATCATGTTAGAATCTCTCGAGCAACCTCGTACTTCATTAATCCTACCGATGTTCCCATATTATAAGTAGTAATCTCTTACCTATATATTGTATATTATATATATATACTATTCTTACTATATATATACACATTGATATGAAAAAGGGAACCATGAACTGAAAATTAATTTAAATAATATAAAATACCAACTCTACACAAATACAATGATGAAAATAGCATAAAAATGATCTAAAAAAGACGTTCTAAAACGCCAAGAAACTGAGTTTCAAACCCATTCCTTTCTAATTAATTACCTAGAGAAATCCTTAGCATTTCGAATTACAAAAATATCTCAACAAAACATCCTTAGTTACCATACCATTGCATTAAGAAGACACAAAAACAAAGAGAGAGGGGGGGGCTTTCTTAATTTATTTCTTACATTAGAGGGCTATTCAACATTCCTTGCCTGTTATTAATCAATCCCATAATCCCATTATTCCAAGAAAGCGACGATCTTCCGTTAGAATCGAAGAACGATGACGGACCATGATTTCCGTCGCCATTAACCTGCCATGGAAATCCCCACAAAACCCTAGTTTGGTCGTCATCGCCATGAACATCATTACCACCGCCTGCATTGTCCTCTATGCTCGGCTTCACCTCATGGCCGCATTGGATTACCCCCGCGTGATCTTCAGCAATCGCCCCCCCAACCGACGATCCGTAGTAATTATTACCATGTCGATGATCAAGAAATGAACTGTCGAATAGTCCAAGCGAAGTACTAATCATATGGCTTCTGTTCATTCCAAGAACATGATCATCAGATGATAATGACATGTTTATGGGATTATAAGCCCACATGTCGAAATGAGGACCGTTGGCTGTTTCATCGAAGAACCCTAATGGGGTTTGGCTTTGAAGCCTAGCTATAGCAAGGCTGAGGTCATCATTCGAACCGTGGCGATCGTAGGCCAACGATGATGATGATGGGATTATCAAAGGGGTGGTCATAATTTGATTATTATTAATACTAATAGGGTTATTGGCCGGTAAGATAAACTCATGGCTTCTGATCTTATTATGAGACGGATTAGAAGACGACGCCGAGGATCTTCTGTTCTTTCTACACCCTCCACCCACCGGAACATTCCGGAGAGTTCCGCCTTTGGTCCAATACCTCCGACACGATTTGCAGAAGTACCTAGGCTGTGTGAGGCTGTAGTTGTTGTAGTAACAGAACTTTGTGTTTGTTGAATCGCATCTAGGGCATTTTAGGGCTTGGTCGTCGCTCGGCCTCGGTTTTTTCTCTTGTGGCTGCGGTGGTTTTGCGCATATTAACACGCTTTCGAGAGTTTCCGAGCCCATTTCCTGCCCAAGATTATACACTTAATACTGCTGTAAGTAAGAAGAGAATTCAGACAGTATCCTTTCAACTGATTTTTAAGGTTTTTATGTTAGGTAAAGATTATATATCGTCTACTAATCACATCTTCTTAGTATATAGAAAAGAAACCCTCAATTCTTGATGGACTTATGTAATAAAATTCAAAAAAACAATATATAAAAATGAAAAAAATGAACTGATTCATCAGATCTAGAGGGAAAACAGTACAGAATCAAATACATTATTCTCAGACATAAATTGAAGTAAATTATAGTTCAAAATCTTACATGGTTTCCTCTTGAAGAGTTCATCCCAACTAACGCAACTCTCCTCTTCTCTTTCCTTAATGATATGTCTTAAAGCTCAACGATCTCTAACACCTTATAGGAAAAAGAAACAGATATATGATGGTGAGAATTAAGGATATTTCATACAGCAAAAGACTAAATCCCTACAAAGCTTATGCCTATGCATTCCATTCCATATTTAAAGAGTAAAGCTGAGAGAGAGAGAGAGAGAGAGAGAGAGAGAGAGTAATGGGTATGTGGGGCTTTGCACGCCACAGCGAACAAACTAAAGCTAATCTCTTTGGTCTGTGGCTTACATGTGACGTAGGTGGAGCTTTTGCAGAGAGACAAAGTGATTTGTATTTAGATTTTTACTACAGCCAGTTGTGTCAGAATGTGGGTCCTACCATCGTGGGGTGGGAGTACGGCCGGAGGAGCCCCGCATTTGTGGGGTCCACGTTTATATATGTAGCAAACGTTTATTTCCATGACTGAAAATGAAGTGAAGGCCAAAGTTCTAACATTTCCTTCCTCTCGGAGATTATGAAGATCAAATGAAGGCATGCAATTTGACCAGTCAATCGTCCCACGGATGACGTCACGATTTATAAAAACTAAACATGAATTAATATTATAATAAAACAAACGCCACAAATTTTTTTTTGATAAACATTCACATATGAAGTCGGTAGTATATTGAATTTTTGTTTTATATTAATATATGGACCAACATTCTTATAGGGAAATCAATGTTCACCCAACCCAACAAATATTCTTCTAACATGTCAGTGGAACGTATCACAAACAAACAATCAGTGAATCCACCATATATATATATATATATATATATATATATATATACATATACATAATATATATTTTGTAATATATTCCGATCCCATGATCGTCTTATTTGCCTCCCACATCTTTCAAAGACACGATAATGCATTTATAGGTGAGATTCTTTCTTTTATATTATTATAATTTTTCTAAGAAAAAAAAAATAAAGGTGACAATAACCATATAGTAGTAATAATCGATTCGAAAGATGTAACAACCCAACCCGTTTGTGGTGGGGCTCCACCCGTCGACAGCATTGGGACAAAACTGCCATAATGAGAGATCAGCATCAGTCAATTCTGTTGACTGCTCAGAATTATGTTGTCTTTCTTGATGAATTTTTTTTACAAATAAATAAATAAATCAAATCAAATTTCCAAAAGTTAAAGCTAGCTAGGGTTAGGGAAATGTGCCCCATAGAACAAAGGAAACAATGGGTGATATATATGCACTGAAGAAAAGGGATTCTGTCTTGGAAACAAACCCTCGTAGAAAAGAAGAAAGTTTTCTTGAAGTTTTTCACTAACATTACATTGGGATTGTATTAATTTGGGCACTTGTTGGTTGTCAATATTGGTCGCAATATTGTGTTATTCAAATATAAGGAATATAAAGGTTTTGTGATGTATATATAAATAAAAATGAGGGCAACTTAGTTTGAAATAATCTACACTATCATACAAATAAAAAAAAAAAACTGTTTATATATGGGATAAAACCCAAAATGGTCCCCTCTATGTGGATCAATTTGGTCCCCGATGTTTCGCTTGAATCAATTTAGTCTTCGATATTGTCGATTTTGTACCAATTTGGTCCTTCGTCACGATAAACGTCAATTTTAACGGAAATCTCACACGTATCTCACAAAAAATCATGTTTTGATCGATAAAATTGAAATAGTTACTGAAACTAGGGCACGAAACTAAAAATTTTTCCCAAAATTCGCAAATGAGCTCTAGATCAGCTGTTTCGTCGAGCTTCATTGACAGTAGAAGGAAACAGTACGAACCGCTCAAATCCTGCAAATATTCCAAAATTCGATCAAGTCATGGAAGGACCAAATATGTCCAAAATCGACAACATCAGAAACTAAATTGGTTCAGGCGAACATCGGAAACTAAATTGATCCATATGGTAAACATTGAGGAACATTTTGAGTTTTCTTCATTTATATATTTTTAGGGTTGGGCTCGTCGCTTATTTCTATAAAGCTCTTCGTATATGATTGGGGACAACTCGTCATGTCGGGTCTAATTCTTGGACATTGATATAGAATCTTATAAGTAACATTGTTATCTTTATAAATTATTAAAAGTTATAATTTCCTTGTAATATTAATTAAGAAGTTATATGAGTGTAGTTTAGTTTATGTTCTAAGACTGCTAGACGTAGTTGTATCTGAAAATTTTAACTATTATTGCGATTGACATTTCAATGTAAAAATGATTTTTTTTTATTTAGATATTATGAAATTGACACAACGAGCCGTATCATTTCACTTCTATCATCGTCCAACAATTTCTGATGGTTAATGACATTTCATACGGTTATAATAATAAAATATTACTGATTCATTTTCACGTGGGAGATGTTTTGTCCATCCATCATCCTATTCAATTTCTCTTTTTAAGATATATTTTTTTTTTTTAAAATTAGACAAGAATATCATTAAAAATAAATCATTTTACACCATAGATAAAAAACAACGTATCTAATGCATAGATAGATCATATTGGTTTAAACTAAAATTAAATTGTTAACACAAAAGCCCATTAAATAAGTGAGTACTTCAATCTGGGCTCATGATATGTCTTTACTACAAATGAGCATCATATAGATAATGTATTCATGACTTTCTAGTGGAATTTAATAATTTGATTAATTTACCCTATTACAATCCAAAATGATCTCCGATTTTTACCCTATGATCCAATTTAATCTATGATATTTCGCGATAACCAATTTAGTTCCTGATGTTGTCGATTTTGTACTAATTTGGTCCTTTCATCACGATAAACGTCAATTTTAGCGGGAATTTCGCACGCGTCTCACACTAAATCATGTCTATATCGATAAAATTGAAATGGTTACTGAAATTAGGGAACGAAACTAAAAATTTCTCTTCCGAAATTCGAACATTTGCTCTAGATCGTCTGCTTCGCCAAGCTTCATTAACAGTAAAAGAAAACAGTACAAAACTCTCAAATCTTGCAAACATTCCAAAATTCGATCCATACATGATTTAGTGTGGGGTACGTGCGAAATTCCCGCTAAAATCGACGTTAATCATGACGAAATGACCAAATTGGTTCAAAATCGACAACATCGGGGACTAAATTGGTTCATGGAAAACATCGAAGACTAAATTGGTCCATATGATAAACATCAGGGACCATTTTAGGTTTTATCCCCATAGTAAATATGTTTTCTTTTAGACCATTTTTATTCATCATTATCTTTTTTTTTTTTTTCCTTTTCTCTCGTCGACCTTCTTCCCATCCTCTTGGTCTTGACAATACATGTCACAACGTACATTCCGTCAATCGCCGTCGGGGTTCGTTGGAATACACCTTATGTCGCCGGAAATAGGTACCACTCGGAGGTAGACTTAATTTATAGGTTATATTTCCTAATTTTTGGTTCCTTTTTTATCAAATTATTAAAACCCCAAGATTTAATGTTGTTTACATTATCTCCATGTTTTGGGCTATGGTGCAATTCCAACTAAGTTCTAGCGATGATTTGCTTGAAAATATCATTCTTGGACATCAATCGTAGTTCCATTTGCATTATGTACTAATGTGGTGCATTTTTTAATCATTGATTTGAGGGTTTGGAAATATGGTCTCATTTAATAAATAGAGAATTCATACGAATAATGCAAAAAATTGATTTCAGTCGAATATAATTCAAAACGACTGGTTTCTGAACAAGTTAAATTTTCATACCAAATTGAATCATGATTTTAATCATGCTATTAAGAATCCATAAATCAATATAATTATATAGTTTAGTAATTCTCAGATGAACTCATATGGTAATTTGATTGTGTTCATATAGTTTTGTCTTGTATGTCGATATACAGAAAGTCGAATCACTAATGTTGGTCAAACCATTTATTAAAAAGAGAACCTCGTTGAAGATGTATGTTATATATAAATATGAAATATGGAACGCTTTTTTTTTTTAAATATGAAATATAGAATGCTTAGAGGTGTGATACGTATTCATTTTTTTTTATCAAAAAAATTATTTTTAATTAATTTCAAAATATATATTAATTGATCAAATTCTCATAATCACTCACGATCTTTACAAATTTTTTGTCTCCACAGTCCGTATCAAACATTTTCTCTTATCTTATTAACTTATATTAATTATACATAATTAAAACACACACATTCCACCCAAAAAAAAGACAGTAATAGAGAATAAAATTGTTATCCGTCTAATATTTATATCTATTCTATTTTATTATTGGTGAAGGTCATTTAAAAACTGCCACAATTGAACTGTCAACTTTTTTTATCTATTTTTAATTTGATCCTTCATTTTTATATTTATTTCGACTATACACCATAAATTATTTTTTTCTTCTGTATACTGTTAAAATAATCTTTAATAAAACTTAAATTATAATTTCATATATTAAACATTTTAAATTTTAAATAAAGCTTGAAATATATATTAGTAAGTGCTTTTAACTTTTAATAAGCAGCACCTGAATAAATATAAATTTTAAAGGAATATCTTTAATGAGAAATTGACTTTCTTCTATTAATAAATAAATATTTTTATTTTACAGCGGGGAAAGAGAGATCTTACTTTACAAGCTAAACCGCTAAAATGCCTCATTCCATTTCAACAGACTGAAAACTGACCTTGAAAGTGGGAGATACATTCACAATCACGTTGTTCAGTGTCTCTCCGTAAACCTCTTTATCCCTCCCTCACCCCTTCCGATCTACTTCCTCAGATCTCAATCGGTTGATTGAAATAATTGTTGTTAGAGCTGGAATTGTTGTGTTGATCGGAGTAGATAGATTTCTTTTTTCTTTTTTGTTTTGGCGGTGGATGGAAAATGGAGTTTATAGACAGATTGCCGGAGATGGATCTGATGCGTTCCGAGAAGATGACGCTCGTGCAGCTTATTATTCCCGTTGAATCTGCTCACCGAGCGATTTCGTATCTCGGACAGCTCGGTCTCATCCAATTCCGCGATGTGAGTAACCCTTGATCTTTGTTTGGCGCACATCTGTGAATTTGTTTTTAGGAATCTGTTAGGTTGAACTGGGTAGGAGATCTGGCTATGGATGATTTTTCAAAAAAAAAAAAATAATAAATCAGTGCATAGTTTAAATGTTTGATCACTGGGGAAAATGTTGATCATCTCTTGATGCTAGTGAGGCATTACTGGTGAATTTTAGTACTAGTTACATTCGTGTGGCCGTGCACGTGTTGGTATGTTAATGAGGACTTTTTGCCTCGTCGAATTAGTTGTGATGGGGTGACCGATGTTGTTGGGGAGTGGGAGATCATTCTTACCGACCCGATGAGGTTATATTTGAATCTCCCCAGAGGAACGACAGACACGTGCAAATTTGTAGATTTTGTAGTATTTTGATTGTACGTACTACTGTGTACGAGCATTTATCCAGTGGGTTAGGATACAACCCTTTCAGGTTGCAAGAATAAGTCCGTTGTGGGAACTTGACTGTATTTTTAACTTAGCGATGACCAGGGATACTAAGTAAAACATGGATTATTTTCTCTTTTGTTCTTTTAGGTCGGTTATCCGTTTTTACGGTTCAAAACAGTTCATATATCTACAACTGGTCGGCTAATCATTTGGTTCCTTACCTATTACGATGGCATTTAATAGAATTTTGGATAATTTTGACTCATGGCTGATGCTTTTGCTTTCCAGACGGGTCTTGTCATTTTCTTTGTAATTTATTGACACTCTTTGTTATTTTGGATGCAGTTAAATAATGACAAGAGTCCATTCCAGCGAACATTTGTTAGCCAGGTTGGTCCGTGAAACACCTTTTTACTGTATCGTCGAAAAATCATCCCCTCAAATTTTGTGTGTATTTTTGCGCTATGAGACAAGAGTACATTAATCATTGATGATTCTGGTAGGTTTGTCTTGTTTTACAGGGAGCTTTAGATTCTGATTGTTGGCCTATATAACTAGTTAAAGCTATAGGAATGTCGTTACGTGTTCATAATTAATAACCTAATAGCTTTCACGTGTTATTTTATAATGAAAAAACTCATCATTCCTATTACTCACATAGAAAATGCCTGTTTTGGGAAGGATGCATATCCTATGCGGTTTATTTGGATCTGGTTATTGTGAATTTCAGTGATGTTATATCCACCGGGTAATGTAGGGGTGTATTCACATATCCTTTAAACAACATATTCGGAGTACTTGTTGTTATGCAGCTCTTAGGATACTTGAGTTAAAAGGTGTTATTGTTATGGCTTTCATTCTTCGATATGCCTTGATAAGACGCCCATGAATTGTCTACTTGGTCACTTAATGTGCTGAAAATAAGGAGATAGAAAAAAGTTCCTGTTTCTTGCTCTGTCAATTTGGTTTCACAACAAATTGCTCACAGGTCAAAAGATGTGCAGAAATGTCCAGAAAGCTACGGTTTATTAAAGAGCAGATGCATAAAGCGGGATTAACGGCATCTCCTAATCCTCCTGCTTCTCAACCTGATATTGAGTTGGAAGGATTGGAGGTCTGTCTGTCTTTTCTGCATTGAAGTTTTTCTCCATCTATTTACTTGAATCTTAAATCACTTATTTATTTTAAGTTGTTTTTCCAACTCAGACCCAACTGGCTGACCATGAACATGAACTGATTGAAATGAATTCCAATAGTGAGAAACTGCAGCAAACATACAACGAGTTGCTTGAGTTCAAGATGGTGTTACAGAAGGTACATAGCTGCCTCTTATCTCTATTTTGTTCGTATATAAGAAAATACAGGAATTTTCTAATTTTGTACTATGTTTCACACCGTTCTTTACACATAATCCTTGTTATTTGGGTAAGATTTCACTGCTGTATTGAGAAACGATCCTGACATAATCTTTAAAAATTTCATTGAAACACAAGTACATGCAATCCTAAAACATACGTCAAGAAAAGTCAAATATAGTAATGAATGGATAAATTGATTGCTCAGGATTATAGAGTTCTTACAGTGATCACTCTAGAAACAAAAAATTGGAAGCTCAGGTTTTCTGATATCAACAGATATATGCCCTTTGGAAAACCCGAATGGAGTTATTAGTCACTTGTAGCTGGGCAGTATAAGGGCTCCCGGGTTTGTGTATCTTATAATGCATGTAATTGTATTATGAGAAATCGATGTCATTATCTCTGTTGAGTCTTGACTCTGTGTGGCATATTGTTCGACCAAAAGCTGTATTGGGACACAGTCTTGGTAAACAAGTACATAATGAGCCAGTTTCAGGACTATAAATCATAAGTAGGATACTAGCTCATGATCCTGAAAAACCTGGTGTATCACCCTTGTTGGGCATTCACTTTGTCCGTATTCCAATTTGATATGTTTGTATTTTGATGGGTTGGCTACAGGCAGGTGAGTTCCTTTCATCGAGTGGGGGACATGGAGAAATCCATGAAACCGAATTAGATGAAAATGTCCACACCCATAATGATTATGAGGATACATCCTTGTTGCTTGAGCAGGTGACCACAGTACAAACTCCTATGTGTTGATGATTTGTGAATTTAGGATAATTGTCAATTGTGAATTCAGGTTAATTTGTAATTTTCAGGAGATGCAAACTGGACCATTAAGTCAGTCCGGTGTGAGATTTATCAGTGGCATTATCTGTAAATCGAAAGTTCAGAGGTTCGAGAGGATGTTATTTCGCACCACAAGAGGCAACATGCTTTTTAATCAGGCGCCAGCTGATGATCAGATAATGGACCCTGCATCACATGAAATGGTATTATTCTGCCTGGATTACTTTCTGAGAGAAATTCCAACTGTTGTTCTTTAACAGTGAAAACCTCATTGAAACACGTTAGAAAGATAATCTTCTTATGAAGTCAAACCAAAATGAAATCTTCAACTTTGTTAAATAGATGGTCTGATTGCTTGTCTTTGTTGATGATTGGTCTAGTTGGTGCTTTGCAGGTAGAGAAAATAGTTTTTGTAGTATTCTTCTCAGGAGAGCAAGCAAGGACAAAAATCCTGAAAATTTGTGAAGCATTTGGTGCAAATTGCTATCCAGTGCCGCAAAACGTGACCAAACGGAGGCAAATGACACACGAGGTATGTTCCTGATTCGGGAGGTGTAATTTTCTGTAGTACTAACGGATGTTTGATCCCCATAAATGTTTGTACAAGATTTGATCCTTATACGTCTTGTTTGTGTAATAAATCAGATAAGCACAAGATATGTTTATGCCCTACCACCCTATAGTCTGCGAGTACTACGTGTTGCAATCATAGGCCCTGCAAATAACACCTACTCGGCCACATTCACCATGAATAAACAGTTTACTAAATGATTAAGCTATATATAGTGTATAACCTCATCTAACCACAATATTTTGTGAGGTACTACTTGGAATCTGATCTACGCTTCCTATATTATCCTCTTCCTGGTTTCATTTCTTGTTTAAGATTCATTCTATCTCATTTAACACAGAATGACTATAGTCTTTCCCGTTTGTAGGTATTATCACGCTTATCTGACTTGGAAACGACCTTGGAGGCTGGTCTGCGGCATCGGGATAAGGCTCTTACAGCTATTGGGTTTCACATTTCAAAATGGATGGATATGGTTAGCTTTAAGATGCTGGAATTATGTGACATTAGTAACTCAAATTTTTACTGTGCTAGTGAGGGAACTCATTCATTTCATGAATATCTTTTGTTAGGTGAGAAGGGAAAAGGCCGTGTTTGACACACTAAATATGCTGAACTTCGATGTCACGAAAAAATGCTTGGTCGGTGAGGGGTGGTGCCCATTGTTTGCAAAAATTAAGGTACTTTTTTTTTCCATTAGGTTTTGTGAGACTGCTAGTGTATATAAAGTTGAGTAAAGGGAATAAACGTGCAACATTGCAGATTCAAGAAGCTTTGCAACGAGCAACATTTGATAGTAACTCACAAGTTGGTATTATATTTCATGAAATGGATTCAATCGAGTCTCCGCCAACCTACTTCAGGACTACCAATTTCACCAGTGCTTACCAAGAAATTGTTGATGCATATGGGTTAGTCACTATCTTTGATAAGATTATCTTTAATGATCTGTCTGCTTTGTTACGTTGATCCTACGTAGTGTCTGGTCTTACAAGTCAAATACCACATTTCCGTATTTGTTAATTCCTTCATCTTTCGTATGCCTTAACCACACTAGCCGCACAATATATGCACATAAAGTATATTTATTTTGCAATCATGGGTTTCAGATTTTAATTTGCGTTCCAGCGTAATTTTTACCCGGTTTCATTCTAATAGATAAGCCTCTGAAACACCTGTGTGAAATTTATTTTTCAGCGTTGCTAAGTATCAGGAGGCAAACCCTGCAGTTTATACAATCATTACATTTCCGTTTCTTTTTGCTGTCATGTTCGGGGATTGGGGACATGGCATATGCTTGCTGTTGGGAGCACTATTCCTTATTGCGCGTGAGAAAAAGCTTGCTTCACAGGTTTGTAATCTAATGATCTGACGTAAGATTTTGCTTTGCGTACCTTCAAGAAATGCATGTGATTACTTGAAATGCATTTGTCTTATGCTCGTTACTCTGTTAAAGTACATTAATTTCTTTTCAGTACCCTCTAAATTCCTCATCTGTTAACTGTTTTAGTTTGTTATTGCTGATTAATTAATTATTGAGGTGTCTTTAAAATGTAAAGAAGCGATATGTACATTTGATTTTCGGTAGCTTTGGTGAGCATATTGTGAAAGATTGTAATGTCATTTTTGGTAGTTGGCCGTTTATATTGTCTGTTTTTGTTTACTATGTAACCTTTTTGTTACCAAATGTTCCTTCTTATCAGAAACTTGGAAGCTTTATGGAGATGCTCTTTGGAGGGCGATATGTCCTCCTCAAGATGTCTCTCTTCTCGATTTATTGTGGGTTGATATACAATGAATTCTTCTCGGTTCCTTTTGACATATTTAATTCTGCCTACAAATGCCGAGATGCCACGTGCAGGTATGAATTTGCGCCGATAGCTTTTTTTTTTTTCAGTTCCACGTCAACAAAGAAAGTATCATCTCAAAGGAAATGATGAGAGAAAGGAAATAAATTGATTTGATAGAAGTAACTGGAAAAGAGCAATAAGAGAATATGAAATAAAAATTGAGCCTACTGTTTGTCAGTTCTGAACGTTCATTCTATTCTTGCATATACGATGAGGTTGCGTAACGCCGAGGCTAGAAAAATCATTTTAAACTTTTCGATCTTGCAATCTTCTGGTGCTATTTTAGACTAGAAGCACAAATCAATCTCATGTATTATAGTACGCAGCTGGTGTCCACCTCGATGCTTTTCCTAAAATATTTATGCAAAGTCATCATATGCATTTCCTTTCCTTGTAGCTGCTAGACCGAAATTAAATGGTTAACTGAAGCTTATGCCTGGTTAATTTTTTAGTCCGATTTATTATTTTATGATTCTAATAGACATAACTGCATTATTTGGTGTACCTTGCTGATAATGAACATTTGTTATGCCTTGATGACTCAAGTTTGACTTTAACTTGAATGAATTCTGTATTTAAAATTTACTTTTCTGTTTCACTGCAACAGTGATGCTAAGACAGTAGGTTTGGTCAAGTATGGGGATACATATCCATTTGGTGTTGATCCAAAATGGCGTGGAAGTCGCTCTGAGCTGCCCTTCTTGAACTCTCTTAAGATGAAAATGTCTATATTATTTGGTGTTACACAGATGAACCTTGGAATTATCTTAAGTTATTTTAATGCAAGATACTTCCGCAACTCAATTGATATCAGGTATGTCATCTCTTGTCTTTCGTCAATTGTGCTATAATTTAGAAATTTCTGCACTCCCTTGACCATTACCCATTACCCTCTTTCTAGGTATCAATTTGTGCCGCAGATGATCTTCCTTAACAGTCTCTTCGGATACCTTTCTCTTCTTATCATTATCAAATGGTGTACTGGCTCTCAAGCCGACCTATATCATGTGATGATTTACATGTTCTTGAGCCCTTTCGAAGAATTGGGTGAAAATCAGCTATTCCCGGGTCAGGGTGTACTTCAGGCATGATTATATTTGCAAACTTTGTAGCGATCGTCTCATTCTATGTTAAGTAACTGATTGATCTCAAATAATTTGACCAATATAACATTATTACAGGTTGTATTGCTTCTATTGGCGGTTGTTGCTGTTCCATGGATGCTTTTTCCCAAACCCTTTATATTAAGGAGAATTCATAGTGAGGTATATTAAACGGCTTCTCGTTTGCTCTCAGACTTTCTTCTACTATGTTCATTGGAATATGTGGAACAGTTTATTTTTATTCTGTACTTTTTCCCTTAATCAGAACAAATTATTTCTCCATGAAACTCTCTTTCCTCATGCATTAATCTATTCCTTTATGATATTATTGTCTTCATCACGATATGATGCTTGTAAAAACACTCTGTACACGAACAAATTGGCTGTCATGGCATTACAGCCAAAGAGACTAACGTTACCTTTTGCATGATGAAGAGATTTCAAGGCCGTACATATGGTATTCTCAGAAACTCAGACATGTATACTGATGATGAACCTGATTCTGCAAGACTATCCCATCACGAGGAGTTCAATTTTAGTGAGGTCTTTGTTCATCAGATGATACACGCCATTGAATTTGTATTGGGGGCAGTTTCTAACACTGCTTCGTACCTTCGTCTCTGGGCTTTGAGGTAAGAGCCTTTCACTTAAATACATGAAACAGTGTTTATTAAAGGATCGCAGCGTATTTCATCTTTTTAATTTCCGTATCTGTGACAGTTTGGCCCATTCAGAGTTATCCACCGTCTTCTACGAAAAGGTTCTTCTTCTTGCTTGGGGGTAAGCTTGATGATCTTTCTTGATTGTGTTATTTGAAATTCAAATATGAGTAGGACAGTTACAAAGTCACATGTCTGAATGAAAAATTTATGCTGCAGGTACGACAGTCTTATAATTCGGCTCATTGGTTTTGCGGTTTTTGCTTTCGCGACGGCGTTTATACTGCTGATGATGGAAAGTCTGAGTGCTTTCCTCCACGCACTGCGTCTCCATTGGGTTGAATTTCAGAATAAATTTTACAGCGGCGATGGCTACAAGTTTAGGCCCTTTTCGTTTGCCGCGTTAAACGAAGACGAAGATTAGCGTATCATATTATCTCATATACTTTCCTTGTTTGAAATTTTCGGGAAAATAGCTTTTGAGAATTTTGCAGATCATATAACTCAATAGAGTTTGGTTTGGTTATAATCCGAATAGGTGGTATAATGATAGAAGAATTCATTTGTCTGGTAAACTGTTTGCGACTTGGCTTTTATTTTTTTACCCTAATGAGTAAAAGTATTCATCATCTTCCGAGTAAGTGTAAATTTCACACTGTATTTTTGCAAACATTGGAGGATTTGCAGTTCATAGTAAATTGGGAGCTTCAAAAATTTTATACATAATCTGCTTAATCCATATTTTGCTGCTCATTCTTTGATTTCACATTTTGCACAACAAACCATCTCAAATCACAATTGCAAACTTTCATATATTTTATTAACCACTTGCGTTTAAATTACCAATATGATTCAACACAAATAACGCAAATAGTTGTAGTCCAAAGTAGGAGAGGATGGCCATTCATTTAGTTCGATTGTCAAATCCAAAACATAATAAATAATCCCATGAGAAGGGAAACACAGAAAGCAGCAGCACAAATTAGAAGTGAAGCAAGCTTGGCCATCAAATCAAATCAAATGCTGCTTCTTCAACAAACATTGCTTAGGCATCGGCAAACCTGCAAAATCAAAGTGTGTCTTTAAGTGGCAGCGTACAACAAAACTAAGTAGGAATAGAAAAAAAAAAACAAAAAAAAAAAACAAAGGAGAGCTATCAATGTATATACCCCAACTCAGAGAGCTTCAGGTGAGCCTCAGCATAATCAGCAAAGAATGCATCCTCATCCTATATTAAAGGAAGTGGAATTTGCATTAGGAAAATACAAAACTTCACTCGTAGGGTCATAAACTGCATAATCTATGTAGAAACTCACGGCAGCATATTTTTCGACGAGTGGGCGGAAGGCAGGGTCGGAAAGCAGAGCCTTGTCCGATGGGAGTTGCAAAAGCCCTTCTTTCTCCCCGCTCAGAAGCTCCCTGTTTGAAGGGAAACAAAAGGGGTTATAGAATAAGAGCGAGTGAACTGATAGAATACGCATGTATACATAATGTATATGGTGTTTATAGATCTTACTTGAAGTAAGAGTTGTCAAAGATGAGAGGATTAGCGGTCCATGGACCCTCAAATCCAGAGCGTTCCTTGTGGCATCTTCCCTGAATAATAAGAGTATATATTTTATTAGACGGCCTGTCCGAATTTCATATTGATATGCTAGCAGAATAATCTCAACGCATATGACTGATATGAGTTCACTAACCAAAGTGTGGCCACCAGATAGAGCAACAATATCCTGGTCGCTAAGGCCCATTTGCTTAACGAAAACATCCCTTAGGTGGTGAGACCCTGCAACAATAAACAACGCAAAACTTTCACAGTAAAGAACTCATAAGAACATTCCACACATTAATGATGAATGATTGCGTTCACACTCACCCTTGGTAGCATCAGGCAGGCGCCCCTCAACTGGGGGTTCCTCTTTGTCCTGAGGTCAAGAAGCATAAACAGTCCGTGATGAAACTAAGCCAACGAAAATCCAAACATACATATACACAGACAATTGTTAAAAGATACATTTAGACTTCCATCAGGATCATCAAAAAAGTAACTTCACCATTAACTTGGATCGAATAATTTCCCTAAACCCAGAAGTACGCTATATCATGGAAAGGAAAATTATTATATCTATATACCGGTCTGCCTGGGTGAAACGGGACTTCAGGTCCTCCAGTGACTTCAACAGCTACAACACCAGCCAACTGTAATATATCCAACCTCAAAAAGATTCAACAGATATATAACTTCAGTAATGAGATGTGACTTGTAAGAAGTGATAAGAACCTGATAAAAGTCAGCATGGGAAATGGTGGGGAATTGCTCTCTGATGGGTTCAAGGAGCCTCAGAGCAATGTCAAGGCCATTGTTAGCAGAGTGCCCCTGCTCAGCCTTGAATCTCATCGTCCCGAAAGGACCTCCAGTCTTGCTAGCGTGGTCAAATGTGCCAGCAGAGTGCCACCTAAACACATAACGATTTCACACATAAACCAACTGAGATATAAATTAATAACGCAATACCCATGCACCAAATGCTCATAGTAACACATGATAAACAAGGCTACTAGATGTTAATACACAACACACAGCAGTTTCACACTCTCAGTACACCATAATCCTCAGATCTGAAAGTTATCATACAATCGAACCCTATTAACTTTCGTTCAAACAATCGATAGATCTGACCCTACTTACCAACACAGCAAATAACCAAAAAACGACACAGATCAGCTTATTCACCCAACAAATAGGAAAACAGTCACTAGAAAGTCAACAATCAAGCTGAAAACGATTGAAGATCTTACGCAAGGCGAAGCATGATTGGAGCACAGTTCTTCTCAGCGATGAGGCCTCTGAGCTTCTTCTTGCATTTCTCGATAGCCTTCAAGTACTCCTCGCTAACTGTCGGGTAGCTCTTCACCATTTTCACGCCTTCACTGCAACCACAAAATCAATCAAATCAAAACGCATCGAATCAAGCTTACAAACAACCATCTCAAATCAAAGTAACAAGGATTTGCAGAAAAAAATAAGTCAACGCAGCGTCGAACCTTGATAAGTCG
This sequence comes from Lindernia subracemosa, assembly GCA_028392965.1. NCBI lineage: Eukaryota > Viridiplantae > Streptophyta > Magnoliopsida > Lamiales > Linderniaceae > Vandellia > Vandellia subracemosa. The sequence goes on along the minus strand of JAQPCC010000020.1, from coordinate 2,589,795 downwards.
ATTCGTTTGCAATCCCTAAGCGAGAGTGTGGTCGTCACTAGCAGCTTGAGCTTGCTATATATATTATATACAAGGTGGAACCCTTGGAGGGCGTATTGAAAATGAACGTTGAGAGCCGTTGGATGGAGATGATCGCACGGCTGAGATTGGATTGTAATCTTCGAGGATTTGAGGGGTTGGTGCGTGCTTTGTGCGTGGGATTGTTTTTTTTTTTTTTTAGTATTATTATTTTTTAAGATTATTTTGGACCTTTCGGTTTTCTAATTAATTAATAATAATAACTAAAATGATGGAGGAAATACTTTTTTTATCAAATAATTGCAGGTCAGACGTAGAAGCCCATAGAATTGGACTTTTATATACATATATTAGTTGTCGTTTGTTTCTAAATGACTAACTTACCCCTATTTGGATTTTGTGGCTGGAACTCTTTTTTTTTTTTTTTCGAGGTATCTTTACTCGATCTGACTATGGATTAGTCCCTAAATACCAGCGTGAGCTTGCGCCACACAGACCTGACGGAGGCTTAATTGCAACACACACTCCAGTGGTGTGACTAATCGGCGTGGACTTGCGCCACACAGACCCGGCGGAGGCTTAATTGCGCTACACACTCCAGTGATAGGACTAATCCCCGAGGTTAGTGAATACGTCTCGGTATTTCCACTCGATCTGGTTATGGGCTAGTCCCTAAATACAGCGTGGGCTTGCGCCACACAGACCTGACTGAGACTTAATTGCGTCACACACTGTAGTGATGAGACTAATCCCCGAGGTCAGATGAATACGTCTCAAATCCACATGACAATGATAGTCATGTGAAATAAATCACATGAGGACTACTCAAGGAATTGTGGGAGATAAATCACATGGGAACTACTCAATGAATTGTGGGAGAGTGGATTCGATCCAACGACCTAACCTACAAGGAATTGTGGGAGATAAATCACATGGGGACTACTCAAGGAATTGTGGGAGAGGAGATTCGATCCAACGATCTAACCCACAAATCCTTAAGGTATCCTCCTTGACCACTAGACCAATACCTCGTGATATGCACTATTAAGAATATTAATTTGTGTATGGCTTTTTATATCACTTTTTTGGGCTTTGACAGACTTTATTAATTTTCCGTAGCATGTTGAGAAATAATTATTGATTAGGGAGAAAAAAAAACAATAGTGTTTTCAATTCACAAACTGTGCAAGATATTTTAAGCCATAAACCAACTGGAAGGGTATTTGCGACATTTGAGTGGACTCCTAGTGTGAATGCGTTGGGTGTGTAGGAGATTCCTTAGTTTGGTTGGTCATTTTTCCTCGTGTCCATTTCTACGGATTTTGTGGTAAAGCAAACGACACATTGCAGACTTTAACTATATCTTGCATGTTAATCTTTCGTAACATTTTACTAACTTATATTTTAACATCTGTATTTTTTTTTTTTAGAAAAAAAAATAGTAAATATACTTTATAGTTAATCATGCATGAAAAAAAAAAAGCAACACTGTCGTCGTCATTAATAATATTGTTTATACATGTCACGTTTTCTTGGGATGTCACGTAACTGTGCGAATAACAAAGGTTTTAAAGATATTTGTAAATAAATATGCGTCAGTGAAGTAGTTAGGCCTAATTTCATGTATAATAACTACATATACATTCTAATTTTTTCTTTTATATAAATAAATCATATTTAATTTTTTTAAGTAATTAATTAAAAACCCCCAACAAAAAATATTATATGAAATAAACTAAGATATCTCCTAGATTACGTGTCAGTCAACTATTGGACTGTTTTGAAAATGAATGAATACACCGTTGCATTGTATTGTAATTTGTAATTACTCTATTGCATTTAATTCTTTGCTTTTATGATATTTTTTGTTTTTGAATTTTATAAATTGAATTACTTAAAAGAAAACAATAAATAAGGAATCAGATTGTTTTCTACCATTTTAATTTAGGATCCGTTCATGTGGATAAAGGAATTAAGATTATCCATAAAATAAGAATAACTATCTCAAATAAAAAATAATAATAATTAAATCATACTTTCCCACCGACCTTAAGACCTAACCAAAGAAAAAATAAAAGAGACGTGTTCATAATATGATTGAATTTCTCAGCAAATCTATTCTATTATATTAATGGTGAAGGTCAGTTAAAAACCACTCAATTTGGTATGTCAAATTTTTTTATATTTATAATTTGATCCTTTAATTTTTTATTTATTTCTATTATATTCCACAAATTATACTTTTGTCATTTATATACTTTAAAACAATTCTTAATTAAAATTAAATTAAATTTTATATATTAAACATTTAAATTATAAATAAACTTAAAATATAAAATAATATTATATGTATGTATGTATTGGAGCGTGGGTTTGGAATACTAGTATACATGATGATCCATCCATGCAAGTGGGTCGAAGCATCCCAGTCCGACCCGGCCCGAATAATCGGGAAGAAGCCCGACCCGATTCCGCGACCCAATAAATGGTCTACGCGTCACTATAGAGGATGGCACCGAACTATCAAAATCACCAAATGCATGAACCAATAAATTAAAACGGCAGAGAAAGAGGAAAGAAGAGAAGAAACTGTGGTAACTACGTGTAATAAATCATACGTTTTTCTTTTGCTCTGCTCTCTCTCTCTCTCTCTCTGTTTTCTTTTTCAGAGGAAACAAAGGGACGTATTTGGGGGGATTTATATAGTCTGTTAGGGAGAGGGCGAGCTAGAAAAAAAAATGGGTTGTTTTCTTTGCCCTAAAGATAGGAGAAAGCAAGAAAAGAAGAAGAAAAGCAGTAATGAATATAGCAGGCATAAGAGAGATGATCATGGCCAATCGTCGCCAGGTAAATATATACATGTGAGGATTTATATGAATGGGTTCGTTGTATATCTTTATGCTTGAATGATTCTATGTGTGAAATTGTTGATTCTTGATTGTGGGTTCTTTTGATTTTCCTCAAAACAGCTGATTTTGATTTCGTATCTTATCAGTGTATAAAGATCGATTTTTGAATCCTTTTTCATTGCAATGAATGGCTGCAGTGGTGTTGTTTTTCTCCAAAGATTATGCTTGTTGAAGAGATCATTCATTATTTTTGCCTTGTTTAAATTGAATTCAGTTGTTGGGTTATGCTTTGCAGACACAAAGGAGGCCCGACATGATTATTCGAAGAAGAAAGACGATAAGATCACAGATCAATACTCCTCGGAGATTACCTCTTGTAATGAAACGACGAAAAATGCTTCTTCAGCAGATTCGAACCACAAGAAGCTGAGATCGTTCAGCTTCCATCAGTTAGTCGAAGCAACTCAAGATTTTAAACCCGAGTATTACCTCGGCGAGGGAGGCTTCGGGAAGGTTTACAAGGGCTATTTGCACGATACCGGCGAGGTTAGTCTTGTTTGTCTGAACTAAAGATTCGTCCCTTCGAATATTTTGAGTTTACGAAAGCTCATTCGTTCTTAGGTTGTGGCGATCAAACAGCTCGACCGAAACGGATGTCAGGGAATGAGGGAATTCGTAGTTGAAGTTGTTACATTAGGAAGTGTAGACCACCCTAACCTCGTCAAGTTACTAGGTTACTGCGTAGACGGAGATCAAAAGCTTCTAGTCTACGAATACATGCCCTTGGGTTCTTTAGAAGGCCATCTTCACGGTAAGATCAAAAACCACCCAACTTTTCAGACAAGACGACGAGTGCAAAAAGCATCCGCCCCTAAATTTCTTTCGTTCTTTCGTTTTTTGTGCCTTTTAGTGTCTCAGTCTGCGAGGAAGAAGCTCGATTGGAACACTAGGATGAAGGTAGCCGCCGGGGCAGCTCAGGGGCTCGAGTACCTCCACGACAAGCTGAAGAAACCGATCATATACCGCGACTTGAAATGCTCAAACATCTTACTCGGCGAGGGATATTATCCCAAGTTGTCCGATTTTGGCCTGGCGAAAATGGGACCCCTCGGGGATAAGACCCACGTCTCCACGAGGGTCATGGGGACATACGGATACTGCGCGCCGGATTATGCGATGACGGGGCAGCTGACGTTCAAATCTGACATCTACAGCTTCGGCGTCGTCTTGTTGGAGATTATTACGGGCCGGATGGCCATCGACAGCAGGCGAAGCCGAGCGGAAGAAAATTTAGTTGCTTGGGTACTTTTTTAACTTTCCAATATATACGTAAAAGTTTACAACTTTGAAGTCGTTTGGTGATTATTTATCTCTTCCTTTCCTGAAGGCCAAGCCGTTATTCAAGGACCGAAGGAAATTCCACGTCATGGCCGACCCAGCCCTCGAAGGGCGGTACCCAGTGAGAGGGCTATACCAAGCGCTCGCCATTGCAGCTATGTGCGTGCAAGAAAAGCCGAGTATGAGGCCTCTCATTGCAGACGTAGTGACGGCCTTAAATTATCTCGCATCCCAAAAGTACGATCCCACAGTGCACGGAGTCCAAGAACCCAGACGAACCCATTCTTCTCCTCCCTCTTCTTCCTCCCACAGAAGCAAAAGGCCGAGCGACGAATGCAACCGTATTATTACCGATCGAAATGGGGGGCACATTGTCGACGAAAGAATCGCCAAGGAGGAGTAAGAAGGGTCTCTTCATCGAGGTCGAAAGTTTTGGCAAGTTTTTCGGGGATTAGCTTTTTTTAGCCTTATAGCTGAGTAATGAGTGTCGATATACGGCGGTGTTTTTGCTGTTCTGTGATGATCGGCCGAGCCCGTTTGGATTTCGGGATATTAACAGATACATCTGGCACTTTGGTGTATTTGTTTGTTTGGCAAACGTTGTTCTCTGTCTTTGTAAGAAGGTACGAGGTTTTGCTACTTCTCTTTCCCTTCAGTGTACCATTCAAGTTTATTAAAAGCAGATGACTTTTCTTGAATAAAGGATTAATAAAGGTAAGGCTATTTTTTTTTTTTTTAAAGTTTGGAATTTGCGGGCTCTGTCGGGCCCAACCCGATGCTATTGATGTCCGAAAAATCGATTCACTTTGAAGAGATTCATCTCGCCAGTGATATATTGGCACATCATAAAGAAAAGAAAAAGAAAGAGGAATTTTACAAATGCTTAAATGTAAAATTGGATTTGCTTCACTTGTTTACTCAGATGCTCTTAATTTTTTATTGACTTAGAAGAAGTATAGTCCACAACGAACCTAATTCTTCAATGTACTTCTTTTTTTTATTACTAATAGTAATTTTGCCTCTGTCTATTTGAAACATATTTAATTTTCGCGCATGGGTTACTTAAATTAAATTCGATTGACACGCGCGAAATTTCCGCTAAAATTGACATTAATTATGACGGAAATACCAAATTTGTTCAAAATCAACAATATCGGGGAAACATTGGGACTAAATTGGTGGATAGGGTAAAAATTGGAGACCATTTTGAATTTTATCTGTTATCATTACAACGATGATCTAGGTCTGTATATATTCAAAGTTCAGGGGATATAAACACTACTACGCATAGTTTAAGGGGTATCTTGTAATTTGCTCCATTTTTATTGCATGGAGGGAATAGGGGTGTTCAAATGGGTGGATTATCGGTTTTCGGGTTATTCGGTTTGGGTTATTCGGGTTTTTGACACTTAGGATAACCACCCGCAAACCAAACCAAAACCAATTAAATGGTTTGGTTTTCGGGTTATTCGGTTCTCGGGTTAATGGTTTGGTTTTCGGGTAAACCAATTAAATATTGTAGTTTGTATATTTTTAATTATAATTATATAATGAATTTTTTTTATATATTTTTTATATTAAATATATAATTTTCGGGTTAATCGGTTCGATTTGGTTTGTGCGAGAGAGTAAAGTTCGTTTGAGCGATGATATTGATTTTTTACTCTTCATATAATATATAAATATATTTTAAATATAATTAAATTACTCTTATTCGGGTTTCGGGTGAGCCCCGAAATTTTTTACTCCACCCGATACACGAACCATTCCCCCATTTAATAGTTCGGATGACCCAATTAACCACCCGTTTATCCGATTAACCGAACCGAATAAGCCAAATTCAAAATGGTTCGGGTGGATAATCGGGTCACCCAAATAATGAACACCCCTAGGAGGGAAGGAATGATATATAAGCCATATATAAAACTAGTATTTGATGCATGTTCTTAAAATATTAATATATAATATTAACTATTTATAATACTTGATTGATAAAATATTATTTAAGAAAATAATTTGCGAGGATGTAATTAAAATAAAAAAATTGAATACAATTGTAATTACTCATATTAAAATAAATTATATAATGAAAGGTCAAATATAATAATTTACACACCATTTGAGAGTTTTTATACATCCATCTCGCTCTCACTTAGTAAACTAGTATTTCATACACACTCGATGCATGTATAATACCATATAAATAAATATAATATATTTTATATTTTAAGATTTATTTTTTATTTAAAATGTTTAACAAATTTTAATTTTGTGTTATTTTTAAGTATTCAAAAAGAAAAATATGATTTGTAAGGGTATGATTAGAAAAAATAAAAAATTGAAGGATTAAATATTATTTTTACATGACACACCAAATTAATTGAAAGACAATTTACATGAGGTGCTGGTTCTTAATAATAGATACTAGTATTTTTCGCACCCTTGATGCATGTCTTTAAAATATAAATAAAATATAAAATTATTTTTATAATATGAAGTTATAATATTAATTTTAATTGCAAATTATTTTTTATAATTTAAAAATATGATTTATAGAATATAATTGGAATAAATTTAAAAATTAAGAGTAAAATAGTAATTAGAATTATCATACTAAATTAATTTGATGGTAATTACTCTAGAGTGATCTTCTTAGTATAGATAGAAGTATAGATAGTAATACACCAATTTGATATTAATCAACATATGGAGGACTAATTTGCTATTTATCTACCCGCCATGCTCATTTTAGTAATTTGATCCTTTTGATTAGATCGGACGGCTCACAACCGTCTTCTTCATCGCCTTCTCTTCCAAGTGTGTGAACTTCGTTTTCTCTCTCACACACACGCACTACGACCTCTCCCTATAGTCTCTCTATTATTTATTGCATTTTCTCCTTTTAATTGTATACAAGCTAGGGTCTGCACGCGATAATATAATACTCCTCGATCGCCATCGAAAATTCGACGGTGCATTTCTTCGTATACGAGGCAAAATTCAGGTTCGTTTATATCTCTGCGATCCCGCTCCTCGGCCCTCGCATCTGAGAACGTTATTGCTGTGAATTATTATTAGTTTTTCCCTTTTGATTGTGCTTTTTTTTTTATCTCGTAGTTTTGAGTTGTTCTCGCATGTGCTTTTAACCGTCTTCGTGATGTCAGTGTTTTTTATTTTGTTATTGTTCTGCGAGAAGTATCTATTGGATTTTGTCCACTGTTCAGATTAGGGGTTTTACGTTCTGACGTGAGGTTCTGAATTATCTCGTTTCGTGGTAATTTGATGCCTTATTTTGATGTATGTTGCAGTTGGTTTGGTGATTTTTCTTCTTGACTAAATTTTAAGTTTAATTGGTGGTTTTTGAATGTAGGAAATCTGCTATTTGTAACTGTATCCTTGGAGTCCCTTGGTTTTAGATGTTTTATGCCGCTGTTGAATGGCGATTGAGAAGAATAGTGTCAAGGTTGTAGCTCGTTCTGATTCAGAGTTATTTGCGCCAAACAACGGGGATATGTGCATGCCCAGTGGCAGCAGAGATTTTCAGAATCGGAACTCTATTTCGGCCGTTGAATCAGATGAAGATGATGAATTTGATGACTGTGATTCGGGGGCTGGCTCCGACGACTTTGATTTGCTCGAGTTGGGTGAAAGTGGTGAAGAGTTCTGCCAAGTTGGAAATCAGACTTGTAGCATTCCATATGAACTATACGGTCTTCAGGGGTTAGATGATGTGCTGTCTATGGATGTGTGGAATGAGGTTCTTACCGAGGAAGAAAGGTTCGGACTCTCTAAATATCTTCCTGATATGGACCAAGAAAATTTTGTGTGCACACTGAAAGAGCTTTTTTCTGGCGCTAATTTGAATTTTGGGAATCCTGTTGGTGAATTATTTAAGATGTTGAAGGGAGGATTGTGTGAGCCGAGGATAGCACTTTACCGGCGGGGCATGATTTTTGCCCAGAGGAGGCAGCATTATCATAATTTGAGGAAATATCAGAATTCTATGGTGACTAATCTTTGTCAGATAAGGGATGCATGGGTGAATTGTAAGGGCTACAGTATTGAGGAGAAGCTTCGTGTTTTAAACATCGTGAATAGTCAGAAGAGTTTGATGAGTGAGAACATGGAAGTTCACGGAAGTGAACCATCCGAGAGAGAAGAGTCCACTGATGGTTTGTGGGGTAAAAAGACAAAGGACCAGAAGGTCAGTAAAAAAGCAGGTCGATATTCTGGATATGGAACTGGTATGGCTTCAGACATGTCTTATTATGGCAAAAAAACCTTTATCGAAACTGCTAAGCATGGCAAACAGAAGCCCAAAGGAACGCTGAAGTTAGGTGGATTGAAAACGTCTTCATCAAAAGATCAATTGGAGCCCTTTCACAAAACTAGCCATGGACTTGATATGATTTCTGGGTTTCCTGGATATGGAGTCTCTCCATATAATGAAGAATTGGACCATGAATCTGCAGCAGTCCAAACAAACAAGCTGGTCTTAGAAGAGGATGATGATAAAGAACCAATTTATGAAGTAGCTGTGCACAGAGATCGGGCTAACGATAAGATTGGGGCATATAAATTGAAGAAACATGAAGTTACAGGGGGTAAAACACCTGCAGATAACCTTATGTTGATGAGGAGCAGTACACATGCAGTTGACAGAAATAAAAACATTGATAGGTTTTCTGCTACTGACATGTTGGCTGCAACGCCATCTGATGTGAGAAATATGTATGATGGAGGGAAAAAGCATATGAAAGTTGGCAAGGGTAAGAAGTCTAATTTCTCTTTGAAAGAAAGTCGAACTGACCTTTTAGAAGGAAAAGATCCGGCATTGTTTGGCAAACAAGGCGGGTTGTTGCCTACCTATTCATCATATAAACCTAGTGAGGCTTATTTTGAGGCAAATAATTTAGAAGTTAAGTTTCAGCCAAATGCATCGCGTTACAGCAGAAGAGATGCTTTGGGAAAGAGAGACATGAGCTCATTTTCCAGGAGTGAAGAGACAGAGTCCGATTCTTCAGAACAAGCTGATGGAGTGGATGATGACAATCCCTTAATGAGGAGCAAGTGGGCTTACCCCAGTGGTGTACAGGATCTGAAGGTTGACTCACGTAAGAAAACAGTTGATCGCTTCAACCGAGATAGAACTTATGATTATTTGAGCATCGACGAGTCGCCACAGTCATATATTCGAAATCCAGAGTTAATGAAATCTGAACGGGAAGGTAAGATGTTTGATGTTGGTAGCTCGAGTATTCTGCCAGGTACTGAATTTTCTCATAGCTATTTTCCAGGAGCAGAAAATTCACTCGGTGTTGATCAAGGTCAATTTTTTTTCCCGTTGGGTAGCAATGGTCACGTTGAAGGTAACCATGCAGGCAGTTTCCGCAGGCCATCAGGCACTGGGGTTAGCAAAAAGAAAGGTGAAGTTTTTCGTGATGTTGGTCATCTTCAACCCAATCATTTGCCTGACTATAATAATTTAGAGGATGATTTATATTGGACTCGAAATCCAGCATCGGAAAATGGAGTTCCTTCTAAAAATGGGAGGAAAGACCAAATGGTTGATGTATCTGCTGGTTACCATTACGAAAGACAAGTCATGTCATTGCTGGGGTGCAACACTTTCTCAAAGAAGCGTAAAACAAGGGATGACTTGCAAGAAAATCATGATTACATGCAGAGTGACGCCAGGCTGCATCTAGATAATATCGGCTCTTCAAGGAAACGTGGAAAAGTGAAAATTGGCAATACTTCTGGTATTCAAGAGAAAGGGATATCTGAGCCAACTATTACGGAAGTGGAAGAGGAAGAAGCTAAACCACAGAAGAAGCCTTCTCCCTTAATTACTCCTACTGTTCATACAGGTTTCTCATTCTCCATCATTCATTTTCTTTCAGCTATTCGATTGGCAATGATTACTATGCTTCCGGAAGATATTTCAGATGCTGCAATGAAATATGATAAGAATGGTGATCAAGGGATTGACGAGGACCAAAACAATAAGCACGATAACCCAACTACAGATGATTCATCTTCAAATATTGATGTTGTACCTTCTGTAGTAGTAGGTGTTCCTTCTCTTACTCTTCAGGAGATTGTTACCCGCGTGAGATCGAATCCCTGTGATCCAAGCATTCTTGAAACTCAAGAACCACTCCAGGATCTGATCAGAGGTGTCCTAAAGATATTCTCGTCAAGATCCGCACCGCTAGGTGCTAAAGGGTGGAAACCTCTCGTCGTCTTTGAGAAATCCAAAAAAAGCTGGTCGTGGACTGGCCCCGTGTCTCATAATTCGTCTGGCTCCGAAGTGGTTGAAGAGGTTACATCACCAGATGCGTGGGGCCTACCCCACAAGATGCTCGTCAAGTTAGTTGATTCTCTTGCCAACTGGCTTAAAAATAGTCAGGACACTCTGAAGCAAATAGGTAGCCTTCCCCCTCCACCGTTGGAGCTGATGCAGACAAATTTGGATGAAAAAGAGAGGTTCAAAGACTTAAGAGCTCAAAAGAGTCTCAGTACCATCAGCCCGAGCTCCGAAGAAGTGAGAGCTTATTTCCGTAAAGAAGAACTCCTCCGATATCTTATACCCGATAGGGCCTTTTCTTATACGGCTGTGGATGGTAAGAAATCGATCGTGGCCCCTCTAAGGAGAGGCGGCGGCAAGCCCACATCAAAGGCCCGAGACCATTTCATGCTAAAACGCAATAGACCACCGCACGTTACGATCCTTTGCCTCGTGAGAGATGCCGCAGCTAGGTTACCCGGGAGCATAGGGACACGAGCAGATGTATGTACGTTGATCAGAGATTCGCAGTACGTTGTGGACGACGTCTCCGAGGCTCAGGTCAATCAAGTGGTCAGTGGGGCCTTGGATCGTTTGCATTACGAGCGGGACCCTTGCGTACAGTTCGACGGGGAACGCAAACTATGGATGTACTTACACAGAGATAGAGAAGAAGAGGACTTCGAAGATGACGGCACCTCGTCGACGAAGAAATGGAAGAGACAGAAAAAGGATGCTGCGGAGACATCTGAAGCTGGGGAAGATAATACGGCCGTGGCACAATCTGGGCTCGATATTGCGTCCGATCTCAATGTTGATGCCTCTGGTGCAGATGACGATAATAATAAGACATCAGAGCATGATGGTCTCAATGGTATGGATCGAATGGACGAAATTGATGCTGAGACTGGCCATGGTTCGGACCACGGTGCTAGCCGTCGTGTTACTACTCCTCCGACGATTTGGAGTGGTGGTGCTTTGGATTCTGCTGAAGATAATAAGCTGTTTTGCCGGGAAAACTCGGCCAATGAGGAGTTTCAAGAGGATTCATTCGGTGGAGATATCTAAATCATGGGGTAATTAAGTAATTTTTGAAACTTTATGATATATGGTATTTTTTCGATTATAATGTTCATATTTGGCTGACGCTTTTGTTACTACATGGTGGTTGAATCGTTTCGTTGTTTTGTTTTTTTTCTTTCTTTCTTTACAGTAACTGATCCATAGTTATATTTTTAATGAACCATTTTTTTGTTATTTGCAGGGCTTGAAAGGAGTCTCAGCCGAAGTTTGTGATAGATTTTGTTTTGAATAATTTTTGTATGATTAGGAAATAAATGCAGAGATATAGGTGCGTTAGTATAGTAGGCAAGGCAGTGCATATATATATGACTTTCTTCATTTTGGAAGTAAAATGAAAAGGCCGAATCGCCCCAGTTGACTGATCAATTTTTTCTGTCTTTTTTTCTTTTCTAAACCTTGTTGAATTATCAAATAATTGCAATTCATAATTATTTCCAATTTTGTCCTTTTTTGTCTTGAGTATAAATTAAAATCTATATAACAAATTTTTCAATATTATCACCGGAATTTTTAACCTGCGTATGGTAAGCGGAATTTGTGTGTAGAAAGTTTTACTGTGCATCTCGACATTTGTACTCACACACCTTCATTTTCTTTTAACTGAAATTTTCAATGGCAACGGGGCAGGGATCTTTTGTTTTCCACAGGTATTTGCTCCGATATGGAATTTTCTCCGCATTGGTGGGATGGAGCTCCACGTCTCGTTCCTCGTGAGAATGTGATACATTGAATTACTGCATTTTTTTGTGATCATGATTGAACTTTGTATTATTATGGAGGATGATAATTTTGTGGAATAGTTTTATTTTTGTTTTTGTTTAAATTATTATATCAAAAAGACATGACGAGAATTGTTTGTATCCGTCCCCCTTCTAGAGACGGGAATTGGTAGACCCACTTAGATCCAGATACTGACTCGGTTAACTAATTAGCATAAATCCGACTCAATAATCAACTCGGGAGAACGACTCGTATATGTCGACTCAAATTCATTCGACTTCAAATGGTCTTTAATGGCTAACAATACGTCATCTCTACCGGCAATTCATCTTTTTTATTTATTTTCTGTCCCGATGTATCCCCACTCGACCTGATTAACACTAACCTGGCGGAGGATTAATTGCGCCACACACTCCATTACTGGGACTAATCCCCATGGTCAAATGAATACGTGCCAAACTCACCTGACAACGATAGTCATGGAAAATAAATCCCATGGAGAATATTCAAGGAATTGTATCTGATCTTCTACCAAACTGAGAAGGCAACGAACTATAACTCAATAATAGTGACACACCACAAGCGAAAAGAATCTGAAATAGTCGTAAATGTTATAAGGTAGGGTGCTGAAAATATGCACACACACACTAAGGATATTAACTAACAAACAATTTCTCAATTGATTGCAGTAAGAGGAAGACGAGGGTCTTTCAACGAGGCGCCATTAGCCGCCAGCTTCGACGATTTCGCATCAGCAAATGACTTTAACAGTTCGTCGAATGGTGGCGTTCTGAGTTCCTCGATGGAAGCAATGGTCGGGACAGTGATAGGTCTCTTTCTAGGTGTAGAACAAGACGGTTGATCAACCTGGAATTAAAAAATAAAATAAAATGTGACGAAACAACGTATATATTAATGCAAGTCGCAAGATGGATGGAATCATATAATACCGTATAATCTTGCAAGAGGCATTTTCCTGCACTCTCTCTGATCTCTACGGTTTTGTGATGGTGTCCGCTGCTCAATTCCTTCAAGTCTCCGTAGCAAGGACTGATCATGGCATCGAGATCTCCACATGCGTCACGATCAAGTTGCAATGTATCTGCAGAGGGGTAAGGTTGAATTTGATATTAGTTTTTTTTTTTTTTTTTTTTTTTTTTTTTTTTTTTTTTTTTTGCTGAGTAATGAAGTAGGAGAAGATGTTTGTAGTTTTATATTCGTACGGTCGATTGATGAGAGCAGATTTTTGCTTCCAATTTCTGCGTTTTCCACAGCTGAGGAAGCGGAAGAAGAGAAGCGTGTGCACAAGGCGTTCGTCGTATCTATTCCTCCCCTAGAAAACACATAAACATCGGAATGTGTCGTAATGGAAGAAAATATCCCGAAATTGAGAACCAAATACGTTAAAATGCCAAGCAGCAGTAAACTAACCTGACTATGTCGTCAATGGAGGTAATATTCTTCTTCTCTAGATTAAGCAGAGACTCTTGAGCATTGTTCCATTGTTGAGAACTCATTGCTGCTTTCTCCAAACTGTAAGAGAATTGATTGTGTTGATTAGAGAATTTGGATATTGATAAGCATTGTAATATACAAATGAATGGGTGTGAAGTCAAATCCCCCAATAATGGAGAATAAAGCAAGGTGGCAGCTTTTGTGGTTCAAACTATTTGATGATACTAACCATTTATGAAGAACATCTTCCATGTCTTTTTTCTCACTTTCGACCAATGTTGTGTCCTCTAGGTAATGAGATTCAGCTTTCTGCGTGTAACTTCTCCATTCATCTTTGATCGAAGAAGTGTTATCTTTCATGATTGACATCTCCTGCTGTAGCTTGCTAGTTCTATTCGCAGCACTCTCACGGAGTCCATCGACTGCTTGTTGAACCTAGAGAAAGAAGAAACATGAGAAAAAAATTTGGGAGAAACCGAGTAAAACGAAACATGCGAGTAGGTTGCCAAATTGCAAGTGAATTACCAATTTTTTCTTCCTAGCATTTGAGTCTGCAAGCAGTTCTGCAACTTTTGCCAGCAGTTGACTTTCTTCAACTGCAGCACATTCCTACAAGCATAGGAGACAAATGTTTTCAGATATTATTCATCCTAGGTCAATGGTTTAGTTGGGTTTACCTCAAATTTCTTTTCAAGATCAGACAGTCTCTGATCATTAGTTGTTTGTGCATCTTGTACAATCTGAACAAAATTTGAAGCATGCCCATCCATGGTCTTGAAGAACTCCACTGTGGTTTGAGAAATCGATCTTGTGGTTTCAAAAGTTCTGGTATGAGCCTGAAAAGAAAATTAGATATTGATTTATGGTCCCTCCGAAAATCAAAACAAATTATAGGGAATTTGCCAACCTCACGCTGCTTTTGAGCAAACTGTCGTAATTTAAATTCTTGACTGTGTAGGCTGTCTTGAAGATCATTAAGTACACTATCAGCCTCAGAGGTCATTCTTTCGAAAAGCTGCAAATCGTGAACAAAATATATTAAGCATCAATTGATGTAAATATCTAACATGATTATTAGAGAAATTGTCATAAATTTTAGACCTCTTCCAAGGCTGAGGAATGCTTAGAAACTTCCGAACTCAGACGACAAAATGTTGACTGGGAATTGCCATCAAGTTCTCTGGCTATATCATCCAAAGCCTTCACACCAGATCCATATGTATTTTTTAGTTTTTCCAAACAACCTCGAAGCTCTTCAGCAGCCTTCAAATGTAACAAATGAAATGCTGGTTATAATTCATTTTCAAACTTTCTTGAGACCCTGTCAATATGCTGTATTACCTTAGTCTTTGTGGACAAGAATAAATGCAAGTCTTCTTCCATCTCTTTCATTCGTTTTTCTTGACTTGTGATGGAAGATGCTACAGTATCATGCAAGGTCTGGAGCTGCTGAGTCAATGCAGTTTCAAAATTGCGTACTAGAGCTCGGTTTCCATCTTCTATTTTGTCCTTGCGTTCTGTAAGAGATTTATGCATGTGATTGTTCATTGATTGATCATTTTACATATAATGAACTAACAGTGAATTTTGAGGGGAAAATGCAAACCAATCTTTGCGAAGAGATTGGAGACATCTGATGCAGCAGTCTCCAGTTCGGCTCGAAGCTCAACCGCTCGCTCTACGAGTGTTTTCTCTGCAAAGTTGATATCATGTAAAATGCCAAACCATTTCTGAAAGATAAGTATTTCTACCATGCCTTACTAAGAGCCCTTCATTCACTTATATCTGGTGATCATTCTGACACAATACCTAAACTCGTTAACTGAAGTGATTTACTAACAATTTTTTATGATGAAAGATAAGGACCATCTTCATGCATTCATCTGTTAGCTGGTATGAAATATGCAAAAGGAGACCTACCTGATTTAAGAAGATTGGAGATTAGGTAGTCCTTCTCTTTTATTGTTGTTTTTGCCTGTCTATGTTGTTCTTCTAGATCAAGCAATGTATGCTCAGTTTCTTGCAGCTTTTTCTGAACAATAACAAAAGTTACTTTAGAGTTCAAGAGCAGAGGAAGGGATTCAGTCCATAAGAGCAGAGAAAGGGATTTTAACGTAAGTATTACCTCGGTTTTTTCCAGTTTATCGCTTAATTCAGTGGACAGCTCCTGCTGAGAGTTGTACATGTCCTGGAGCTCCGAGATTTGCTGCTCACAAAACACAATAATGTTGTATCATTTTTCTATAACAGCAACCAGCACAAGAGATCCATAAGAAACTTTAAAAAGGGTACCTTGTCCTTGGATTCAAAATCTATTTCCATGCGCTCTATCTTTTCGGACATGGCCTGCAACATTATACACCATTATGCATCAAATTAAGTTGGAAAACTCTAATGAGCTCAAAATGATCTTAGCACCCCAATATATTTACGGTTATTTTAATACCTTTTTCTCCGCCTCTTCTTGGAGATAACGTTCTTTGGGTATGTAAATTCCATTTTTCTCTCTAGCAGCATAAACCTCTGTACATCACATGTTGCAAAAGAATTAAATAGCGTGATAAATATGCAACGAGATTCTCTTTAGCTGGTACTGCGCGTTTAATAATTCAAAGATCAAATATCACATGTAGAAACGATAAGGGGAGGAAACAAGACCTTGCTTGAGTCGATCAATTTCATAGTACAAATCTTTGATCATTGCAGATTTCATCATCTTCTGATTGACCTGCATTTACAATGGAAAACATAAAAACTAGAAAATTAGATGTTGATATAAGGAAATAGATAAGCAATCTCCATAAAGTTAAGTTTACTAACTAACCTCGGGCTTGTTTTTTATATTTTTGGCACGGTGAGCATAATCTAAGGTGTTGAGTGTCTCTTCTAAACAATGGATGGAAGGTGATATTGTGGCAATTATACAAGTCTTTGTTTTGCCACCGAGAGAATCTCTAAGCAACCTTGTTAACTTGCTATCTCTGATATTTCAAGCAACATAATAAAGAAATTCAAGTAAACATTCCTTAAACATAGTAACGACTATACAAGTCTAAAAAGCACAAGTACCTGTAGGGTACATGACCAGAATGTTCAACTAAGGAGTTTATGACTCGACCAAGTGTCAACAAGCTCTTGTTAATTTCACCTGCTTCTCTGGCTCTGCCCTACAGAATAGAAAACAATTCTTTCAAGTTACATAAAGTTATCACATTATCAGAACATCAACAGCTAGCATGCATTCAAGAAACCAAAATACATTCCACGTTATCCAACTAAGTGAAATAAATGTAACACACATTATCGAATTATATCCACAAGAGATTCTCTGCTGCTTTAGATCTCACCTCTTTAGCTCCAGAACGTGATATATTCTCTGAACCAGCAAGGTCAACTAAGTTCAATTTCCCAGATTTGATCATCTCCTCTCCATCTGGAGTACACTCCTTAATGTGAATGGTGATAGAAAATATCGAATGTGAACGACTGCTCTGTTTATTGAGCAGGGTCTCAGCTGTTTTCCTTTTAGCAGAACCTTTTTCCAAGATCTTATATATTTCATCAGCAGTTGTCACAATTTCCTCCTCCAGCCCTCGAACAAACACTCCCCCTTTTCCATCTTCCATGAGAGCTATTGGTTTCTTTGACTTATCTTCTGGAAATTTCGAAGTTTCTTCAGGAGCCAAAAGATCGGTTAGTTCCTCGTTGTATAACTCCAAGAACGTGACCTTCATGTTGTACTCTGCACCCTGAACCTCTAAAATATCGAAAATTTGTCTCACAGCTCTAGGAATAACACCAGCATCGCTTGGGAATTCACCATTCTGAACGTAAAGAGAAGATGAATATATAAGATAGAGACAGGAAAGTCACGAAACATCATCATTAACGGAGCTAATAATACTTTTTTTCTTGATCCACCCTCCATCGTGTATGTCTTTCCAGTTCCTGTTTGTCCATAAGCAAATATTGTGCAGTTGTAGCCTTCCAAGACTTCAAACACTATTGGGCTCACTGACTGGTGATACAAATCTTGTTGCTTGGATGATGGACCAAAGACCTGAGCAAAACCATTCCAAAAACTCTCTCATAATCAGAAACAGTGCATCAACGTTTTACCCATCATAGACCAATCTGACAAAATCACAGCTTACATATATGTCCATAACTGCTGAGGATATGAAATGATATCCACCAGCTTTTACTAAAATAAAGAATCCAGACCTTCTCTATTCGGAAACTTCGCTTACCCATCGTCCAAGTTCCCAACAAAACCTCGTAAATATCATACAATATATTCACAAACCTTATCAAACACAAAGGTCCTATCAATCTGCTTATTAGCAATGTTCTGAACCGCACAAACTTCTCTCCTGCTCTCGTTGCAAGAAACAGCTGTAGGCGTACGTAATCTCCCCTCTTCATCACTCAACGGCCTGCAAAAAAAAAAAAAAGAAACAAAGTCGATAAACACAAAATATCCTCACAATCAGAATCGAAAACTGCAGAACAACGTGAACTTATTACGGTACCTGCATCTAACAATGACCTGAACATTAACACCTTTCTCCTTATCTTGCTTTCCGCTCAAACTACCATCGCCGGATCTCAGATCTCGCGTTGCCTTATCCGTCGAACGCGGCGTTCGCGATGGAGACGTAGGAATGGCATTACCATTTACACCATTCCCTCTCCTCTGAGCAGCCTCCATTCTACCAAGCAACAACCTATTTCACCTCTTCTCCTTCTTCTTCTTCTTCTTCGGTCCTGCACAGAAAAATCAAATCAGCTCAATGCCTCATTCGATCCGAGATTTTTCAGCTGGAAACCACAAAAAACGGAAAACGCACCTTGTATTCAACCTTTCACACGCCAAATGTTGATAAGATTTATTATATCTACTCAAATGCCGGCCGATCGCTGATTCCAAAAAACGACAAATCAAACTCAAAAAAAGCTTATAAACAAAAAACATCAATGGCACATGTAGCAACGTACGATTGTCGATATATAAAAAGATAAAACGTATACCAACGGAATCTCCTAATCTGGAAATGTGCGTTCGAATGGTGCTTGAGGAGAGAGACAACACAGTGACCACAGAGACTGTGGCTTGCGTGCGTCTTCGATAAATAGGTTGAAAAGTACAGAGAAAAATACAACTTGCATAAAAAAAACAGATGGTTTTGAGAATAGAAGAAGGAAGCAAATTTGTAGAGATAATATAATAATAAAAAACAGCTGTTTGAGGAGGAGGTAGCTTTTCAAATAGGTGTACGAAGCTGAGGCTCGTTTTTTTTTTACCGTTATAAGGTATTACATGCTTTTGGAATTTTTTTTATTTTTTTATTTTTTTTTTGGTTAAGACAAAATGGGTTTTTAAGAAGGAAGTGTTGAGGTGATGCTTTTTAAATTTCAAATTTATTTATTTATTTGTATATTTTGTGGATGTGAAATGCGTTTTAGGTTAGGGGTAATTAATTTAATACAACTGTACGTTCGGCTGGCTTTTTTTATTTAAAAAAAAAAAGAATTAAAAGATGTCAAGATCCTAAATGAGATGCTAATAAAGAACTTAATAATTAAACTCAATGATTAAACAATCCCTAATTTTATCAATGACTTAATAGTTAATAAATGAACTTTTTCTATTGTAAAAAGGTAGAAAATGCCATCATTCTTCTCATGCGATCTCATCCCATATATGGAAAATTGATGTTCTTGTAGGATTATTATTTTTATTTCATTTCATAATATAATAGAGTACATATAATGTATGTACACAATTTCTCGTGTACGTATGTAAATTAAATAGCCCATTTTTTTCCGTGGGAAAGAGTAAAATATGTCGGTTTCATAATTTGGGATGATGAGGAAACATAACTTTATGTGGAAGGTTCTTCTTCCCTAAATGCAGGTGAAATAAAATAATATAAAATATAGACAAAAGATAAAGAAAGCTTGTGGACAATAGGGGCCTCAGTTTCATGTCACTAATTATATTTAATAAAGTCCTCAGAATGGAAATACAGATAACATAAATTCGTATAATAATGTAATAATGTTTCTATTGTATATAAACGAGTATCTCATTGACAACGAAAGATTTTCTACTTCATTTGATCCCATTTGCATATTTGAGTGAAATCCAAGCAAATTGGTTATAAATATTTGATGAAGAGAATATATCTTGTCATAATTAAATAAATAATAATATTAAATTTTAAATTCTTGTTTTTGGCAATTCGGAGAATCCCTGCTGAACCAATTATGGGATTGCGCCACACACTTGGATGATGAGATTAATTTTCCGAAGATTATGTGAGTAGGTCGCACTCCAAAACCAGCAACGACAATCAAAGGTCGCTAGAAAGATTCAAACTTGGAACATCTGATTTGAAATCGTCAGTCTCATCCGCTAAATTGCCCCTATGTGGACAAATTCTTGTTAGAATATCAATGATGTTTTTCAAGGATATGTCGGGGGTGGCCGAGTACTTGATTTCCTGAAAGAGATAATGAGCTCTATATCCTATTTGATCTATTTGAAATTATTGTTCCACTCATACTAGCGTATAATGTCCTTGGGTTGGGTCTAACGGTTTGGGGTTGGTATTCCAACCTCTTGGTTATGGGTTCGAATTCCATGACTATGGTAATAGATTAGTATGTGAATTTGTGATATATTCATATGTTATAGAAGATTAGTCTCATACTCAGAAAGAATGGTGTAAGCTAATAGTCAATTGTGTGCAAGGACATGACACATGGACCACACTCAGAATGTGTAGTGTGTGGCGTAAGCTCATAGTCAATTATGTGAGCATACTCTTTGGTCGAAAAGAAAAAATTAGGAAGGACACATGAACCAGCAAAATTACTTTTACCATTACTTTTACCACAAGTGGAATATCGTTCCGTAATTAACAATAAAGTTCAATTTCTATTCAAATTGAACATAGTTGAGAAGGTAGAACTTATATTTTTTTTTTTAACATCATCCATCGAAGAAAGAAAAAGAAATAGTGAATATGATTGATCAGATACCACATGGCCATACCAATACTTGGATAATTTTAAAAAAAGGGATTAAGATTTTACCCAATTAAAAAAAATGGATTTTGACTTTTTTAATTAAATAAAAGGGATTGAGTCGATTATGTTAGAATTCATTTCAATTCTCTCGATTGAATCTCTGGTTGAATGAAAAAATGTGATTTTAGATGATTTCGCAACATGTTATCGCATGGGTTCTTGAGTATTCGATGTATTAAAGCTGAATCGGGATGAATTTTGTGTTTTTGAGTCTGTAAAATCGAGAAATCTGATGAAATGAATTCGATTTATTCGAATTCGAATACAATTCGAATTGTATTCGAATTCGAATATAATTCGAATAACAATTCGATTTGTTATTCGAATTGTATTCGAATTCGAATAATGATTTTAAGTTGAGGGTATTTTAATAATTTTACAATCAATCCCTTCCATTTAATTAAATTACACCACGATCCTTTATGTTAAAATAGCCCCCAATACTTACTCCTCCTAAGCAACTGTGGATTGTGATGGATTGGTTCTTTACTTGGACAGTACTCTACTCTTATATACATACATATATATATATATATACAATACATTTCAGTGTACTTTAACTTCTTTATATTTTCTGACACAAAAACGATGAAGTTACATAAGTTCACAGTATTATTATGCTCTGCAAGCTCAACGTGACTCAGTCTTATCCTCAGCCAAAAAAAGGAGCCTTGGCCCTCAAGCTCACGTACTAAGCACTAACAACCACGTGATTCTGATCTATAATTTGTTTTAAAAATAATATTTAACTTTTTTTTTAAAAAAATAATTATTAAACTGGCCAATTTTTTTTTATTGGACACTTTCGCTATATCCACTTGCAAAGCCCAAATACTAAATAATACAAATTATTTAATTGGCCAAATTAACGAACATGCATTCCTATAAGTATATAATATTACCTTATATTTATTTGTAAATATCTTAAAAATTAAGGGACAAGTACACTTAAATCCCCACATGTCTAAAATGTTTCCACTTAACTTCCCATGTCAGATTTTCTTTCTTTAAAGGACAAAGTGGAAACTTTTAATACACATAAGGACCCATTTTTCTGAAAAGACCATTTCACCCTTACTTTTTATTTTTATTTTAATTTTTGTTCTTTTCTTTACTAAAACAAAACGTTAAAGGAAAATAAAAAAAAGAAAATAGACAGAAAAGGGAAAAATCATGGGGAAAATAACGAAACCAGAAAGAAGGAAACGGGGAAGAAGAAGAAGGTGAATAAGAAGAAGGCGAAGAAGAAGAAAATCAACGCCGTTTTCTCGATCCAGGCCAGTCCACGTGGATTTCTCAACGAAGAAGAAGAAGAAGGTGAATAAGAAGAAGGCGAAGAAGAAGAAAATCAACGCCGTTTTCTCGATCCAGGCCAGTCCACGTGGATTTCTCAACGAAGAAGAAGAAGAAGAAGACAGAGAGTCGGGAGAAGAAAGTTGGGTTTTTACAGTCCAGTCATGCTCATGTTTATTCGATCCAAGTAAATCCAGCTTGGGTTGCCGGAAATTAAATCGAAATTGTCTCTATTTTTCGTGGATTTGCTCGATGTACGTTAGTCATTAGTAGGTTCTCCGCACTTTGTGGGTTTGCTTGATGTAGGTTAATCCCAATTGATTGACTATGCAGATCTATTTCTTACTTGCATATTAATGGAAACCGTTTGTTTCATGAATCTAGCATCTCTTCATTCTTTGTCTGCACTTTTCTTTGGGGATTTCTGTTTTAGTTATATTGTGCTTGATTTTACATATTTTTTATATAGTACCAAATTTATTTATGCTGTGTACTAATTTACTTGTTATTATTGTACCTATTTACTTATTATAACGTATATTTTTATGTTCTGCAGCAGTTTCTAGTATTGGGGCTTTTTACTGGTTAATTATTGGGGGATATATTAGTAGATGATGGATATGGATTGACTCGGGTACATGCTAGCATACAACCTATCACCATCGTTCAACTGAGATGCATCAGATATGATAGATTAGTAGATGCTGGATATGGATTGACTCATTTGTTGATATTTTGGGTCATATGTTGCATATAAGTTTATTCTTTGTGGATATTTTGATTCGAACATGTTTTTGTGTGTTGGTGTAATGTCGGTGGATGTGTTATGACAAAAAGTTGGATTGTTCGATTGTTATGGCTAAAATATTGTTTTTTATGCCTAAATTTTTTTCTACGATAACAATGTTAAAGAAGGTACGCTAACCATTTGTACAAGGTACAATAAACTCCAACGAAATGGTACGCTAAACGTATTAAAATAGTACATCATATTAACATCCGTAAAAAAATGATGAAAAACACAAAAAGTCGGCTCTTGTCAGGAACGAAATCTGATATGTCAGAATTCACTTCATATCATATTTGATCGAATAACCCTTACACTAATAGCTATATATTACAAACCATAAGTATCACTAGAAGATGATGAACAATGTTAGAACAACTTGCTACAACATATATGTTTGTTAAATTTAAAATGCTCAACTTATTATAATTGTTTTTGTTTAATATTCTATTTATTTATTGTTTTTAAGGCATCACATTTATTAGTTGATTCTCTGGACTCGAAATTTTATATATGTGGACCGATAAACTTGGTACAGTAACAGTACATATCCTGGTACGACAAATTACATAAATTTGGTACAGTATAAATCCACAATAAGATACAGTCATAAACTGCTCAATGGTACATTATACACGCTATATTTGGTACAACTTATTCGGGTAAGTATTTTTCGTCACGTTTTACATTAGTTTCGATGCAAAAACACTATAGTATACGTAAATATATTATAAGTTTCATTTCGTATCATATTTAATGAGTTAACCCTCAAAATCGTGAATTTGTAGTTTAAACTCAAAATTCAATAGTAAGATGTTGACACAATAATCATTCTATTATTATGAAACTTGGAGTTTGAAATACAAAATTATTCGTGTAAGGGTTAAACCATCAAATTTAATACCAAGTAAAACATATACTATATATACGTATAGTAAAATAGTTTCGCATAAAAATTAATTCGAATTGCGACGAAAAACGCTTACCCTAATAAGTTGTATCAAATATAACGTGTATATTGTTCCATTTAATAGCTGTTGACCGTACCTTGTTGTGGAGATGTATTGTACCACATTTCAGTAGTTTGTCGTATCAAGATAGGTACCGACACTGTACGAAGTTATATTTGCGCCTTTCTGACAGGAGGATCTTCTGTACATATCAGATATTTATGTGTGTGTCAGAATATGCAATACCAACTTTTTGTATTTTTCTTTGTTTTTTACCAACTTTTTGTATTTTTCATTGTTTTTTTACGGCTATGGATATCGTACTATTTTAACGCGTTTAGCGTACTATTTAGCTCGTGTTTGATGTATCATGTACGAGTGATTACCGTACCTTGTTTAACAGTGTTACCGTACCAAAAGTTCAGGCATAACGAATAATATTTTAGCATTTTCAGTTCAAATTACAAGCTAACTTTATGCAATATCCAACAAGCAAACATACTCTCCAAACAAAAAAATAACATCCAACAAAGTACACCTATAATAGCATCGTCCTCTTCATTCTCTCCCTCAAATATACAGATATTCGCTCGTGTCTTACCACTACTCGACGCTCACCAGCAACATCATCTTGTGCCTCTGCACCAATCTCATCACAAATCTCTGATCATCACCATTCTCCTTCCCAGCCCTTCCGAGAAAACAGTGTCAATATTCTCCCCAAATCGAAACAAATTAGCATCTACATTACATTGACGTAAAAGTGCAGTCAGATGAATGCGAGACTTTAAACATGTCTAAGAACAAATAAAACGAAGTCCTCTTTATGGCTTTAAGTTGCTCATCAGTCGTCTTATTCTTTATATCGGTCATCTTCGAGCAAAATAAAGAAATATGATATAAAGTTGATATTTTGCGACATTGATGCATAAGCGAAAAACCACAATTGCAACATAATGAACAATACCATTCTGTTCAACATGAAGTATCAATCTACAAAAGCATACCGTATCAATTTAAAATATATTCTGTACTAAATTTGCAAGCAACCTGAACCAAAAATTAGGCACATAACGTATTAAAAAAACGAAATCCCTAATTGCAAACCTAAAGCACACCAAAACAAGCAACTCATACCCAATTTAAGCTTAAAAAACCCTAATTTGACAACAACCTAAAACCCCTCAAATTAAGCTTAAAATACGCAATAATCGAGACCTAATAACTCGAACTGAGAACTAACGACCCAAATCGAGTAATAGTCGAAGGCTAACACAAAAAATAGTGATTTTAGATAACATCGATGATTTGTTCAACAATTTGGGCCAATCTATCGAAACGGAAACAATACATACCGGGATTAGGCGAGAGAGGTGATCGTTAATAGGTCCTTCGAGGTGATGATTTTTTATGGGTGTTCGATTTTGGCATTAGATTTGGGAGAATCAAAGTGAGATATTGGTTCGATGTTGGTTAATCCCACAGTGATTACGTTTTCTTTCTTGGTTTTCTATTTATATTAAAATATTTGGTAAAATTGTAATATTGTAAGAAATGAAGGGTATTTTGGTCCATTAGGTCCTTAAATGATATAAAAGTTTGTAGTTGGTCCTTAAATGATATTTTTTTCTGACAAGAGAGTTAGTTGATAGATAATTTAGCTGATATGGATTTTAATGATATTCTCCCTAAAATTAATTTGTGAGAATAAAATAGAATAAATCATAAAATTATGGATGAAGTTATAATTTGGCATGACTTACCAATTAATTTGAATAATTAAGAATAAATTTATAATTTGGCCTGACATACCAATTAATTTGGATAATTACTATGTACCCATAAGCCTTAATATATAGTATTTGACTTATCAATTAATTTGGGTAAATAAAGGTAAATTTATAATTTGACTTGACATACCAATTAATTTGTGGAGTTACTACATATACATGAACCTTAATATATACTAATAATTTTTTTGCACATCTAATGTGTGTCCATTAATATATAAATATGTACAACATTATTTTTTATATTTTAAATTATTTATAATTCAAAATATTTAATATATAAAATTAAATCATTAATTTTAATTGTATATAATATAAGTATTAAGTTAAAAAAATTAATTAATAAGGGTATAATTGAAATAAAATAAAAATTTGAAAGTAGTATAGATAGATAATACAAAAAACACTAAATAATAAGATGCATTCTTGACAGCAAAAATTGGGAGAGTTTTGTTAGAAAATAGAAAATGACGAAATTAGCCCCCAAACCCATAGAGGGTCCTTCCCTGCCTCTTCAGAGCGTAGACGACGTCCATGGCCGTCACGGTCTTCCTCCTCGCGTGCTCCGTGTAGGTAACGGCGTCACGAATGACGTTCTCCAGGAATATCTTGAGGACGCCGCGGGTCTCCTCGTATATGAGGCCGGAGATACGCTTCACGCCGCCCCTCCTCGCCAGACGCCTGATCGCCGGCTTGGTGATGCCCTGGATGTTGTCGCGGAGGACCTTCCTGTGCCTCTTGGCGCCGCCCTTTCCGAGCCCTTTACCTCCTTTGCCTCGGCCAGACATTTTGTGTTGACTGCGTAATTTCGTCGAACAGTTTGTGTGTGTGATGGAAGGTGCTTTGGTAAGGGAAGCGAGGGAGTGATGTGCATTTATATAAGAGGGTGGGAGGTGTGGTGTGAGGACGGATTTGAGAAGATCGCGGTTTTGTGAGGAGTGCTTTGGATCGTTGATTATTTTTTTGTGGACGGTTGAGATGGTTTGATTGGGATTAGTGCGGATAGATGACGTGGCGAAAGGATTTGGTTTTTGGTTTTGGGTTTAAATTTTTGGTTTTGGGGGAAAAACACTTTTTGAATATATATGTTTTCCCGCTGTTTGAGTTCATTTCCTGGTGTTGAAAAAAACGTTACACATTTCAATTTTTTTTTTTTTTTATTGTTGTTGTATTATACGTCTTTGAGCTATTAGTCCTATTTTTTAACTACAATTTACAAATATATATATATATAAATATTTTTATAGTAAAATATTTATTTAATATTTATTTTAAAAATATTATTTTAAAAAAAAATCCGATATATGGCAACAAATCGTGACCAACGGTCCACTAGTCTTACGGTATGTTTGTTGCAGGCTTGAGAGTGGTTATATGTCGTCGTAAACGACCTCTCATAAATACCACTGCTTGCATGGTGATGGTGGTCTCCTGTTGGACTGCCCCTTGTTAATAGCGGTGCAATGGATTTCCGAACGTTTGTAATATCAATCAAAGATTATTACTAACTTTGATTTGTTGGGTATATGTCGTACTTGAAAGTTATGTCTAAAATTAATGTGCAGTAAATTGAAGAATCTTATTACTTTCCATAATATGAATATAATAATATGGATCATATTACTTTCCATAAATTTTTTTTTATGCAATTAAGCTCTTTATTCCATTTAGGGCACGAGCCCGGTCAGCCCAACGGGCCTGTTGGCCAGGTAAAAAAGCCCGCTCATGTTTGGACTTAATAAATTTAGGCCTTAATCCAAATTTTTTTCAATTATTTGTGATATGCAAATTTATGAGTTAATCTCTATATAATTTTAACACATTTTTTGTTTAATTTATTGTTCAGGAAATAACCTCGTGAATAAATTTAATTAGTCGGTGATATGGACAATGAAGTTTATTATTGGAGTATCCATATCTCATACTGAATGCAAATGTAAAAATAATTCAAATGAAGCTATTTGGTCTATTATAAATTAAAATTCAAATTTTAATACGAGTAACATTTTAAAATGATTTTAACAAAATGTGTACTGATATCATTTCATTTCATCAACAATATATATATAACAAATTAAATAAAACAATATAAATTCCATTTATCTACAATTGTTTTCATGTATATAAATAATATTTTTGGGTCCCACTGGTCACAAACTCACAGCAATTGCCTTTTATATATATAATATATATATATGACGTAATATATATTTTATGTATATACATTTATCTACAATTGTTTTCATCTCCTTTATCAGTCTAAGAATTACTCCCTCGCCCTTAAATCTAGTCTTCGCTGTTCGCAAAATTGTCTCTGCAATCTTCGATTTTGGCTCGTAGATCCGCGCCGTGTTAAAGGTCAAGCGACACTTCCTTTTTTTCCCTTAAATTTAACGCAGTGGATTCTGTAGTTTTTTGTTTTTGTTATAGGGTTTTTGTTACCGCAATTGATTGCATGTCTTATCAGCTTCGATCTTTTGCTTATTAATCTTCCTTACTCGATGCTGTTTTAGTTTCTTAGTCGGTGTAATGGTTGGATGCCCTCTATTTCCTTGGGCGTAGTCTCGGTTTGGGAGATTTAGTTTGTTCATCCGTGACGCAAGTTAGTTTTGTATGATTTTCTATGTTTGTGCCTGTAATTTTATTGAAATTCGTTCCTTTTCTCCTTGTATGTGATGTGGTGGTGATTTCCCCCCTTTTTTGTGAGAGTCATGGTGCAATTGGGACTTAGTCCTGGAAAAATTTGGTTCCTCGAAGTTGTTTTGGGTTGAATTATGGAATGATACAAATAATTTGGTGCGTGATTAGTGGAGTTGGTTTCAGTATTTGGGTACTCTTGTTGCAGCTGAACTAGCTACGTGATAGCATACATGTTTTCTTTATTTATTACATGACGTTACTTCGCCTTTTAGTGAAGCAAGGCTAAAATGTCACTCCTTACTGATTGGTCGGTTATATGACAAATTGCTGGCGATTTATTCTTTGAGGAACATTATTGTCCCTTTTTTATGCATTTTGTTCGACGAATCACCTGGCTGGGTGGTTGAAATCGATTAAATAATGCCTGGAGATCTCTTTCACCCTAACTTAGATCCTGTAACATAATGACTCCATGAAATGCTGCCAGACATCAAATCACCAAAAGGACTTTTTCACTATAGGAGACAAAATGCCTAGATTTTTTTCATTGATTCAATTCATGCACATTTTCTAAATTGTCAATCAATTATTTTGGCCCGCGTAATGAATAATGATCTTTTTTCAGTTCCAAAAACCGCTGTATGTTTTAAAACTATAATTTGAACTGTTTTAGACTTGCTGCAGAACTTAAAACCTGCATTCTAGTGAATAGTGGTTATGGAAAAAAAAAACAAAGAGCAGTGTTAAGTGGCCTGTGTTTGCATTTTGAAAGCAATTCTCAATGTGCTAGCTAGAATATCTGCATTGCTTCCAAAAAATTGTTGTAAAGATATATGTCAATGTTTCACAATAGAACTGGTTATTGCAGATCTGATTCCATTTCAATGTTTTCTTGATTGTATACGACTTTGTAAGAACATTAGTTTTTTTAATGAAGGGCAGGTGCTTCCCTTTGTTTATTCTCTCAAATAAGTTGTTGCCATAACAAGAATGTATATCTAGAAGGACTTGGGCCACTGAAAAAGGCTTTTATAGAATCCTACTTGGTTACACATGAGTGTTTATCTGATGACTATCTATTACATATGATAGTCACTTTGTACACCCAAGATTCAAGCTCTTTGCTTATGCCATAATGGCCACTGTACTTGTGATGGCCTTATTTTCTGGCATTTTTTCTATATCAGTATCCCAATTTTAAATAATGTCATTTGAAGCTTTTCTTATTTCCTAATTTTCTGACTGGTATTATCAGGATCTATTTTATTGCTGTTCTTATAATGTTTTCCATTTCAGATTGCTACCCTCACTGAGTAACCTGATCTAATTCTCTACTAGAATTTCTGACGGTTGGGGAAAGGAAGCTGCTGGGGAAAAATTTCTCCGTATGACCGTTTGACGTATTGGCTATGTCTGGGCTCCTTAATGTACTATCCTTTACTTAGGCAAAAGTTTATAATTGAATTACTTATAGATAGAAAGTTCTTTAGTTTTTTTATTTCTTACTTGGTTTGTTGACTTTTCATCACATTTCTGCTTTTATTAGTTTTCATCTTGTATACTTCTATGGCATTTACTTGGGTATTCACTTCCCGAGTTAACATTTTCTCTCATTAATTGCAGTCTTCGTTAAATGGATCAACCTCGAGTCTACCTGAGAGCACAGGACGTACATTTTCTTCATCATTTTCTGCTGGTGCTGGCTCTCCTGTATTTCATCACACTGGTGAGTTGTTTTTTGGCTGGATCATTGTAAATTCACTCTGTATATTTTATGTAGCACTTCCGTTTCTGTAGGAAATATGCAGGGACTACATAATATGCATGGAAATTTCAATGTACCAAACATGCCTGGAAACATTGGATCAAGAAGCACAACCATAAACAACATTCCTTCAAGTGGAGTGCAACAAGCTGCTGCCAACCTTTCTAGTGGACGATTTGCGTCAAATAACATGCCAGCTGGATTTTCGCAGGTTAGAACTTAACCTCTAAATATTTGAAGGTTGTGCTGTTGAAAATGTAGAAATGGAGAGGCTTGCTTAGTAAGCCAAAACTATGAAGGTCTTTCTATATAATATCTGTTTCCAATTTGAATTTTCTAGATCACGGTTCTATTGTTTGTGTTGAAATCCGAACTCCATTTTCTGTATTTTCATTGATGCAGATGTCTCACGGTGGAGGGCATGTTCATTCTGGAATGGCAAATAGAGGTGGTGTGAGTGTTGTTGGGAATCAAGGGTATGGTAGTAGCAACAGTGGTGTTGGTGGTTCGATTCCTGGAATTCTTCCGACCTCTGGCTCTATTGGTAATCGGAGCAATGTTCCTCTTGGTGTTTCCCCCGTTCTTGGAAATGCGGGACCACGTATTACAAGCTCAGTGGGAAATATCATAGGTGGAGGTAACATTGGGAGAAATATGAGCTCAGGTGGAGGGCTATCTCTCCCTGGTCTGGCATCTCGCTTGAATTTAACTGCCAACCAAAATCTTAATGTTCAGGGGCAAAATAGACTGATGGGTGGCGTGCTTCAACAAGGTAATATTTTTATTAGCTAGATTCATTCTTGATGTTTTGTTTGGAAAGGTTTTCTATCTTGATGTAATTTTAATCAATGCTACTTATATCATACTTGGTGTTTATGCTTGGTCTTTTTACGATATAACATTGTACGCTGTTATTGTTTCCCTCTGATATTTGTGTTTAAAATAACAAGAAAGTGTTGTATGCGATGTTAACACATTTTGCAAAAAGAGGATATATGCGTAAGAGCAATGTTACCATTTTGACGTTTTTATTTTTTGTTGCTGTGGGTTGATTAATATCTCTTTCAACTGAAACTGTCCCCTAAATTATAAGTTACCTTTTTAATTTGAAAGAATCTCTTTTCAATGTAACAACGCTTCCTGACAATTGGATATTTTTAATTGATAGCACCATATTAAAATGATCAAAACTGTGTCTTTTCATTGATGGATATACGTTAAACCATTTGCTTTTCTCACTGATAATTTATTTCTGGTGGAACGTTATATGTATTTTGCATCTTTTAATTTTGGTACCTGATCTCCAGCATTTGGCTGGTTTGAATGGTTACTCTTTGGCTTGGCACAACTTACTCTTTTGCTTATATTTTACAATGATAATCCTTTGAGTTGTTGGAGCACTTGAGTTCAAATTGTTCAAAAACTTATTGTTTTGACTGGAGTATTCAATTGGTTCAATCACTTTGGAATTAGCCATATAGGTGACATGTACAATAAGCTATTTAAAGTATATATTCCCTTTCTATCAGACTTCATGAAATAAGTCGTTATGATTGCGCATGAGGAGCAAGGTGTTATGATGACTGATGAGTTGCTGGTATCCATTTTTCAGCTTCTCCGCAGGTGTTATCAATGTTAGGCAATTCTTACCCAACGTCTGGTGGCCCATTATCTCAAAACCACGTCCAAGCTCTTAATAACATGAATATGGGTATGTTAAATGACGGCAGTTCCAATGACGGTGCCCCTTTTGACATTAATGACTTCCCTCAATTGACCAGTCGTCCCAGTTCTTCTGGAGGTCCCCAAGGACAGCTGGGTAATAAGTTTCAAAATTACTTTACTTTTCTACCTAACTTGGGTGGCATATGCATCTTTGTCCAGATGCTGTCTATTGATTTTAATTGTTCTTTTTCAAAGAATTTGTCCTTGTGTTTTTGCATTTAGATACAGTATAATTCGAAAAATTGCAGGTTCGTTGCGGAAACAAAGCCTGAGCCCTATTGTTCAACAAAATCAAGAATTCAGCATTCAGAATGAAGATTTTCCCGCATTGCCTGGGTATAAAGGTGCTTATTTTATTTTATTTTGTTTTTTGTGTTCGAAGTCAGAGATGCTTTGAATGCCGTTTTAAGCAAGCCTGATTGTATTTATTTTGCTTTAGATGCTAAAGTGCCTCTTTCCTTTTTCTTTTTTCTGCCAGAAAATCAGTTGGTATGTTAGATCTGGTTTGTATTTATCCCTAAACCCAATAAGCACTCAGAAGACCTATGCATATTAGTGCTGGCATGAGGCAGTCGGTGCTGAATGCTGCTGAACTGCAAATTGGCATTTAATGATTTACTTTTGGTGCTTTCAGCATGGACGCCAATTCCTAAAGATTTATTAGTTGTTGAACAGCAGCGACATTTTAGTTGTTATGTGCTCGATAGGCTATTTTCTTATCAGCAACACATTATTATTGCCATTACAAAAGAATGTAAATTGTCAACTATCTTCTTTCTGGCATGCTTTAACATCGTTAATGCCAACATTTATCTTTTGCCAGGTGGCGGTGCCGATTACTCTATGGACCTACACCAAAAAGAACAACTTCATGACAGCTCAGTTTCTATGATGCAGCCTCAACATTATAACGTAAGAGATTCATCTGTTAAAAAACTTTATCGCATATACGATCTATTCCATTCTTATCATTTTTCTCTACAGATGGGACGCTCTTCTGGTTTCACTTTGGGAACAACATACACATCCCATCGTCCACAACAGCATCAACACTTTCCGCCTGCAAGTGGCAGTGGCTCACCTTTTTCGAATGTAAACAACCAAGATGTACTTCATCTACATGGATCAGAAATGTTTCCATCTTCACATTCAAACTATCAATCACAGGTATCTTAATGCTTATTTATTAGTTAGTCACAGCTTAAATGTTCCCATTTGTCACTGTTTCCGAAGTAACGCGATGGAATATAGTGAAACCAGAAAGTACTCAGTTGTACACCTTTCTTTTGAGTGTAACAATCTCTGTTCAAATCTGTTGGTCTTTCTACTCCTATTTATGGATAAAATTACAAATGTGGATTATATTATATTTTAAAATCAAGCAGGAATCATATATTAGGAGAAGATTGTGGCAGATGGCTTAATAACACCTCTGAATTACTTCTGTTTCGACAGTAGCTTTGCTCCATACAATTCAATGGGCCTGTCTTAAATGTGTTTCCTCTTCATGTCATTCAGAGCAGTGGACCCCAAGGGTTAGGCTTGCGACCGAGTGGCATGGGATCATACGATCAGTTTTTACAGCAATATCCACAGCACCAAAATCAATCTCAATTTCGACTTCAGCCAATGTCTGCTGTTGGTCAGCCTTATAGGGATCAAGGCATGATATCGATGCAGGCTACACAGCAGGGAGCTTTTGATCCGTTCGGTTTGCTCGGTTTGTTGAGTATATTGAAAAGGAGCGATCCTGATTTGACATCACTTGCTCTTGGAATTGACCTAACGACGCTAGGACTGAATTTAAACTCTGCTGACAGTCTCTACAAAACATTTGCTTCACCATGGTCTGATGAACCTGCCAAGGGAAACCCAGAGTTCGTTGTGCCTCAGTGTTATTATGCCAAACCACCACCACCTCTGAGTGTGAGCTTTCTTGCTCTGTTATAGAGTTAGGTTCTTTACATTTGCGTCAAATTTTCGCTTACTAACAGTTCATGTTGGCTTTACTTCAGCAAGCATACTTCTCAAAATTTCAGCTCGATACTCTGTTCTATATCTTTTATAGGTAAGCTGTCCTTCAATATCTCTGTGGCATTAGTACCAATTTAAGTAGGATTATTACCCTACTGGATCATTATTACTACTCTAGCCATATCTGACAATATTTTGTGTTTTCCGAATTAATGCAGTATGCCTAAGGATGAAGCACAATTGTATGCGGCGAATGAATTGTAAGTGATCTATTCATAGCATTTGACTTTTATACATCTGGCGCTCGAGTTAGCTGCTATCTAGTTAGTTACTAGACTGATTCGCACCCTTTGTATCTTTTATTAATAGGTATAACAGAGGGTGGTTCTATCATAAAGAGCATCGTTTGTGGTTGACTAGAGTGGCCAGCATGGACCCTCATGTAAAGACGAGCGCATACGAAAGAGGCTCTTACATATGCTTTGACCCCAACAGCTGGGAGAAAATCCGCAAGGTTCGAAGTCTCTCATCCTTTATATACTTACACCACTGCTACTCCTCCCTCCTATTGGCTTAATTTGTTTCGAATGACATGCATTTTGTGCAGGATAATTACGTACTGCACTATGAAATGTTGGAAAGAAGACCAACTCTACCTCAACATTAGACAGATGTGCCTCTCACCATATATTATTGTAAGATGCTTAACTCTGTTGTAGCTGTTGGGCAGAACCGAGCTTCCTTTTTCTTTTTCTTTTTTTTTAAACCTTGTTAGTCTTTGGACATTTGTAAGCTTACTTTTATCTGCTGCTATCTTGTTGTAGTTCCAATGTATACTTTTGAGTGCAATGCTTAAATGCAAAAATAGGTGCATTATGTCATCTTTTGCCATTTGCTTTTCGCATCATCTACGGAGCATAGTGATACTGTAATGGCACTATCATTTTTTTTGCTCATTGATCTTTTAGTTGATCTGCCGAAATGAAACCCTAATTCAAGCTTCGTCCGTCCTCGGAAAGAAGAGTTGTGTTTCTTTTTTTATATTTTGAGGAACGTATTCATAGGCTGCTTTCGTCTCCCCCAAGGCCCGGCCACCTTGCGACGACCATAAAACTATATACATAAGCTGCGTACGAAAACGCTCGACGAAAATCATATTTTTTTCGACGATTGTGTAAGATTGTTTCGATGGAAATTATTTATTAAGCAAATTTGCATTTATGACAAACTGTGTCTCAAGATGCGATTTTTTTTTTACTTTGAACCATGCCTATGATTTTCTTGAGTGATAGCAGGCATGGGGGAGCTTAGCTTTCAATTAGCAAATCTCTTTGTCTCTTAGCATAGGGAGTTTTGTATTAATTTTTTTTTTTTATTGTATAACCCTCAAATTTCAAGCCTTCCTTTTTTGATATTAGGAGTAAAATGACGACTTTTTGTTATCTAAATAATTGTTTAATTAGATAAACATGTCCATGAATGTAACGATGGTGAGTTTTGGCACGAGAATCTCGACATGCGGCAACATAATAGAGTGTAATAGTTTGGTTAAAATAGTAAAACAAATTTGAAAAATTAGATAATATTCAAAAACCATGTGAATTCAAGAATAGGTATTAACTGCGATGGCTATCTTAATTTTTTGGTTTAAAAAATTTAATATTGACTCAACTAAGGTTATAATAAGTCTACGAGACCATTTTAAAGGTGCGTGCATGTCGTGTATTATAGAAATTCGCCCCGAATATTATATTTAAACGTAATGATTTTTACACTACTAGTCACCCTTAACTATTATTATGATACCCTCCCTTCAATTTTAAATATTTAGGTGAAATATTCATTCAATAACTATACTATTAGCCGGTTTGATCTAATAATTGAAGGGGAGTTGTTAAATCCCATTGGTTATGGATAAACCCTATTATTGTCGATGTTTGTGTGGCTTGCGCCGTGTTATATGGAGCGGAAAGATTATTTGTTATATGGAGCGGAAAGATTAATTCCACTGAAAGTCGAAATCGTTCTATAGCCGACCGTCAGACTAAAATTCGTTTTAAAATGAATTTAATTGCTGTAGATTTTCTAGCTGTTGTCTCTTCATTTAACAGTGGATTTTGTTCCGACTTATTTTACAACAATTTCACATTGTTTTTCTTACTTTCACATGCCAATATTATATATATATATATAGAGGAATTTTATGGGAAGACAAAAGGGGTGGTGCAAATTTGACATTCTACGTCCAAGGTATTGTCTATAAAACCTCAAATCCATGCAAGAACACCACTCACAATTCACAAAACATAAGAGCAATTAAGAACACCCAAAAAAAAAAAAATGGAATTAGGGTTTTCACTGAATTTCACAACCCTAGCTGTTCTACTGCCCTTGATCCTCTTCTTATTCAAGAAATGGGTCCAACCAAAGCCGAAATCTCAAGCCAATTTACCGCCCGGCCCAAAGAAACTGCCCATAATCGGGGATCTTCATCGCATGAGCTTACTCCCCTTCCGTACTTTCCGAGACTTGTCCAAACAGTACGGTCCCCTCATGTACTTAAAGCTCGGCGAAGCAACCACCATCGTAGTCTCCTCGCCCGAAGTGGCCAAGCTCGTCTTAAAGGAAACTGACCCTAGTTTTGCCGACAGGCCTCAATCCGTGGCCATCAAGGTCTTGTGGTACGACTACAGCGATCTTGCCTTTAGCCCATACGGAGATTTCTGGCGACAGATGAGGAAGATTTGCGTCGTGGAGCTTCTGAGTGCGAAAAACGTCCGTTCATTCGGCTCCATTCGTAAGGACGAGGCGGCCCATCTCGTCAGATCGATCGGCTCATCCTCTGGACGGGCCTTCAACTTGACCGACTTGATATTTACGTTCATGAGCTCCGTGGCGTGTAGGACCATGTTCGGCGACGTGGGGAGGGAGAGGAGGGACATGATGATCAAGCTGATGAAGGAAGTTAATAAGATGGCCGGAGGGTTTGAGGTCGGCGATTTGTTTCCTTCTTCGAAGATACTAAATTTCTTTAGCTTGAACAAGAGGAAGCTGATGGCGATGAGGGGCAAAGCTGACGCTCTTTTAGACCAGATGATCGACGAGCACAAAGTTAACTCGGCTAGGATCATGGAAGCGGCTGCTGATGATGATGGTGAAGGAAAGGCGAAGAGAGGCAATGGCGATTCTGGCGAAGAGGATTTGATCGATGTTTTCTTGAGGGTTCAAGCTAGCGGCGAGATGCAATTCCCCATACTCAACGACAACATCAAAGCCGTCATCTTCGTAAGTTTTTTTTTGTTTTCAAAGAATTGATTAAGACTCAAGAACACAAAATAGCCTTTTGCAAAAATGTTTTTTGAAAATAGCCAAAACATCTTTTTTTTTTTTTTTCCCAAAAATGGCATTGTCGACCAAATATTTTAGTTAATGACCTTAATTTTAAGGGTACTTTATTTTTCATTTTGAAGCAGCTATAAATTGGTTCTCAGCTTCCTAATATATAGATGCGAACCTAATATATAGCCGAATATTCGTATAAAAAAAATTATTATAATAAGGATTTGAACAACCTCTTATTGAGCTTCAATCTCCCCATAATATAACTAAAAATCCATTATATTACAGTGAAGACATTATGGTTTCAGCTATATACAATGTTATATAATGGGTTTTCCGCTCGCCATTATATAACTGAGAACCCATCATATAACTTAGTATCCGTATAAAAAATTTTGTTGTAATAAGAATTTTGAACTCATGATTTATTACTTGGATGACTGACTACACAACCATTCGTCTACACTTTTGTTGCCCCTTAGAATATAATAGTCTTAAGGCTATTTTCTAGAAGCATTTTTGTTGAAAGACAATTTCCCTAAATTATCCACACAAGTTTCTTATTATTCAAAAAGCCACTTCATAAATTGAAAAAAAAAAATAAAAAAAAATTGGCAGGACATGTTTGCAGCTGGAGCCGAGACGTCGTCGACAACCCTAGACTGGACAATGACGGAACTCATCAGAAACCCTCGTGTAATGGCCAAGGCACAAGCCGAAGTACGCCAAGTCCTCAAGAACGGCGCCCAAAACATCGACGAAGCCGACTTGCAGAAGCTCAAGTACATCAAGCTAATCCTCAAAGAGTCCCTCAGACTCCACCCGCCCGTCCCCATCCTCCCGAGAGCGTCGAGGGAAGAACGCATAGTGAACGGATACACCATACCCGCCAACGTCAAGGTTCTGGTCAACACGTGGGCCATGCATAGGGACGCCAAGTACTGGGAAAATCCCGAGGGTTTCTTCCCCGAGAGATTCGAGGGCAATAACTCCGTGGACTTCTTGGGCGGCGACTTTCAGTACTTGCCGTTTGGGTCGGGGCGGAGGATGTGCCCCGGGATATCCTTTGGCATGGCGAGCCTCGAGCTTCCTTTGGCCCTTTTGCTGTATAGCTTCGACTGGAAACTGCCCGACGGCGTGAGGGCCGAGGATTTGGACATGACTGAGAGTCCCGGCCTCTCGGCGACGAGGAAGACCAACCTTTTCTTGGTGGCTACGCCTTATGATGATTGATGAAACAATCTAAAGCTAATAAGATCATCGTATTTTGTGTTTTGTGTAATAACTGCCTTTGCATGGAATAAATGGTTTGTATTATCGTTTTGGAATAATTGATATGTTTGTGATATTCTAGTGTGTTTGTAATTTGTAATAATTTGGGATGTTTTTCAATGGTAATAATATAGTTTGGTCGTACTTGGGTCCAAAAATTACAAATGGATTAAAGAACATGAAAATTAAGAAATATGGGGGAGTCAACAAGCTTAAACCCTCATGGTTTTATTTTATATGCATATTCT
This sequence comes from Lindernia subracemosa, assembly GCA_028392965.1. NCBI lineage: Eukaryota > Viridiplantae > Streptophyta > Magnoliopsida > Lamiales > Linderniaceae > Vandellia > Vandellia subracemosa. The sequence goes on along the minus strand of JAQPCC010000020.1, from coordinate 2,551,165 downwards.
TGAATTTATTTCTTTATTTTTAAATATGTTGCTATTGTAAATGGTAACAACCCACTCGATATAGAGTGGCTGATTATTTACTATAAAGTTCCATTTTAATTGACATTTTTTCCCTATGATGATCAAAGAATTTTTATTCACCATGTATAATATTAAGAATTACATAATGCTATATTAGACAAGAATTTTGGAGAAATAGAGTACTTATTCACTGTTTTTAAACGAGAAACAATATGATCTATTTATAAATAAAGTTCACCGACCATAAAATAAAATACTAATCACTTCTCTCGATTAAAAAAATAAATAATTAGAGAGAACAATGATTTCCAACTATATTTGTGCTTTTACTATACAAATTATTGATCTCCAATGAACACCTTTATGAAACCCATGCATACAAGAATTAAAAGTCTCATTAATATTAAAATTTTATAAAATCATGACTTGGCTTGACTTATCTAATACGTTCATGATTTAGTTAGAAATTATTCAAAAATATCAACTTGTGATGTCTACAAGAGTTTCTAATAAACTATGAATATATTTTGACAAGTGCCAAAAGCAAGCATTAAGACAAAGACTAGCTAAACTATTATAGCTCTATCTTACAATTTAATGCAAGTCTTTCAAGTGGTTAGCAGATGTATTGATATTATTCAAAAGTTAGAAGACCAATTGAAAGTCAATTAATTCGTAGCAAGTATACGACGTCGTTGACAGTGATAAACGACCTAACAATTTTCTTTCTCATCATCATTAATAACGTTAACCTTATTAAGTGATCATATTGTCGTCATTTTCTTACTCCAAGGTTATTTGATTGGTCCATATTTCATCATGTAAGAAAAGGACCGTTGAAAGTAGATCATTATTAAACCTTTCGTCTTAGTTGTTCTTCCAAAGAACAACGTTTGTGTCCTCTCTCTATTTGTGTTGCTCATATGATATGATATAACAATTGCTTTTATGATTGATTGATGTACAACAGCCAATCCAACCCAAAGCCAGCCATGTTTTCAATAGATTGATTCATCTGTGCCCATAATATGTTCCCATTAGGTGTTTCACAAATAAGGTGTTGACACGCGTCCATCTTATTTAAACATGGGGTGGTTGGTAAAATGGGATGAACATGTGTCAACACCTCATTGGTGGAACATCTCATTGGAACATCAAATGGGCACAGATGATCTCATACCTGTTTTCAACCGTTTATGCGGTCCGTAGATTGTTTTCCCATAAATGTTGCATTCATTGCGATAACAACAAATCTATCAAATGGCCATAGTTTTTCCCCAAGAATTTTTATTAAAGTATTTATCCATTTTCCAATTCGTGGCTCATCTTTATTTGAATATATATTCCCATTTAATTTTGATCATTGTTATGGAAAATAACTTTACGGAAGAGTTACCACAAGCCATTTCATCATCATCATCATCATCATCATCATCAATCATTAATAATATTATTGTTAATATTATGAGACTGCACGCCTCATTATTCTTGAGGATAATCAATCGTATACAACATATATAATAAGAACATAAAACACAATCTTCATGTCTAAACAGAAATAGTGTTTTCCACTTCACATTTGCTTTTGCACACAAATAACATCAAACATTAAAGAAAAAAAAAAACGAAACATAAATTGAAAACAAGAGAATAAAGCCCAAAAACTGAAAAACAAAATACAAAAATATGAACACATATAACCACAACATTTAAACCAAAAAAAGAAAACCCTTAATTTATTCCCTCCCATCTTCCCATATACGAATAATAATCATCACATATAAATCAAACAATAATAATAATAATAATAATTAATAATTTAATCATCTGGAATCTCATAATCGTCGGGCACGTAAAAGGTGGCCGGATCCTCATGCTGCAGCCACCCATACTTGGCCATAAAGGGGTTGGTCAAGTTCTTCTTAGGATACCCATCGATGAACTCCTTCCACACATTCTCGCCGCCGTCCAAGTCCCTCACCACCTCCCACAGCCCGCTATTACACTTAAAACCCGCCCCGAAGCTTATCATGAAAACCCTATCTCCCTTCCTCAGCCTCTTCTTCGCCTCCATGTACGCCAAGACGTACCACAAGCTGCTCGCCGACGTATTCCCAAACCTATGCAGAGTCATCCTGGCCGGCTCGACGTCGTACTCGCTCAGGCTCAGGCTCTGGGCTATCGCGTCGATCACCGCCTTCCCGCCCGTGTGCAGGCAGAAGTGATCCACACCCGTCTTGAAGTTGATCACGGGTCGACCCGCGGGCGGCGCCCCGCCCGTCTTGTTCCATCTCTGCCGCAGCTTCCTCGCGTTTACGACGAGCGAAAACCTAAGCAGCTCCCTCACGGGGAGTATCTTCGGGGCGATCACCTTCAGGTTGTCGACGAACGCCCGCGTGGCTGCCTTGGGGAGGTTCTTGCCTAGGTGAAACCCTACGTAGCCCTTGTCGTCTTCCTTCTGTATGCAGCAGTCGTAGGACTCGTCGTTGGCGCCGTGGTGAGTCCTTACGATGCACCTGAGCCTCAGCATGGCCCGGCCCTTGAGCGAGGGCTTGTTGGTGAGTATCACGGCGCAGCCGCCCGACCGAAAGAGGCAGTTCGACAGTATCATCGACCGGTCGTTGCCCGTGTACCACCCGAGGCTCAAGGACTCGGAGGTGACCACGAGGGCGTTGAGGTTCCTCCTCGTCTTGAATACGTTCTGCACCACGCCGACCGCTATCAAGCTGGCGCTGCAGCCCATCCCCGTGAGGTTGTAAACCTTGACGTCCTCCCTCATCTTGTAATAATTGACGATCCTAGACGCCGAGGAGGGCATTGAGGCGAGCATCGATATGTTCACCACCAGCACGTCGATCTCCGTCGGCTTGATCCCAGTTCGTCCCAAGACCTTCTCGATACTGTCCAGGAAAAACTCGTCCATCTCAGAAATCCCGTCGGCTAGGGTCGGGGAAGCTTCCCGCCCCTCGAAGGCCATACGGGGCGCGTAGGTCTCCTCGCCTAGGCCCGAGCTGACGGCTGCCTTGAGGAGGAACTTGTACTCGTTGAGGCCCAAGTGCTTGTTTCGTTTTATTACCTCGCCGCAGAACTTTGTGCTGAGCTTTCGATCGTCGGAGGGCTTGAAGCAGACGTAGTCGAGGAGGTAGCATTGGTGGTGGCGGGCTCGGTCTAGGGTTTTGTATAGGAGGCGGATGAGAAGGAGTAGTATGGGGAGGGAATAGAGGATTATGAGGTGGAGATACATTATTATAAACAGTTTATAATTGCCTTTTGAGGAGAGAAAAATTATATTGGATGAGTTTTTTTTGTCAAGGAAATGCTAAGCTTAAGTCTCAGTTTATAATGGAAGTGTGTGTGTTTGTGTGTGTGTGGGCATGTGACGATGTTTTCTTTGAATTTAAGACAAATGTTATATTGTGTAATGGAGAGAAGAAAGATGGTTGTTAATGTTGTCTTTCAACTTCCACCAACTGAACTGTGCGTGACTTCTCTAACTATCTATCTCTTTTTTAAACGTTGCTATCAAGACACAAATAATATGTAATAGTAGATTCATGCTTCAGGCATGCATGTGATCCAACTAGCTAGATGCATGGTAACTTTTTTTTTTTTTTTTTTTTTTAAATTTTTAATTATTATTAGTTCCATTTCCAAGATTTACTAATACCTCATACAATGCAATTGCAAGAAAGAACTTTGGACAAACTATCCATGGGACCAGACTGACATAATATACCTATCAAGTACGGAGTTTCAAAACCCCATAAGAGGGGAAAGCAATTGGTATATATATTATATATATATATATATGTTCGTGGATGCTTGTTTGTATATATTACATTATGTTTAGTAACTAATTATTTCTATTATATGTCAAGATTTGAAACCATTCTACTAGTTAATGAGGATTATACAACGCAAGTAGGGTTTGCAATGGGGCGGGGCGGGGCGGGGGCCGTCCCACAAACCCTCGGAAAATTTTCATTCTCATATATTTTTTAAGCTTTGTAATCTACATATCCGCAAGGAATCCTAGGTTCCATGTATTCTTTTAGTGTGTAATCTTTTATTGGCTTTCTATTGAGGGTCAAGAGATGGGCATTGTGTAATTATTTTGAGAAATGTGAAAAATAATATATTAAGATTTCGATACAAAATATACCATTGTCGAGCCCAACTAGGGTGAGAAGTATGATCCCCATCGCCGTCAACAGAGAGAATATTTTTTCCGTCCCTACACTGTGGGGAGAGAAAGACGGCCTCCCCGATAGGGATCATGAATGGCGAATCCTCGACCCACTGCTGTTGAATGACCATTTCACTTAAAAGTTTAATCTGAAGGGATTGTATTATATTTTAATTTTATATACTAAATGTGCGGAGTTTAAAGGCAAGCGATATATATTTCTCAATCAATCACGTTATTGTATCATTCTAATATTTGTAAGATTGCGTAGTAAAGCTCAACTAAGATGTGGATGTGCAATTAATAAAACCCTCGTCGTCAAGTGTTGATTTAAGAAATCTTGAAATAAATTAAAGATGAGATTATTATTATATATATTAAAAGGATATATCTATGTCAACGGTATGTGCGTGACCAATTACGACAGCAGCAAGCTTTTATTTATGGATGTAGCCACATTTAATAAGAAGGGGCGTAACTTAACTTAATTGGTAGATATGACCTTTTTTGAATGAAATGATTGATGGAAACTTCATAACAAATCGTCATACATATTTATTATTAATAAAATAACCTAATAATAATAATAATAATAATCCCACGTGATATTTAATTAGATAGGGCTACAAAGATAACATATATATTGGTTTTTATTAATTAATAGATAAGCTACAAAATCATTAAATGCAGTGTCCGTAATTATAAGAATGAAACGACGTCGTCATGGTTGAATGATGTACTGTTTAACTTACTTCCCCTCATTATTTCTGCACAGTTGTTGCATAAATCATAGGGTGGTAAACAGGTCGGGTTGGGTCATATTCGGGTTCAAACCGTTTAATAAACGGGTTGAAAACTTCAACCCTAACCTGACATATTTACTTAAACAGGTTGAAATATCGAACTCAAACCCGACCTGCTTCAACCCAAATTCAACCAATTAACCCGTCAACCCGTTTAAATTTTTTTTTTAAAAAAAACAACAAGAAAATAATTAAATAAACAGAATTAAAAATTAAAATTAAACTAAACAATAAGAAAAAAAGCAGTTTTTTTCTAAAACATCAACATAATTAAGAAACAATTAAAGTTTCAAATAACAAAAGTCTCACAAACATAATTAAATATCAAGTTATATCATATCGTCATCAACTATCAACCTAAGCCATAGATATTTGACTCGAACTTTCAACTATGCTCTCTTTCATTTGATCTTCCACCCTCGTCTTCATGACATCTCCGCATAATTCATCGAGAGACCACCGACGAGGGCTTTGGGATGTGCGATTTGTGAAGAATTACTTTCGGGTTGAGAATTAATTTAAAATCAAATATGTAAATGGGTTAAATGGGTTAACAAACGGGTTGATGTCGGGTTGATTTCAGGTTGAAAAATCGAACCCTAACCTGATCCAATTAATATTTGGGTTGGGTTCGGGTTGACCCAATTACTTAAACAGGTTGAAAATATCAACCCAAACCTGCTATTTTCGGATGCGGTTCGTGTCAGGTTGGTAGGTTGGATTAGTTTTTAGCAGCCCTAATATTAAATCATAGGTAAGACTTGGTGAACCGTCGCTATAGATTCACATCACAATACCATAATTGACTTGATGAGGTTAAAGATTAGAGCAAAACAGTGTCTTAATTAAATAAATATTAACTAATAATAGTCAACGCATTTAATTTGATGATTGATCCCTCCTACTAACAGAATTACAAGTTGTATTAACAACTTAAATATGAGTATTTGAAGTGATAAGATATCCCATGAATTATTGAGCAATAAGAATGAATCTACTCACATTCAAATATTTTTTGCCGATGAAGATCCTTATTCTCATTTATTAGCCTTAACCCTTTAAGAGCATCTTCAGCCGATGCTCATTTTACAACTCAAACCAAAAATATTGTTCCAAGCGATACTCAATTTCATACGTAAAATAGGTTTATTAGAATTTTCTCTCACCTCATAACCCAAATATGCATTTTTACTATTCATATACTCATAAATGTTTAACTCTTACAAAATGACCCCTCCTAAATTAATAATTAGCTCTTATTACTTATATGGTATATTTATTTATTTGGAACTATAGTACAACTATACAATTTAAAAACAATACCGTTGAATAAAAAAATTAAAATAACATACATGTACCAAAAAAACCATGAAAAATAACACATGTACCAATATTTTTAATACACATTTTCTCCATTTTTTTTATATGTAAAGATGATAATTTTTTATTATTTATATTATAAAATATTTTCTCAACGGAATTTAAAATAATATCATGGTCTAATATGTAAAATTATAAATTTGCGGGTAGTATTGAAAAGTTGGTGTGAAAAATAATATTCCGAGAATATTCTTTTGAGTTTGAGAATGAGTTTAATGGTTGGAGAAATATTATTGTTTAATGTAACAGTTACTGCATTTTGAGTTTGAAATGAATTTTTCGGTTGGAGATGATCTAAATACCACCATTGTATAGAGTTCTTCGTGTAAAAACAAAGAAAAAAAAACCCAAGAATACCAGCTTATGATATTATAAGAATTTTCTTGTTTATAATGGCACAAAATGTTTATAGATATATAACAAACATATTAAATTATTTGAATATTCAAGGAATACCTTGTATAGAGCTTTGCTTTGGCTTGGAATGAGATGATTAAGAGACAAAATCACTACAGATGGAACTTACATTATTACAGACAAGAAGTGTGGTCAGGTCAGCAGTTTCTCCAGTCATCTCCAACATAAACTGATTGGTCTCCAAGCTCTTCCTCAATTCTCAGCAACTGCAGGTGTATGAAAAAAAAAGGTGTTTTTGCTTTGTAATTTTAAAGTACTTTCTAAAAATAATCGCAGTTACACTCCTCGGGCTACTACTTAACTACACCGAAACCCCGTATGAATATTGCGATCGATCTGCTGTAACCATAGTTTCTTTGAGAGAAAAATGTGATGTAATAATTATAGAATGATAGATGGTAACCTGATTGTACTTAGCAAGCCTCTCGCCACGGCAAGGTGCGCCTGCCTTGATTTGGCCAGAGGCGACGCCGACGGCAAAATCAGCTACGAAGGAATCTTCACTCTCTCCGCTTCTTTGAGATATAACCACCCCCCAATTTGCGTCCTTGGCTAACTTGACAGCTTCGATGGCCTCTGTCACTGTACCCACTTGATTGATCTGATTTCATTTTAGAGAGTAAATAAACAGAGAAGAGTGATTATTTGACGCTAAAAAATGATTATGTAAAAGATCGAACAGACCATTTAGGGTATAAGAGTTGTGGTTTTGGAACAGCGATTACCTTTAGAAGAAGAGCGTTGCAAGCAGCCTCATGAACAGCTCTCTCGATTCGCTTGGGGTTGGACATTAATAAGTCGTCTCCAACCACCTGAAGGAAAGACAAGGCGTATATAGAAATAGTTTGTGCAATAGTGGGTGAGTACTTCAGCTTTGAAACGCCGAACAAACCTGACATATTGCAAGACTGCATAGAAGCTTTGAGTGTTCCCAATCTTCTTTGTCAAATGGGCCTTCGATAGAGACAATTGGGTAGGCTGCAAAAGCATCAAATAATAGATTTCGATTAAATGTCAGCTAATATACCAGATGAAAAAACATGAGTTCTAAGTTCTCACTAGCATGTAGCATCAAATGTCATTTGTTTCTAGATCGGGAAAAAGAATTTGAACAGAAATTTCAGTAGAAGATAAAATACCTTGACATAGTTCTTTGTAAATATCAATCATGTCCTCTGCAGACTTGAAATTCTGTCCTGATTTATTTGGTGACTTGTAATCCAAATCATATTTCGTACCTAAATCACCGAAGTAGCAAAATTAGCTTCTCCAAAAAGGCAGATCAAGCTGACAAATTCTGCTTTATGAGAACAATATGGGTTGAACCACATCATGGACAATCTAAAGTTGCCGAGGATAAAGTGAATGGGAGTGATCCTAATTTGTAACAGATGGATAACGAAATAAGGTCGTGTATCACACTTCTCAAATATTGCAGGACAAGATTTGCACAAGCCACAAACTGAATCATATCCATTTACCATTGATGCATGTATAAAACAATAAACAAAATATATTGCCACCAAACTGATATGATAAAGCAAGAATACATTAATTATCATTTTGCAAGCGATAAGATTCAGATATGTTAAAATATGAATGCTATTAAACCACGGAAAAGTTTATCAGGGTTCACGTGCAATATCTCATCCTGACAAAACATAGATGTATTGCATCTTGTTGCAACATCATGATAGAGACATTTTTAATAACCATCAAATCTTCATAAACTGAAGATCTTATATGGATCACTAAACTTGATATACTATGTTCCTATACAACCACAAACGGAAAATCGAACTCACACTTCTAATACATAGACTTACGGTCTGGGTGACACTATAATTTATAAGATCAATCACATTACCTATACAAAATTCAGTTGCAGATACACCAATTGCTATCTTTATCTTCTCAATATATCCGGTTCTGCTAATAGCCTCACTTACAAGATCCAAGCCTTCATTCAAGCTGCATTTTCGGAAAATTTTAGACCAGCGATTTGTTTTTTTTAAAAGATTGACCAAATGAAGGAGGCTTGCCTTGAGATATTTGGCGCAAAACCACCATCTTCTCCTACATTACACCCATGGGAACCAAACTTCTCAGTGATCACAGCCTGAAAAAGTTGGAACCAGCATATAAATATAGAATCCACATTATGAGGCATTTCAGGAAAATATTCAATAAAATGTACATCTTATAGACTGCAATAAACTGTACTCATTGCATTAAAAATATGGGTGTCAACATAGTCTAACAAACCAAAATCTAGCACAATCATTAAGATAAGCACCACGGAATGTGTTTCAACATTCATGCTTGAGGCATCAAAGTCATCATATTAGACCGAGGCATCAAAGTATTTAGAATAGATATACCAACTTTATCTGCATCCCTAAACTTGCAAGAGATACCAATGTTCTAAAAACTAGGACTTTATATTTGATAATAGCCGGAATGCACCAGATAAAATATTATACATATGTCATTCAGATTGAGAATATGCTAAAATCAAACGGCAAGAAATCAAGGAGAACGCAAAAGTAAAAAGCGATCAAAATCTCAGAATCACACTAAACATATAATTACTATAGCTGGAAGAACATGCCTTTAAATGATGATAAGTCTCAGCTCCAATCTGCAGTGCCTCCTCATATTTCTGTGCCCCAGTTGGAACAATCATAATTTCCTGATGAATAATAGCGTCATTGTCAGTTATACACGAACAACCGAGATAGATGGATTAGCATTCCAGTTTCAGCAAAAGATATAATCAACCAAAGAGATTATGGGGAGGCGGATCCTCCCTCGCAATGAATCTTGTCAAAGAACAATACAAATGATGAACTCGAGCGACTCCAAAATGTGCCATACCTGAATTGCTAAATTGTTCCCAGCATGTTTTCCACCACTTATGACAGTGAAAGAAGGGACCGGGATAGTGTAACTCGCTTTCCCAGCAAGATCAGCAATGTGCTTGTAGAGAGCAACCTGCAAATGTATATGCATACACAAAACCCAGTTAATAATTTCTTTTGTCTTCTAACTACCTGTTGCTTAGTAAAAACAAAGAATCATGCCTCCTTTTCAGCTGCCCCTGCTCTGCAAGCAGCCATTGACACAGCCAAAATTGCATTAGCCCCAAGTTCACCCTGTAAATAAGAAACCAATCAGAAACTCAACGGTCGGAAGATAACCCATTTTACACATTGCATATCAGATGCATCGGTATCATAAGCATGAGTTAGAAAAATTTCCATTGACCAAGTTGTCTACCTTCTTCTCCGTCTTATCCAAATCTATCATAACTTGGTCGATTTGATGTTGAAGAGTTGGATCCATGCCGATCAACGCTTCGGATATTTTTTCATTAATGTTCTTAACAGCTCTGGTCACACTATTTCCAAGATAGGTCCCCTTGTCCCCATCTCGCAGCTCGCTAGCCTCATACCTAGTCGCCAAGGCAAACAATGGCAATACATACAAAGTTAAGAAAAATATAAACAAAATTAAAATAAAATTCGAAAGGATTTCATAGAGTTACATTCCAGAGGATGATCCGCCAGGAACAGAGGCACGGAAGACGCCTTTATTAGTATGCAAATCGACTTCAACAGTAGGAATCCCCCTGCTATCGAGTATCTGGCGCGCCTTAACCTTGGTGATAACGGACGCCACCGATTTCTTCATGTGATTGGATATGAACAGCACTGGATCGGGGGTCTTGGCCCTGACGGCGGCATTAACGGCGTCCTCTATCTTCCGGGAGAGCAAGTGCTTGTCCAGATATTCCTGAACCGACATTTTTTCGCCCTAGCTTCAATTCTCAGCGATCCTTCAATTTCTCGCTGTCTTCCGATGTGTGCGGCGGCCTAGAAAACAGATTGATGAGCTGAGCTGAGCTGACCTGAGCTCCGTCGCCGGAAGAAATTGTATTTTGAACTTGAGGTTTAAGCCCTTATTCTAATTAACGGATTATTTTCAACGGGTCGGGTTATATGGGTTAGCCCACCAATACCAAGGCAGACAAATGCTGAACGGGTCGGGTTATATGGTTTAGCCCATAACTCCATCGTAAGAAGGGCTTTGTCATACACACGTATCAGATATATCGGTCCGTTGGAAATTAAAGTCGTTCTATAACAGATAATAAGGTTCATATTCGACTCTGGTTGGATTTAATTTTATTTTTTTTCAGTCAGGTAAGTATCTTCGTGCAACGTCACCGTAGTTCCCACACTCCGACTACATTCACTGAATCGAATCTGAACCCCATTGTCGCCTATAGGACGACCACGGCTTCCAGCGGGTCGAATCTGAACCTCATTGTCGCCCATAGGACGATCACGGCTTCCAGCGGGACTAATCGACTCTGGTTGGATTTAATTTTTTTTTCGGTCAGGTAATTATCTCCGTACAACGTCACCGTATTCCACACACTCCGACTACATTCAGTCTGAATCGAATCTGAACTTCATCGTCGCCTATAGGACGATCACGGCTTCCAGCGGGACTAATCCTCCTTCCACCCCAAGATTCCACAAACTACAGCGGTCAAGGTCCCTGATAGGAATCGAACCCATGACCTCATGCTTCAAAGTTAGGGTCCAACCCACCACGTCCGACGCACCAGGTCAAGCCTTTGGGATAGGTTGGACTTAATTGAAGTATAAGAATTATTGCAACACGTGTGAGACATATGTAACTATATAGAAAAGAAAAAAAAAACTCTTGGAGCTTTCATACCTAAGGTTTCTTCTAATCTTTTATTTTAGCAGCATCCCAATATAACTATTTAATGCCCAATTTAAACTATCACTTGATGGTAAGTCATAATTATTACCAAGGAAATAGCATCACCTGACAGCTAATGGTAATGGTATATCGACATAAAAGTGATATGACATTGATGATAACTAACTCTTACTGTAGATTGACTTTGAACTGATGAGCAACATCATCATATGCATGGACAATCATTAAATGTCTTAATGCTCAAGAAAGAGGAAACGTTAGAGGATATTATCTAACCCATAAAAAAAAAAGAAAAAAAATAGTAAAGTGGCCTCCAATCGAACACTAAATCATACTCTATTTTTGTGTTAATGAACAATATAACTCTATTTTTCAGAGGTTCATCAACATAAAAATAACGTTATACTTTTTGTTTCTTTTGTATTTCAATTTAAAATCTTATCTATCTTATATCATATAATAACATTTAATCTATTATCTAGGCTGGCGTTCTTCTTTTTATTATTTATTTTTAATATTTTATTTGTAATATATTCTAATAGTATGTTAATTTGATTAATTTTTAAATTTTTTTTTATAAAATTAAATTTAATATATTATGTTTCATATATAAAAATAAATTATTACTATTTTTTTAAATCTAAATAATTATTAAGTTTTTAGGGATATGTTAAATCTAAGTTGTTTTAATTTAGTTTTTATAAATTAATTATAATAATAAAATTAAAGAAAGCGAGTAGAATTATATATTGAATATTTTTTCTAGTTTAGAAAACAGAGTTAATTGTTTGGAGTAAAAACATTGTAGCAACTCTATTTTTTTGTCTAAAGTTAACTGTATTTTTCTCTTGATAATTTTCTTTTTTTTTTTCCGGTCAGGTAGGTATCCCCACGTCACCGTAGTCCCCACACTACGACTACGTTTGGTCTTAATCGAATTCGAACCTCATCATCGGCTATGAGACGACCACGACTTTCAGTGGAACTAATCTTCTCTGATCCATGAGACCCACACCAATTTACGATGTCTTCGTCGCTGACGTTCGTCAAGCAGGACACGTGGATTTGACCACCACCCCAAGACCACACAAACAACAATAGTCAATATTCTTTGATAATTTTTTTAAGAGTAAGATTGTTGGGTACGAAACTCAATATTATAATGAAACCCTACTTGAACTTATACATTACCATTTTAATAGAATTTTATTTTCCAACACAAACATTGATTTTATCCGTTTGGCCTTTTTTTTAAAAGAATTTTATTTTCCAATAAAAACATTAGTGTGTATGTGGGGAATCAAATGTGGCTATAGCATACAAAAAACATACGAGGATTAACGTAAAAGCCAGGAAATAATACACAAACTAGTTCATTGAATTAATGAAATTAAATTAAAAAAATTTTAACATAAGATTCTTAGAGATCAATTACCAACTGGGAAATTGGAGGAGAGGCCAATCAAATTTTACCTGCCACCTTATTACATAGACCTTTGTTGTTCAATTTAACTTCTTTCTACTTCTTGGCCATTATTACCATCAACATCTGACTTCATACGATCTTCTTCATCAACCATCAAACACCTCTTCCTCGCAGCTTCTTCCACCAACAGCTTCTTCATCAGCTTATCCTCAGCATCCTTCAAGAACTTGAACTTCGGCGGCGGCGAGGATCTCAGTCTGTTCACCTCCGCCTCGGACAAAGATTCGAACAGAGGGTTGAAACTGAACCCATGATTGCTGCAAGAATCCAACGGCAGGTAGTTATGGTTCTTCACCGTCGGAGACGACAGAGGAGTAAGAAAAGGAGGCGCACTGTCGACGGCAAAGACAAGGTCGCCCAAGCTCTTCGACCTCGAACCCTTTCTGCTGCCTCTCCTCGACCTCCCATTCTCAGACTCTAAGTCCTCCTTGCTCTCTTCCTTGATCGTGAACAGAAACCTCGGCGGCCCGCAGAGGTTGTGGATTCTCATCAGCTCGGCTTCAACGCCGCCGCCGCCTTGCTCGTGGTGGTCGCAGCCTTTACCATCTTTGCTCGAGCCCATCTCTAAGTCTACCTCGGCTTGGATGTTACTGCAAGAGATGGGCTTTTTCCAGCAGAAGAGGAAAGGAGATCCTTCGATCCGTCCGATGTTATTGGCTCTCTTCTTCTTACACCACAGCAAGTAGTAGAGCTCAGCCACAAGGCCCATCAACACGCAGCCAAACAAGAAGCTCAACCCAATTCCCAAACCACTGAAAGATTCCATCTTTGAGAGCAAACACAGTTTAGAACTGAGGAGTTTGCACACGTAAAGCTTTCTTCTGTCTGACTGACACCTTTCTTCTTAGTTTCTTACTCACCAAATTTGGCTGCCTAAATTAGTACAGACAGTAGTTCTTCAAAAGGAAGACTCACAAGGTAAGCAGACTTACCGTATACCAAAACAAGCGGCGGTAATTATGGCAGCTGACATAAGAAGAAGTGAAAAAGAAGAAAGAAAGATGCATACACCTTTTGGAGGAAAGGAAAGTGTCTTGCTGCCACAAAGGTAAGGGAAATGAGTGCGATGGACTACATGGGATTCTAACAGCGAAGCTTAAACTGGCGAATTTCGATGCCTTTTTTTTTAGGATTGTTTTTTTTTTTTTTTTGATTTATTTGTGGGTATGTGTGCAATATGGGTAGAGGGGTCACCATCTGCTCTGTTATGTATCACATGGGATGCCTAAAGCGTTCGTCAAATCCAAAGGGTGGTTTAAATGCACTTTGCTGTCTTCTTTCTATTTTGTCTTTTTTTTTTCTTTTTTCTTTTTATATTATATACCAAGTTGAATTTGAGTTGAATTGTTATCCAAGTGGGCAGGAAAGAATATGCTTTTTTTTATTATTATTTGTCACGAGGTATTCCCACACAAGTCAACAGCGTCGTCTATACGCTACGACTAAGTTTAGTCTGAACTCTGAAGCGAATTCGTCAGCAATGGAAAGAACTCGGCTTCCAGCGGGACTAACCCGGCTTCTACGTGAATTTTGTACCCGACGAATGATGAACGATGACGACTTTTGACGTTAGTGATTCACAAAACTCGTCAATCTGAACTAGTTCATGTAGCATTTATATACAGTTTCTCAATCTACTCACAGAAATATTTCGAATGGTATTAATGTTCATGTATAACAGAAACTAATGACCGCCAAGAAAATGGCCATTTATACCTTTAATCTGGTGAAATTTGCAGCCAAAGTTCGAGGAAACTATCAATTAATGCCGTCATACCGCACGCTTCCGCTTTGACCTTTTACTTCTCCTCGGCGGCGCGGAGAGAGGCGCTTTGCTACTGCTAGAAGCATAAGCCTCTTCAAGAGTTCCCTCGGCCTGTGCATAGGTATACATGTATGGAGATACTATGAGAAATTCTAGCAGCCGCATACTGAGACAAGTAGATATACATGTATACATTCCGTCGCCGTAAAAAGGCGGCAAAAATAAATGGACTCAAGGTGTCAGCCCCATATATAGAGGCTTTGTGATGATGTATCAAATCAGAGAACTATACCTTTGATAAGGTAAGATATAATTATAGAAACTTCTGGTCATAGCTCATTGTATGAGTTTTTAAGCGTACCGTGGTTTCAGCTTCATTTCCCAGATCGTTCTCAGGCTCGGAATCAGATTCATCTGAAGGTTGAGAGTCGCTCTGAGGAAGTGCATTGGCCTTTTTCTTCTTTTCCACTTCTTTCAACTGTTTAAATCTACACTAGAGACAATTGGGTTCGAATTAGTGCCCCTCTGCTAGAGCAACTAAAAAGAAAAAACGAAGCTTTTGAAAATGAAAACCCACTTTTCGCCCGTCCGTGCTGATTCAGAACCGGCTCGTTTTGCGCGTCCAGCACTGATTATCCCACTGGCATTTTCACTCACAACAGGCTTAGCACCGCCGAGTTTCCTTAGCCACACCTGCTGAGCTGTGCTAAGCACATTGTTTGTGAACCTAAAACATGAAAGTAGATCATAAGTGGTTTGTATAGTTTCAAAAGTAGCCCATTAAAGGACTGGTGTCATAATTAACATACAGCATATCGATGGTCAGTGCTGAGAATAAGTAATGCGACCGATGATTTGTTCAAGTAAGAAGGTTCAAAGGTTCAGTTCTGCAATCATAAATAGTGCCCACCATAATTGTTCTCTACTTAAAGAAAGTTCCCCATTGCAGTCGTTAATCCAGCAAGAAAAGTCAATATACGCTAGGGCCTAGGCAATGCTAGAATAATCAGAAGTCTTAATAACTATAATGAACACTGCTTGTCTTTACTAGCTTTAGAGAAAAAACCATCTAAAATCAACTATTTTTAAATGCTAAATGATTTCCTTATTTTATTTCTTGCTTGCTTGAACACACTGGATATAATCAGGAAAAAAAAAAGAATCTGGCAGTTGGCATTTGACTACTGGATTGGTTCCATCTCATCTATACAGTCAGTGTATAATATTGTAGAATTGAAATGCAGTAAGGGGCTATCAAAGTTACCAGTATATCGATAATCCAGAAGGAACCGATAGAGAAAAGTATCCAATCATAAGCGGGAGAAACTTAAAAATAAGAAGTGTGTTCTTCTGAGCTGGATCGTCTGTCTACAGAAACAGAATCAGATGTAATGTCTAGAAGAAAATGATAGCAAGCAGTGGAAATTGAATCAAATGCAAGCATACCTGGGGAGGCTTCATTATTTCCATCGAGACATATTGCGACAAAACAAGTAATACTGGTAAAACAAGGTATGCTGCAGTGTCATGCCACCCAAGTGGTGGATGCCTGTCCTACAAGATAAGAATATAGGAGGGATATATCACTTTCTAAGTTCACATTATAAGCATTTTATTGGAATATTTCATAAGAAGTCCACAACAAATGAATTTTAGAAGAATAATAAAAGAGAACGAAACAAAATTTGAATTACCACAAAGGGTAACAGCCAGGAAATTCCAGCGCCACTTTGCCGAGCAGCAATCGTAGTTGGGCCTCCCAGCGATGGAATCCAGAAAAATCCTTCGGTCAGAAGTCCCTGCTCAATAATTTAGACAGAAACAACATACCAAATAAGTATTTTGATTGCCAAGAACTAGGCAATGGTAGATAAAGCAACTTCTAATTTACCTCGTTAGCTACATTTGAAAGAGCTTGATACAATCCTATCCAAACAGGTATTGTGGCCAATGTTGGGAAACAACCTGTCATCAACCACGTCAGACTAATGAACTACTACCTTAGGCAAAAGGACGAAAAATGGCCTTTTGTGTGAGTAGGTTGGTAGGAAAGCCAAAGAGGAAAAAGTTTGTGAAAAAGAAGGTATGCTCTAGTTGTTTCAAGTACCAGCAAGTGGATTCACCCCTGCTTGCTTGTACAATCGAGAAGTTTCAAGCTGTATTCTCTCCTGTAATATGACAAATTGAGTGTGTGACGAAGGCGGTAAACAAAACAAGAGTGCAAGGTGAAATAATTGTCAAAAACCTACTACACCTAGAAATTGCTTTGTTTATATAAACCATAAATGTCAAGGAATGGAGCGCTGGAGAATTAATCAAGGAGTTGTAACTCTAAATAGAAGTCTTCCTTTCAGAGCGAGCACCAGACAACTTTCACTTGTATGCTACTGAACTAAATTTTAGCAGAAATGATATAATCTGTCAGCTCAATGAAGGCATTTCCGTAAGCCAAAGCTTGTATACAGTTGAACTTCTTCTTATTTCTATCCAAAGTTAATAATAAAACTCTGATGCTTACAGTGTAATATTGGATTTGACATTTGAGAAGCTCATAACAGTGCTCAAACATTATATGCGCCAAAGGGTGATACAAATCAACAATTGTGTGAGAGAAGACCATTATATATACTCACCTGATTTCCTGTGTATCGTTGTTGTATTGCTTTGATTTTAGGTTGAAGATTCTGCATTGCCAGTGTTGACTCAACCTTACAAAGAAGATAATGTTGAGATATTTCAGTATCTAGATATAAACTGATATTTGCAAAATTAAAACAAAAATGTTAAAATGCATTAAAATAATCCTCGTGGAGATGCTAATAGTTCAGAATAGGTGAAAAATCAAGCACCATAATAGTCCATCACAAAGTCACCAGCATGCACAATTGTGAGCACAGTTGGACTGAAAAATACTACGCTAAGGCTGGAGGTAAAAAAGCAACATGCTGATTTTTCCATTAGGAGAATACACATAAATACTTACAGGCATACTTCTAATCTGTAAGGATACGTATATGGAACTTTTCATCCTAAATATCGTAGCATTTATAGTTTGAAAATATTACCTGTTGCTTTGTTAGAGGAAATGTGGCAATTTTAACCAGGACAGTGAGCAATATAATGGCAAATCCATAAGAATATGGGACATGAACGGCTGAAAGTCCATCCTTGAGAACCTGATAAAAGCAAAGGGCATTCAACACATCACCAACTAATGAATTCGGGAGCCAAAAAGTATAAAAATCAATATAACTAAAACATGGAGCAGCAGGAAAGTATTGGCAAAACTTTGTTAAACCGAAACCAACAGTATTTGGGTCGCCTGGATTGAAATGCCATAGAAAAAAGAAAATACTAGAATAACATTTTGCAATAAAATATGTTTAATAGAATATGTAAATGGAAAGTTATCATCTCTCGCAGCCAAGCAGAATATGCAATAGGATAACTAAACAACATGGTGCCAAGGACACTATTGCTTCATCATGCTAAATGCAAGAATAATTATATCCCTACTCAGAGAATACAAAATGCTGACAAACAGACCTACTGTTTCTAAGAATTTATTAAAACACATTTTAGGGTATACAAACTTGTATCTCCACGGCCAATTCATTGTCCTATAAGTCCAAGTAACGTCACTATATATCCGTTAAATTCGCAGCAAGGAAAAGTTTTAATTGAGATGAAAAAGTTTTTCAGCCAGCTCTCCTTAAACAAATAGAAGTACATGAGAATGGAAAATTGCAACTTCAAGTGATCAATTACTCCAAATATACGTCACCAAGTCAGTCCAAAACAGAAATTCCATTTATTCAAATAAAAAAAGGAAGCTTTTACCTTCAATACTACCTCCATAGCTTCGGAGATAAACCCGAACCAGCCTCCATTTTTCTGCGGTGCCGTTACGGTTGCATCGGTGACGGTGGCATCGACGGAAACGGCAGCATCAGCGATCGTATAGAGCAAACCCTCAGCTCTCTGAATAATCGCGCGGAAATCAATAGAATTGCCAACAACTGGAGGCAGCTCGTGGAAGCTGGCCTTGACTTTAATAGTGACGCGTCGAGTGTGAGTGTAGTGACATGGAAATGAACGTGGAGGCGTCCCAAGGAAGCATGGTGAGGAAATTAGTGTCCTCGCCATGGTTGGTGTTGGAAGCAAAAGTTGTGGAGCAGAAAGAAGATTGAGTGGGTGAGGGGCCTTCCGCTCGCTTTTACCAGGGAATGAGGATATTTTAGTCTTTTCCGATTGTGAAAAGAAGATATTTTACCCATTATCATTTTGATCCTCATATTTAACTCTAATATCAAGTTATCCCCAGTTTATAATTTTTTTTTTATTTTCTCTCTAAAATACATTACGATTTCATATTAGAGACTAAAATACTGTTTATCCAATGTTTGAGAAGTGAACAATAAAAAATTTTGGACTACGATTTCATATTAGGGAAACAATGTTTGAGAAGTGAACAATAAAGCCCATTTTCTCTCTAAAATACATTACGATTTCATTTTCTCTCTAAAATACATTATTTTCTCTCTAAAATACATTACGATTTCATATTACAATGTTTGAGAAGTGAACAATAAAACATTGGATAAAGAGGTTAAAGTTGGGCCGGGCCGGGCCAGCCCGAATTTGAAAATGACTTGCCGAAAGAGAGGAGATATTTGAGACCTACCGACGCAACGAGCCGCTGATGGACGATGAGTAGCGACCCACGAACGACGAGGGGCGGACGACTAGGGGTGAGTTATGTTTGATCCGAAAGTGAAAAAAAATAGTTAGGAAAGTAATATTTTTATAACGTTTTCTTTGTTATTTAATAGGATGTTCTGGCCTAAATTAAAAGGCATTTTTATAGGACAATAACATTCTTCTTCTTTTTTCATACGGTAGAAACTCTATAAATTAATAAAAGAGTTGCTAACTAATATATAAATTAATAAGTAATATTTTATTAAATTATAATGAAAATACTCAATTTACAAACATCTTTTAAACTTTTAATTATTTATTATATCATATATGTATATCAAATGAATGATCAAATTAGGAGAACCGTTCAATATCACATATTTTTATGCTTCTTATGTTTAATGTTTCATTTTTAAATACAAGATTAAAATATGACAACACAAATAAATATACATGCACGACTTTTCAATATAAGAAACTTCTCTAATTCATTCATGTAATAGTATTTATTATATAAGGAATTATTAATTTATATTTTATATGAGGTCTACAAAAATTATCAAAAATATATTATCTTATAATTTTAGGGAATTATTAATTTAGCACCCTATCTCCGAGTCGAAACCGTCCAAAAATATTATTTTAGAGAGTTTGTTAAATAATCGAGTATTAATTATCGAGTTTCTACTGTATTTTTATTATTATCACAAAAACTGTTAAATATTATTATCTTTCTATTTTATTATTGTGATGACCTTATAGTAACTAATTTGGTGTGTCAATTTAATTTGAATAATTACTATATTATCCTTATTTTAATTATTTATTTTAATTTAAAAAATTATCCCTTTAAATTTATAATTTATTATAATTATATCTTTACAAATCAATTTAATCTTTTTACATACCAAAAATAATATATAATTAAATTTTAAATTATAATTTCATCTATTAAATATTTTAAATTACAATTATATTATATATATTTATATATTATAACGCATGCATCGAGTGTGCATAAAATACTAGTTTATTATTATTTGCGTGTTGAGCTTTATGTTTTTTGATATTTGGACAAACTAGTGGTTATTAGTGTTATTATCTTCTAACATTGAATCAGCAAGTCAAGGAACCTACCATGAATTTGGAGATAATATATCGTGCTAACTACCGACAAAACATACTCATTCGAGTGGCCACCATGAATTTCATTTGTGTCTCAATCATCTAATCTTGATTACATCCACATTAAATTTTATATTATTTAATCTTCCCAAATTTCCTGAGAATTTAAACAATCACAAAATGTTTTTTTTTCTTTTATTAAGAATTTTTTTCATAACCTTTGCTTCTTTTTCACATTAATAATAATATTAAATAATTATAATTAATTAATTAATTATTAAGCAAGGAGTTATAGCGATGACGATGAGGATAATGTAAATCGGATAAGACATGTCCGTAATGATCACTAGTGTTGGTGCACCGATGTGATAAATCAATATTTAATATATATATATTATTTCTTTCTTTTCAAAATCTGAACATCAATGTCGCCTGTAATATGACTTTAGCTTTTAGTAAAACTAATTCCCGTGACTTTCAATAGAAATAATCATCTGAAGGAACCTTATTTCTTTTCTTGGGCATGTTGAATATGATAAGAAGTAGAGGGGCATTATATATGTATATATATAATATTTATTGTATAATATATTATATATCTTATCTTATCACGTTGTATCTATCATGCATGGCTGCTAATTAATTATATCACAAATACTTGAATATGCAGATTAATATGTGACCTCGCTGATATTTTTATATGATGTTATTGGTATCTTTATGTCTTGTGCAATTCACATTTACATATATATATATATATATATATATATATTCCATTTGTAGATAAAGATAGGTGTGTATGTTTCAATATTAATAAACATGCATGTAAAACCATTTAGTACCCCAACTATTACTGTCTTTTGCCCGTAACGAAGGGCTGCCGATTGATATGCTTGGAAAACCTTCCATTTTTATCAGAATTAATTTATTTAAAAAAGGAAACTCTAGCAAATTCTATTGCAAATAAATCCAAAAAGCGTCCCTCAATAATAATAACAACAACAACAATAATAAAAAGATCGATATCTCGTTTTGTGGTTCTTGACGTCATGGCTGCTGTGGATTCCAATATCTATTGTATAAATTATTACCTTAAAAAGCTTTCAAATTATATTTTATATATATATATATATATATATATATTTATATATTTTCATTTTCCCACTGTTTGTTAGTAAACAAGATATTCCAAATAGTTGTGCGTTATATATAAGTCCAACATGCACGTCATGAAGGTTGGAAATTTTCTTTTTCAAAGACTAATATCATTTATTTATATATATGGCCAATTGTATCATGATAAGATAGCTTGTCATGATATGGCTAAACATATGCATATATTTTTATAATTTTTCAAGTTGATTAAAATACCACCAAGTAGAAATGGTGTGGAATGGTTATGAATGATGAATCACTATTAACTAATTCAACTTATTTATTAATTTATTTCATGATTAACTAATATTCTTTCTCCATGTACAATCCAACAAATTATTTTTCAAACTTCCAAGCATTCTCAACAGGGGCGGATCCAGGAATTTTCGGTCGGAGGGGCCGTAATATACATGTGTAGAGTTGGTGATGAGGTCAAGGTAGAAAATTGATTTTCATTCGCCCTCTTCCTATGACGGAGCTCGAATAACGACAACACGTCACAATACTGATATTGCGAAGGTAGCTTTTTGTTGATCTAAAATTGATATAATAATATAACTAGTTTTGTTCCCGTGCAATGCACGGGTTTTAATTATGTATTTTAATAATGTTCAGCACGGGTTTTAATTATGTATCTTAACAATGTTTTCATGACTGATCGTATGTATTGCTAAAAACAGTTTTTTTTTTCAATCACTATGATAGTGTGTAGTTTTTTTTTATGTTTTTTATTAATTTATTTTTTTATTCATCTATTACAATTAAAAAACATGTATAAATTGTAACTGAGAATGTGTGAGTGAGTAGTTTTTTATAATATTTTTACATTTATTTTTTTAATTAATATTATTTAAACTGAAAATGGACACGTGTAATAATATTAATCAAACTACATTTGCATAGTATATAAGATATAAATAAAATAGAGAATGAAATAACACAAATAACGTATCGTGCAAAGATAAACTATAATACTAATTTGACTTTTAAATAATCAAAAAATGAAATAACTAAACAAATAATTATTTTTAAAAATTAAGCTAAAAACAAAAGGATATGAAAATAATTAGAAAATGTGTAAATAGAATTAAATTAAATTGACTTAAACAATTGTAATAAGTCATGAGAAATTAACTTGATATAACATAATCGTTCAAGACTTCAATTTAATAAAAGTTAAAAAGATAAAGAAATATAGTTAAAAAGAATAAAAAGAAGATGCTAATGGGCTGAATTGAATCCAGGTACCCATAGTAATAAAACTACTAAACAACCACTATACCAAGTCCATTTTTAATTTTAAATACAATGAAGACTATATATAATTTCAAAACAATATTCTATGTACATAGTACTAAAAATCTCGAAAATTTTCGCGGGGGCCGTGGTTCCCCCGGGCCCTATGCTAGATCCGCCCTTGACTCTCAATCAATATACATTCTCTACTTTGAAAAAAAAAATATACATTCTCTACACTCCATAAATAAAAAATTGTTGGTAGTATTTTTATGTTTTATATATCTCCATTTAGTGAATCTAAACTCAATCTCAAAGAGATAATCAATTAGCTCCAAATTGTGATATTCAAACTGTATATATAACTAAGTGCAAGTATTAACAACAAATTATTATTATTATTATTATTATTATTATTATTATTATTATTATTATTATTATCATTATTATCATTATTATTATTATTATTATTATTATTATTATTATTATTATTATTATCATTATTATTATTATTATATGAAGAAAGTGAGAGACAAATTTTGAATAGGTTAATGGTGGTGGAGGCAAAATGAACGGTCACTTATGAAAGTAAAGTCAGCATATAAATTTGTTTCCACTTATCTCTTTATATAAAATATCATTCACGTAAATTTTTTTTATTTTTTTTTAATTTATAATGCGCTTACCTCATATAGCCAATAGCCACTACTCCACTAATCACAGCCCGCCACGTGTATGGTCATGATCACATAACCATTTACACTGTATCTGCGTATCATATTCATATCACTGTCCATGGGAAAAGAAGGCACTATATATATTTCGCTAGTGCCCTTTCCTTTATACCACGCAGAGATACATACAAACAATCAGAGAGAGATGGAGAAAGAAGAAGTGAGAAAGGGTCCATGGACTGAACAAGAAGATGTTCAGCTAGTGTTTTACGTGAAGTTATTCGGTGACAGACGATGGGATTTCGTAGCAAAAGTATCAGGTTTGAAGGTTGGCGGGAGACAGAATAGATAGGTAGGCTTGTTTTGGGCATGGAATCGAAATCGCCATGAGCCCAAAATCATATGATCGGCCTTTTTTTTTTTCTTTTTTGTTTCCTTTTTTGTGCTGGAAATTTAGGTTTGAAAAGAACAGGCAAGAGTTGCAGGCTGCGATGGGTTAATTACCTTCACCCTGGGCTCAAAAGGGGGAAGATGACCCCTCACGAGGAGAGGCTCGTGCTTGACCTTCACGCTAAATGGGGAAATAGGTTGGTTGATTAAATCCTTTTGATTATTAATGTTGTTTTTGATTGGGATAGAAGACTAATCAGATTCAATCGAGTGTTGAATTGAATAAGAACTGCGACTGTTTGTGATTAGGTTTAGGGATTTTGACCGATTGCTTTGACTTTTTCTTCCTCTGTGATTGATCGTTTTGATCGTTTCAGCTGGTGAAGCTGAAGCTGAACTTACAGTTTGCAAACCTTTTGATTTTTCTGTCGTGGGTGCGATTGGCACAGTTTGGCTGAAATCTCTATCGATCCATTGGACGAAATAGAGAAGCAACATACATAACTCGGTTGCTTGCTCGATGATTTACGCATATATCTGATTGGCTCAGCTTGGCTTCGAGCTTCCAGATATTTTTTGTTTTCTCGTTAAAACGCCGTTCATCGATTAGATTTGTGCTTCGACATGTATACTCTATCGTTTAACATGCCATGTTGTGATAGATTACTAATATGAAATAAAAAAAAAAACGCTTCCCTTTTTGCAGATGGTCGAAAATAGCCCGGAGATTGCCGGGTCGCACTGATAACGAGATCAAGAACTATTGGAGGACTTACGAGAGGAAAACTGCTCAAGAAAAGAAGAAGAAGAAGAAAACGACGACTGTGTCTTCCCCACCATCTTCACCGTCGTCATCATCGTCCTCAAACTCTTCCTCAGCATCCATCGAGGATTCGGTTGGTCCAGTCAAGGAAACAGACGAGCGTAGCTTTTACGACACGGGCGGGAAAAAGACCACCCACGTGCCTACTGTTCCCGAACAAGACAAGAACGGGCTCGAAGCCACGGTTGAAGGTACTGCGAAAGTGTATTCGATGGACGAGATATGGAAAGACATCGACCTATACGATGAAAATGTCGACGGCGATTTCATGAGCCAATCCCCTCCCGCGTGGGATTTTTGCCCCGCTGCTACCGACACGCTGTGGTGCATGAATGAAGAAGAGCAGAACAAGATGTTGAAGCAGACTGCAAACTACGACCAGTTTAATTCTACTTTCTACTGACATGAAAGGTTTCAACCATTTAATTACATGGATTTGTTCATACAGTTTAGTTTGTCTTAAGCAGGGAAAGCTTTCTCTAACCCAATGTATAGCTTTCAGGGGTTTGTGCTATCTTTCAGTTCTTGTGAATCGTCGTCGTTGTCATCATCGTCATCAAGTCGTTGTAAATATATCAATCATGCATTACATTGTTTAGTGCCTTATAGTCTTAGCTACTACTCTTTTGTCAGTTGAGTGAAAAGATGGTTGTGATGTTGAAGAAGAATCTGTTGTTGTACTATAAAATAAATGAATATTAGTTTCATTATCAAGAAATGCCCATGATATCTTGATTCATCTTCGCGTCGTCGTAGTGTACAGACTCCGATTAAGTTCATTTTTTAGTCGAATTTAAACCTTATTGCAGGTTATGGGACGACTCTGACTTTCAGTGGGATCAATCCTGGCGGTCTATGTATCGTCCTAAATTCGCACAGATAGTGATAGTCAAGAAATTCAAGTGAGATCAAATTCATTACCTTCATATGAAGATGTGATAGTCGAGAAATTCAAGTGAAATCAAATTCATTACCTTCTCGTCCGTTTGATCTATCATTGTAATATCACTTTCTAAATATCCATGGAGAACTTGAGAATCTATTTAAATATTCCACATGTATAGAGAAAGTATAGAATAGGATCCATGATAAAATGGAATCTTGGGATCCTTTGATCTCAACCATTATATATAGAAAAGGAAGAAATGTAGGCTGGATTATCACTCTCTCTCCTCGCACGATATATATATATA
The DNA here is from genome assembly GCA_028392965.1 of Lindernia subracemosa. NCBI lineage: Eukaryota > Viridiplantae > Streptophyta > Magnoliopsida > Lamiales > Linderniaceae > Vandellia > Vandellia subracemosa. Next base: position 2,525,052 of record JAQPCC010000020.1, on the reverse strand, counting down.
TATATATATTTAATTAAATATAATATATAAATATTGGCTATTATTATTTAATTACAAATATAATCATTTTCTTCAAATTAACTTAAGGAATGAATGATTGCCAAAATCGTGCTATTAATAAAATAGGAAATTTTTATCCCTCCCTATCATAAAGTATATCCCTACCAAGTGGTGGGACTTCAACAAAACAATGGATGAGAGCCCTTCTTCCTTTTCATTTTATATATGGGACTACTTTTCTTTCTTAGTAAAGTAGCTTTCTTGGACAACATCGTGGTGGAGCACATCATACAATTCACTAGGACATAAGGGCAAGTGGCGGTCGGAAGCACCAACGACGAAAGCGACCTCAGCGATTTATCTCGGACGTACCGTGCGACTATATTTGGGGATCTATAAGTCCATCATATCCTACGCTATTCTATTCCATTAATTGTTTCGCATATACTACCACCTTTCGTTCTCTCGAGTTCGTCGATTCACAAAGATGAGGATACGTATATCATCGACATTCATTCTCGAGATTCTAAGAAGTTACAAACCTACAAGAGGCTTAGGCATCATCATAATATCAGGTGATGAAATAAAAGGATAGTACATAAAACATTAAAGCAATCAACACATTAACTGCAGTGCAGATTAACAGCTGGTAATAATATAATTATGGATCATACTTTTTCATTTTTAGGGTAAAAACCAATACAGAATTTCAACAGCAATCTCGTCTTAAACTAAGTTTTAAAGACCTTAAACCTATGTACCAAACAAGGGCTAGGGTTTCAGAATGACAGTAAGCCCATGTATTAGAGTGAATTACGATTTGGCCCCCCAATCGGGGGATAGTTTTATAATTTAAAGAACATTTTAGATTGCATTTGAAAGTACATTAATTATCATTTAAAATATTAATAAAAACTAGTATTTTCAACGTATTCGATGCATGTGCTTTAATATATAAAAATATAATATTATTTTATGTTAACATGTTATTTTTAATTTAAATGTTTAATTTATGAAATTATAATTTAAATTTAATTAGTTTATTTATTAGGATATAATTAGAATAAATTAAAAATGTGAAGCGTAAAATGCTAATTACAAATGACACACTAAATTATTTAAAAGACAGTTACTTTAGGATGATGAGCAATAATATCTAGTATAGATATGTTCGTTGCTTCCCCTCCCATTCACTAACCAAACCTCGCTCCTCCCAAAAGATCATTAACTAACACGAACCATAATCTAATAACTAGTACTTTTATGCACGGTGTATGCTAAATACATCAATATATAATATAATTGTAATTTAAAATATTTAATATATGAAATTATAATTTAAAATTTAATTATATATTATTTGGTATTTAAAAAGATTAAATTGATTTTTAAAGATATAATTATAATAAATTTAAATTTTAAAGGAATAGCTGTTTGAATTAAAATAAATAATTAAAATGAGGGTAATATAGTAATTAATAATTGATTTAAAATTAAAATTGGCACACCAAAACCGTTTATATAAGGTCTTCACCAATAATAAAATAAAAAGATACGTAAAGGCTGGGTTCATATATGCCACGTGCTGCATGCAGATAAAAATCCAGATATGAAAAAAATTAAAATCTCTTTAATCCAAAAAATATTGATATCCTAATTTTTAACTTGATTAAGATATGTGATATATCATAGTTTTATCATGTATGAATAAACACGTTAGAAGGGGACACTCAAGTCTATCAGATTATTTTTTTTTTTCTTACTTTCTTTATTTTCTTTTGGTATTTTTGTAAAAATAATATTAGAATATCGATGATGAATAAGAGTATATGATATAATGGGGGTTAAACGAATATATCACAAATTAGATAATACCTTGATAGATTAATTTCCTTAGTTGATAGATATTCTCAACCAAAATATCTACTTAGGATATAAAAGAGACCTTATTAAACCCCAAGGAACGAGCTTTCCTCTCATGGGTTTATAATAAAAAATTGAATGGAATATTTAATTTTGAAAATGAAGAACGTAACAGCTAACATATAATATTTTCTTATGAAATACCTAATAGGCTAAAACATTCATGAATTTATGAATTGTTTCAATATGTTATTAGAGAGAATAAAATATCATTGTACTAGTAAGACGTCTAAATTCAACATCAATAAATAATTATTATATTAATGCTTCATTATTAGAAAAGACATCGACATCAATCAATAGTAATAAGGAGTAAATAGTTTATGAATACATTTTAATATTCTATTAATTACAGTGCTTATGTATACCCGTGACTACCTATAACATAGATTTCATCTGAAAATATTTAAATAGCATAAATATCACCGCATAAAAACGACAGAAACAATCAAAATTCTCCTTGTTTTTTAAATTACTAATCAATATTTTCAAGAGATTTATAAAATTTTCGAGGTATAGTATCAATTTGAATAGTCGGCGACATTTGGAAAAGTATAAAATAGTATTCTCGTAGTCGTAGCGGTGGATAAAACTTAAAATGGTCTCCAATGTATATCATATGTGCTAATTTAGTCCCGATGTTTTACCTGAAACAATTTAGTCCCCTATTTGTCGATTTTGAACCAATTTGGTCCTTCCGTCGCGATAAACGTCAATTTTAACGGAAATATCAGATGTGTCTAATAATAAACTATGTCTGAATCGATAAAATTGAAATGATTATTAAAATTATGGCACGAAATTAAAAATTTCTCCTCCAAAATTCGATCACGAGCTTTAGATTGCCTGTTTCGTCGAGCTTCACTGACAGTTGAAAAGAAGATAGTACGAACCTCCAAATTCTGCAAATATTCCAAAATTCGATCCAGACGTGATAATGTGGGGCGTGTTCGAGATTCCCGCTAAAATTGATATTAATCAAGACAGAAGGATCAAATTGGTCCAAAATCGACAACATCGATGACTAAATTGGTTCAGACGAAATATCGGAGACAAAATTAATCTACAGGATAAATATTGGAAACCATTTTCGATTCTATGCCTAGTGTAATTTTCTCGAGAAATCACATAAAAATATTAGCTTATTAATTAAGATATAAATACCTCACTTAATATAATACTGTAAAATTAATATTATCCCCAACGGCCAACACAAACAAAGCGGTCTTTATCAGACAACAAATACGAAAAGTCACTTTTGACCGTTTCAAAAATATTACATCAAATCCAACGTGTTGACCATTGTTTCATCTCCCTGGACTCCGTCAAAACGCTGACGCGACAACCGATGAAATGCTTCCACTTCACCAGCGGCGACGCCGACGACGGAGGCGGCGGCGACTTCATATCGCGCAAGCTATCGTGGGCCCGATCGCTGAGCGTGGCTTCCACGTCCTCCAGCTCGGACACGCGCCGGCTCCGCGAGTACCGCGACGAGCCAGAGGCTCAGTGCCGGCCGGCCAATGATTTGGTCGCCTTCAGATTCTCCGAGCTCAAATCCGCCACGAGAGGGTTCAGCCGAGCCCTCTTGGTCGGCGAGGGCGGGTTCGGGTGCGTCTACAAGGGCCGGGTCAATCTGCCGGGTTCCGGCGAGGAGTCCGATGTCGCCGTGAAGCAGCTCAATCGGAATGGGTTTCAGGCACGGATTGTTCTTCTCTCCTTTACCCTTTTCCGTACATTATCTCATTTTGTGTCTGATTCTTTCTCTGTCGTCGTTCAATCTTCGATTCATATCGTCTCCATCTTAGATTCCTTTTGGGTTTAATGGGATTTATACGCCTGAGAAAAAAAAACAATGGTTCTTTCCAAGATTAAATTCTCATCCTTTCTGTGTACTTTTTAGCCCATTAAACAACACAGTGTTAGAACAATTGGGTGTTCTTTCCCATCCCATTCATTACACTTCATGACATTGTTTTGGGCATGAAATCTTTTCTGCTGTCTTAGTTCATCAGGGGCACAAAGAATGGATCAATGAGGTCAATTTTCTCGGGGTGGTGAAGCACCCTAACCTCGTGAGGCTAATAGGCTACTGCGCGGCGGACGACGAGAGGGGCATCCAAAGGCTATTGGTCTACGAATTCTTGCAGAACAAAAGCTTAGAAGACCATTTACTGACCCGATCGACCCGCCCCCTTCCTTGGATCGTCAGGCTGAAGATTGCCCGCGATGCAGCCCGCGGGCTGGCATACCTCCACGAAGACATGGAGTTTCAGGTTTGTGCTATGCTGCTCGATCGATCGATCGTTCGTTCCATATTACCGTGCGCTTTTTATCCGTGCAAGAGAATTGGGTGGGATGGCAAATGCATTTATCTTTAACTGTTTTAACGGTCTCGTTCTTGCGAATCTCTTGATTGGCAGCTGATATTTAGGGACTTCAAGGCCTCGAACGTTCTATTGGACGAAGATTTCAACGCGAAGCTCTCTGACTTTGGGCTAGCCCGGGAGGGTCCCGCGTCGGGAGTAGACCACGTTTCCACGTCGGTGAGTCCCGCTTTCTTCCGTCTTCTTGCTTGCTTAATCTCGAAATGTATGTTGCTTTGTAATGCCGTCCCGCGCGAAAAAACACATACGGAGCTGACTACATCTATAAATAGTTGGCTAAATTTTTAGGACTTATATATATAGTTGGCTAAATTGCATATAACGCACACCTGGTTTTAAAAACAAAGCATCAAAATCCATTTGATTTGTAAATAGCGTAAAACACCCTCGTGGTTTATTTAATCATGCATTCTTGCCATTTACACTCCATGACCGGAGGTACAATGCTAAGTTTTAGACAATATCGATGGTACAGTGCTAAGTTTAGACAGCACAAGGAAAATTTCCACAATATAAAAAAACATAGGACAGTAATGTGCATTTTAGTATATCTACGTGAGTATAGCCTAATTTAGTATATACATTTTAGCACATATATATTTTATGTTCTCTTATATTTAGAAAAACACATCTAGTTTAATTTTGAATGTTGTAATTTTTACGTCAAAAGGTTATAGGTTCGAATCCATTGTGTTTCAATAAGTATACGTTTTTTTATTTTTTATTTTTATATCCCCCCCCCCCCGTCAGAAAATACTGGATCCGCCCCTTATTGGCACCATTAGTTTAAAACCTGAATAACATTTTCTTGAAAAAAAAAAGGTCGTCGGGACGGTCGGCTACGCAGCGCCGGAGTACGTCCACACGGGGAAGCTGACGACCAAAAGCGACGTGTGGAGCTTCGGCGTGGTCCTATACGAGATTATCACGGGCAGGCGCGTGCTCGAGCGGAACCTACCCCGAGGCGAGCAGAAGCTTCTAGAATGGGTTCGGCCCTACGTCTCGGACTCTAAGCGGTTCCACCTCATCGTGGACCCGAGGCTCGGGGAAGGACGTGGGAGAAGCGGCGCGGTGAGGTCCGCCCGAAAGGTGGCCTTGGTGGCGAACAAGTGCCTCATGAAGCACCCCAGGCTGCGCCCGAAGATGAGCCAGGTGGTCGAGATGCTCGAAGGCATCATTGGCGAGTCCGCGGAGAGCCCTCTCGGCCGGCCCGCGGCGGAGAGGGCCGACGAGGGCGGCGGCGGCGGCGGTGGAGGAGGGGACGGTTTTGGGGTGTCGAGGAACGGATCTTTGGGGAGGTTGGATTGGAGGAACTGGACGATAGGGTTTGGGAGGAGTAGGTCGCATAATGCTGTGGTGTTGTGATTCTATTTTGTGTAATTATTTGTGATTTATGGCTCTTTTTATTTATTTATTTTTGTTGGAGTATATGATATATTCTTCTCGGAGGATTTATGAAATGAAATTTATCTCAGTTATGATTTGATTATGCTGGCAAATATATATATATATATATATATATATATATATATACTTTTATTAAGGCTAGGAATGGATAAAATTGTCGAATTTGATATGTATTTTTTTATCTCTAATTTTAGCACTCTGTTTTTAATTATTTACTATTTTATCATTAATTTTTTATTTACATAAATCAGTTTTTTCTTTTTATATATTTATAAATAATATATAATTAAATTTAAAATATAATTTCTATTAAATATTTTAAATTATGATTACCTAATATCTTTTATTATATTATTGGTGAGGGCATCCCACCAATTTTTATGTCAATTTAATCATGTATAATTACAATTGAATCATAATATATATACTAATCATGTCCTTATAAGTCATTTTTTTAATTTATTTATTTTAAAACAATCAATAATTAAAATTGAATCATAATATCATATATTAAATATTTTAAATTAAAAATAATTCTTAAAATATAAAATAAAATTATATATTTTTACATTAAAGCACACACACCGAGTGTGCTTAAAATACTAGTTATATATATTTATATATTAGAGCACACGCATCCGAAATTTTTTTTAATAGTTTTATTTTCTCATCATTTATCTTACCCTTATTCAACTTTTTTTTTTTAAAATAAAAAAGAAGTAGAAGAAGAATTTTGATACCAAATATTCCATTTGCATGAATAGATTCAAAATAATTTGCAATTGCAAAGCTAAAAGGACTAATATGCAATTTTCGGTAGCTTTCTGTGGTGTGAAATGTAAACGACGATAAGACACTTGTGGCGACCTCATGTCCAAAGACACCTCGTTTAATCCACTTCACAAAAACGATATCATCGTATTGGTATTTATTTCTTACATACAAAAAAAAAAAAAAAACCACACAAAAGGGAAAGGAAAAAAAAAAGAATTCAAGAAAAAAATAATAATAATCATGGCTTCGTTGAACGTTTTCTTCCCAGCAACAATAATCCCGACGCAGAGAAGATCATCATCATGGCCGCCGTCGTCGTCGTCGTTCAGAACCTTCGCCACGGCCGCGAAATCCTCGTCGGCGGGTAAAAGCGGCAGCGAGGAGAAGAGCTTCTTGGATTTCATATTGGGCAGTTTGCAGAAGGAAGATCAGTTCTACGAGACTGATCCAATCTTGAAGAAGGTCGAGGACGTTGCTAGTATTAGTATCAGTAGCAAGACCGCCGCCGTGAGTGGTAAGAAGGTTCAGGGCGGCGCTGGTAATGACGCTGCTGGTAATGGTGGTGGTTTTGGGCTCGGTGGGTTTTTTTCCAAGAAATAGATATCGGCGACGATGGTGGCGGCGGATGGAGTTCATTTGCCGTTTGATGTGCTTTGCAGTTTGTTTTCCCTTTGATTTAATAATATATATGTAAACGCTGCTTATTTGTATAAAAGATGGATTATATGGATTTTTGGAAATAATTTCCCAGCTATAAATTGGACTATTATTTTATTTAAATGAAAATAAAACCGATGTTTTTTTTTGTCTCCCGGAATATTTTGGTACGTCGGAGGAGTAACTAAATCCGAGGCTACGGTGCTAGCACGACAATGGAGGAAATCACCATTTCTAAAGAATGGGAGGAAATCTTCCTTATTTCTTGGATGTTATTGCATCGTTCATCTTTATTTAATTTTTTTTTTTTCAGTTTCTTTCCTTCATGAGAGCTTTGTCTCCTCTTCTAGAAATATAATTTTTTTTTTCTGGTTCTAGGAGTGTCCGTCCTCGAGAAGCGGAGATTTTGAAGTTCAAGACGAAAAAAAGTAAAGAGTACTATATATTTAGGTTCATTAACTGTCGTTGTGGAGTTCTGGACAAGGTTTTGTAGCAAGTTCTTTAGTTTTTGTTGTTTTCTCTCGTTTTATTTTTCGTTTCTAGCGGCTGATCTATTGCATCAAGATGATTTAATGGATTACTTAGCCTGTATGTTTTGTTCATATATTAAACTATTGTTTAAAAAAAAAACCATCGACCAATAAGTCAAAAACTCATTAAATAAAATCATAAAATATTATTATTATGATTATCTATACTATATATTAAGAGCGAGCACCTCATAAAAACTATATTTCAAAAAACTATATTTCAATATATTTTGGTGTGTCATGTAAAATATTATTTTATCTTTTATTTTTTATTTTTCTAATTATACCCTTACAAATTATATTTTTCTTTTGAAATATTTAAAAATAATACAAAAGTAAAATTAATGCACACGCACATCGTGCGTAAATACTATTTATTATTATGATTGTTATTTATGCAATATATATAGTTAATATTGTAATTGATTGAATTATCAATTAGTTTCTTTTTCTTTTTCTTTTTTTTTTTTACCAAATTGACCAATTAGTTTCTTTTTTCTTTTTAACAAAATTGGCTAATGATTTTTTTTTTAAAAAATGGTATTGTAATCTAATAAATTAAAAAATAATTTGATATTGAAAAGAAACTTAGAGAGTCGGTTGTGTCCTTGTCCCTTCATTATATGCAAGTTGTTTCTCTCGACCTTCCTTCGTCTCTCTCTAATCTATATACATCGCTCAAGCGTGTGCCCTGCTCTGCTCATCTCCTTCGAATCGCATCTGTAAGTGTTCCTTTTCCTCCGATCTCCTCTTAATCTTTTCAATTGACGGATAATTAGGTAGAAGAAACCCTAGATCTCCTTTACCCCCAAAGTTAACCCTAGATTCGATTCGATTTACCCTAAAATTTGCAGCAAGAGTCAAAACCTAGACAGCAATCATGCCTGCGACGGCGGGTAGGGTTCGCATGCCGGCGAACAACAGGGTCCACAGCAGCGCGGCGCTTCAGACCCACGGCATATGGCAGAGCGCTATCGGGTACGATCCGTACGCGCCCACTAACAACAAGGAGGACGAGAGGAAGAACGACAAGGCCTCTTCGTCCTCGAAGAACGAAGCTGCTGACACCGAGAACGCCTACGCGAGCTTCCAGGGCCTTTTGGCCCTGGCCAGGGTCACGAGCTCGAACGCCGACGAGGCACGTGGGGCGTGCAAGAAGTGTGGTAGGGTTGGGCACTTGACGTTTCAGTGCAGGAACTTCTTGAGCGTGAAGGGCGATGTCAATGGTGATGGTAAGGATCCCGAGGCTATTGAGGCTGCTGTGATGTCTGGTCTGGAGAGGCTGAAAGGTGAGAGGGTGAAGAAGAAGAAGCAGGCGGAGGAAGAGAGTAGCGAGAAGGAGGAGGATGAAGAGGAGAGTGAGACCGACGACTCTGATTATGATTCCGAGCTGGAGAGGGCTATTGCTGAGAAGTATGGGAAGAGGGTTGTGGATTCGAAGAAGAAGGGCAGTAATAAAGATGAAAAGAGGGGGAGATCGAAGAAGAGGAGGGGTGGGAAGAGATACGATAGCGACGATGGTTCTGACTCGGACGGTGATGATGATGCAAAGAGGAGGAAGAGAAAGAAGGAGAAAAGGAGGAGAGGTGCTGATGACGACGATGAAGGAGAGGATTATTCGTCTGATGAAGAAAGGAGACGGAGGAGGAAGAGAAAGAGTATGAGGGAGAAGAGGAGGAGGAGAAGTCACAGGCATTCATCTGAAGATGAGGACGATGATGATTCTCAGTCTGATGAACGTCGGGGTAGGCATAGGGGCAGAAGAAGGAAGTCAGATTCTGAGTCAAGTGGCTCGGAGGATGATTCTCGTGTGGGAAGGGACAAGAAAAAACGTCGTCGTCATGAAAAGAAGAGTCGTCGTGAAAGGAAGAGTAGGAAGCATGGTCACGATGAGGATTGAGCTCTTGATGCTGTTATTTGGCCTTATCTTTGTGTTTTGGAAGTTTTATTTGATGCTTGCTTGCTTTGTGTGTGGTGTGTTGATTATGGTTCATCTTGGTTGAGATTGGGACAAATTGTTATTGTGACTTTATTACGCAGAAGTTATGTTTTTCTTACTAGTGATAAAATATAATTAGTTAATAAATATAATTTATATATTATTTAAATTAAATAAAAAATATTAAAAATCAATTATTTAAGAATTTTTAAAAATTTTCATTTCAATGCTAAGCAAATTTCTAGCATTCAATTATGTTTTTACAAGATATGAAATGGTATAGAAATGCAATGTAAAATTCCATTTATCTACACAAAAAAAAAGGTAAATTATGTTATACCCCACATGAATATAATAAAATGCGCATTACTACTCTATATTTTTTTATTGCATGAAACTCCCTTTTGGTGTCTAAAACTTAGCATCATACCCCCATAGTGTCTAAAACATAGCATTATACCCCTAATTAGGGGGTAAAAATGACAAGAAGTGCATGATTAAACAAACTATGAGGGTGTTTTATGCTATTTACAAATCATAGAGATTTTGGTTTTTATTTTTTAACTATGGATTATATGCAATTTAAAAAAAAAAAAAAGGTTAAAGCTATCTATATCATCATTCTTACCAAACCTCCCCTCTCTCTCTCTCTCACTATCTAGCTCGGAGATGTCGTCGTTAGGCGCGCCATCATCTCATCTCCTTCAGTTGACGTCCTCCGTAGCATCTCAACGCCGCGATAATTCTTCGGCAAGCCGAAACAATGTCTTCCCTATTCAATGCAACGCCAATAATAACCACCAAAACCAAAACCCTAAACCATCGAAATCTACTCCCTTCAACCTCACCAAACCTCTCTCAATATCCGCAGCCGCCGCTTCATCCTCCTGCATTCTCTTCCACTTAGCAGCACCGATATTCTCCGGAATCGGCGGAGTGCCACCCTCCGGTGGTGGGAGCGGCGGTGGCGGTGGAGGAAGCGGGGGAGGCAATTTCTGGTCCCGAGCGTTCTCAGCTCTGGCGAAGGACGACAACGACGCTCAACCAGAATGGGACTCTCACGGCCTCCCGGCGAACATCGTGGTCCAGCTTAACAAGCTGAGCGGATTCAAAAAGTACAAAGTCTCCGAGATATTGTTCGTCGACCGGCGACGTGGGACAACCGTGGGAACGGAGGATTCCTTCTTCGAGATGGTTTCTCTCCGACCTGGTGGGGTCTACACCAAGGCCCAGCTCCAAAAGGAGCTCGAAACTCTCGCCACCTGCGGGATGTTTGAAAAAGTGGACCTCGAGACGAAGACCAATCCCGACGGCACCGTTAGTGTTTCGATCCCTTTTCTCGAATCCACGTGGCAGTCGGCGGACAGGTTTCGGTGCATTAACGTGGGGTTGATGCAGCAGTCGAAGCCCATTGAGATGGACCCCGATATGACTGAGAAGGAGAAGTTAGAGTATTACAGAAGTCAGGAGAAGGATTACAGGTATGATGGTGTCAGTTAGTGAGAGTCCGAGTTTAGTGAGTTAAAGATCGTTAGCATATGCAACTTTGAAGTATGTTACAGTTTTTTGAGTTAGTAAATATGTTGGTCCTGAGTATGAGAGGTACTTCATTTTTTCATTGGCCAATTTCAATGGTTCCTTGGCGTTTTAACTTGTTTGCATTATGGTTCGGCTTTTTCAATTTGAGACATAATCCTAATCCAGGTGGTTTGATATTTTAAGAATCTTTACAGTATCTAAGTTCGAACTAAGCTTCAAATTCGGAGAAACTATATTATAATCTTGTTTGATGCACAAGTCATGTTTGCATAGGTTGATACTTATGCTATGTATTCAGTATTATTAAGTCTGCATTTTTGTATGAGTGAATAAGCAAAAACGGGCTGGGTGAATAAAACAAGAGCCTGGCTTTATGAAAAGAATTGATGACTTTTTAACAGATCAATCGGAAATGAATTCTTGTCGAAGAATCACACAATTTGATTCTATTTTTTCTACCATAATTATAGACGGAGGATTGAGAGGGCTAGACCGTGTTTACTGCCACCGTCGGTGCAGAGGGAGATACTTCAGATGCTAAGGGAGCAGGGGAAAGTCAGTGCTCGTTTGCTGCAGAGAATAAGAGATAAGGTGCAGCAATGGTATCAGGACAATGGCTATGCATGTGCTCAGGTCGTCAATTTCGGAAACTTGAACACAAAGGAAGTAGTCTGCGAGGTGGTGGAAGGCGATATCACTCAGTTGGTGATTCAGTTCCAGGATAAACTTGGAAATGTGTGTGAAGGGAATACTCAGTTTCCTGTCATCAGGAGAGAGTTGCCAAAACAGGTCAGAACTGCGATTGTTCATTTAATTGTATGAAGTCATGACGATGGGTATGCATTGGGGGAGAATTCTTTTGTTCTGATGCTGTCTCTTACGAATTTAATTTCCTATTGCATTTCATTGATTGTGGCCAATCTCACTTCCAATTCATGGTTAAATGATAAGGCTGGCTGTTGCATTTCGTTGTTTTTCATGAAGATGATTATGTTATCATTCATCTTTATTTGAAACTTTTTAACTTGTTCCACATCTGAAGACGGATTGATAATGCAACTGTTCTGGCCTTTTTTCTCAGTATCTAGCAATTTGCCAATCACTTAATTGCCCTTTCTTCGTCTAATTGTAACAGCTTCGCCAAGGACAAGTTTTTAACATTGAGGCTGGGAAGCAAGCATTAAGAAACATAAATTCATTAGCCCTTTTCTCCAATATTGAGGTGAACCCTCGTCCAGATGAAAAGAATGAAGGTGGCATCATTGTCGAAGTTAAACTGAAGGAGCTAGAACAGCAATCAGCCGAAGTTAGTACGGAATGGAGTATTGTTCCAGGTCGAGGTGGTCGTCCAACACTGGTAAATAAGATTGTTGTAAATTTAATTGAAGTTCTATGACAGTCGATGCTTAAGCATTTTCTTTGTAAAGATATTTATCCTCCATTGCTATCCAGGCTTCGATTCAACCGGGTGGAAGTGTTTCATTCGAGCATCGAAATATTAAAGGGTTGAATAGGTCACTTAATGGTTCGCTTACCACCAGCAACTTCCTCAATCCACAGGTGATTAATATTTGTACCAATTATGAAGTTTCTTTACAGAAACTCATCAAACTGTGCAGATGATTAATATTTGTACCATTGATAAAGTTTCCTTGCAGACACTCATCGAATTATGCAGATGATTAATATTTGTACCATTGATAAAGTTTCCTTGCAGACACTCATCGAATTGCACGTTATCTTTAACTAGTTTATTTATCATCGTATTTACTTATTGAATACCTGACAGGATGATCTTGCTTTTAAGCTAGAATACGTCCACCCATATGTCGATGGTGTGTACAATCCCCGTAACCGTACCTTCCGTATGAGCTGTTTTAACAGTCGGAAGCTCAGTCCAGTGTTCACTGGGGGACCTGGAATAGATGAAGTTCCTCCCATATGGGTTGACAGAGTTGGGGCTAAAGCCAATATTACTGAGGTTTGCATTCTTCCTCAGTTTTTCAAGAATTCACTTAGTATCATGAACAATGGATCCGTATTAAAATGGGTGTGTTTTGGGCAATAAAAGAAAGAATTAGTACGAGAAGATGCACTAATTTGGATGTTTTCTGAAACCAATGTATGTGTATGCTTGCAGAGCTTCACTCGACAAAGCAAATTTACTTATGGGCTTGTGATGGAGGAAATAACAACACGTGATGAAAGCAGTCACATTTCCGCAAACGGTCAAAGGGTCTTGCCGAGTGGTGGAGTGAGTGCTGATGGACCACCAACAACGCTGAGTGGAACTGGGATTGATCGCATGGCTTTTCTTCAGGCAAATATCACTCGTGACAACACTAAGTTCGTAAATGGGGCCATAATTGGTGATAGAAATGTGTTCCAGGTAAAAATAAAACTCTCTTGTTGCCCTTTTGTGACAGTTACATGCTCATTTTATGATTGAGACCTATGATTTTTAATATATGAATGTGAATTGCATTGCCCTTATTCTCTATTATCTATCTCTTCTTTGGCATAGAAAAAACGTGGAAACTGTACAAGTGGCTTTGAAGTTTTAATATAACATTAACACAATTTAAAAAGATTGCCGTCCCTTAAACAGCAAAGCAAAGGCCATTCTTTTATTCAACAATACAGTATAGATTATGCTGCATTGATACTGCATAACTTACTCATTTTTGTCAATTTTTTATCTCATCATGTGCAGCTCGACCAAGGAATTGGCGTCGGCAGCAAGTTCCCATTCTTCAACCGACACCAATTAACTCTCACGCGGTTTCTTCAGTTGAGACAAGTCGAGGAAGGTGCTGGCAAGGCACCACCTCCCGTATTAGTCCTCCATGGTCATTACGGTGGCTGTATCGGTGATCTCCCTAGTTACGACGCATTCACCCTCGGTGGTCCCTACTCTGTTCGAGGTTACAACATGGGAGAGTTGGGAGCAGCAAGAAACATACTCGAGGTATTGCAAGTCGCACGATTATTCACTCGAGTCTTAATAAAAAAATCTATAAGATTTCCATGCTTTCATTCATAATATTTGTTTCGAAACGAACCAGCCTTGTCAATTTAGCTGTTTCTTTCAATCTCTTATTTCTGATGCTCGTTTCTGTCATTACAAAGCTTGCTGCTGAGCTGAGAATACCCGTGAAGGGCACTCATGTCTATCTATTCGCCGAGCATGGGAATGATCTTGGGAGTTCAAAGGACGTTAAAGGGAACCCAACGGAAGTGTATAGGAGAATGGGCCAGGGGTCATCGCACGGTGTCGGAATTAAGCTGGGCTTAGTTCGTGCAGAGTATGCAATCGATAAGAACTCAGGGACGGGTTCGTTGTTCTTCAGATTCGGAGAGAGATTCTAGAGGACTCGCGGGATTTTAGTGGTTTTTTTTTTTTTGCTGTTTCGCATTATCGATATCATCTGCTGAGGTACGGTTCTTCGAATTTTGAAACTGAGATTATGATGTTTTCCCCTTTTCTAGCTTCTTACAAGTGTGAGACTTCTTGAATGATTGTATTTTATGTCTTTCCATACATCGTATTATCTTAGTGTCTATGTAAGAGTGTACCATACAATGATGTGCCTTGAAATCGAAGGATGAAAAACTCTAACACAGTTTGATAGTGAGGAAGAATGAGGCAGACAAGAAAAACAATGACGATGTGTACATAATAACAACTCAGAAGCAAAAAACTCTTATGTATGTATGGAAGATCCCTTTGTAACTCTCAGAATGTAATAAGAACTCCAAGCAAAACAACTAAAGTACTAAAGATCCCTTTTTTAGGGATGACGATGTATCATATCAGCAAATCGAAGCAAAAACACTTCTGATAAAAACTCAATCCCACCTCCATTTCTAACAGCTCTTTCAGTCATTAGTACGATGTGAATATCTACTATACTCATTAGTACTCTCTGACCGATTACTCTGTTGCTGTTGTTGATGGTAATAACTAGGAAATCCATGCCCAGGCGAGGACATCATCATCATCATCTGAGGATGTTGAGGTTGATGGTAAGGCATAGCCATAGGCATCATCCCCATATGGCCATAACTACCTCCATTTCCACCGCCGTTGTGATTATTACTGCTACTAACATTCGAAGATTCGGCCAAGAATTGACGATGATGATCTGAAGAAGGCAATGATCCTCCATCATCATTAGTCGAACCTTGTCTCTTCAAATACAGCCTATACTTCTGCAGATGGCTAGCCACGTTCTCTCTGGTCAGTCCGTCGACGTTCATCCGCTCCATGATGGTCTTCGGCACGGCGGTGTTCAGCCCTAATTGGGCAACGACCTCCACGAACCGATTGTGAAGCATGGAGGTCCACACCAGCCTCGGCTTCTTGTGGTGCGTCCTGTTGGCCGTTGACTGGTCTTCGTCCGCCTCGAAACTCGTATCCTCGCCGTCGTTCCGCCGAGCCTTCTTCGATTCTGGAACAGGGTCGTGACCGTCCGGGTCGGCGGACGGCGGATGTGACCGGAGGGACGTTAGCGTGGACTGGGACGCACGGTGGACATTCACCGCTGTTTGCGGAGGCTCCGGCGAGATTTCGAAGGCCGAAGCGAGCTCAGGAGGGATCAGGGACTTGGAAAGCGGCGGGAGGTCGTCGGTGGTGGGAAGCCCGGCCTCCCATTCACAGACGACGGCGCCGTCTTGTGGTCGTACTTCGCCGACCATGTCTCAGTAAGTGTACTTGTTAGGTATATATGGGACAGAAGAAAAGTAATAATCACCATTAAAGCAAAGCATTCAGCTTTGTGCAGCTGTGGAATGTTTCTTGGAGAAATCTGAGGAAAAGAAAACGAAATGTGAAGAATTTGTTGCAAGAGAAAAGATGTGAAATGACATCATTATCATCACATATCGGAGGAAATAATAAAGAATAAATTGTATATGTTTATTGGATCATTCCGAAATATCTCCTCATTGCCCTTTCTTGTTCTTATACTACAATTTATTATTATTATTATTATTATTATTATTATTATTATTATTATTATTATTATTATTATTATTATTATTATTATTATTATTATTATTATTATTATTATTTTTAATTTGATATTTTGGATCAAGTTATTATATGGAGAATAATACCTCGAATAAATTAAGAATTTTGTGCATGAAACTTTGTCTTGGTCTAATCATTGTATATATAAATATATATATATATATATATATATATATCTTTCTATTTTATTATTGGTCAAGACCCTATAGTAACTGCTTTGATGTGTCAATTTAATTTGAATAATTACTATATTACCCTTATTTTAATTATTTATTTTAATTCAAAAAATTATCCTTTCAAATTTATAATTTACTACAATTATATCCTTACAAATCAATTTAATCTTTTTACATATAAAAATAATATATAATTAAATTTTAAATTATAATTTCATATATTAAATATTTTAAATTACAATTATATTATATATATTTATATATTATAGCACACGCATCGAGTGTACGTAAAATACTAGTACATAGTATATATGATTGGTGTCTATCCATTCGGATACTTTATTAATACCTTAACGTTTTCAATGGAATGATATGTTAGCAAAAAATATTTATTTTAAACAACTTGTCCTTTTTTGCATTAAAAATAAATAAATAAATATATGTTTGTCATCGTCGGGATAGTACTCCAACTAATAATATAATGACCATCACCCAAATAATAAGTTTTCCATAATTTTAATCTTGTTTTTACTCTTTAGTTCTAATGTGATATATTTCTCTCTTTGGATTTTCAATAATATCCAAAAAGTTTTGCTGAACTATTTATCTATATATCTTTGTTCGTATATTAAACTAGCATTTGAAAAAAAAAAATTTCCTAACAAAAGAGACATGCACATATGACTAGAGGTTCTTGAGAAAATATCAAGAATAGTATCATTTTTAAAATCATGTCACAAAATAACTTCCTACCATTATTACAAAACTAATCAAATTTTTAGTTTTAATAATCACTATTTTCACTTTTCACCACATGAACTCATAAATAGCACGGTGCAAGAACACATTGAGAAAAAAAAGAAAAAAAAAAAAGAGAGACATAAAACATATTAAACGTTAACTAACATACATCATAAGGCCATAAAACGTCAGAACAAAGGTTAAAAAAAGCCAAACAAACTCTTCTCCCAAACACTTAGACTTGAAGCCATTTTATATATTACAACCTCAGAGACATTTTGGTGCCCTTAGTCTCTAAAACATCCTCAGCTCTATTTATGTATTATGTATATATTAATTTTGAAAACGCTACTACAGAATGTACATTTTCTCCCATTTTAGTACACAGACATATGCAATAAACAAACCTTTTTTGTCCCTCCTCCCAACTTCATTGCTTTGATCCTCTGTCCCAAACTAAGCCTCTGTTAGCTGTACAAACTTTTTATTACTTTCCTTCCTACCAACAAACAGCCCTCACTCACCATCTAAGCAAGATTTGAGGACTGAGCAGCAATCCTCCTCTCTGTAGTTGCAATAAAAAAATAACAGAAAAAAAAAACGATTAGAAATCGCACGTAAGACTGTGAAGATGCGTTTTGTGTTTGTGTGTGTGTGTGTGTACCTCCAGCAGCTACGAGCTTCTCTACACGGGCTACTATGTGTTTTCCGTAGGTGTATTTTTTCAGGGCGTTGAGATGAACTTTGATTCGTGACAGAATAAGCTCGCGCTGCTGGTCGCTGCAAGTTTCCAGGACTTTCTGTACGACGTAGTTTGCAAACTGATCTTTCATCATCGCCTGAAGGGGGAGAAAGGTTTAAGGTTTAACGAAAGCTGTAAGAAGTAGAACAAAACGAAAACGAAAAGATAAAGCGTTAAGCGAATGTGAAAAATGAATAAGGACCTGAAGGGGCTCGTTCTCATCGGTTGTTCCGAGCATCTCATTCACCAGGAGTAGCCGTTCGCTTGGATCGCCAAAGGTTAAGCATTTCTCGACTACGTTCGATGCAAACTTCTGCTGGCTCATTTGGACGATCTGTCCAGCTAATTCTTGAATTATCGTGGATCGTTCGTGCGGTTTTCCATGCTCAAGCACGTGCTATACAATCAATCAAAAAAACAAGTAAATTAATATATGAAATCTCTTGCCTTTTATTGGCTCATGCAATAAGATCCCGAAAATTCTCACATGACTGTAAATCAAGAATATGCATATAGCAAAAAAAAAAACGCAGGTTAAACATGAAGCGAGCATTCGATAACACATTTAACTTGAACTACTCTTTAGATGTTCTTTGTTCTAAGTTAAATTTACGTCCATGTAGAGGCTAAAGAGTATACCTGAACAACGTAATTACCATACTGGTCCTGAGCCAGCATGCTTACGGAGGTTAGGATCTCTTCCATCACTTTGTTTTGTGTTTTTTCGTCTTTGCAATGCTCAAGAACTCGCTGGGATTACAAAAGAATTGAATCAGTCTAAGACTAGTTGGAATAGAAATGCAAAAAATGAAGGAACAAAAAAACGGCGTAGTTTAGCATGTTTCTCTAACCTGAATCACTCGGCAACCGTAAGGATGAGTTGATAGAGTCACGACGTGGTCAAAGAATGTAGTAATAATGAACTGAATGTGCTCCTCGGGCACACATTCGATGCATTTCTGAATCACATGATTACCATTCTGATCACGAACACAGCGTATGACATGCCCATCGAGCTCTTTCACCATTTCGATCTTCTGATCCACATCAACAACTTCGATCGCCTGAAAAGTTACGAGAGAAACAGACCACTGAACTCACAAGTCTTCGCAGAACAAGCAATTTGTAAGTCACAATCAGTTTCTTGATCCTTTTATTTGAAAAGATGCCTTTTTACAAAAAAAAAATATTTAGCCTTAGATTTACCTTCTGAATGACTCGGCAACCATACATTTGAAGGCTGAGACTGAGTACATGTCCGATTAGCTTATCAGCCAGCTCTCTTCGTTGAGGCGGCATTCCATGCTCAAAAAACTGGGAAGCGAGATTTAGGATAAAATAGATTTAACAAAGAAAAAAGAAAACATAATCTCAAGCATGGAATGGAATACATAGCTCAAAGAAACTGTACCTTCTGGATTACGTAATTACCAAATACATCTGTCATTAAAGTTAGAGCCTGAGGAAAAATCTCTTCAAAAACCATGTTTTTCTCTTCTGTTGTTGCTGTTTCTAGCTTCTGCTGAATGAATCGGCTTCCGTATTGATCAGCGCTTGAATGACAATTATCAGATTCAAAGAGTTAGGAACCAATCAACACCGAAAAAAAAAAAAAAGAACGCAAAACATAGCACAAAAAACACCTGAAGTCAACGACATGACCAGAAATCTCTGAAAGCTCAAAACACTTGGCCTTATTGCTCTTAAACTCCTCAAGCAAAGACGAAACAAAACCACTATCCATTTTATCCAAGTGCCAAGGTCCAAAAACATTTCCAGCCACATTTCTCATCCCACCGTGGGCTCCCAAGTTGAAGTCACCATGCCTCATGGGATTAACGGGTGAATTTGGAATAACTGAATTAGCCAACGGGCTCCCGGGATATGACAACCCAAGCCCAAAAGCTGGATTCGCATAGTAACCCTGAGGACTCGAAGAACCCATTTTTCCACTCATCGAAGGAACACTAAAGTTCGACTTCTGAGGAGATAATATGTTCCCGACGTAAGCTTTCTGAAACATATCTGCATATGAATTTCCCATATAGTTCCTATCAGCAGAAGGGTCATTAAGCACAGCAAGTTGAGCAGCAAACTCAGTTGATCTAAGGTATTGCAGATACAACGGATCAACATAAGCAGTTTGCATGGTATTTCCAGCCACTTGATTCCCCATTCGACCCAAGTTCTGTTCTTGAGCAGCAGCGGCACTGAGATTCGATGCACCCATCATTCTAGCATCAAATCCAGGAATACCCATTGCAGATGCAGATGCAGCCGCAGCATTCTCGAACCAAGGTGGCATATTCGACAAGCCGAGTTGACCCGCCATCGGGCTCATGGGGTACCCACCTAACCCATGGCTCGAAAACGGTGAATTGGGGCTATCCACATGCTGATACTGAGAAGGTAACACACCTCCACCATTGACAGAAGCATTGGCCGAGCCTCTAGCATAAGAAGAGTTGTTCGACGGGAAACCATTTTTATGAAACTCACCATGAAGAGAATTGTTACGGAGATTTGATACGCCACCAACGCTGTTCGAACCAGAATCAGAAGGTACCATTTTACCAGGTTGATTGAACTGTCCTAACTCGTGAATGATACCATTAGAAAGGTTCATGCCAGACAAAGCAGTCACTAGATCCACAGATTCGTTCGAATGAGAAGGGACCCTATTAAAAGAGCTGGGACTGTTAATGTTGGGCTTCTCTGGATTTACCGTTCTGTTACTTCCAATAGGAGTTGGACAAGGGCTAGGAGCTCGGGCTATGCGTTGAGGATCAGGTGTCGAGCTTCTAGACAGAGAAGCACCTAAAGCTGCAGCATAAGAATATGACGAAGATGAAGCACCATGCTGCTGAGCACTAGTTGAGTTCTGAACATTGTATACAGAGTCCAGCGATGATAGCTCGTGACGTAAGTGGGCTAGCTCTGCTTCTTCGGGGCCCAGGCCACTGGGATTCTCGTCAAAAGCATTTCGACTAGCTGGGCGTGAAGGGTGGCCTGAAACTGGTGTGGCACGGTTTAAGTCATCCTGCCATAAAATTCAAATCAGAGTTAATAGTCGAGGTTGTTAGATGCAACCAGACCACACACGTAGTATAAGGAGCTTTACATGCAAAGGAAAGGACTAGCAGAAAATAGTTCAAACTCAAAGAAATGTTGGCTAACGAAGGACATTACTCACCAAATATCATGCAGAGTAAAAAAAGTATGTCTGAAAACAATGCAATATCAGCTGAATGTGTACAGATTCGATATCGCATCGAATCCATGAAAGTGAAATACATTAGCTCGTGGACCACATAAAAGCAAGGAGAAAGCAGACCTCATGTCGCGCCGCATTAGACCAATATTATCAAAATGGAGGATAAGCCAAACCATACAATGAACATAACCTCATACACGGTGATTCTGACATGCAATTAAGAATCATGCAACAAAATTTCGCAAAAAAGAGTGAAAAAAGCACGTTTCAAAAGGATAAGCCAAACCAGAGAATGACGATAGCCTCCAGACATGGTGATTCTGACATGCAATTAAGATTCATGCAACAGAATTTCCCACCATACTGTCAAAATAGTGCATTACAAGAGGAACACAAATATTCCTATGCGACAAGTTAGAGCAGTGCTGAATGAAAAAAAAAATTAGAATCATGCCATTACTCGTGGAAAGTATTATCCAAGCATATAAGATAGAATCAAACGTCTTCCATATATAGCACCATGATGCATCCAACAACAAAAAGCAACTGATACTGCCAGGAAACAGCACAAAGGAAGAATCGTCGAAACTGTACTAACCTGAAATATCTCCACAAGACTCTTTTGCTTGCTACCAAGTCCTAATCCCGGCAAACCAATAAGCCCATCACCTCCCCACTCAGAAACCTGAACTTTCTCATTTTCATTTTCGTTTTCATGATTCTTCGAATTAAAACCAGGTGGCATCGAGAAAAGTGACCTCCCGCCATTACTGCCATCATTTTTATTAGTTTTTCTCTTATCGCCAATCGCAGAACTTCCCCCTTGCAACCTCTGAGCATAACGCCAGTCTTCTCTCGACAGGAGCGGAGGCGGCAACCTAGGATTAAGGTTAACATTCGAGTAATAATAAGACAAGTAAGCAGGATCAGACCTAAGCTCTTCCTCGGACGAGAACCCATTTACATTCTTATTCATCGCAAACTCCGCAAAAGCAGAGCTAACTCCAGTGACCCCACCAGCAGTACCATGGTTAAAGAGCCCACCAACGGCGTTTAGAGAACCCTCGATCGTGGGCGGCGCTGATCCACTCCTGTAAACGTTCAACTCTTTCTCGAGATCATCAGCGTCTGATCCCCTCGGCTCACGCAGCAATAAGCCTATCTCTCCATACTCATCCCCAAATGAGCTTTCTTTGCTTCCGATAATCGATCTAGAGCTCAATTTAGACATCATGGTTTTCGATCCAACGATTTCACTGTTTGGTAATAAGAGAAAACCAATAAAAAGGTTACATTACAATCGCAAGCAAACGTTTCAAGACAACGACTTTATCCACTATCTAAAACATCGGAAAAATTACACCAACAAATCAAATACATCAAAGCTTATTAAGATGTTAAAAAAAACGGGGTAAAAATATAACCTTTGACCATTCAAGCTTCACGAAAACTGAGCTCTTGAAAATAATTAAAACATAAAAAAGGCCATGATCAGAAACAGATGATGCGAACCCTTTTTACATAAGAGAGTAAAAGCCCAGAAAACGAAAAGCAATACCCATATCACTTTACAAAGGAATGATTAAGCGCCTTCATATCAACAAAGCTTAGAATCCTAGGAAGAATAAACATCCGCACAAGAAGGAGTGGGTTTGTCTTAGGGGTTGAAGACTGTAAGGAAGGGAAAAAAAGGAAGACTTTAACGAGATAATCGATCTGGCGGCGAATTATTCTTAGCAAAGAACCCCTCTTAGGGTTTTGTTGTTCTTACAACATAACCTACTATACATAGACAGTGTGAGGAGAGAGGGACGGGGAAAGGATTAAATACAGTCGCTGGATTTTTAATTTTTTACATTCTATTTTTAATTTCTTGATTATGATATATTTATTGTTTTTACAATGTAAACTATCTTGTTTTGTTTCGGACACATTTTTGTTGTGAGAAATATATTGATAAATTAATTCTGCTTAATTATAGATTGACCAAGTGGTGAGTGACAAACTGTTGCCCGTTGGTTGGTGGTTTAGCATTGAATATTTAGAAGAAAAATAAACATATATTACTCAATTTATGATATAAATATTCTTTTTGGAGTTTTCTTTGATAATTAAAAAGAATTAAATTTATGCATTGTTGTTTCTCTATGTTTTATTAAAGCAAGTGGTTTAATATATAAATATATATAATTACTTTATATTTTGATTTATTAGTAATTCAAAATATTTAATAGATGATATTATATAACCGCAATTTAAATTTTACATTATTTTTAAGCATATATAAATAAAATAATTTGCGTGTGTATAGTTACAATATATAATGGAAGGATAACATTGATAGTTACTCTATAAGATACCAAATTAATTAGACCATCTCCAACCGAAAACTCATTCTGAAACCCAAAATGCAGTATATGTCACATCAAATAGTAATTTTTCTCCAACCGTTAAACTCATTCTCAAACTCAAAAGAATATTATCGAAATTTTATCTTTCACACAAACTTTTATTACTTTTCAATACTACCAACATATTTTACAACTTCACAAATTAAACGAAAAGATAATTAAAACATTATTTAAGTATTTATAAATAATTTTAAGTATTTAGTTTATAATTATAAACATTATGTAGGTATTATAAATTAAAAAAATTTGTAATAAAAGAAAATTATTAATTTATCAGGGATCTCTTTGTAATAATAAAAAACTTATGCGTTGATGAATAGTACATATCCATATTTGGGTTGAGTGGTGAGAGGAAGTTATCAAAAACCTATTTTGAGTATTGGTTGGAGTAATATTTATTATTTGCGTATGAGTTTGAGAATCCGTTGGAGATGCTCTTAGAGAGTAAATATACACTCATCACCAATTAATATATCATACTAGTATTAGAGGGTAAATATATACTCATCACCAATTAATATATTATACTAGTATTTTACGCACGCTCGATGGCGTGTACTTTAATATATAAATTTATAATATTACTTATTATTTTGAGTTATTGTTAATAGATGAATCATAATATTATTTATAATTGTGTATTATTTTTAAATATATTAAAAATTAATTTAGATGATATAATTGTAATTAATAAAAAAGTTATGGGTAAAATTGTAACTATATCTATCATACCAAATCAATTTAATTACTGTTACTATAAGGTGCTCTTCAATAATAAAATATACACTAGTATTTAACGCACACTCTATGCATGTGCTATAATATATAAATATATAATATTACTATATTTTAATTTTGTTAATGATTCAAAATATTTGCTATATAAAATCATAAATTCAGTTTTAATTTATGTATTATTGTCTGTTTATGACTTATGAGGATAAAATATGAATAAATAAAAAATTAAGGATAAATATATAACTTTGCATGGGATACCAATTATTTTGGATAGTTACTGAATACTCCTCTCCCTTAATATAATAGAAAGATAGATAGA
This sequence comes from Lindernia subracemosa, assembly GCA_028392965.1. Lineage (NCBI taxonomy): Eukaryota > Viridiplantae > Streptophyta > Magnoliopsida > Lamiales > Linderniaceae > Vandellia > Vandellia subracemosa. The sequence continues at coordinate 2,500,523 of JAQPCC010000020.1, read as the reverse complement.
TAGATAAATGAGCGACACTTTCATGATCTTCATAAATAATAAGCATGGATGATCCTTCATATACGCTTGAAATGCCCATATTGTTCCGTGTTGATCGAAACTGAATTTTATATCAAGTTTATACAATAGAATGTATGTAAAAAAAGTTCTAAATGTTGGTGCTCAAACTTTAAATGCGTCGTTTTGGTTCCTGAACTTTGCAAAATCGTTCATTTCTGGTTCTTTTACCAGTTCGTTAGGTCAAAAGAACAAAAAAATGAAAGGTTTTACAAACTTTAAGAATCAAAACGACAAATTTAAAAGTTTGAGCACCAACAACAAAACTTTGATACAGCTTAAGCACTACTTTTAATAATATAAAAGGATTGCCTTACTTATTTCGGGCTTATCGTATTAGTTGGACTGAGACTTAAGGGATCGAGGAGACTATGAGCATATGGTTAATAATTTGATATTTGATATAGCTTTTAATAATAGAAATTATAGTAAAGGAAATTTTGATATATCTATACCTTTATATAATTGGTGAGGGCCTTAATGGATGGTAATTTCAATTTAAATCTGGACTGTCAATCATGATTAATTGGACTTATCTATACTATTTTTTAATTGTTATTTGCCCTTTCCTTTTATAATTTATTTTAATATTAGTAATTACAATTGATTTTCCTAATTTTTATTTATTTTAATTACATCAACACAAATTTATTTTTTAAATAATATGTTATCTATTAAATATTATAAATTATAAATAATTTAAAATATACTGTAATATTATGTATTTATATTTTACGCCACGCATCGGGTGTGCAATAAAATAGTATTATAGATGAATCCGTTAATTTAACATTGAGAAATTACGAATATGGAATTTTAACTTATGGAGAGTGACAGAAGGTGGCCAAAGCAATCCCTCCTCCGTACACTTGCCGGTTGGTATGGAGACGATCATTAACTATCATTAGAAAGGTTGGTTGCTTCTCTAGCAGGCTCACAATGTGTTTGTTAAAATGATTGACTGAGAGCATGTTCTCAAGTAGGGTACTTCGAATGCTCTGCTCTGTGAACAATCTTGGTCTCTTTTGTTTTAACTTCCCAGGAAGGAAAATGAAGGGAACTAATAGCAAGCAACACATAATCGAGTTTCACAGGGTTGAGATCAGAAGCTTAACAAATAAAGGGTAAGATTCTTGACCACCAAAAACTCTCAGAATATAAAGTATGAACTAGCTGCATTTCTCAACTAAACTCTTGACCTTTGAGTTCTATCTAGGATGAAAAAGAATTGGTTGTTCTTTCTTTAGTATGATGCCCTTGTCTTTTTCTTACAGTTATAAGCTCAAAAATATCATCTTTTTACTGGGCTCGAGGCATTCCATTGTATATACATTCTTTTCCTCAATATCCTTCGAGGGTCAGCTTAGAAATCAAACTACGTCCCATGAAAAGCAATAACAAAAAATACATCTTTTTACTATTTTTGAATTGGCCATCACTTGAGGAAAGAAATAAGAGACACAATGCATTGTTTCCTTTACGGTAAATACGGTTGATTTTTTTTTACAGGTTATATATGGTGTCTGAGAGGTAAACGTCAACGTACTTTGACCCCATTCTCATGTATGTAATGATATTTCTCATCACTCAGTGTCTCATAGGGACTTGTGAAAAAAAGATTCCCACTGTCTTCTCAAAGTCGGCAACAAAGGTACGCCCATCACATGAAACTCTCACTGTCGCTGGAAAAACAATGAAAAAAAAAAATTCAATCTTTCATCACACTATAAGCAGATGACTGTAGATTGGTTGTACTTGCTGCAATGAATAGTGAATAATTCACTTCAAATTCTCTGGGATAGCTTCGAAAAAAAGTCTTACAGCAAGCTATGGAAATCTCTGTTCATATAGATACTGTATATATAAAAGTACATATATTCTTTGTTTCTCTGTGTCAAGAATCATCTCCATCGTTCTTTTTCCAGCCCAGAAGCATAGTGATGCAGCGCCTGACGATGTAGAACTTGGCCTTCTGTTCTTTAGCCATGCTGCTGCACTTGCGCGTGAAGTCTGAGCGCTTATTATTCTGCGATGAGCTTCTCGAGAGATTACTGCTGCTCCTGCTAGTGCTAGCCGTCCTCTGTGATGAGCTCCTTCTGAAGCTCTTGAGTGGATTCTTTGTGCTGCTGCTTCTCTGCGAAACGCTCCTTGGCAGCGACGACGAGGAGGAGGACGGCGGCGCCGGCGGTGGCTTGGTGTTGTAGGGTGGTTCTTGTGAGTAACTACTGCTGCCTTGCTTGTGATCTTCCTTGGTAGAAAGCTTCCATTTCTCATCCATGTAATACTCCATCTTCGACTGAATTGGATATCTCTCCCCCTCGAGAGAGAGAGAGAGAGAGAGAGAGAGAGAGAGAGAGAGTTAATGGTTAATGATGAGGGAGGGGGGTTTGAGAGGGAGTATTTTGTTTATTTAAAGTGATTTGGACATGAGGGGCTTATATTTTTTTTTTCAATTTTTGCATAATAATTACAAGACATGGACAATACTTTTTATATTTAAAACTTTATAAGAAGATATTTTATATTAAATTGGTTTTTTTTATGATATATAGTTTGGCAAAATTATAATTCTAGGTCACTAAGTATGTTTGAATTGCAAAAGTAGATCGCTGACTTTGTATGTCAAAACAATTTTGGGTTATATTTTCAATTTTTGGTCACTAAGTATATATTTTTTTATTTTGGGTCACTACGTATCAATTTTTGAATTTTGGGTCACTCATTTGGCTTATTAAAAATTGACCCAAAATTGAAAAATCGATACTTAGTGACCCAAAATCGAAAAATATATAGTGACCCAAAATTGAAAACATAACCCAAAATTGTTTTGACATACAAAGTTAGTGACCTATTTTTGCAATTATCAAACATAGTAACCCAAAAACGAAAACATGTATACTTAGTTACCCAATTTCATAATTTTGCCTATATATTTTCATGTGAGATAGCAAAGCAATATCTCAAGATGTTTCTAAATGAGAGACATTATTATCTTAAACCTCAAACTGCTGGACAGATACGAATGCATGATAACACTACTAGGCGTTTTCATAATTATTTAAATTCAAAGATTTTATATAATAGCGTAAAAATTTATATATATATATATATATATATATATTTATGTATGTATTTCATGGGCAATATGGAAGATTAGAAGAGTTGAGCTGCGTGGTGGGGCGCGTTGATGACGGTTGCTTTGGTGAAGCATCGCATGTGGATATTTGAGTGAGATGGTCAGATTTTGCAGTATAGTTTATTGGATCTAAATAATAATAATTAATAATAAATTATGTGGATCGAAATTTATGTGTCTTGATATGGGCTACACATTAATGAAATTCTAATTCATATGTGATGATGATTAATCGATTCTTATATTATTATGTCTTCACATATGATTTGACTCTCCTCGTGATTGTTGTTTTCCTGCCTCCCTCCGTTACTATCAACTAAGAAAAAAATTGTTTCTTACCCTTCTAACGATATATCGTTTGGATTTTATTTGATTTTGAATAATTTGAGAGACATAATAATAAATAAATAGACATATACATTTATAGAGTAATTTTATGGTGCTCATCTTGCGTGGGCACCAGTTGATGTGGCACTGATTCGTGTCATATCAACGTGACACGTCAACATTAGAGGTGATGTGACATTAATTGACACATAATAGGTGCCATTAATCGACATATCTGATGCTGATGCGACATGTTGACGTGTCACATATCAGTATTACAAACCGGATGCGACATAAGTCGTCAACATGCCACATCAGCATTAGCTATGTCGATTAATGACACATACTATGTGTCAACTAATGTCACATCACCTCTAATGTTGATGTGACACGTTGATATGACACTTATCAGTGTCACATCAACTGGTGCCCACGCAAGGTGCTCACATAAGGTGAGCACCATAAAATTCCTCTACATATATATTAACCTACCATATCCCATTAAATAATACTAGTATTTTACGCACACTCGATGCATGTGCTTTAATATATAAATTTATAATATTACTTAATATTTTGAGTCATTTTTAATAAATAAAATCATAATATTATTTATAATTTTGTATTATTTTTAAATATATTAAAAATTGATTTAAAGGATACAATTATAATTAATACAAAAGTTAATGATAAATTAATAATTGTAAATGTCATATCAAATTAATTTAATTACCGTTATTCTAAGGTGCTCTCCAATAATAAAGTAAAAATAGATATAATATATATATATATATATATATATATGTGTGTGTGAAATGTAGAATTGAATTGTTGATATAGACAAACTGAATTTTGGGGCCTGACTGAGCTCCATTAATTGGTTTTTATGATAAAAAAAAAAAGTGAAGTTGCCAGTCTCAATAATTAGGACCTAAAACCATTTGGGTCCAAGTGTGGACACAAAGGGCCTCCCCTCCGAAAAACATGTCTCTATTAAAAATGATAATTAATAAAATTTTCAATTTTTTTTATCCATATTGATATATATATCAATGGATAACTAGGTAAAAAAATAAGATTAAGTCCTAAGAGCCCGTTTGGTTGGAGGGATGAGTTTAGATGATATTAATTTTAGTCGAGTTTATATAATGGAGAGTATGAGTTCTTTGGGGTGTTTGGTTGATGGGATTAAATAATAATGTCTGGTATGTTTGGTAGATGGATTTAGATGGTATTAGGTTTAGTTGAACTAAATTACGATTTTACCCTTATTTTAAAATTAAAAATTTTATAAATCATGAAAAATTCTCGGTGAAAGGAGATAAATATTTTTAGAAAATATATATATGCAAGAAAGAGAAAATTTGATTAAAGATATAATCGTACTTTTCAAGCTTAATCACGGTTTACGTGTCGTGTTTGGAGGGTTTTTATTATCATTGGTAATCGAATGTTATCGACATTCACCTTTCGTGGGGTGTGTGGTATGTTCGTCCGAAGTAGTTCCGTGGTATATATAGAGAAAACGCTAGAAGACGAAGTACAAGAAATCAAGGGCAATATAGGAAATATATGTTATGATAAAGGGTAAATAGGTCAAAACTGCATGGGATTAAATAAAGATATGGGTGGAGGCTCCTTTAGTTAATACCCCCCTCACATTTAAATAAACCCTCCAACCAAACACAACATTAATTATTCCTTACCCCCCCTAATACCTCCAAATACCCCCAACCAAACACCCCCTAAGGGATAGTTAAAAGTGTCGCAGAATTCAATCGTAGTCTCTGTATACTTTGAACGATGCACATAGGCCAGTTGAATTAATACCCCTAACAGCCGTTACATAGCTGACAGTAATGTTCAGATTCACTTCATAATGAACTTACTAGGAATGTGTAAACAAATTCAGTTGATTTGTTGTTCGCCCGACCTCTCATATCTTATGTTTTAGAGGGGGTGGTTCCTCTCAAACAATGCTATCACCGTCTTCTCCGTCAATTATATCAAAATCGGCAAGCAACCCATCTCTCCATCCGACGGCTTCTCTTCCAAATCTTTCAAGAACCCTTCATTCATATTCGACCGGGCGAGCCCTATCTTACGCTGCGCCTTTCTTCGTAGCTCTTCTTACATAAGGGATGGTGTCGTTTTTACTGAAATCTGAACTGAAACGTATCTTGATCTTTCGTTGGGACGACACAATATATAATACGCGGACACAATGTCGACATATATCGACGCAAATTTCGACGGTAACAATCTTTTACTACTAAGCATCAACCACCATACTCAACTCTTCATCAAGCAAACAAACACCAAAGCTAAGAATCCAAAATCAAAGATTTTCTCAAAGAAGAAAAAAAAAAGACTAATAAACTAAAGGAATCAACTTGTATCGAACCTTACTCATGTATTCATCGTACTTCTGCCCGAAACTCTCCATCATCAAGCCCTCCTCAGCCTTCGCCTTCGCTCCATAGTACGCCACACAAACAAACGCAACGAGCATTGCGCTCATCGGCGCTCTCAAAGCAGCAAAGTACGTCACAAATAGGAGCATCGTTGATGCATAAATGGGATGTCTCACGAATCGGTATGGTCCGAATCTTACTACATCGGTGGGCACGACAACCTTCTCGGAATAGTTCGCCAAGTACAAGCTTGCATGGTACTGCGTGAAGACGGTCAGTAAGATCATGATCCAGACAGCCACGTTGCTCAATCCGCCCGGTAGTAAATGCAGTTCGGGCCCTTCGAAGGCTGCTAGGAAATGGCAGCCCATGACCCCGAGGAAGAACATGAGCTTGTGCCAGTTGGGCGGCTCGACGTTCCACTTGGGGTCATGAGCTCTCGGGTAATAATCGCCGTACAGTCGCTTGCGTATGCTGACGTTGAGGAAGAAGAAGTAATGGTAGACGAAGAAGAACACAAAGGGCCAGCCTTCGAGGAAACCGCTGAAATGGGCCGGTGGGACTAGCGTGAGCCAGGTGATGGTTGAGGTGACGATGGCGAGTTGATGGAACATAGTTGATTCGCCTCTTAGGTGTCTTCCGAGGCTGTAAAGGCCGTACATTGCTAGGCCGACGGCTACCATCCATGGCCAGAACAGCCAAGTCCAGCTAAAGTACATCCAGAAGAATGGGTTGAACAGCAAATTCAGAGCCCATTTCGACGCGGCGATTGCGAGGGATGCGACTACGCACCACTTGACAATCTTTACTGGGTTGAGCTGCAGAACGGCTGATTTCAATGATTCCAAGGAGAGATTTTTTACGCTATCCAGCAGAGGATTGTGGGAAGAAGCCGATGAGCCTAGCGCTGCCATTCGGATGGAGCCAAGCGGGCGGACGATTCTTGAAGAATTCGGCCGAACCCAAAATGGGCCATTGAAATCAACGGCAGGAATTGATGAAGAAGAAGAAGAAAACTGTGCGCAATGTCTAGCTGGTTTAGAACTGCAGCAAAGCGGCGAGTCTTTGACGCGGAACCTTTTGTACACAACCTGTTTGTTAGAATGTCTGAGAAAGGTTAACGACGGACGGCGGCAGCTCAGCGCCTGAGGAGTCGATTTCAGCGAAATTAACGAAGCCGCTGAGTCCATACTTTACCTACGGCAACGGAGGTTCAATCGGACATGGAAAGTTATTACAGGATTTGAAACAAGCGAGGGCTCACCAGAGAAATGGTGGAGGTAAGGTAATAAGGTATACAATACGTACGGCTATACATATACGATCGTAATAGGAAAATACTTCAGAACGTCAGAGTAAAATGTCCTTAATACCCTTTAAGTGAAAAAAAACGGTTGGGAAATTTCGATTGGTGGCCTCCCAAGTTGGTGGCGAAAGTATTTTTCAACTCCAATTAATTTTTTGTATTTAAGATTTTTTCAGTTGTCGTCCAAAATATTTTTCAACTCCGGTTGGTACCCTATGTTTAATGCTTTTCTAGTATGTGCCCAAATTTTTCACATCTTCGAAATTTTTCTTCATGTATTTCACTCAAATAAGGAACATTTTTATTCTTCACTGATTCTGAAATCTTCAAATCAGTGTTAATTCGAAAAGACGGATACTTTTGAGCTCTTAATTTCTTATCACATTGGCGTTTATGTAGCACAATTTGAAGAACTCTCGTGCACGAATCCAACTGGAAAAGCCTTAAATATAGTGGTATTAATCGAAATTGAAAAATACTTTAAGCACCGACTCATTTGCAACCATAATCCCAACACTCCGACTAAATTCAGTCTGAAGCGATCTAAATCTCTCTATCGAATATAAGACGATCACCGTTTCAGATTGATCCCTTATCATATCTGTCTAATTCCAAGTCCACATAAATTATGATTGTCAAATAGTAAAAGTGGCTTCTGACTTATCTCATGCTTTATGTAACTCGTATTAAGTCCACATATATTATGATTGTAAGATTATAAATGGATTCAAATTCATTATCTCCACTTAATATGTCATTAGCAAAAAATAATATTTAACATTTGGGTAATTAATGATCTTGTTATAAATTCTTTTTTATGTAGGTATTGCCTGTCTTGTTCCCAAAGGCAGCCACGTAAATTGCAAGAGAATCACCAAAAAAAATTAAATAAATAAATAAACCCATATCTAATCCATATTCCCCAATGCATATAAATTTACTAAAATTCATATAAATATTGAAAAATTATACAAAAATAAAATCCCAAATTAAACCCCATTGATACATTTCGTTGCCTTCTCCTTCTACCTGTTGTATCAAAGCTGCATATCGTCTTTGGATTGGGAGTTTGATAGCTTTTCAAGGATGATTTTTTCTAGAATTGGGAGTTCGATAGCTCGTTCTTCACGCATAAAGGTCAGTTCTTCCTCCATAACTAAACTCTGCTCCTAGCAACCGATCGATCCTTAAATCATTCCGTATCCTCTTATTATATGTAATTAAAGATGTATGTGGTAGAGATTATAGCTGTCCAATCACCGAATTTATAATTTTGGTTACATATATGCATTTATGTTAGTTTTGTTTTGTATGCGAACATTTGGGTAATCGTTTTCGTGGTTTGTTTGGACTTTTGCAGAATTCGAGTGGAGGGATTAATCAAGGGAGGTTCTTGTTATGGGATAAGGAAGCTTATGTGGCACACAATGCCAGTGGTTTTAAAAATCAATTTATCAATCAGTCCGATGTAAAATTAGGGTTCGTGAGGGGTTATTTAACTGCTAGCAGAGCGAAGATAGGATCCGACGCTGGAGCTTATTTATCGGATTTTCGCTATTTTCTGGCTAATCAAAGAATTAGTCGATATTTCTCAAGTAAAGCGCCTAAGAAGAAAAGTAAGCGTTTTTTACTCCTTGGTTGCGTTTTTGGTCCCTTTCATAGGGTTGAGTTTTCTGATGAATTTTTGTGGCTGTTTGACAGATTATGAGAATTATTATATGAAAGAAAAGAAGGAAGTGCCAAAACAGAATGAGCAGAACTCAAAGTCTAGAGGTGCGTCTGCTGCACCATACAAATTCTGTGTTTATTGTCAAGTTGCTTTCAAAATATAATATAGAGTTGAATTTTTAACGAAAAAGACAAGCTTTATGAGATTCCCGAAGCTAGCTAATTATGATGTACACTGTTTGGCTCAATATCTGATTTAGATGTTGCTAGTAAGTTTGGCTGTAATTTTCTTATTTTTTATGTTTGATGTCAGAGGAGGGAAAAACAGAAGACCGTGACCCTTTTAGTGAAGATGCCATGAAGAACCTTTTATCTTTCATGAAGAACATGCAAAATATTGTAGGATCATTGGCGGTGGTCGCTTTGGCTCTCTTTGTAATGACACCTAGGTCTCGCGAAGAGAAGCAGGTCAACACTCTACTACATGACTTGGTTAAAAGTTAAATGTTCATATGAATTTAATCAAGTGCTGTTGTTTTCTTTAATTTTTCTGAAACGCAAATCATTATTGATCATGATTCTTGTAAGTAAAAATCTATCACATACTAGTTTGCAGTTAACATGTGAATCTGGTTGTTCCAAATTCAATGGTTGGTACAATTGATTTATCATGAATAGCATGGTTCTTTTATGCTGACGAATTTCTGATCCCTTTCTGTTTACACTGTGATGTCCATCAAGATTTGATGGAAAGTCAGCGTGTCATGGTAATATTTTCTGTGGGTGTAATTTGTTGAAGGCCCATCCTTATTTAAAGTTGTGGTAGTATCTATTTGTCCTTGGCTGCCTAGTGGAGGGCTTACTTTCGGTGCTTCCCGACATATGTTGCAACTTTTTCAATAGAATGCTCGTATTTCACCAAATGCTAGTTCTTTCCATGTATCAGTCCTCTGGAGAATCTCTTTTGTCAGCTGTATATTGGGTTAATTTTTATTATTTTGTCGATTCAATGTCATCTTCTGGTTATGGACACGAATTTGTGTTTACGCATTAGACTATAACTATAGCGCGTATGAAGTTTATAATCATTTTATTGAATCCATGACACCAAACTGTCCAAACTTCTTTCCAAGTTCTTAGACAACCATGTACTTCAAGCATTAGCAGCGTGGCATGAAAGCAGTTTCCATCATTTATGGCTGTTGATAATATTCAAAACTTATGTTCTTTGTTCTTTTTCAAAATTGACTACTGTTGTTTGACCGGTTGCTTTCTGGATTAAATTGCAGATTAGTTTTCAGGAGTTCAGAAACAAGCTTCTCGAGCCAGGTCTAGTCGATCGTATTGTTGTTAAGGACAAATCTGTTGCTAAAGTATACGTGAGAGACTCGCCTCGGGATCAAGTTATTCACGAATCCACCGTAACAAATGATGTTTTGCAGCCCACTAGTGATATCTCGGCGACAGAAAAACCCAGTCACTATAAATATTACATTAATATTGGGAGTGTAGATGTTTTTGAAGATAAGCTGCAGGAAGCTCAACAGGCATTGGGGATCGATCCTCATGATTATGTCCCTGTCACTTACGTGTCTGAAATATCTTGGTTCACTGAGTTGATAATATTTGCTCCTCCTCTGTTGTTGTTGGGCTCTCTCTTCTTCTTGGGCCGAAGAATGCAAGGTAGACTTGGAATGGGAGGTGACGGTGGAAAGGGCGCACGCGGGATATTTGGCATCGGCAAAGCACCCTTTACGAAGGTTGATAAAAATGCAAAAAACAAGGTTAGTCCCTACGTTTTGCAAAATTCTTCAACTTCACTTTTTTTCAAATACGAATCAAAGCATGCAATTTTCTAGCCTTACATCTTGCCTGCCTCCCTTTTGCTACTATTCTAGGTTTATTTCAAAGATGTTGCTGGGTGTGACGAAGCAAAACAAGAGATCATGGAATTTGTTCACTTCCTAAAGCATCCTAAAAAGTACGAGGATTTGGGAGCCAAAATTCCCAAAGGCGCTCTATTGGTCGGACCGCCTGGTACGGGTAAAACACTCCTGGCAAAAGCAACCGCTGGTGAATCTGGCGTGCCTTTCTTGACCATATCTGGCTCGGATTTCATGGAGATGTTCGTTGGAGTTGGACCTTCGAGGGTCAGAAGCTTGTTTCAAGAGGCAAGGCAATGTGCCCCCAGCATAGTATTCATCGATGAAATCGACGCTATCGGCCGAGCTAGAGGGCGCGGCGGTTTTGCGGGTTCCAATGACGAGCGTGAGAGCACTCTCAACCAGCTGCTCGTTGAAATGGATGGTTTTGGTACTACTTCTGGTGTGGTTGTTTTGGCTGGGACCAATAGGCCCGACATATTAGACAAAGCCCTGCTGAGGCCCGGTCGATTCGATCGTCAGATTAGCATCGATAAGCCTGATATCAAAGGCCGTGAACAGATATTCCAAATATATCTGAAGAAGATCAAACTCGATCACGAGCCCTCGTATTACTCCCAGAGGCTCGCAGCTCTCACTCCCGGCTTTGCCGGGGCGGATATTGCCAATGTTTGCAATGAAGCGGCTCTAATTGCCGCGAGGGGCGAGAAAACACTGGTGGATATGGAACACTTCGATGCAGCTATAGACAGAATCATCGGCGGTCTTGAGAAGAAAAACAGGGTGAGCCATTTATTCCATATGTTCTTGGTTCGAGCTATGAATATGAATCAAATGTTATTTTAGCATCTTAACTACAATTTTTTTCTTCCTGTGGGAAAAGGTCATAAGCAAGCTCGAACGTCAAACCGTAGCATACCATGAATCGGGCCATGCAGTGGCCGGATGGTTCCTGGAACATGCCGAACCATTACTGAAAGTGACCATTGTGCCACGTGGTACTGCAGCTCTCGGGTTTGCCCAATATGTTCCTAACGAGAACCTTCTGCTGACCAAAGAGCAGCTTCTCGATATGACTTGCATGACTCTAGGAGGCCGAGCTGCCGAACAGGTTTGTTTCACACAATTTCTCCATTCCTTTTTTTTTTTGGTCCGGCTTTTTTTTGTCATGTATATTAGGTGTGGTAGCGTTATTAAGATACATAAGTTAAAGATTGAAATTTTAGGACAATAAGTTTCAAAATTGATGCAATTTGAGGACACATAAATTAAAGGTTGCAATTTGAGAGCAATAAGTTTCAAAATTGAAGCAATTTGATGGCAATTAAACCCAGAATTTTGAAACTTACTGTTCTCAAGTTGCTTTCATTATGAAACTTATTGTCCTCAAATTGCTTCAATTTTGAAAATTACTGTCCAAAAATTACAACCTTTAATTTATGTGTATTAAAATTATATCAATTTCGGGACTTATTATCTTAAAACTGCCATCCCTAATTTAACTGTCCTTAAAATGCCACTCCCCAGGCATACATGATTAAAAAAAATAATTAAGCCTTCTTGACCATCAGGTTCAACTTTCCATTGTTTCTTTCGAACCGAAGAGCATACAAAAAAAACTCAAAATTTTAACTTTTTATTATATCCCTAACTAAATGCAGGTGTTGCTGGGCAAAATATCGACGGGAGCTCAAAACGACCTGGAGAAAGTGACAAAGATGACTTACGCACAAGTAGCAATCTACGGCTTCAGCGAAAAGGTGGGCCTCCTCTCCTTCCCCCAAAGGGAAGACGGCTTCGAAATGTCCAAACCCTACGGAAGCAAAACGGCTGCCATCATCGACAACGAAGTTCGAGAGTGGGTCACGAAAGCATACGATCGAACCCTAATGCTAGTCGAGGAGCACAAGGAGCAAATAGCTGAAATCGCCGAGCTTCTGCTGGAGAAAGAAACCCTTCATCAAGAGGATTTGGTCAGGGTTCTCGGCGAACGGCCGTTCAAATCGAGCGAGACGACCAATTACGACATATTCAAACAGGGGTTTCTAGAGGAAGAAGAAGCCAAGAGCGAGAAGCAAACTCCCGAGAATGTTGCCGACGAGGACGACGACGACGATGCTTCTTCTTTGCCGTTAGTGCCTGGAGCTGTTCCTTCGTAGGTTTTGGCTTTTATGAAATAATAATAATAATAATGGATAAGTTGAGGCTGTGAATAGTTTTGTATCCATCTCTGCCTGGAGCTGTAATATTTATCTATACTCTGTCTGAATATTGTTGTTTGAATTTTATTTATTTGCTTGCGTTGAATTTCAGGTATTTCAAGAACTGTGATCTCCGCTGTGACATTTTTTATATTTGCGCGTGTATGTAAATATTTATGAACGGAGGTTTATGCTTGTTTTTTTTTTTTTTAAATCTATTATATTATATTAATGCTTTTTAAAAACTATGAGATTTGATCTGTTAATTGACCAATGATATTTTATCTATAAATTAATAATTTTAAAAAAATTAAAAAATATTAACTCATATTCTCTTTCTATCAATTTCAATTAATTAGTATAAACTAAATTACAAATTTACCATTATTCTTTTTATTATTTTAATTGTATCCTACATAAATCAATTTTTCAAGATATTTATAAATACCATATAATTAAAAATGAATTTATGATTTAATTTATAATATATTTTAAAAATAATAATTAAAATATTAAGTAATTTTATATTTATATATTATAGCACATACATGGGATGTGCGATGAATGTTAGTATGAATTAAAACATGAGGGCTGTAATAATTCTGAGTCTCCTTTTGATTCTTTGCAGAAGTTCTATTCTTAGGAAATTTATGCAACTACCTTACTTGCTCGGCCTTTTTAATTAAATAAATGATTTCTTATTTTTATTTATAAAATAAATTAAAAATAATACTTATTAATAAAATAAATTTTTTAGTACTTATTAAATACGAATATACGAGTTATATCCCTCTATACAAAAAATTGGACTCCACATGAAAATGTTTTTTTATTACATATTCCATCAAATCATTAAATCATCGTTACTTTATGTGATTTATGTTATAAAAACAAATAAGCACATCTAATTTATTATTTGTTTCATGACGGTCAAATTGATATCCATATCTTATTTTTTTTTAAATTCATAAGAATAGTATTTTTTGATAAATTATAAAATATGGAACATGGAATGAACACTGATGTGGATAGATGATTAAATTTAAATTTGGACAGCTGAGCTCTATGTTAAGCTTGTATTGTATCATTCTGCAGTATCGACGCCCTGTTCCAAATTTAACATAGAGCTCAGCTGTCCAAATTTAAATTTAATCATGTATTATACAACAATGTTTACTTCATGCTCCATATTTCACAATTTATCAAAAAATACTATTCTTATGAATATCAAATAATATAAGATACGGATATCAATTTGACCGTCATGAAACAAATAATAAATTAGATGTGTTTATTTATTTTTATAACATAAATTGCATAAAGTAACGATGATTTAATAATTTGGTGGAATATATAATAAAAAAGTATTTCTACGTGGGGTCCAACTTTTTGTATAGAGGGATATAACATGTATCTTAGACACGAGTTATAATTCGTATCTAATAAGTACGAAAAAACTTATTTTATTAGTAAATATTAGTTTTTTTTAGTTTATAAATAAAAAATAAAAAACCATTTATTTAATAAAAAAAGGCCTTACTTGCTCCCAAATACCATTTTATTTAATTTTTTCCCAATCTTGTTTTTCAAATAAAAAAACCATTTATTTAATTAAAAAAGCCTTACTTGCTCCCAAATGCCATTTTATTTAATTTTTTCCCAAACTTGTTTTTCCTTCCTTTATTCCATCCCCCGTCTAATATATCATGGGTGCTACTATTCACACTCCCTTTAGGTGAAAAATACTATACACACCCCCTTAGTACATTAAATACTTTACATGTCATTTTTTTAAAAGCTATTAAACTTAGAATGCTAATATTCATTCCCTCTATATTCGATGAAAATAACATGGAATTTATAAAAATTACTTTCTCTAATTTTTTCCTTTTCAGCAATAATAATTTTTTTTAATTAATTTTCAATTAACACATTTCATTTAATAATGTTATATTTTTAAATTAATGTACAATTTTACTCTTAATTTAAAAAGTATTAATATTTTTCAATTTATAAATATTAGTAATTAACTTATTTTAATAAAAATAATCATATAAAATAATATATCTTATTAACTAAATTTGTTAAATACACAATTATATATAAATAATATAATATTCCTATATTATCGATATTATATAAATATAAATAATAGGATATTATAAATAAAATTATATGACGAACAAAAATTATTGTATTTAGATATTTTGCAGAATTAAAATATAAAATTATATATTTATGAGAATTTAGTAATATTATTTGTTGAAAAAAGAAGTTAATAAAATTATATACGTTAAAATTTCATTTTTACTTCTATTTGTATAATAAACGTGTGAGAGAATATTTAGTCAAACTTGAAAAATTGTACCATTTTTAATACTGATATTTTTAATAATAATTATGGTGTGTATTAACTATTTAGCCAAGTAGGATGTGAGTAGAGACCCTACATCATTTCAAGCGTCATTTTCATGCTGATGTATAACATGGAAATTCAAATATTATAATGGAGACTTAATATCACTACCCATGCAATAAACTCGGGACAAAAAAAATAAAATAAATAATATTATCGTGGATGTCTTTTTCCTAAGTTTGAATGGTTGCCTCATATACTGATGTAATCACCCTCTGTTAGATGGAGGAAAAAAGTAGTAAAGAGTTGATTATTATTTTTCTAAGTGATTATTTTGCTGTGGGCCTTCTTCAAACCTCTCATGTTGACTCCCTAAAGCTAGTTTTATTTAGTTTAGTATAAATACATACATAAACGGCGCAATGTAATAATACTCTAAAACAGCCAATACATACATCTCTCCAATCCAAGCTTTGATGGCAATAACGGATACAAACGGCCAGAGATCGCCCGACGAAATCACAGAAGAGGAGCCCATCATCAACGCTCTCGACGACCAAGAACAAATTGCGACTAATCACAGTTGGAATGAGAGAAACCGCACGACGCGACTAAGAAGAAGAACAATAAGATTCGTCGTGAGGTGTGGATTTCGTTACATATGTATATATATATATATATATATATTTATATATATATATATATATATATATATATATAATAGCATCTTCTTTGTGTAAAAATATTCACATTCACAAAACTGTATTTTGAGCTCATTTATCCATAGCTTAAAGTTGGCCCGGCCCGGCCCGAATTGAACGGGCTGCCCGGAAATTACGGGCAGGCGGATGTTTTTGCGGGCCAGAGAATTCTAGGCCTAACCCGTGGATAGATGGGCCGAGCCTGCCCGAACAGATCCCATCGGGCCTGATTTCTTTAATTTTTAAATTTTAATTTTTAAATATGACTTAATTATTTATTATTAATTATTATCTATACCTATTATTATACACAATAATACAAATTAGTATTTTACGCACACTCGATGTGTGTGCTATAATATATAAATATATATATAATATAATTGAAATTTAGAATATTTAATAGATGAAATTATAATTTAAAATTTAATTATATATTATTTTTGGTGTATAAAAAGATTAAACTGATTTTTAATGATATAATTATGATAAATTATAAAATTGAAGGGGTAATTTTTTGAATTAAAATAAATAATTAAAATAAGGATAATATAGTAATATATCCAAATTAAATTGACGCACCAAAACAGTTTCTATAAGTTCTTCCTCAATAGTAAAATAGAAAGATAAATAATTTAGAAAAAAATTATATTAATATACACTTAAAAGTATTTTTTGCTTATAAAATTAAATTTTATTCCCTATAATAAAACTATTTAAATAATAATAATAGTAAAAAATATAAAAAAGGCCTAATTTGGCCCGCAGCCCGCAGCTCAACGGCCCGAAGGACCTGCCGGGCCGGGCCAAAAGCCCGCTCATATTTTTGGGCTTAAAAATTTAAGCCAAAGCCCGACTTTTTCAGGGCCGGGCGGCGGACCGGTCCACGGACTCATTCCCAAACTTTCACCTCTAAATGTATCAAGTAGATATAGTAGCATATGTTATATTCATTTTCTCGGGCCGTGTTAGATATCCGGCCCGACCCGAAGTTGGTCGATGTGTTGTCTTTTTAAATGAGGTTTTGATATAATCGAAAGGCAAAATAATGCAATAGAACTTGTATATACATAAAAGTATGCTATCGGTCATCGGATGAAAGATGGCATTTCTTACTATTTTTATTGTTAAGTAATTGATGTGTCGCTTGTAATAATATCATTATCATAACTTTGACTCTTATTAATTTTTTTTTTCTTATTAATATTTCTCTTGCAGAAGGGAGGCCATGAGGAGAAAACCCTTCTATTTTCCTCACACCATCCTCAAATACATACACCAACCTCTTCTTGCTTTACTAATATTAAAATATCAACAATCACCTCATATAATATTCGGAGAAAAGATAGCACCCTTGTTGTGTTATTTGATGAGCATTGCTCTTTATGGTGCCATAGAATATAGTAATAATAATAATAATAATAATAATACAATTATTGCTCAAGCCCACAAATATCATAATACCATACTCAACCATTTTGCACTACCTTTGGTGATTCTTGCAACCATCTCTTTGGCCTCAATGTTAGTTACAAAACACTTTCCTATCGAAATTTGGATACTTTTGCCTGTGATAGTGTTGGCCTCGCCCTTCGCCTTTACTTGGCTGCTCGGAAAAATCGAAAACGGCAAAGTAATAATTATTGAGAAGTGGGGTCGGATCAACGGAGGCGAGACGGAGGGTCGAGCCCCATCTTCGCCCGTATGACTTTGCTTCGCCTTGAATTATTATAAGGGTTTTAAATGATTATGTGTGTACGCAATTTGTTTTCTTTCTTATTCGTTTGTACTTCTTCTTCACTTATAATTTGTATTATTACAAATCTTGGCGCTGCTCAATGAAGAATAATATATATTAGTATCTTACGCATACCCTATTATTTTATATTTTGATTTATTTATAATTTGACATATTCATATATGAAATTATTTAATTATGTATTATTTTAAGTATATAAAAATAAAAACAATTATTCACGAAAGATATAATTATAATAAATAAAAAAAGTTGAAGGATAAAAGAGTAATTACATAAATTAAAATAAATAAAAAAAGATAAAACTTTAATTATAAGTGACAGATCAAATAGCAGAGTGGAAACTTTTATTATTAAGAAATTTATATCTTGTCCGTACTCCGTACCAACATTTTCAGTATAACAATAAAAGTCATCGATACGATGCTTCATTTTATCTTTACGACTTTGAGACTTTTAATTTTATTTTATCTTTAAGAAAATTTATCAAAGTCGTATGCCCCTTTATATATATATAATAGTCCTATTTAAATGGTGGTAGATGATATATATATATATATATATATTATAGTCCTATTTAAATGGTGGTAGATGATTCAGCGAAGCGTCAACACGAACCATCCATTTGCCATATTTCCCTCCTAAACACTTTCTTGTGTACAAACACAAACACAAACACACACACATTGATGTAAGAAAATGTTAAAGAAAGATCGATTTGATGTTAAAAAACAAGCGCATCTCATCATCATCATCGTCATCAAGAATAAGAAGGCACCACCCATCATCATCATCAATGGCGGACAACAACGTCGTCGGCCACAACCTCCACGGCGGCATGCACCGAAATAAATTCTTGTTCATCTTCATCACCCTCTTCTTCTTCTGGTACCTTCTGCTCTACGGCTCCGATTGGTCTTCACTGCCCGTCCTCTCGTCTCTATCCCGCACCCAAGAACGATCCCTCGATTCTAACCCAAATCCCATATCGTCGTCCGGCATTTCGGTCGACAAAAACGTCGAAAATCACAACGACGACGACGAAGATAACGATGAAAAAATCGAGGTAGATCATAAGGAGCATGAGAAAGAGAAAGAGACCATTGCAGAAGATGGTGATGACGGCAATGACGATGCCCCCAATAATAAAGACGACGGTAAGGGCGATGATGTCATAATGGAAGACGATCTCCACGACCTAGAGAAAGAACTAGAATCGATCTTACCGAGGGAAGAAG
This sequence comes from Lindernia subracemosa, assembly GCA_028392965.1. Lineage (NCBI taxonomy): Eukaryota > Viridiplantae > Streptophyta > Magnoliopsida > Lamiales > Linderniaceae > Vandellia > Vandellia subracemosa. Next base: position 2,481,480 of record JAQPCC010000020.1, on the reverse strand, counting down.
CCCCCGAGGGCAGCACAAACAAGGCAGCGGGCAGCGGCAAGAAAAGAAACCCTAACTGCATGGGGCGGTACGTATACATCCACGAAATTCCCGCCCGATACAACTCGGACTACGTCAAGAACTGCAAATCGTTAAACAAATGGCACGACATGTGCCAGTACTTTGCGAACTCGGGCCTCGGGCAGGAGCTGGGCAACCCGCAGAGGCTCTTCTCGAGCTCGGGCTGGTACATCACGAACCAATTCTCCCTCGAGCTCATCTTCCACGGCAGGATGAGGCAGTACGAATGCCTCACGGAGGACCCGTCGAAGGCCGCCGCCTTCTTCGTGCCCTACTACGCAGGCCTCGACGTGGCCCGCTACCTGTGGGACCCGCAGGGCGACGTCGCCGTGAGGGACGCCGACCTCTCGGGGCTGTTCGAGTGGCTGAGGTCCCGCCCCGAGTGGGCCAGGACGAACGGCAGGGACCACTTCATGGTTGCGGGCCGGATCACGTGGGACTTCCGTCGGCCCGGGGACGAAGCGGGCTGGGGGAACAAGCTGATGCTGAGCCCGGAGGCCCGAAACATGACCGTCCTCACCATCGAGTCGAGCCCGTGGGACAAGAACGACTTCGCCATACCCTACCCCACGTACTTCCACCCGTCGAGCGACGATCAGGTCGCCCAGTGGCAGGCCCGCATGAGGCGGGTCAGGCGGAGGAACCTCTTCTGCTTCGCGGGCGCCCCGCGGCCCGACATGGCCGGGTCGATCCGCGGGGAGATCATGGATCAGTGCGCCAACGCCCCAAAGAAGAGGTGCAAGCTGCTGGAGTGTAAGGACAAGAGCAGCAACTGCCTCAAGCCGGCCAATGTAATGAAGCTGTTTCAGAGCTCGGTCTTCTGCCTTCAGCCGCCGGGGGATTCGTTCACGCGGCGGTCGACCTTCGACTCGATACTCGCGGGCTGCATACCCGTCTTTTTCCACCCCAACTCGGCCTACGTGCAGTACGTATGGCACCTCCCGAGGGACTACGGCTCGTACAGCGTTTTGATACCCGAGGACGACGTGAAGGGCAGGAGGGTCAGCATCGACAGGGTTCTGTCTAGGGTTTCGAGGGCGAAGGTGGCGGAGATGAGGGAGAACGTTATTAAGATGATACCGAGGGTGGCTTATGCTGACCCGAGGTCGAGGCTGAAGGTCTACGAAGACGCTTTCGATCTTACGATGAAAGGGGTTTTGCAGAGGGTCGAGAGGTTGAAGAAGAAGAAGAAGATGGGCGGCGGCGGCGGCGAAGTCGGCGATGATGAGTTTGATGCATATGCGAGTTGGAAGTACTTTGCTTTCGGCACGACGAAGGAGCATGGGTGGGATCATTACTTTAGGAGGGGACAAAATTATTCTTACAATCATAGGGTAGTTTAGTCGTCGTTTGATGGTTTTGTAGTGTAAAAACTTGGATATATGAATTATGGTAGTCATGTATGGAAAACAAAAGGATATGAACAGCCTTGCTTGGCATCATTTTGGTAAGTTTGTTCTTTTCTTCTTTTCTTAATGTTTTAGTTTTTTGTATGATTTTCCTAATGTAGATTTGTAGGCAAAGGAATCAGTTTGAAAATTCCAATTTCAATTATTACAATTTTTTTTCCTTCTTTTTACACAAATTATCACACAAAGTAACCATAATAATTTAAACTGAAACTAACTCTCGTTAAATTTTTTTTCGGTCATATAGGTATCCCCACACAATGCTACCGTAGTCCCCACACTCCGACTAGGTTTGGTCTGAATCGAATCCAAATCTCATCGTCGGCTATGTGACGACCACGGCTTTCAGCGGGACTAATCATTCATGGTTCATGAGACCCACCTCAAGATCCCACAAAAAACGATAGTCAAGGTTCCTAGAGGAATCGAACCCCTGACCATCCGCTTGAAAGGTCAAAGATCGAACTGCTAGGTCAAGTCATGTGAGTAAATCTCATTATCTATTCTATATAGACTAATCTTTCTGACAGTCATGCTCTGTTTCAAATTTGGATATGCAAGTGAAGTCCAACCTATAACCTAGAGTGCATGTTTGGTACGTGAGTTTATATTTAGGAGGGTTTAAGTTAGTAAGGTTTATATAAAACTAATTAGTGGGTATAAAATAAAATGTGTGTTTGATTAGTGGGTTTATAATAACCCAACTAAAATATAGGTTTATCTAAACTCGAATACACTGTTATATATAAATTCATATTTTATATAAATCTGTGTATCAAACACCACAGGTTAAAAATTTTAAACCTATCTACAAAAGAAGCAGAGACTCATAATTTCAATTAATTAAACAGTAAAGAATTCAAAGTTCAACCTTTTTTGACCTCTACTACCGTCATACTCATGCCGAAGTGGCCCACGCGCCGCCTCATCCCTACCCCCTTGCTTCTGTATAACGCGTATGGTGGCTACGCGCTATAAGGGCGCGTAGTCATTTCATTGTCCCCCAAACTATAGGCTGCTTAATGATAATATCCTCGCTGTTCTGATTTATATCTATTTATCATACCAAAATTGCCCCTGATAACCTACTAAACGCCGAGATTGCCAGCAGAATTTCATTGCTTCTTTTATTCGTTTCGTTTTTTCTATTTATTATCGAATTTCATCGTCACTTTCGATTCCCTCTATCAGAAGATCGTTCCATAGCTAGGGTTTTCAGAAGTTGATTTGTTTGATTTGTCAGCTTCCAATTTTTTTGTTTTTGTTTTTCGGTTGTTCTAATCACACTAGCTGTGGTTGAAAAATGGGGAGTTCGGACAAAAATCAAAACAAAGGTGGATTTTTCTCTGCGATGAGCTCGGGGTTGTCTATGTTCAGCAGCGCCATGCATAGATCTGTCAACGGGTATCTGAATACACGCACGCACGTTGTTATTCATGTGTATCTTGATTTTTCGTGTTCTTAGATTTCTGGATACTATTAGATTTGTTCATTTTGATTGTATCGCTGCTGAATTTACAGATAGCTGCTCGGTTTTCATGTTTTATTGCATTATTTTGTTTGTCTGTATGTGTGATTCTGATGACTTGAGGTTGTGTCAAGAGATGGAGAGTGCATCGGGGTATACTGAGCACTTTGATCGCTGTCTAACTGATGGATCAATGCATATCCGTGCCTTTTACATAGATACAATTTTGTTGTTTTTGCATTTATCTGATTCCGATCATGGAATTGCTTACCGGAAAGTTCGAAGTTTTGGCTGTGTTGAACAATATTGATAGTGGCATGGAAATGTGATTTCAGTCGTTATTATCCGTGATGACCAGTTATCTTTGGTTTTCTTGGTCTCCCTCTTTTCATCTGATGTAGCACTCTATTATGTAAGTTGTGAATAAATATTTATCATTTATCCCCTAGATTGCTCGGCTACGAAGGTATGGAGGTGATAAACCCAGAAGGAGGAAAAGAGGATGCTGAAGAAGAAGCGCAGAGAGGAAGATGGCAGCAAGAGGTAGTTTCAGTTTATCTTCCTGACGAGGGATTTTGTATATAGTCTCTAAGTTTTATATTTGATATATTTTGAATTACAAATCTGCTGTTGTATGGGCGGTATGTGTGGCTCAGCATAGTTGTTAAAAATATTAACTGGTCTTATACTTTCTTAAAAGGAAAGGGACAGTTACTGGAAAATGATGCAGAAATATATCGGTTCTGATGTCACTTCTATGGTGACTCTTCCTGTTATCATATTTGAGCCCATGACAATGCTTCAGAAGATGGCAGAGGTCTGTTTGTTTCCTTTGCCGTTCTTGCTTAATTGACAATGTCTTATGATTCACCTTATATATTGACATAAAGTTACAATTTCATCGCAGTTGATGGAATACTCGCATCTTTTGGATCAAGCAGATGAATCTGAAGATCCTTACATGCGGCTTGTTTATGCATGTAAGTATTGTCATGCTTTATAGAGCGAGAAACATAGTGAGGACTAATTCTAGAAACAATGACATATTCTTTTGCATTTGGTGCAGCATCATGGGCAATCTCTGTTTATTTTGCCTACCAGCGTACTTGGAAGCCTTTCAATCCAATTCTTGGGGAGACTTATGAAATGGTGAACCATGGTGGGGTTACATTCATATCGGAGCAAGTGAGTCACGTATCTATAGGGTTATGGCTCTTTACTCAGTTCACCATCGCTTGATTAATATCTTGATAGTTGATATTAGACCTTCCCTATTTGTTTGATCCTTATTCTTGATTTGTTAATGGAGAGGAGTTCTTAGCACTGTAATGTTGTGTTTTATGTTGTAAATCCAAATTTTCATCTCTGTCTAACAAACATTCACTTGTACTTTCCTCAATTTATAGGTCTGCCATCATCCTCCCATGAGTGCTGGACATGCTGAAAATGAGCATTTCACATATGATGTGACATCAAAGCTGAAAACGAAATTTTTGGGAAATTCTGTCGATGTATATCCCGTTGGAAGGTCAGATTTGTGGTTCACAATGTATCAGCCTATATTCCATTTAATAACGATGTTCCCTGTCATAACGAGTCAAATATTTTTTTTCTGAATACAGAACTCGCGTGACTCTGAAAAAAGATGGGGTTGTTCTTGACTTGGTTCCTCCTCCTACGAAGGTTAACAATTTGATATTTGGACGAACATGGGTTGATTCACCGGGAGAAATGATCATGACAAACTTAACTACAGGGGACAAAGTAGTTCTCTATTTTCAACCTTGTGGTTGGTTCGGGTATGTGATTTCAGAGCTATTCCATCCCGTTCTTCATAACACGATCTCATATTAATTTCTGGATTTGTTGATTGCTACGGTACACCAAAATCAGAAATCGGGAGTTTCTTGGTATCACTAACATGGTGTTTCCCCGGGACATTTCTAACTATGTGTGGGAAAAAATGTTTTTTTGACTTTTGTTGGTCTAGATAACTATACTTGTATTTTGAGTTGCCAATGGTCTTAACATTCGGCAGACCAAATGAGGTGACAGTAGCTTATTGGAGTTTTTATTTTGCTCCGTAAGATTAGACATTTAGCGGGATGTTGTGGCATTCAATTTAAATACAACAGTTCAGTTTGCCGATCTCCATAGTTTCCAAATAAAACTTCTTAAGCTACTCGTTATTTTTAATCAAATCATCTCAGATACGTCAAATGGTATATGAAACTTACTTTTTCTGTAAGGCCTTCATCTTCATTATATGCTGGGTCGCAGAACTGTTGTGGTGTCTATTTATCTTTTACTTTGTACATTGGTTAGTTTGCTTCAAATCACGTTTAAAATGGTTGTTACATCTACGCCATCAATTTTCTCTCAGTGCTAATCGATACGAGGTGGATGGATATGTCTACAATGCCGACGAGGAACCCAAAATACTGATGACTGGGAAATGGAATGAATCTATGAGTTATCAACCATGTGATTCGGAAGGGGAACCGCTTCCTGGCACAGAACTGAAAGAGGTTACTTCTTTTGTATCATTTTCAAAATTTATATTGAGAAGTTTTGTGCTTGTTGGAAAACGGATTTAAATTTTGAGGATTAAGCTAATAGGCAACCATGGTATGTAGGTTTGGCATGTTGCACCTACTCCAGCAAACGACAAGTTTCAGTACACTCATTTCGCTCACAAATTAAATAGCTTTGATACTGCTCCTAAGAAGTTGTTGGCATCAGATTCTCGTTTACGACCTGATAGGTGGGCCCTTGAGAAAGGCGACCTAACCAAGTCTGGCGCTGCTAAGAGCAGGTTTCTTCTCTATCTCTGCAGAGTGTTCAACAGTTTTTTTTTTTTTATTCTTCCATTTGTCTGTGGTTGATGGATTTGCGAGGCATTCATAGATTTTTCGGGATAATCAGCCTCTAACGTGTTCTCCTAATCATGAGTTTTGTGTTTGTGTGGTTCTTTAATAGAACGAAATATTAAACCTTGAGAGTTGTAAGAAAAGAATAGATACAGTCTGAACCTATTTTTGAAAACAGAATGACGTTGTTGTTCTTTTGCAGTTTGGAAGAGAGGCAGAGAGCTGAGAAGAGAAACCGTGAAGCTAAGGGAGAAAAATTCTCGTCGAAGTGGTTCGACACGACTGAGGAAGTCGCCCCTACTCCATGGGGGGACTTGGAAATATACCGTTTCAACGGAAAGTACATTGAGCATAGGAATCAGATCGACTCTTCAGACGCTGTCGACACTGTTGATAACCAGTCGATCGAATTTAATCCATGGCAATACGCCGATTTATCTGAGGAATGAGGATGACTGAGGTAAAAGAATTCCGTATATTTTCTATTGAAGTTTTTCTATATCTTGTTGGACTCTTTTTTTTTTGGCTTGGGATGGGATGTATTAAGTTGTGTTTTCTTTTCATGGGATATATGTATTTTATTATTAGCTTTATGATATTAGATTTGATCATATTTCAGTTCTATCTTTACTGCAGATGAATTATGTAAAATTGTACTTTTACATATGTTTCGCATGTGTTTGCGCCATTTGTTTTGTATTATATGGTGAAGTATAGATGGATTATCCATTGAGTGTAAGATCTAGCTGAGTAATTATATTTGATAGTTAATTTAGTACTATTTTCAACTTGTTGAACTATTTTATTTCGTAAAGTGGCAACTATGTGACAAAAATCCTAAAAATTGGATTTGAATAGAATCTACAAGCATAGGAGTGGGAGAAAATACCGAAATATCGGTATACCGTTCTTTTTAATACCGAAATTTTTGGTATACCGATATTTTTAATAATGTATGATACCGTACCGAAAAGGTATGAAAATTTTAAACCGAAATACCGAATTTTTTTAATAGTTTTATATATACACCTAAGGGGTCGTTTGGTTCGTTGGTTTATATTTAGGAGGGTTTAAATTAGTAAGGTTTATATAAAACTAATAAGTGGGTATAAAATAAAATGTGTGTTTGGTTAATGGGTTTAAATAAATACATCTGAGAGGTGTGTTTATTTAAACCCTTATGCAAGGGTTTAAACTTGGTTTATTTAAACCCATATTTTATATAAACGTATGAACCAAACACACAAATACCCTATAAATCAGGGTTTAAATTTACTAAACCCATGTACCAAACAAGGGCTAAATATTAAATCAAAATAATATAAAGTGAGTAAAAAACTATAAGGTCTTTCACAAATTATTTTGGCCCACAAGCTATTATATTAATTAGACAACTTTTATAAATTGGTTAGACTCATAAATTATTACTTAAATCAACAAATTATATTTGATGTTTAACACTTTTTTTTTTAATGTTTAATTTTCAGGAATTTGAAACGTGAAAATGCAAGATTTTTTGTTAATGAGTTTTTATTAATATATATTTTTTGTTTTATATGTAAGATTCTTAGTAAGATACGTTTAAAATATATAAATTATTTATGGTTATTTCTGAATCGAAAATCTTTTGGTTCATAAGATTGTTTTATATAAACAGTATGATACTGATACCGTAACGAAATTAAGGTATGATATCGTACTGAAATTTAAGGTATACCTGAATCCATAGATATTGCAGTATGTTTTGTAGTCCTAAAAGGAACGAAAATCGAACGAAATGGCACATGCGTGTAATTTTGGCAAATATGAAGGACAGTAAGATGAGTCCTTTTTTCTAGATTTAAAACTTAGGTCGTTAGGCCTAAATAAAACTATCTAAAGGACTGAATCCATAGATAAACTATCTTATGGGTCTGAACCGAAATTTAACCTTTTTTTTATAATACTACTGAGGGGACGTAGTTAATCAATAGTACACAATATAATATGGGCCCATCGTTTTGTTTTTTTTTTTTCTCTCTCTTGAAAAACAACTGACCCGCGATCCTATCATCCTCGTCCAAGTGCCACGTGTCATCACCTCAAGCATTTGACCCCAAAGAACAAGCCTTTTAACATTCAGTGTGGTTTGGCTCTGACAACTTGTGATAGCCGGTGGACAGTGGATAAGAACCGGTTTGTCCGGTGAGACTTGGTCGATGCTTTATATAATACCGTGGGGTTTAAGGCATTATTCTGGTACAAAAGGCAGTGTGGTGTTCGCAGGGTTTTGCAGCTCTATTGTTGGTCCGAGGAATATTCCAAGAAAAAAATATATATATATAAAAAAAAATGAACAAGAGAAGTCTGAGAAAATCTGAAAAGATAAGTAAAGGAGGAGAATACAGTTCCTCAAGGATTCGAAGTTTGTGGGTTGTTAGATTCATTGTTTTGTGACAAATTTTTTGGGCGATCTTTTTGTTTTGTTTGCGTTTTAAGTGTCTTTGTGTAGTAGATCGTCGATAGGATCGGAGTAAAGCTCGATTCTTCCAAGGTTTGATTGATCATCAGCATTTCTTTCTTTCTTTCTTTCTTTTTTTCTGATTAAATTCGGTTCTTAAACAGTCATTTCTTGGAGTACTTAGTGTTCTTCCTTACATTGGAAGTGTCCTTTTTTATCATTCTTTGAACCCCATGAGCTTTTATAGCTCATTTTCATCATTACAATATCGTTTTTAGGACGTATTTTGGAACAATGTCTCATTATCCTTATTGTTTATGGTTTTCATAGGATAGGGTATACTTAGTATACCACGTGGTAAGAGATCGGTCGGGGCGGGAATGGTTATAGGAGATCGGAGATACTACGGATTGTGTAACGGCCCTCGAGTACCTCGAGCTAAGAGATCAGTCAGGGTGATTATAATCTATCTCAGAACTTTTTTTTTTTTTTTGATATGTTCCTTTGGAAGCTCACCTTTTTTTAATTTGTTCATATACAGAGGAGGAGGCTTGTCTTCAATGGAAAAATTAGCAGCAATGAAGTTTGTGCATTCGAAGTATTAGCAGACGTATTCTCGGGGACGAAAGACTCTCGACCCTCTTCAGATTCACCTTTGGAGAACGTTCGAACTGTTACGGCCGAGGACGATTCTAAGGAGGAAAAGTCTTCTCATGGAAGGTACGATTCAACTGTCACGGAGCTTGTGGATGAAGATCATGTCAGAAAAGATACGAAATCCTATGAGCTTAATCGTGGCCAAAATGATACAATCCCGAGGCCCGCTTCTGAGTTAACGACCTCTGATGTTTCGGAGAAGGTTAACGACGATCGCAAGCTTCGACTTGGAGTTTCTGTCCCATCGTTCGATGTTAAGTGCTATCCATCTTGTAGATCTAAGGGTGAAGGTTGTAAGAAGGGCTTAGGAACCTTTGTTGCGAAAAATGAGAATTCTTCTCCTTCGGTCAGTTCGTTTGGTAGTGTGCAGTTTCCTGCTTGTAAGGACCGGCCGCCTCGTTGTCGTCGGGACATAGTTTGCAAGGACAGTGATGACTATAACTACCCTGAGGGCTTCGAGGCTCGGTATGGAAATGATTCATTTTACAAAACTCCTTTTCGAGTTGCAGAACATAGGCGAAAGAAGATATTAGAGGCCAATCATTGTAGAGCTTTTGCAGGTGAATATTGTTTTCGTTTCAGTACGATGTTGCCGTTTTGTGTTTTTTCGAGGATGTTAAGCCTTGAAGCTTATTTTTCAGGCACGGAAAGTTGCAGTTATACGAGCCACGAGACTATCATGAAGCATCAGAGATCTCTTAAAGATTATCCTATTAAAAAGAGGATGCTTTATGAGTTTTCCTCCTTGTCTAGTCACGATGAAGGCGTTGCTCAAACTGCACCTGATAAAATCGGACATCGTCGTTCAGCTCAGACAATGGTTGGAGGTAATAATAATTCGTTTAAAAGCACGAATTGCGCGCACGCAAATGCTGCCTGTTTCTTCCTTTTCTTTTTCTTATTCGAACGCCTGCCCGAGTATGTTTTCGATTTGACGCTTGAAAAGCAGAGAGCTCCAAGAAAATCAGTGCAGCAAGAGGCCATGTTTCCTTCCAACCTAGGAATCACCAAAGTCTAGGTATGTATGTTTCTTTTACAGTGCTCTTGTCAGCATCTTGATTTGCAGACAGATTATTATGGTGAGAATTTGCTCTTTTATTACATTTTTTTTTTGTATCAGTGAAACTTATGATTACGTCGTTTATCGTCCCCGAGCTGCGCATTGAGATCCCGGAAAATGCAAGCGTGGGATCGCTGAAGGTACGTAAATGCAGACATATGTTCATCATTTAAGCCCACGACTACGAAACTAAACATACAAAGGAAATAGTTATTCTTACAGTTTCTAAGCAGTTTTTTTTCTGGCATTTCGAAATGTCACAGAGAGCAGTAATGGAAGCTATAACATCAGAGCTCGGCGGCGGGCTGCGAATAGGGGTACTTCTGCAAGGCACGGAGATTGAAGATGATAACAAAACTTTATTACAGAGCGGGATTTCTCATTACAACGCAAAGGATATCCTCGGGTTTCATCTCAAGCCCAATAAACTCACGAGTAGAGACGCCCGTCAGCCCACACATCAGCATGTGCATCACAGCCCACAGCCTCTGCCAAGGTTTCTTGAGGATCTTCTGAGTACATTCTGACTCTTCTATTTTTTTTTTTCTTTTTTCTTTTTTAACTCCGAAATATCTATAAAAAGGTATCGTCCCACTTCGACTATTACTCAATACGGTTTCCATCACAGCCGTCTACACAGTTTCGACAGTTACGTAGATGGAGATGATCGTCGCTATTCAGCTCAGCGTTCTAACTCCGTCCTCTCAGAAAAAGCTTCTGCTGAATCAAAAGCCATTGTACCATTGCAAACCACAATCCAAGAAGACGATGCATTGTCTGCTCTGCCCCTGCGGAGATCCAAGCGGTCAGAATCCGCGCAGCGTAGGACTCGTCGGCCTTTCGCTGTTTCTGAAGTAGAAGCTTTGGTTCAAGCCGTCGAGGAGCTTGGAACTGGGAGGTAATAATATCTACAGATTTTTACCTCAAAAAAAAAAAACGAATTTTTATAGTTCGATCGGAAACTGGTAATAACATTGCACCTGCAGGTGGCGCGACGTTAAGATGAGAGCATTAGACCATGCGAAGCATCGAACATACGTAGACTTGAAGGTAGCAGCAAACTATATTTTTGTTTTTCGACGGAAAAAATAAAAAGAAGCCCGTAAATTTTTTTTATTTATTTATTGCCAGGATAAGTGGAAAACGTTGGTTCACACGGCGAGAATCTCGCCTCACCAAAGGCGGGGCGAGCCCGTACCTCAAGAGCTCTTGGACCGAGTCTTAGCAGCGCACGCTTATTGGTCTCAGCAGCAGGCCAAGCAGCAACTTAAGCCCCAACCTAATACTTGCCTTCTCCTCTAAAAAGACTACATTTTTTTTTTTAAGAAAAGTTTCAAGTATTAAGAATAACAACATTCAATACTTAGAAAGTAAATATATTCGAGATAAATGATACATGTAGGCTAAATGAAACCTGCAATTCCTTAAATTTCGGACCTTTCGGGGATTTTGCCAAGAACACGCCACGTTGTCGATAAGCTTATTTTTTATTTTTAGTTAGATATGTTTTGTAATAATCCTAAGTTTTGCTCTATGTTGTCATATTGATTCTCTTGAACTATCCATTTCAATAAATAGGATCATCATCATCATCATCATCATAAGCTGAAATCCTACCACGTCTACCTCTCGTTCAAGAAATATCGATCTTTTCCGCGAATGTGAGATGATTAGATTAGTTTTCGCGAATTCGATAGTTTTCCCTAGAAACTTAAAGCATGTAAGCAGACTTGGAAGATTATAATTTTGAATTATGTTCTGAGGTTTTAGGGCTAAACAAACCCGAGAAAGGTTCTTGCAAAGAAAGATATTGGAACTGATTATTACAGACATATATGAATCCACCACGAAAGATATCAACCAAGAAAAAAAAATAAAAAGAACTATTGAAACATGAAAGCAAAAAATGGGTTGGATCAGACAAGAAATACACGTGAAGATGAAAGTGCTCTTGAAAAACAAAATCGTCAAGTCACTTGTAGAGTCGCGGATGCCACCAACGATTTTAAGAGTGAAGTCTTTAAAAAACGGTTAAAACCGTTGGGCAGCGAGTTATATGTATATATATAGGAGTTAGATATAACTCTGTTCTCTGCTCTCTACACTTATCATCTGTAATCATCCTTATGAATAAATATACAAAAGATTGAAAGCTGTGGATGTAGAATTCCTTTGAATCTGAACCACAATAATCCTCTGTGTTCATTCTCAATTTCTTGTGCATTTCGTTTTCCTTGATATTCTTTATAAGAACCTTAAATCCTTCCTCACGTAATAAAAAAAGCTACACATCAGTTGCTGGCTGCATATCAATGGAAACAAAAAAAAAACGAAAAACAGGAAGATCATCGGCTTCTACCCTTTCACAAACACCCGGCAGGAACTTGCTTTCCGTAAGATGAGCCGAATACGTGGGAACACATAGACGTCGCTTGACCGCCGCCCGTCCCATTATACGCCAAGTCGATGTTTATAAGCTTCACATTCTTACATGGCATGGCTCCGCTGCACTGTAGCATTAGGGCAACCTTGGTGCTCGATACCCCGTGGATGTTCTTGAAAGTCACGTCTCTTATCTCCACGGCCGAGGAAGACTTTCCCTGCAACGAAATGAAATGAAATGAGCTGAGGTTTTAGATGAATATGCACAGATTTGTGTTTTTTTAAGGAATAAGAACTCAGCGCAGAAGAGTGAAAACCTTCGCGAAGCAATTTGCAGAAGGGCAGTAGAGCTGATCGATGACGATGGGGTTTCTTGTGTTGTCCATGATCAGATCTTGGAACGTTATGTCCGAAGCCAAGCTGTAAAGGGATGGGGCCCACGTCTTGATCCTCACGCCGTTGTCCGTACCGACGAAGGTGCAGTTTCTGACGTGGATGCTCCTCACGTACTCGTGCTCGTGGCTCCGGCCAAGGCTGCCCACGCTGATGCCGTGGCCGGGGCCGCAGGTGACGTCGGAGATGTGGATCCTCCGGCTGCCGGAAACCATGGATATGCAGTCGTCGCCGGTAGAGATGACGGCGTGGGCGACGGTGATCTTGGAGGAGTCTCCGATCCTTATGCCGTCGGTGTTGGGGCTGTTCGCCGGAGCTGTCAGTCGGACGTGGGAGATGCTGAGGTTGCTGCTGGCGAAGATGTTGATGTGCGAATTCTTGCTGTTGATTGATCGGAGGTTCTTGATCTTCGAGTTCGTGACAAAGTCGAATCTCAACGTCTGCCAAAAAGAAAAAAAAAAACAAAAAATAATAATTCATATTCATTAATAAGATATAACCTAAGTGGGGCCCAGCGAGTGAGTTACAACTACAACTTCCAACCGAAAAAACGAACATTAAAGAAAGAGAGAGAAGCACTAATTAGGTGAGGGGGAAGGAATGAATTTTTACTCAAAAATGAAAAAAAAAAAAAGAAAAAGAAAAAAAATCAATCTCTGTCGCTCAGACTCAAGACATTGCCAGTGAAGAAGAAGAATCACAGTTCACAAACCTTAATAACCAAAACCTCAAAAACGATGTCCTAAAGAGGAGCTGCAAAAATCTTACAGTAGGAAGAGGACTGCACTGAGGATTCCTCTGACAGTCATTGTACGGCCAAGCCGAGTCGCCCTGACCGTCCAAAGCACCGCCGCCTTTCAATTCAAGATCGTCGACGTATCGAAAAGCAATCCAAGTGTCTGTAAACATATTCTTGACATCCCTCCTAGCTTTTAACGTCCCTTTGATCAGAAAAGCTATCGGGCCATTACATTGCCCTCTGAACTCGACTGAGCCGAGGACGAACGTACCCTTTGGGACCCACAGCCTGCTTTGCCCAGGGTACTTGCAAGCATCTCTCCATGCTTTCAGAAATGCCTAAACATTTACGTGTGGGGTCAGTTCATTTCTAGTACCATAAAATAACAAGAAATAAATTAGGGTTTTCTAACACTCACCTGTGTATTGTCGGTTTTGCCATCTGAAACGGCGCCGTATTTGACCACATCGAAGAATTTTGGTGGTGGAAATAATGAGGCATTAGCAGGTGCAAGAATGCTCAAGAAAGCAATCAGTAGGGCGAGACTCATCGTTGTAGTAGTGGTAGTAGTAATGGCCATATTACTTTTACTCGCCCTCCAACTTTTCTTTCTTTCTTTTGTCTTAATATGAAGGAACGTCGTGGGTAGATAGATAGATAGATAGATGGTAAGGGAAAAGGGCAATAAATTAGGCAGTTTGTGCATGTAATTTAGGTGGAGAGAGAGAGAGAGATTTAATGGGATTTATTGCATTCCATAACGAACCCCCGTTTAAATTCATTATATCAATTAATGTGGAGATTTATTTTCGGGGTAGAGACAATGATGATGATCAGGAGTGATTATCGGACGTTTGGAGTGGATAATGTAACATGAAAAAAAAAAACTAAATATTGTGTAAGATCTAAATTATTAATTGATCTACAAAGAAAAGTTAGGGAATGGGGTAAAATATTATATTATATATTGCAATCTCTCCCAAATTTCGATAGACTTGTCCTTGTAAGAAGGAAAAAAAAAGGTAATTCTTGGCACCCTCCTTTCTTTTTCTATTTGCACTCCCATAATTAATAAGTAAAGTAAACTATTAAATACTTACCAATTTTTAAAGTAATTAAATAGTTAAATACTTACAAATTTAAAATCATTAAATACTTACCATTAAACTAAACCAATTCTAATTTCAAACTGCATCAATTAAAATACGTAATTATTCAATAATTCAAATTGCATAAAAAAAAACCGTCAGTTTCAAATCACTATATCATTGTTTATTTGATATTAATATATTAAATATTAAGTTTTAACTTTTTTAAAGTTAATATAAAACTGCAGCGATTAATATGAGGAGTAATATAATTAGTGGTGTTCAATCGGTTCCTGTTCGTGGAATCGCCGGTTCCGATTGCATCAAAATCTCAAACCATAACCGAACCGCGATTAACCACGGTTTGGAACCGTCGGTTCCATTTTCAAACCGGTTCATTGGGTTTTTTTTTTAATTTTTTTCGTTCAAAATCGTCGGTTTCGGTTAACCGCCGATTTTTCAACGGTCAGTAAATTATGGTCGTTGATCTCCAACGGCCACGAAATCTGAACCGTTAATAATTATTTTTTTATTTTTTATTTTAGAAAAAACTGGCAGTTAACCACGGGTTTTCGGTTTTGAAAATATAAAAATTGAAACCGAACCCCTCCGCTTATAACCGAAACCATTGACTCCGGTTAACCGAACTGTTGACCACCGGTTCGATTCAGATTTTTCAAGCCGTCTGAACATCTCTAAATATAATAAAAAAATAAATTAAATATTATATCGATGTAACTTGGTAAAATAACGTAATTAATATTGTTGAATAACTCATGCAATTAATATTGTTAAAAATAAATTATAAAATAATTATTGTTGAATTCATGTAGTTTTGTAAATATTTTTTTACAAATTTCATGTGTTTTGGGGGTGTAGGGTGTGAAGGGGGGTGTGAATAGTAGGACCCGAAAAAAAAAAAACAAGTTAATGAGTTGAATGCAAAGATCATCCTCGTGAGTTCCATAGATCATACTATTAACATGAGCGAATTAAACTGATGTCTGAACAGCATTTATCTGTCCTAAATATCTCCATTCAATGCCGAGTTTGAAGTGTCATAATAGAAGTGATAATGGCCATTTGTGTCATGAATGTTTTTAGTAATGAATTACAGTATATACATACAAGAACATGCGAGTGAATATATTCTTTATTTGTTTCTTTATTATGATCTAAGGATGTGGGTAGATCGATGGTAAGGTAAAGCAATAAATTAGCGGTTAGTGCATGTAGGTAGTGTAGTAACATTACCATTTAATGTTGAGATTTAATTTTTTTATTTTTTTGGGTTGAAAGAAAGCTAATGAATTTTGAACCCACGAGTACACACAGATATATGATGTTACATGCGTGTTTTGGTAGGAGAGTCAATATATATCCTTTTTAGATTACCAATATAACATTAATAACATTTTGAAAAATAACATTAATGGCAACCGATGATTAAAAAAAAAAACCAATAAAAAGGAGACAATTAAAATAAACACTAAGGGACTCACGGCAGTTGAAAACTTGTATAATAAGATCAAGAAAGTTGTTATAAATGTATTAAGAAAGGCAATTCTAATTTCTACCACAAGGTCGCCATCTTTAAATCCCACCAAACAGAACTCACATTATACCATCCTTTTCCCAAACAATTGAGACAAAACTTTTTTTTGGCATGCCTATATAATTAATGAAAGGTTAAATATGTCTTGGACGCCTTTATATATTATATACGTTGTCATCATGCAAATATATATTTATATAATATAATCATGATATAATGGTTCACATATTACATTTCTTGTGTATCCAAAGTCAACTCATGGTAGGGTTACATTCACACAATATGCATAACATAAATAATCAGTTGTGTGAAAAATGAAAAGCATCTACAATATTTAGACACACAAAAACACTTTGTGGTGTTATAGTGAGGCTCGGCATAATATATATCATTCATGTTTATTCATTCAAGAATTGTACTCCAAATTACAACGTTGAAAAGTACAAAAGCGAGTAGAAAACAAATTGCGTACACACATAATCATTTAAAACCCTTATAATAATTCAAGGCGAAGCAAAGTCATACGGGCGAAGATGGGGCTCGACCCTCCGTCTCGCCTCCGTTGATCCGACCCCACTTCTCAATAATTATTACTTTGCCGTTTTCGATTTTTCCGAGCAGCCAAGTAAAGGCGAAGGGCGAGGCCAACACTATCACAGGCAAAAGTATCCAAATTTCGATAGGAAAGTGTTTTGTAACTAACATTGAGGCCAAAGAGATGGTTGCAAGAATCACCAAAGGTAGTGCAAAATGGTTGAGTATGGTATTATGATATTTGTGGGCTTGAGCAATAATTGTATTATTATTATTATTATTATTACTATATTCTATGGCACCATAAAGAGCAATGCTCATCAAATAACACAACAAGGGTGCTATCTTTTCTCCGAATATTATATGAGGTGATTGTTGATATTTTAATATTAGTAAAGCAAGAAGAGGTTGGTGTATTTATTTGAGGATGACGTGTGGAAAATAGAAGGGTTTTCTCCCCAAGGCCCCTCTGCAAGAGAAATATTAATAATAATAAAAAAACGTTTATCAGAGTCAAGCTATGATACTGATATTATTACAAGCGTCACACAACTTTATTATTTTTTTTTTCAGTATCTCAATGAAACGACATCGTAATCCTCACACTCCGACCAACTTCAGCGTGAAGCAAATAATAATCCCAGCGAAGAAGACTATGAGACAACCCCAACTTCCAGTGATACTTAATTCTCTTCTAACATGTCTCTACCGTCCCTAGTTAAAAAAGACAACGAAAATAAAAAAGTTCAAGTGATATCCAACACACATGACCTCCATATAGAAATATCATATTCTCGACCATTTGATCTATCCCTTAGACTATGATCACAACTTAATATATAAGAAAAATTACAATAAAGGCCATCTCCATACGAAAACATGCTCAAATATACAAAGCACTACTACGTTAGTCTGACTTCTGATATATATAACCGTCTTTTAATCCGACCACCACATCAACGGCAACTTTTTTGTTGAAGATGTGGTTCGGGCCGGGGCGGGCCAGAAACTCTAACCGGGCCCGTGATAATGAATGTAACATAATACGCTATTACTTAAAACATGGCCCTCATGATAAAGCATAGCTGCTACTATTTAAGAAATAACGAAATTCGTCACGTCACGTCACCTCACGGCGAATCTTCTTGTTCTTCTTCTTAGTCGCGCTGTCGTACGCTTCCTCACATTCCAACGGCGATTAGTCGCAGTTTGTTCTTGGCCGTCGAGAGCGTTGATGGGCTCCTCTGTGATTTCGCCCGATGATCTCGGGCGGCCATTTGTATCCGTTATTGCCATGAAGCTTGTACTTGTTGCAAATGCGAGAAAGGAGAAATAATGTAGGTTTGCTGTTTTATAGTATTGCGTTGCGTTGTGTCTGCTTAAGGTAGATTCAGAGTCAACAGTAGGAGAACGTCATCAAATCGTCATCAAGGTTTTTATATCCGCTTGAAAATGACATGAAAGCATGCAAACAAAATTAAAGATAAGGTTTGAGGGCATAAGTAGAAAATGGAGGGACTTAAAAAGAGTTTTTTTAATTAAATGAAATGATATCCGGCTATTAAAATAATAAGGAGAAAACTCAAAATTGTCCTCAATGTTTACCATGTGAACCAATTTAGTCATCGATATTTCGACTGAATCAATTTAATCCTCGATGTTTTCGATTGTAGACCAATTTGGTCATTCTGACATGATAAACGTCAATTATAATGGGGTCAAAGTCGTCCAAACCGTCAGCAAAAGAAGCTCAAATTCGCATTGGCAAAATAGAGGGTTTGTCGGAATATTCACATGACTTGAGGGTTCATATCGTACCCTTCTACTGTTAATGGAGCTCGATGAAGGAGACTATATAGAGCTCATAATCGAATTTTGGAGGATAAATTCCAATTGTGTGCTCTGCTTTAGTTAGTTTTTAACGGAGAAGGAGACCACGTATGTGGCACGTGCGAGATTCCCGTTAAAATTGGCGTTAATCGTGACGAAATGAATAAATTGGTCCAAAATCGACAACATCGGAAACTAGATTGGTTCAAACGAAACATCGACGACTAAATTGATCAAAATGGTAAACATCGATGACCATTTTGGGTTTTCTCCCTTAAATAATATATAAGGAAGAAACAGGAATACCAAATTGGAAAAACATCAAAGTTCTAGAATCTTTATATAACTTGATGTGCTCTGAGTTATAATTGATTAAAAACTCGGGGAAATGTCACGTCCGCAATGGACGCTCATTGCACTTTGCGTATGAGTATTATGGAGCTTAAAGTTATGCTTCAATAGTTCGGCGAGTGCTGCTTTAGTAAAGTCAGAAGTCGTTGTATCTTAGAAAAGATTGCCGAAAATCGAGATCACTTATATTAGAGGCAATTTTGTGACAACAAGTCGAACTAATGCCTCGAATACAAAAAAAAAATCCTAATTATAACATGTTTTTATCTCTCATAAATGGTCTATTCCATCCTACTCAATTGATTATAACCCAACTATGTTAATTTTCAATTGATGTAACGAATTGATGGGTGTACCAACCACGATGTAACGAATTGATGGGTGTACCAACATTGGTTGGATAGTGATAAAGTAGGAAATTATAGAAAATCTAAGCCAATTGGACATAACTCAAACTCGATAAATAAGACAAAATGGGTTTTAACTCTCTTTTTCGGTTATTTTTGTTTGTTCAAAAGAGAGAGTGTGTGTGAGTGAGTTCAATGCTATCCTCCGTCAGCAATGACAGTCAGACAATTATTTTCATCACGTCACCAGAAATAGATCGATTGATGTTTCTTATGGATTTTAATCAACTTTCGGGTGAAAAAAAAAAGGAAAGAAAAGAATGACGACAGCAGAATATATAATCGACCAAAAGAGACAAAAACTCATTTTGATTCGTTGGAGCGTGAAATTTCGACATATAGATCGCAAGAAAAACGATGTATTCGATATAATAATATAAAAAAAAAAGCAGCTTTTGTTCTATAAACTAAAACCCGACATTTGCTGGCGGCTAAACTATAAATCAATCCACTGTAACTTTCATGTAATGCACCAAGAAAACCTAATAACTTGATAATTGAGATGGACCAAGGAAGTGTTATGGAAGTAAAATTTGCATATATATATATATATATATATATATATATAGGAACAAAAATTGAACAATGATGAACGAGCGAGAAACATAGGCATCATCATCAACTGCAGATTAATTAAACAGATTATTACACTACAGTTCTAAACTAGCACAACATCAGTATTACAACAGCAGTCAAACTCATACATGATGAGAGGCATATGACAAATATTGCAGTTCTTTGTTAATAAAACATTCTGCCCGCTTTATGCGTTTCTTCGGACAATCTCAGAAGTCAAACTCACCAGTTGCCTGGAAAAAAAAAATGAAGTTCGACGCATATGTCATTAGTTTGATGCGCTAACTTAGTTTTCCGTCGTGCTTTCCAAGCACGAATTCTGCATGCCAAACGCACCCTTAAAGTTTAGAAGAAAGAAAAAAATAGAATAGATTAAGAAGTAGAAGAAGAAGGAGAATAATCAAAACATGCCACAGGTTTGCCTTTACGAAAAGGACGTGACCAATTACCAACCCTTCGCAGATTTCTCTCATTAATGAATCACATTATATCATAGCACTCAAGCGTGGAAAATTGCAAATTTTAGATTGGCAAGTCCATAATAATTTTGAATTGATTCGATGCGCTAACCAGATAGAATTATGGTGACCATCCACCTTAATATTAAAAAGAAAAAAGAAATCATAGTGTAAAACACACCTTGTTGAACAGAATGTCTTTGTTGTTTATGTGCATGATGCCATTCTTCAATGTGCACTTCCACCTGCTCTTGGTTCGAGTCACCTATACATGGTTATTCATTCAACAATATCACAAATCGTACGAGCATAAAGATTCGTTCATGCAAAGAAACAATTAATAACGAGAGGTTTGTATTCAGTTATTACCTTGTCAAATTGCGAAAGAACCAAATGGGTTGTGTTTAGATCCTCTGACTGACCCACGTTTAGATCGTCGTCGTCGTCGTCATTTAAGGGCTCGTCATCATCGTCGTCCTCAACCGAATCATTCTGAATCAGAGCAGGTGTTGCGGCTTGCATCTCTAGAACAGCAAATAATCAGAAATTAAATTTTAAAAAAGAAAGATACTTCGTGCAGAAGTTTCAAATATGTACGATTACCAGTTGGCATTGGTGTATTTGCTATATTGTAGTCTTCATTCACTTCTTGATAGCTGTATATCTTTCAAAATCAGAAAAGGTAGCATGTTATAACGCAACGAAAATTGCGCAAAAATTTCGGCACAATTTTTTTACAGTTGCCCGTATGATTAGAAATTTCCGTACCAACAGTAAAACAAGGATGCCAACAGAATAAAGCAAAAAGGTTAATGCGCATAAGATGTATCATATTAATTGATTTAGAGAAAATGCTCGTAGTATATGTTACACATGAATTACTGTCAATTTATTGGTACATGATGGATTATTTAAGGAGAGTTGTACGCATGTAACTGATTATGAAATTCGAGTAACAACTAAATCGCACACTCGAAAAACTCACATCAGTGATACAACCTGAGTCACCAACGATGTCAAACAAAGTAATGACATAATGCAGCCAATGAAAATGAGACATTATTTAAAATAACATGTCTTAAACAGGGTGCAATACGCACATTGGGTGTAGAGAGTGCATCATCATATGGATCAGGAATTGGACCATCTGACTGCGGAATCTTTTTCGCATGCTCCCCGACTCGAAAAATCTGTCCATGAACAACTGAAGACTTACCTAACTGAAGATTTAATTATGTTTCTTAATTATTGATACTTTTTGTTTTTTGGAGTAGGCATTATATCTTCTATTGCATACAGGACAGAGTAAATCACCAGTCAAGGATCATATCAACTATTCAAGAACTCCACTCATAAAAAACTGAATGTTATTTTGCCAGTAAGTCCAATATGGTAACCGATTGTAGAAAATCCGAGTCTTCTTCCCTTTTATGGAAAGAACATTTGAAAGATTTTAGCATTACATCCTCTGGAAGTGATGAAAGGCAGAAAACCACATCATATACCTCCCAACACAACCCCGTTCAGGATTAAAAGATGGAAAGTGTACAGAGAGAACATACGAAAATAAAGTGCACCAGTTTACCAAATGAGGTGGATCATGGAAGAATATAAAAAGAGTTAAAGAGATGCCGTTGGGTTTGGGTATTATTATGCCTTTGGCACGAGCTGTACTGACACTTACTTACAATCTCACCATATATGTGGAAACCAAAAATGAAAAAAAAAAATGTGTTCATATTAGCAAGGGGAAGACAGAACGTCTTCTACTTTCCTTCTTATTGTGATGGCTATGAGAGAGGAACAAACGGTGGGTGTAAAGGTTGATAATATACAACGAAAGGGGTCTAATATAAAGCAGGTGTTGGAAAGGAATATAGGATCAAACAATCAAACAAAGGAAGGGGTAAAATATAAATAACAAATAAATCAAGGAGTTCTACTTCTACAGCGTCGTTTTTAACTAACAACTATAACATATTATTAACCAACTGAGAACCCTTTTTTTCTCTAATTCAACAATCAACGGCCAAAAACCAAGAGGTTGAAGATGAGGATTAATAATCTACCTTTGATTCATCAAACGAAACATCTCCAGCTCCATCTTGCTGAGGAATGTAACCCCCAGGAGGGTATCGTGGAGGGAACTCCTCACGTTTCCGCTTTCCGGATGAGCCCATCAAAAAATCCTTCAAATCATGCATACAATATTTTAACTTTGTAAAAACCTCAAATTTATTAATATCGCGCAACATGGGAGCTCATAAAGCCAAAGAAACAAAAAATAACCTATGAGGTATGACAATAATCATCATTTCCTTTCCACTCAACCTAAATTTGCTATCATATTAAACTACCCAAAACCATAACAAACAAATCACCTGAGTAGCAGGCTGATGAGGTGCTCTCCTCTCACCTTCTTGCCGACCATCCGTATAAGCTTCAGGGAAAGAAAACAGATAAAATTATGCATACAAAAGAGTATAACTTTATTCAGACACTGTTACACAGAAACAGCTACAAATGCTCAGTGTAGGGATTTCTAGTTATTATTTTACTCACCGGCATTCACGTCAAGCCCTGGCCTTTGGCTTAACCAAGATGAGGGTGGCGGCTGCAGGATTCAAATACATTTTTCTATTTTAATGGCCATCAAGCCAGCGACAAATGAAGCTTTAAGCTAGAGAACGGATGAGCCGAACAGATAAATTGCTATTAAATGGTAGTAATAAACTACAAACAACCAGGACATAAGGGTACCATGTATTTACTACAACAACCAGGAAATAAGGGTACCATGTATTGACTAGGTTTCCCATGCCCATGCTTTGCATTTTCGGGAATGCCAGTATTGTTGTAAGCCGATGCATAGTCACTAGGAGTCATAGGGGTCCCACCAGTTGGAGTCAGAGCGGTTCCAGGCAAAGGTGTCGGAGCTATTACATTCAATGGAGTCTGTGCTGTTCCAGGTAATGGCGTCTGCATAGGAGTTTGCAATGGCGTCTGCACAGTGACACGTCCGAGGGTTAGCAAAGCAAAAAAAATTAACTTCGAACGACCTCCCAAATTTGAAATATAAAGAAAGGAACTACCGGTGGAAAGAGTAAATCAGCAGTGGGAGTTTCATACTCATCATTTCCTTCATAAGGGACGTTAAGATCATGCATAGGATTTGGTGTCATACCAACACCAGCAACCGCATTTTTCATCGCAGACCTGTCTATAGGTCCTAGGATTGCTTCAGCTTGCATCATTTTCTGCTCCCACAACTGTAATTTTTCAACACAATCATCACTACCGAACTTAACTTTCCACAGATCCACTTGCACTGCCATTAAAAACCCAATAAAAAAAAGGCAAAGAGAACAGTCTATATGGATCAAACTACGGTAACTCATTAAGTCACGCCAAATTTCACTTGCACTGCCATTAAAAACCCAATAAAAAAAAGGCAAAGAGAACAGTCTATATGGATCAAACTACGGTAACTCATTAAGTCACGCCAAATTTCACTTCATTTATCCAATTTCCCATTCAAAATTTTCATCTAAAAAATCACCGTCAGTCAGCTAAACTACGATAACAATGACAAACACTTATCCTGAAACATAAACCCGAGACGAGATTCTCGATTTCACCAGACGAGAGAAACCTACCACGTCAAAGCTACGATATTTCTAAAATCCTACTTTAATCCAAAGAATAAATATGAAAAAAAATAAAAAAGAGGAAATCATTACGCCTTGGAGCTCATTGAGCACGACTTCACCGGGACCACCGTTACTGACGAATTCATCGCGAACCTTGTCGATGACGTCGTCGATAACGCGGACGTAAACATTGCTTGTGGAAGAGTTCGCCATTACACCTCACAAATATCGCTGTGTTACTGCAGAAATCAAACAGGGATTGGGGTCGGTCGAAGGGTTTGATTACTCGAGACAAAGAAAAGTACGAAACAGATTTGAGAGAGAAGGCCGAAGGGGTAATAATTTATTGAATTAAATAGGGAAATATAAATAGGCTTGCATCTACGGATATTATATTATTATAATTTTCTCAATTATTTAGTTATTTTAGTGGGGAATACCTAAATTGGTCTATTATATTTGTCATATGGATCAATTTAATCTCCAATGATTCTCGTGGATCAATTTAGTCTTCGATGTTGTAAAAAATTAATTAAATTGATCTTACCGTTACTATAGCCATTAATTTAGATGGAAAGTGACACGTGTCAACACATGATGAAAGCAATATAAAAATGATGCGTGTTGACACGTGCCATTTTTCATCTAAATTAACGACCACATTGACGAAAGGACCAATTTGATTCATTTTTATCAACACCGTGGACTAAATTGGTCCACGGAAAATATTGAAAACTAAATTGGTCCATAGTACATCTGGACCAATTTTGATATATCCTCGTTCTTTTACCTATTAAATATTTTAATACAAACAACTCAAAATATAAAATAATAAATTAAAAACAACTCAAAATATAAAATAATATTATATGTATTTCTACATTGCTATACCAAAGTATGAGTGGACCAAAATTATTACCGAGAATGCGCCTGTCCGACTTGACTCAACACCACCATGTAGTGATATCTCTGTAAAATTCTACTTGAATTTCTTAACTAAATTGTCTTTATAGAAGTTGGATTTTGATAGACACCATGATCATTTCATAGCCAATAACAATGTTCAGATTCGCCTAATGGCAACAATGACGTTTAAATTCTACTCAAACTAAGCATAATTACATGAACGTGGAAAACTTCGTTGAATGAAATACCTCCTTACAAAGAAATATGATATTTCTTAGCTTCTCATGTTGGTACATTGCATAACTCCACTAAGATGTTCTCACATTATCAAAAAAAAAATTGAATTTTGATGAGGTGTCACTACATCAATGGAGTTGGCAAGTGGATATGATAGAAAAGACCGAAATATATTTATATATAGAGAACTATTTTATGCTGCTCAACTATAGTGAGCAACTAATGTGAGAATCACCTCAAATATTCCGTCTGTTTTCGCTCCAAAATAAAATTTTTAATCAAATATTAACTTTATCCCTTAAGCAACAAACCGGTTGTAAAATAAATTAATCTTCATAAAAACAAATAGAAAATGTATTAGAACAATTCTTTTAATTTCTTAGATAAATTACATCTGCGTGATACTTCTGTGTGTTTGTATGAAGATTGATTTGTTTTACAACAACGTCAACTTATTGGATAGGAGGATAGAAAGAAAAAAAGAAAAAGAAAAAGAGACAAGTAGATACGCCGGTGCTAGTATATATTATATATATATATATATGAACTCCGTGAACATGAGGTGACGTGGGCAAACAAGAAGCCTTCGTCCCTCATTCTTTCTCTCTCGGCCAATTTCTCAACCTTGGCAATGGCAGTTCCTGCTATTCTAAGACCATTGAAATTTAGCAGCAGTATAATTAATCACGAAAACAGCGACTTCAACAAATTGACAACGGTTAGAAAATCGTTCAAGCTGCGTTGCTCAGCTCCTTCATCGCTTTCTAGCTTTGTTGGGTAAACCAAAACTGTTATTATTACAGTGCCTAGATTCCTCGATTGAAGCAATAAGCTAAACCCAATTTTACTTCGCAGTTCAGATTCAGAAACTGGAGTTTGCTTAAGTGTCGGAGCCCATCAAATCCCTCACCCAGACAAAGTAATCTTGTAACTGTTTTTACTATTAATGCCTAAGCTTCTTAATCGTCGCATAGTTTGTGTAATGATTTCAACAGCACCTATTCGCAGGTTGAAAAAGGCGGGGAAGATGCCTACTTTGTTAGCAGCCACAGAGGTGGAGTTATTGCAGTTGCTGATGGTGTTTCAGGGTATATCCTTTCTTTCATTTTTCTGCCCCTTTTTAATGTTTTCTTCATACATTATTGCTGAAATTGTCTCGAAGATAAATTGTCTTTACTTCTCGAAGCTGGGCCGAGAAAGATGTGAATCCAGCCCTCTTTTCTCGGGAGCTTATGGGCAATGCTGCTAACCTAGTTAAAGACGAGGAGGTATAACATATTGCACATATAACATCCGTTGTTTCGTTAAACGTATAGGCGGTTAGTGCCATGTTCTTGATTATTCGCATTAATATGTTCGCTAATTTGTAATAGGTTAACTATGATCCAAGGAGTTTGATAAGGAAAGCTCACTCTGCTACGTCTTCAATCGGATCTGCGACAGCGTATGTTCTTGCAAATGCTGACCGTTATACTTCAAAATATCTTTTTTTTTTCTATTCAAGTCCTTAAGTAATGATCTTGCTTCTTAAGAGTTGTCGCAATGCTTGAACTAAATGGGATGTTAAAAATTGCAAATGTCGGAGATTGTGGGTTACGGATTGTTCGCCGAGGTGATCTCATACGTATTGTTTTTATTAATATTTCCTCTTTTTTACTTTTAGGCATTTTGTTGTGGAAGTCTTTTATACTCTGTCTATCATAGGTCAAGTTGTGTTTACTACATCTCCGCAAGAACATTACTTCGACTGTCCATATCAGCTGAGCTCGGAACCAGTTGGTCAGACCTTTCTCGATGCGACGGTACGGTATTCGAGTTAAAATAAAATCAAATTTTATTTATACTTCAGAAAGCACTTGCTTACGGCAATTTTATTTTTTTTGGTTAAATTTCGGTTAGATTTCATTCTAATTCAATGATTGTAGGTGATGACTGTTGAGTTAATGGAAGAAGACATAGTAGTCATGGGCTCGGACGGGCTATTCGATAATATTTATGACCGTGAAATTGCTTCAATTGTAACCTCTTGCGATAACGTTTCGGATGCTGGTATGTTGCACCAAAGACAATCTAAGTTTTCGAATATCAATTCTACGTCCCTATAAATGATTGGTAATATTTTTTCTGGCTACTAGCTAAGGCATTAGCCAATATGGCTCATAATCATTCGAAAGATTCGAACTTTGACTCGCCTTATTCGCAAGAAGCTCGAGCCCAGGTAAGCTTCTTACTGCAAGAACCCCCCTCGCCTTTGAAACAATTTATATTGCTTAGATGGAAAACTTCGATATTGGCTGTAGGGTTTTGACGTACCTTCGTGGAAGAAAGCTATGGGGATGAAACTAACAGGCGCGTAGCTTCAATTAAAGCGTCTGCATGCATTCTTGATTGTGCTATTATTACAGCTTAAGATTCTAACAGCCATTTGTTGTGTTGTACAGGTGGAAAACTTGATGACATTACAGTAATCGTCGGGAAGGTGACGAGCACGTTGAGCTCCTAAAGGTTTTGCAGCCAATCTTTCAATATTTTCTACCTTTAGTACGTGAAATTGAATCTTTGTGTGACGCAAATCATCAAATCAATGGGGAAAAAGAGTATAAATGATATCCTCGGCGACGCATTTTGTTTCGCCTCTTCCAAATCTGTATGATCGTGTTGATATTTATCCGAGAACTGTGAATCGATAGCCTGACAAACGTCTCATAATGTGATTGCCTTTCCTCCCTCTAAGCATGGACAGTATATATCACTGTGTTCTTTGAACTCTAGAAAGAAGGTTTTAGCCATCTTCATAAGTAGACCAAAAGCAGTCTCGGCATGATCCAACCTCTCATGTTCGAAGGACATCTCATATTGAGCAAAATGAATGCAGTGAAAGGAGGAGCGTCCATGGCGGCCGCGGTCGTTCTATACGAATAAAAAGGGTAAAATGATGGGCAAAACGGTAATTATACCTGACAGATCAAATTGGCAGTTTTTAGCGTTTATATAATACGGTAGTATATGCGTGTGTTGTAATATAAAAATTATTTATAATATTACTTTCATTTTTATAATTTAAAATATTTAATATATGAAATTATAATTTTACTTTTATTTATATATTAGTTTAAGTACATAAAAAGAAAAAAATAATTTATAAGGATTTAATTATATTAAATAAAAAATTAAAGGGTAAAATGATAATTAATCAAATTAGTAAAATAAATAATAAATACGTGTACAAAGCAATAATTGTACGTGACTTACAAATTGACCGGTTTTAAACACTGTCTGGTAGGTTGATTTATATTTAGGAGAGTTTAAATTATTAAAGTTTATATAAAATTAATTAATGAGTATAAAATAAAAAGGAACATACTATTCACACTTTCCTTCACACCTTACCCTTTCACACCTCACATCCACCATATTTATTTAAACCTATATACATTGATAAACTCGTGTTTTAGATAAAACTACGTACCAAACACATCAACGTATTATAAACCCATATTTAAAATCCGTAAATCTACGAACCAAACAAACAGTTAGCGTTATAGCATGGTGTCCGATTGTTTATAAGTCCCAGATAAAGCACATTATAAATTATTTATAATAAAGCCCAAAATAACTCATCTCACTTATTTCAGTAAGTTTATTTATACTCAGGCACGCACTATTTTATAGGGCTTTCAATTAATAACCGGCTGAAAAACATGAAATCGAACATAATATCTATACTATATATTATTGGTGAGGGGTCTATAGTAACTACCCTCAATCAATTGGTATGCCAACTATAAATTATTATTTTACCCTCCAAATTTTTATTTTATTCCAATTATACCCTTATTAATTAATTTTTTCAATTTATATACTTAAAATTTTATACAATTAAAATTAATGATATAATTTCATATACAAATATTTTGAATTATAAATAACTTAAAACATAAAAAGTATATATTAATGCACACACATTGGGTGTGCAAAAAAATTACTAGTAATGAGTTATTAGTTATGCTATCTGGTCTAATATTAGACAGCAAACTGGCCCAAGTTGACAGAAAATGAAATGTAAGGAGTAATTTGACATAATAAAAATGTTAGGGGATCAATATGTAAAAGGCTCTCTTAAGCAATTTACCATGATGTGGGGCAAAGAAGAATCACGCAGGAGATGCCACCATATCAGGCAATAGGCTTGCACGTTGAAATTGGCCCTTCACTGATCGTTGAATCACAAGGATCGTTCTCACCTACCTTTTCTTTTCTTGCTGAGCCAACAGTGGAAAACACTCTCCATCTTATGGGAGCTCGCTCAGCTGTGGGAAAGATGAGGAAGTTGTCGACAAGAATAGGTAATTAAATCTCCATTTTGATTGAGGTAAGATTACTGATTGCACCATATGTTCGACCTAACTTATATTTCTTTGTGGGTTTTACTTCTGATTACTGTTTTTCTTTATTGCTTGGAGTTTGATAGTATGGGTTAGGGAATCATTGGATCATGTGTTTGAAGGAATCTAGTGATCTGACTGAAATAGATGAGTTGAGAAGCCGTGATGCATATTTCAGGGATTTGTTCATCATATTTATGAGTAAATAATGTGAATATTGTAATAAAAGGAGTGTGATTTGGTAGTAAAAGTGGAATCTTATCTCGATTGCGGAATATTTGCTCGAACGTGTCCGTTGAGCTGTTTCGAAAACATACAAAAATTGGAAACTTTTGAAACCAAAGATTCACCACACAGAAAATTGAGCTTATGCCTATGTTTAACGGTTTGGGAACACAAATTTCGTTCGGCTGTTTCTTTTGTTTTTCTTTGGAAATGAAAAGTCATTAAGAATAAGTAAGACAAAGGTTCATCATTATGTGTATTGCGGTTTAGTGTATGCTACCATGACTAAGAATATTTTGTTCTGATAGATCGTTGACATGTTTCAAGCAGGGTGAAAGAAATACACTTGCTTCTGATCCAAGGGAATGCCGGAAAATGTTTCTGTGAGATTGCAATTCTTACACCGAGGTCCTCGTATTCTTGGTCTGGAACAGGTTTAGTTTCTTTTTTCGGGATTTGAGTGGAAGCATAAGATGCAGCAGTTCATGTTCATCTTCGTCGAGTTTGGATTTGTCGGAAGTATGAGCGTATTCTGGCGATGGTTGAACATTAAAACTTGAAGACGATATATTTTGATGATATCTTTAGAAAGTTCTCTGCAACTGTCATAATGGATCATAATGGTAAAGTTTTGATGGACAGATATGAATTAGGTAAGTTATTAGGTCAAGGTACGTTTGCAAAAGTCTACCATGCTCGAAACGTGGAGACCGGGCAGAGCGTTGCTATAAAAGTCATAGACAAGGACAAAGTCGTTAAGGTCGGAATCATTACTCAGATCAAGAGAGAGATATCTATCATGCGAATCGTGAGGCATCCTTACATCATCAATCTTTACGAGGTCATGGCCACGAAGACAAAGATCTATTTTGTAATGGAATACGCCAAAGGAGGGGAGCTTTTCAACAAAGTGGTCAGACACAAACTAAAAGAAGACGTTGCACGCAGGTATTTCCAGCAGCTGATAAATGCAGTTGATTTTTTCCATAGCAGAGGTGTGTACCATCGTGATTTAAAGCCCGAAAACATATTGCTGGATGAGAATGATAACTTGAAAGTTTCTGATTTCGGTTTGAGTGCACTCGCCGAGTCTAGAAGACAAGACGGGCTGCTCCACACTACTTGTGGAACGCCTGCTTATGTTGCACCAGAGGTAATAAACCGAAGAGGCTATGATGGGGCTAAAGCTGATATTTGGTCTTGTGGGGTGATTTTATATGTGTTGTTGGCTGGTTATCTACCATTTCAAGATTCTAACCTAATGGAAATGTATAGAAAGATTGGGAAAGCTGAATTCACAATCCCTTCTTGGTTTCCAGCTGATTTAAGGAGGTTGATCAGTAAAATGCTCGATCCCCGTCCGAGTACTAGAATTACGATAGCGAAAATTAAGGAAAGCTCGTGGTACAGAAAGGGATTGAGCTCAAAGTCGAAAGCAAACGAGGGCATATTAGATAGACAAGATAAAGAAGCCTCCTCGAGCGGGCACAGTACATCAGACACAGGCGAACAAGAATCATCTAGGCTTTCGTACCTAAACGCATTCGACATTATTTCACTATCAGCTGGATTTGATCTGTCTGGGTTGTTTGAGGACCCTTGTTCTAAGAAAGAACACAGATTCATATCATGGAAGCCTGCATCCACCATAACTGTCAAGCTCGAAGAACTAGGCAAGCGCCTAAAGCTAAAGATAACTAAAAAAGAAGCAGGCTTGTTCAAATTCGAAGCGACTACAGAGGGCGGTAGAAAAGGGATCTTATCGCTCGATGCTGAGGTTTTCGAACTTACCCCAGAGTACCATCTGGTAGAAGTGAAGAAGACGAGCGGGGATACATTGGAATATCAGAAGATGTTCAATGAGGATATCAGACCGTGCCTTCAAGAAATCGTCTGGGCTTGGCATGGAGAGCCCGAAACCGAGGAAGAAGATGAATGCGAGAAGGGACCAGAGCAGAATCTATTTCAAGACGAGCCTTTATTACACTGTAATGAGCCGAGGCCAGATAGCAATGGAGAGCAGAATCTGCTAGTTCATGAACTTCCGTGATACTCAGAAGCCTTGTTTAACTTCTTTTAGCAGTATGTAAATCTGTGTTAAAGAGAAGCATTTCCTATACTTCAAAAGAAACGATTTACTTGGTTTCTTATATATCTCAACTCATGACTGTTAGTACAAGATTTTATAATTTCATTGATCTATTTTATCAGATTTAGGACACTATTTTCTCTAGCTAGAATGATTCATTCCACATCTCACAAAGAACATAGTAAGTCAATGGAATATAACATAGTATAAAGAGAACATAGATCAAAATACCAAAGAGTTTGACTAAAATATGAAGAAACAAACATCTGGCAGATGTTCCACAAATGACAGAGCAAAAGCTGATGAACACAAAGCAGCAGCTAGCAGTTTAAAGTTCACAAACCATTGAAGAATCCTTTTCTACATCATCAAACTTGAAACAAAACCACTCATCTTATGATCTATCTATCTTTTACTTTTCCTCAATCACTATTTCACTATGTTTGAAACATGCCTGTGTAGAAGCCCTACACAGCCATGCTAGTATCTCTTTCCGATGATATATCTAGCAGTCCCAAAGGAGGAAATTCCGCTTCGTTCTTGAGACCGATCGGCTTTCCCACGACCCTGAAAGAACCGAAATACGACCCAATAAAAAACCCGGGAAAAAAAATCCGAGAAAACGAAGAAAAACTTATCTACTACCTACCTATCATCCTGAATAGCTTGTCCGGCGGTGCCTTGTGTTTCCCGAGGGGGAACAAGTGCAGTTGGGTCTTTAACAGGGTCAGATCCTGAAATAAGCTGTACAGCTAAATCTCCTACAGATCCAAATCGAACTCTACTGCGTTCATTCGTGAAGCCTTTGGCCTGAGTTGGTCCTCCAACAGCATGAGGAGGAGGAGATTGAGGAGATATTAACGATGCATCTAGTCTACTCCCTAAAGATCTGTTTCTTGCAAGGCGTACTTCAGAATAGTTGTTATTATCTGAATGATTCAAATTTCCAGAGGAGGGATAGTATCCGTAGTTATGCCCGTATCTCTCAGATGGATAGTAACTGTTTGGCGACCTGTTGTTTCGGTTCCTCATAAAGGGTCTCTCCCGGTAACTATTAGTCTGCAGACATAGCAAAAGCATGAGACTTACAGATGAATAATGCGGGTCGAATAACAATGTACCCACGGTTGTAAGAAAATAGCATACCACAATAGGAAAGTAAGTTCCAAGTCCTCTCGTCTTTTGCACACCGACAGGTTGAAAAGCAGTAACGGGCAAAACAGAATCACTTGAAGTGAAGATACTTTGCTCCATAAATGGTGGAACTGAATCAACATGTGGATGGTGACTCTGCTGATGTGGCGGAGACTGACGAGGAGCGATATGAAGCTGCAGCCTTTCGTACCTAGAAGGTGACAATGAAGGTGGAGTTGATAGAGAATTTTGCATAGCAGATGCTTTTGGTGTACATCCATGACTTAATTGACCATAGAGGAGGCTCCTTATTTGGCTATCGTAATCCCCGGTTAGGTCAGCCCAAGGATGGAAAGCTCCACCTACACTAGTGAAATCTAGCTCCTTCATATCGAAAAGGGATGCGTTGATTTCATAATCATCATCAGCCTTTGGAGTAGAACGACCTGAGTCAGCTGTAAGATTGAGTGAACTGTAAGGCCAAGATTGACTTTTGTGGTCAGTCTCTTCGTGTGGTTTCAACTCATCCACCAAAGAAAGTTCCCCGGTTGAGAATATGTTCGTATAAACTGAAGATTTCTCACCATCATCATCGGAATCACTGTAATATGAATTCATTAATCCATCATCCTCAAGGGACAATTCCATCGATGATGCTAAGGAATCTTCATCTTCAAATCTTGGCACAAAAAGCTCAGTGCTAATTCTACATTCAGGTCCATGCCTTTGAAGCGTATTTATGAAAAATTTGCAGATCTCGTCAGCAACTTTATCTCTTGGTTGTAACATAACTTGATCGAGCTTCCGAGCACCGTACTTGAAAGCACTCTGTATACGGTAGAAATTTCCTAGAAAGAAGCAATGTAAAGGACTGCTAAGTCACGCATCAGATTCTAGCAACAGAAGGATAACTAAATCCAGATAAGTTTGTGCATCCTCGAAAAACCAATTTCCAAAGATAAATATTAGGACCGTGTAAAATTAATTACATTCAACAACACGAGTAACTAAACAGACCATCACATGTTGCCAAGTGAGAGAAAAAAACAATGTTTTGACATTATTAATATTGGGATTCTAATGTGTCGTAACTGCGAATAAAGTTAAAAATAAATCTCCCAATTCAGATCAATATAGAGAGCATACCTTTCTTTCCAATCCAAGATTGGAAATTTTATACAAATACTTGCACTATGAGCATTCAACTTCAACGTTCATCTAATTTTAAATCTGGAATATCACCAAAAAATGATTAATCATCAATAGCAATTGTTCTGACCTTTGTGTACACTTCGGCCTAGATTATTGTTTTCCTTCAACGGATCGATTATGTTGAGATGCTTAACTTGAAATGCATTTGGGTTGCCTCCAAGACCCTTAGATGGCACAGAGAACAACTCCAAGCAGTTCTTCAGAAATTTTTCGCTACACATTAGATCACTCAATTCACCTTCCGGCATTTTCACTAAAAAAAATGAACAGAAGAGAATAAATCAGAAAATGAATCAACAAGCATAAAAACATATAACAGTGGAAAAGAGAGAAAAGTTTGACGAATGATATCACGAAAAATATGAGCTGCAATGATGCAATCTTAAAGACCCATAAATCTTTAATATAGTAGTGCTCACCCACTATGTCAGGAAGCGATGATTTACATACAGGCCCTTTCAAACTGATGCAATAGTTCTCCCAGTCGAAACTGCGGTAATAATCTAAAAACTTGCGGAGTACCTATACCCAAACAATCAAAAAATTAACTGGTCAGAATATTTTTCTAAAATTTAGAACCCAACATCTGTTTCACTGCCCTTACCACCAGTGGTCCAGTTAAGGATGAATGGAACATCTGAAATATGAATAAGATAAGCGTTTCCAAAGCATATGTTGAAATTAAACCATGGTTTGCTCCCAGGATACGGCTTTCGTAATAGCACCAAGCTTTAATCAGGATAATGCTACGCTTGAATAAATGATTCCTTCCAACAA
This sequence comes from Lindernia subracemosa, assembly GCA_028392965.1. Lineage (NCBI taxonomy): Eukaryota > Viridiplantae > Streptophyta > Magnoliopsida > Lamiales > Linderniaceae > Vandellia > Vandellia subracemosa. The sequence continues at coordinate 2,446,588 of JAQPCC010000020.1, read as the reverse complement.
GCCGATCAACCTGCATCAATAAGCAACCTTGAACTTATCCATACTGTTCTAAAAACTTGAGTTTACGTCCAATATTGGCCCTCAATACATAGAACCATACATGTGGTACTTATTGCAGGGCCTCACAGTTTCACGCATGAACATTTAATCCGTTGCATGTCCGAACAGAAACAATCAGCTTCTTGAACTGACAAATGCTGTTCAAGAACTCCACACCCAACGGAAGAAAAGTATATGCATGATATAACATAAACGGAAAGTAGAACAATAAATGACTGAGCTATAATTACATAAAGCAAATATCATCCGTACCTGCTCAAGGAAACAGAGAGTAGAAAGTCCGCCTAATTGGTTGAAAGACATATCCACCACTATATCATTAACAAGGCATTTCCCAAGTTTTACCTGCCAGAGAAGATAGAAACACAGTTAAAGCCTTCTAATGATGATTAGGAATGCATAAAGCAACGCGAGGACAAAAAAACATATAGGGTTTACAACTCAAAGCACAAACAAGATTCAAAAACTGTTTTGATGTTAAATTTACATCAGAGGCATGCCAGACTAACATACAGACAAAATAAATTAGAAGTAATGACAATCTGTAACACAGCGAGTCAAAAAACAAAATGTAAGAAACAGTCAAAATATCAAAGAGAAAAAGAGGCATTCACATTGGCCACTGGAATTTAAGCTATATTTACATGGATACAAACAAATAGAGCCCCATAATAAGTGCAAGTTCTGAAAACTAGCCATAAGTCATTACCTCCCCTGTATAAGTCGTAAGTTCAAGCATCAACGGTGAACATTATTTTGAAAGTAAATTTCATATTGTAATTAGAAGAGCAGTAATGTGATAAAATAAAATACTTGCAATGAAGTATAAGTGGTTCCAGAATGCTGTGACAAAGGAACTTAGTTATATAAATTCACTAAAACGCACAAAGAGAGCTTCCACAGGGCATCATTACAAACGTCACCTCAGCATCAATAAATTGGGCCTCTCTGACTTGGAACTCTGCATTCTGATTAAGCTGCTCTTCCTTTATGATAGCAAAACAATCATGGGCAAAGGACTCGTCAGCGTTAGGCCCTTTAATGGCAGTAAAGTCAATATCTCCATCGGGTAGGTACGTCTTCAGTGGCACCGACCCATATGGGAAAACCTGTAATAAGTTAACATCAATTAACAATCGTAAAACCAAAAACTTCTAGAACAAAAGAAGATGAAATCAATTTTATCAGCAGTCATTGTACAATAATCCATGATTTAGGTGCATTGAATTTAAGGACGTCATCACTACGTTCAGCATTCGAGGATAACTCAGAATGCGCTAAGAAGAATTGGATAATGAAATTAAAACAGGGGCATATCTGAAGATCTAATGAGAGACAATCAAGGCATTACTTAAAGTTCTAAATAAGTTGAACTAGATATCAAGTCAGAAGAACACAAAACAGTTATATGAAGTACATAATAACGAAAAAAACGATATTAAGCGTTCAACCTTTTAACATTAAATCCCCAAAGACTGAATCATATACTTAAGAACTTCAGAATCGGAATCTCCATATAGACAGCTCGTTAAAAGGCAAACAAGGCTACCCTAAGCCTTGCATTAAAGAACTATCCTGTCTGACAGTAAACGAAACTAAGGGAGTTTATAACGCATATAAGTTATCGCATATGCTACGTGTTGCTCCAAAATGACACCAGAGGCGTAAAAGTTTCCACTTTTACCTCGCTACTCTCCAGATTATGAACTAGGCAACTTCCTAAAAGTACAAATAAATGCACTAGCACCACGGTAAACTATTAATAAGTCCCTGATCGGACAGATTCGGATAAATTGAATCTGAATTCATCTCACTAGAGGTGTTTCCCACTCAAAGGATAGCCAGCAACAATAACCCTCAACTACATTGCTAACATCTTGTGCAAAATGGTGACACAAGAGAGACTAGAACATGTGGAGTATAAACAGCTTATGTTTAACATGGATCTAAAAAGACATGCATAGGATTTCCTCCACTAAACCATTATCATATTCTCTGTTGAGTTGACTGGCTGCTCATGGATAAAGGTGAGTAAAATAAAACAAAGCAGCCCTCTAAACCATTAAACAAATGAATTAATATATATAAAACCAGGATTACGGCAAAGATTAGATTAATGTATTTCATTCCTAACAGATACAGACACATTTTGCTTACTCACCACGAATAAACAATAATCACAACAAAAGCCAAGACACACACAAACACAGACAGAAAGAAAGAAGCAAAATCGAGGTCGAATAAAAGTTAATTACATAGAAAAGCCAAACAAGGGACACGCCATGCATACCAACTTGATGAAAGTCACCGAGTAAAACTGAAGCTAAAAGATCTCTAAGAGGGTTATTAAAAAAGAACAAGAAAGAGAAACGTAAGAGCTTGTCCGAGACCTCAACGTTAAGGCGACTTTTGAAGAGTCGTTGAACATAGTCAATGACGTCTCGCCTCTTCTCCTCAGAGTCCAAGGTGGGTTGAATGCAATTCAACACTCGCTGCGCCGCGTCTTCAGCAGCTGAAATGATCTCATCTCCCTCGTCTTTTTCAATCTCGCCCATCCTTTCTAACAACAACAAAAAAACCCAACCCCACGAGGAAAAAGGTAAAGATTCAAGGGTGGGCTTCAGTGATCATCTCGGAAAATTGGGAGCTTTTATCAGAATCGAAAAGCAGAAGAATTCTAGAGAAATAGGAAGAAGGCGATACGAAAACGAGGTTTTAGGGGAAAATTTCTCGGGGTTTGTCAGAGATTTCTGTCAATTTCCATCCCTTATATCAGATGTATACGTAATTTCCCAATAATGCATTTAATGCATACATATGCACATTTTTTTCTCAAGGAAAAAACAAGACAAAAGAAAAAGGAAAATAGGATTGAAAGAGACAGAAGAAGACAAATCTGCAGTTACGTTTTGTTTTCTCAGACTTTCTTCTCTCTCTATTCCATGAGAAAGGGAGAGATAGAGATATAGAGAGATGATAACAAACGCCACAGCACAAAAGCTCTCTCCTTTGTGTATATATATATATATATATATAGGCGCTTCGCCGGTGACGATGGGTGTTAAAAAAAAAAATATATAATTTTGGTCCTAATAACTTCAAAAAAGTATAATTTTGGTCCTACTAATTATATAAAGTATGTATTTTTTTTAGATAAATGTCATATTGCAATCATGATATTGTCCAAATCCAATTAATACTCTTTTCTTGACATTAATTTATCGCCGGGAATTCAAATATGAATAATTAATAGATACAGATTGCTATCTAGCTGTGAATTCAACAAAATATATATAATGATGAAGGTGAGATATTGCAATATATATATATATATATATATATATATTACAATGTCTCGTGTGAATTTAAAATCATTAAAGTGGATATTTTGATAATCCATTTGAATCATGGTATCGAATCATTTTCTGCCAAATTTTGATTTGTTTTGCCTTATCCTAAGGTGGGGAAACATAATTCAATATGGTGGCGAACAATGGGTCAAAATATGGAAAAAAATAAATAAAATGAAAGTAAATAAGAAGGCAAAAATAATTAAATGGTCATTCAATAGAGACAGATATTGAATTCCAATCATTAAATTAAAGGTTTTATTTATTAAAAAGCCCCTGTTGACATACGTTGAAGACATAATATGTATATATATATATTGAGTTGCAATCATTAAATTAAAGGTATTATATATAATTCTGTATCTTAATTATAGTTATTTGAGGTTTCCGATGATGTAAGAAAGCCCAACACTGTGAATCGATTCAAAAGAGTTCATGAAAAAGTCAGCCAATAAAAAAGAATTGTATAAAAACGACTCATATAAATATGAGTCTTTTTTTTTTTTTTTTTCATTTTTATTGTATGTTTTTTTAAAAAAAAAATCAAAAATACATAGATTTTCAAAGTATGGCAAAAATAGGTTAAAGCTTCAATTGGTGTATTTAGGTGTATTTTCAATTTATGCAAGTTAAGTTGGACGTAGTTTTCGATTTATGTAAACTTAAGTCTTTATATTACAAAAAAAAAAAAGAAAATAGAAAAAAATTAGTGGAAGAAAAAAAATGACAATATAAATAAATAAAATAAAAAGAATTGTAAATAAATAAAAAAAAGAGATTGGCGCTTTCAAAAATTAAAATTAAAAAATATATATATATATATAACGCGCAATTTGGTGTGACGCGTTCAGAAAGCATCACACCAAGTTGCGCTTTAACCTATTTTTGATATATTTTCAAAACCCACAATATTTTTGAATTTTTTTTCAAAAAAAAAACAATAAAAATGAAAAAATCAATATATGAAGTATATCGAATAAGCTAATCCAAAAACACTATAATTGGTTTTTTTAAAAAAAAAAATAGCATTTGGCTAATAAGTTTTTAAAGAATAGCCTTGTTGCCCAATTTTTTTAGTCAATAACATTAATTTTAAAGATATTTTTTTTAAGATTTAACGAGTTCTCGGTTAACTATATAATGGATTCTCTACTCCCCATTATATATATGAAATACCATTATATAATAGAAATTGATGTAATAAGGATTTAAATCCGTGACCTATTACTTTAATGACTGATTACATAACTACTCTTCCACGCAAGCCCGCCTGATCACCTTTAAACGCTTCACGTCTAACATAACCATTTAGCCGATTGGTGGTTACTATGGGTTCCACTTAGTAGGAATGTAATAGTTTTACATATTTGAAGCGATTTGTGAGTTAGGTTGTGAGATCGAATCCCCCTTCCACAATTTCTTGAGTAGTCCCCATGACAATCGTTGTCAGGTAGATTTATGACGTATTCATCTGGTCCCTAAATTAGTCCCACAACTAGAGTGTGTGACGCAATTAAGCCTCCGTCAGGTCTGTGTTGCGCAAGTCCACGCCGATATTTAGGGGATAGCACATAGGCAAATCGAGTGAGGATACCTCGAGACAGAAAATAAAAAAAAAGCTATTTTTTTAAAACCCTCTTATTCAAAGGCTACATTCACGTGAACTGAGGCAAGCAAACAAAATAATAAAACAATAATGAAATAATAAACATCATATTTACCTTTGAGGCTTCACAATGTCCAAACCTTAAAATAAACTTGACCTCCTTTAGTTTCAACCAAGTAAAAGATTGCTAACTATCCATATAAGGCCTTTAACGTTGTGCTTCCACAAAAAAGTATTGCGCATGCAGCATCAAAACGACTCGGAAAAAAAAAAAAAAAAACCCGAAATTCTCACTCGGAAATAGCACGGAAATATCATTACAGCGACATCTTTGTCGCCGAATCGGACTCGTTAACTAAATTAAAAGCGCTAAATTTACCGACGTCGCAATATATATTTAAGCGCGCAAATCTTTGTCTGAATTCCATGTCTGCGCTCTTGCGATGCTTCCATCGTTTAAAATGCTGTTTCCATTCTCGACACTCAACAACGGGTTAGATTCACCCTTCTTCACCTTCATACAAAGGCACACAAAAGGAAAAGAACACTTTAATGGTCACTGTCTAATGTGAACTTATCTACTGCAGTACAGCTGAGAATAATGAAATCAGCTGAGGTAAGAGTTTTCAAGATAGAGACTAACTAAAAATAGAACTGAGAAAGTAAACCTGAGATAACGACTGTGACGATGGCTCAACGGCGGCCTTTTGTTGGCTCTCGAGGGTGAAGCAATATGAGTACAACACCATCCCAACTACAGCAACCAAAATCCCCAAAATGTTTCTCCAGCTAAATGGATCCCGCAAAAGAACATAGCCAAACCCGAGAACGAGGCACGTTTTTAGATGCCCGAGGACTTGATATGTTACAGGCGATGTTTTCCCGATAACGAGGAAAGTGCAGAAGTTGACAGAAACTGATATTAGGCAGGATAATACGATAAACCCCTGCAGTTTGGAGAACATAGAAAGGAAGTCATGGGCTGTCTTGCTGCCTTTATGTATGGTTATGTCTGCAAAGGGAAAAGGTTTAAAGTTACGTACAAGCACTTGCGGAGTGTAGTTGAAAGCAAATACATTCTGGTTGGTGAGAAGCCCATCGACGAATGGCCCAGTTATGAACAGAGTCATCGCCTGATATGGACAAGACTGGTAGAGGAGTTGAGTGGAAGAAACCTTGAATTTCTTCTGGATGGTATTTGTCATCTAAGGTAATAAAAGGTTAAGACGACAGATGTGCATAGAATAGAAATACAAGCAAACTTCTGAATCAGATTGTCATTAAAATAGAAGCATGCATCACTTGTGGAGGGAACAGACTCAGTAGTGCAGCCAAACCAAACTTTCCCGACCCATTAAATTTTGGGAATTTTGACAGTATTGTGCATAATCCAGACATGTGGATTAATTATTGTGAACTAAATTCATTTTACTCCCATGGACAAGCTTTTATAGGACCCTAGGGAATGAATAAAATGAAAAGTAGTTTGCAAAGGATACGATTTGGGCCACACAGGTGGTGACAACTGCGAGAAGAGACAAGACAGATCCCAGAATGTTAAGCTGCAGATCGGTAACAGTTGCGATTCCAACGCCAATTAGAAGAACCGTGAGTGAAAGTTGGATGTTCCTACTGCAAGTGGGAGATAAGAATGCATTAGAAGCTAAACATTGGCATAGAGTTACATACGGTGAGAAATGAATTACATGAAAATAAATAAGAAAAGTACCAGTAAACTTAGACTGATCAGAGGTCTGACCTGAACTGTTTTCTGAAAAATAGTGTCTCTAGAAGAACGGTGCAGGGAATTATTGCCAACTTTGTCATCTGTTACACAAGAAACAATAAAAGTCATAAGTAGAGCCTGGTACTGAAGAAATATAGGATTTTGGAGTGAAGAACTACAAATTATAGCCTACCAGAAAAATAAAAATTTGAAATGCAGTTTCTTTTTTCTTAAATCTGTAGCTGGCATAAAATTCTGAAAACAATATCATCCAACTACAAATAAATATACAGGATTCTTCAATGGGGTATCTATCACGACGAATTCCTTTTATTTAAGGAAAATCACATTATTAGATTGGTCTCCTGAGATTTGATTTTATTATTTGATGAGCTGCAGTGGAGATACTAGGATGATCTCTCAAGTTCTACTTGCAGAAATATGGGATATACTATCATGCACTTATTCTGGAGTTTAAACTTATATGCTGATACAAGGTAGATACACTCATGAACTCACAATTCATGTTGCTTATATATTATTTAGAGGATGAGAAAGGTTCAAAAAGCCATTGGAAAATATGAATTTGAAAGTTCAACAAAAGAATGAGAACATGATTGGCGCCATACCAGGGGCCAGAAATACTAACCTGATAGAAGCCAACAGAGTTGAACCCCAAACTAAGATTTAAAAGTCCAATTGATGTTCCGTTGAGGATTCCAAAACCCGTTACAGCTCTAGGATCAAAAGGCTTATGCTCAAACCATTTCATCCACCGAGCAACGTGAAGAGAACAAAATGTGACGAGAAGATGCCAGCTGGTGAGTGAGGTAGCTGAAAGAGCAAACAAATAGCAGAGACCACGAAATTAACCAATTCAGAACTGCTGATAAAACCCAAATCCTAGGAAGATAATTGATTGGCAGTTATGACCTATTCCTTTTCACCAAGAGCAACTTTCACTAGTCAAAATGCGCATATTATGCATCATGAAACCCTTCTGTTTAGAATTTAGATCATTTAGAACCGCATACCAATAGCACGACCCTAATCAACTTCACACGACCACAAAAGCATTCAATCATTTGACACTAGATATTACCAAATGGCGCATATATATGTAAAGCAAACGCCAAACACAATAACAGGCAATAACTGCTGAGAAAGATAACATTCTTGAAGAACCGAGCAGCAGAACTGTAGAAATCCTTACCGAAACTGAAGCCAAGGGTGCTAATGAGCGCCTTGTTGCAAATCACAATCGACACCGAAGAAACCACCGAAAGGCTCAACGCCCCAATGGTCCCCAGCTGACTATCACTCATCTTTTCCCCACTCCAATGCCTCAATATCTAAACACGACGAACACATCTACTCTCAGTATTATACATCAAGAGCATAATTTCCCGCAGAATTCTTGCATAGAAAATGGCAATAACTAATCATGAACGAAACATAAGCCACATACTTAATTACCTCATTTAAAATGAAGTAATAAAATAACGAACAAATCTCTAAATCCAGCCCTTCCCTGCCAAGAAAAAAGAATGAATAAGCATACCTATTCGCAAACAAGCTACAGATACTCACAAACAGCAATAACGAGCAAGTGGAAAAGGTAGATCTGCTTGACAACACCAAAAACCAGTCAAATCTGAGCGACAAGAATCATCAAAGTGTGGCAATGCATATACCTTGAGCAAAAGCTTCAGAGCTGACAGAGAATATTAGAGTGCGCGAGCACCAAAGAGGAATCTGACGAACACTGAAATTGATGATGTCATGTAACGTATCTATGTGGAGTAATAAACATCTGAAATATGATCAATCGTTTTCCCTGATATGCACTGTGACGCAAATAAAATAAAATAAATAAAATAAAGTATAAAATAGGAGGATGGACTTACATAAATTGCGATCAAATCATTAATTACCATTAATGAGGCAGTAAGTGGGCTCCCATGTGTCTCTGACCTAAAGAAGAAAATTGCCTAAAAATCTTCAGCTTTGGTTGACATAGAAGAATATTGCCTGAAAGTATGTTCTATTATATTTGGATTTCTCAATGTTAATTTAGTAAATATTCGACAGTTTGTAATAAAATATATATAATATTACTTTATATTTTAAGAGTTATTATTAATTTAAAATATTTATAGACGACATTTTATTATTAATTATGTATTATTTGTAAGAATATAAAAAAATTAATTTGTTGTGATATAATTGAAATACATAAAAAAAAAAAAAACTAAAAGGTAACATTATAATTTAACATGACATATCAATTAATTGATAGTTACTCTATGGTTATGATAATTGATTTCATATATATTCCTACATAAAACATATTAACATTTGTTCCAATATTCTTAAATCAAATGAATGCCAGACAGCTGATTCAATTTTATTGTCTTGGAATGCAATGGAATGGATCCAATGTTGAAAGTATGACTTAAGGCATTTTTTTCTCATGACAATGCTTTTATCTTTATTTAATGAGTTTCATAATGTCTATATATGTATAGATTTGAGGCCGCTTGATCTTACACAATGGCTGGGGGAATCTGAAAGCCAACACCATTATATTGAATCTACTTGGAAAGCCGAAAGAACTCTCTTACCAAGATTCATCTTCAGGGCCCGACTCGTCATCCAGATTTCTTTATCGCGTCGCACCTAACTGCGCGTTTGTTCGGGAAAAAAAGAAGAATTCAATGCATCGACCGAATGAATATCAAAATTTTTATTCCGAAAAATGAAAATGACCTGCGGCCGACGAGCATGATTCTTCACTGTAAAAAGGAAAGAATCGTGATCAGAATTACATCGGACGTAAGGTAAATCAAAACAAGCGTCTGAGATTGAGTTGGGAGGAATTAGAAGATGACAGAATTTAAAAATGAAAAAACCTCAGCAGGCTCGACCTATCTTTGGCGTCTTCTGTTACAAAAAGCTGGATGGGATCGCTGACATTGTTATCTATTGTAGTTGAGGAGAACCTATATTATCATATAAAGCAGAGCTCCTCAGAAATTTATAATTATGCGAACGAAGAATATCCAGGCAAAGTTCATTTACCATGTCGTATACGAGGTGAAGGTCTCGGGATGGTTCGCCATATGATGCTTTGTACCACTACCAACTGGTGAGTCTGCTTGAGGAACAGTATGCAAAAGACCGAAACACATGAGTCTAAACTCACAGAGAGAGAGAGAGAGACGTGTTTCGTCAGTTAATGGAAAACGTATGAAGGAATGTGAAAGTTAATAAGACTGCAAATGGGCACAAGATGTGAATATATGTAAAAGATCCCTTGGAAACCATATATCACTTCAATATCTAATTAAGTAGCTGACTTCCAGGATCATTGAACTCTCTCTCATTTGAATATCTAAGTAACCAAAGAAATTTAGCTACTTTTGAATAATCTTGTCTTCCTAGTATTCAGTCCCCGAAAATTCCAATCCATTCTCACAAATATGATCAAGTCGATGCAATAAAACTAGATTATTTCTTTGATGAACAACATGTAATGAAATCTTAATAAGAAAGAGGGAGGAACCTGTCATAGTGAAGTTTCCAATTCCTTCCGAGCTGGACCTGTGGAGCAAACCATATCACTTTAACCAGATGTATTAGATAATGAATAATTCAAAAATATTAAGTAGTAACTTGCCTTTTTCCCGGTAGGTTCCATGCATCGAAATTAAATTCTTGCTTCCAAGGGTTCTTGGAATGGACAGGATAGTCGTCTTTACCAATGCTTCCTCTATTTCTCTGGTCCCCATAATATGATTTTGATTCTTCCGCTTCATCAAAATCATTATCCAAGAAGCCAGGACTAACTGAAGGGGAAACAAGATAATGTTATGCCAAAACACACACGCTCCCTCAACGAAACCAACCAGATTGGAATCTCTAAAGCCAAAGTCTAATAAAGGGCAGCATTCATTTTTACAAATGTTCTTTATCCGTGAGTATCTGAGATAGAAAATCTAGAATATTGTGTTGATATCTACATCAGTGTTATCACAATTTTCACGTATTATGCATTATAATTTACCAGAACTGTCTCATACCCGTCCTTTGAGAAACAAAAAAAGACACAATTATCGAAGGATCATCCAGTTTTCATATTAACTGCATACTTCTGCCTGAAATTCTTTTTTATGACACAGATTCTATTGCAATGTGAGCAAATTTTGTATCTGATAATCATCTGCCTGTGCAATACAGAATTCCATGTCGATAACCTACTTCAGAGCATAAGATTAAGATTATTCAATTAGTAACGAAAAATGAAAAGGATAATTTTTTTTCACCTTGCCAAACGTTTCTGTTTCTGGTACTGTTGGAAGTACAGTGCAGGAAATCATCATCGTCAAGAAAGCTCTGCAGCGGACTGCCCTTTCTGGAGAGCTGGGAATCTCTCAAATTTAAAAACTTATCCTCAGGATAACAACCAAATCCCCTTAAATCTCTCGAAAACAAACATCTTTCCCCCGAACTGACACGTGTTGAAAAGTCATGGTCCTGCAACATTCCATCCTACAGTTGTCCACCACATACAGTAAGCTGGCAATATAAGAAATTGAGTAAATAAACATAGAAAACTGTAGGAATGTGATTTGGGACTCAAAAGAAATATGCATCGCCCTGGCAATAAAAAAGCAATAGATAGATTTTGGAAGTAATATGTTGGTGGCTATCTGAGCATTCATACCACAAAAAATATTGATAAAAAACTCATCTAAACTTCTAGTCAATTCCATGCAAGATATTTTAAGTCTGTAGTGAACAATTCAAGAACTTAATTATCTTCATCGTGGGTTTCATGTGCATATCCGACTCTGAGCTGAGTCTAAATGTGTATTAAAAATATAGGACCGTGCCACTTGGTCCTCAACCAAGAGAAGCTTCTATTATTGATTGCATGCAAAGAAAAGGATCCTTGGAAGCTAAAAAACAAGATCAAGAAGCTTACGTAGAAGCTAATGAAAGAGAAGTGATATTTAAACTAACAAGAGTTTCCTTATTGTACTTACAAATTGGGAATCAAGGTCATCAAAACCAAAATCGAAGAGCTTAGATGTGATTGGTTGTCTTCTTGCTTTCTTTGGAAAATGGGAACCATGTTGAGAGGCCCTGTAGTGATACATATATTTAGATGGTATATCAAATGGGTGGTGTTTTGATGATAAACTGAAAGAGAAAAAGCATTGCAAAAGCAAATATTCATATGCTAAACATCAATGAGGTATTATCGCTGATGGTCAGGACATTAATATAATCCAGTGATTGATGGAGCTTGAATCATCAGATAAACAAATTGTACTTTGAAGCTCCAAAATTACATCCATTCATGTATATTTTTGTTGCGAAATCTGCCAAAAAATCGTCAGCCAAAGACATAGAAAACCAAAGCCAAACACAATTTAACACTCTCGTCAGAGGCATAGTGTGGGTTCCAAATCCAGTAAACATGAAAATGGATCGTTTTCTTCTTTTATATGTGTGTGGTGTGTAGCCAAATCGCATAAGAAAAAGACGATAACCTCACAACTGAATGGATTTATCATGTTCTAATGTGGTTAGTTTGGGATATCACTTTCCATTTATACTTCCACAAATATGTTCATATGCATTTACCTATGAGGTGCAACTGGTGATTGAACCGGTGTTTGAGATCCCACTTTCCCTAAACCTGACAAGCATGAACAGTCTCTGAGTGAAAACACAGGACAAGATTTGGATTTAATGATAAATGTCGGTGTAAATGAATGCGTAGGTGTACATGAATGAGTTAAGATTTCTATTAAAGTGGGCTTTTTAGTCATTGCTCAAATTAAATGATTCAATGAAATGGTGAATGAGAGGGGTTGTTTACAGGGTTACCACAGCCAACCTTCAACAGAAAACGCAACATGAGGTTCCTTTTCTTTTTCTGAATTCTCTTCTGCATTGCTGTTTTCTCCCCCATCACCAAGCAAATCGATGATAGACATTGCTGCAATATCAAGAGAGACACAAAGATAACTTCAAACTACAAGGTATTGATTCTCCTTTTTTGTCATCAACAGTTAACACTACACAAGAATGAGAGTAGACGGGAAAGACCATTATATACAAGATGATGGAATAAAAATCTTTTTAAGAGAAAAAAACAATGCATATTCCCTTTAATTACTTACTCCTGTGCAGTGTGGAAATCTTTGAATAGTCAACTTCATTGCCACGTTGATCAAAATTCTGATTATGGTCTGGCAACCTGACTACAGCGACGCATACATTAGTGGTTACACTTCCCCATAATGACAAAATTCTATGCTTAAGAAAAAAGACAACAATGTATAAATTATCTTTAAGTGTAGCTTACAGAGATCACATGCTTATGACTTGCAAATAAAATCCTTTTTTCTGTTACCTTGATAGACAATTTGGTACATAAGACCGAATAATTTTTGTAGGGTAATACTTATATCCTCTTAATTGCATATTAGATTCACGTAAGTAGCAGAGAAAACTCCAAAAGCTAAACAACACTACCTCTTTGTATATATTTGTTCCGAGATAAAGGTAGGTGAAATTCCTGAAACAAAAGAAAAAAAAAGGATGATCTAAGACAGGCTCTTGAATACGCATAAGCCTATGTCTCAAAGAATAATAAAGGCCTGACCAGAGAAAAAATAAATAAATCACAAATATCTATTGCCACTCTTTACCTTCGTTTGGTTCAGATGGAGCTACGGGGCTTTCTGTTCTGACACTAGCTGAAGGAGATTGATTGAACTTATTGCTCAAATTGATATCATCATCATCTGAACTCTCCCTTGCATCTTGAAGAAGTTGAAATCGAACGTAGGACCAAAATGAACAATTTTAACTCTGAAGTTTACTATGGAAATAGAAAGATATATCATCTAGCAGGATAAAAAACTGCGACCAAATAATCATTTGTCGCAGAAAAATAGGAGTTGATACGCTAAATGGATCGACTAACGAAATCTTTTGTAATAAGAGAAGGCCTCCAAATAATTTCACATTTTCAAAAGCTTAAAACACAGAGGCTAATTACCATTGAACTCGCCAGCACTGTTTTCAGCAGTCACAGCAGATAAATTTGCCAAACTCAGTAAGTCAAGTGATCGACTATCATCATAGTTTTGAGTGCATGACCCTTTTCCAATTGAATAGCTTTCATAACCAGCTTCATGCTGCTGCTTACGTTTCCTTTCCTCAAAATAATGTCTTTGCCTGACAAATATTCTCAGTTTATGTGATACAATCTTCGCGATCTCTTTTCATCGAGAAATTATGAGAAACCTTCACAGCCAGTCATCTCAGTGCCAACATGTTAAACATTATTGATGTAACAAGAGTATGACTGGTACCTTTTTCGGGTTGAGTTTCTGTACTGCAATTTATCCATAACATTCATGGTTCGCCGTCGCGGAGATGTCTCGGCCGTCGCGGCCGTACCGGAGCGGGATCGGCCCTCACCACGCCGGAGATACGGGTTGGTGCGGTTACGGTTCTGTCGCGGGCGATTCATCGGCGTCGCGGCGAAATCTCGGAATGAAGCGAACGATATATTGGCTTACCGGCCGGAATATCGGATTTTCGATGTATAACGTGTGGGTTGAAGGTCGTGAACGTATAGATATTTTTTTTTGGGGTTTTTTTTAATGATAAAAAGCTCTAGTATCACCTTTTTGGGTATTTTTTGTAGTTGGGCTTATTTTTTATAATTGGCCTTATTTATTTTTGGGCTCATTTAATGTGAACTATTAATTAATTGAAGAATGGATCAATTAATTTTATTATTAAGTTGGAAATAGATTATAATTTCAGAGAGAATAACAAAATTAGTGTTATTTTTAATACCACTATTATAAAACTAGATAACATTTGCACGCTATTACAAAACTATTCAATTTTTCCGTTTTAATTATTATTATTTTTATTTTTTCCCACAAATCTTTTCAAAATTATTTTTTTTCAACATTATTATCTCAATTTCTCAACATAATTATTAATAATTATCTTTTTAACCACAAACTTTCTTAACAACTTCATACGATTTTAACAAGAAATTTACCTTTCAAATAAAATATGATCGAAATCATTAGTTTGACAATAATATCATCATTGGGATAAAAAAGTTACAAAATATTATTTTCGCCCATACAACACGGCTGTTATTTCTCTAGGTAAACCAGGTCGTCGTAATCGAATTCATCATGTCAATCTCAAATATTATTCTGGTACGTGTGGAATGCATGTACAACAACAACAACAACAACAATAACAATAATAATAATAATAATAATAATAATAATAATAATAATAATAATAATAATAATAATAATAATAATAATAATAATAATAATAATAATAATAATAATAATAATAATAATAATAATAATAATAATAATGTTGATGAATCAGTGTTTTAAATAGCATAATATAGCGCCCTACGTAGCGTAAAATAGCGTAAATTTATTTGAAAATGCGTTAAAGCTCATGAAATAGCGTTTTTTTCCTCGAAAGCATTCTATTTTGCGCAATTTAGCGTAATTTAGCGTGATTTAGCGCAATTTAGCGTAATTTAACACAATTTGTGTATTTTAAGTTATATATGTGCACAAACCTGAAAAAAAAATTACTAAAAGATGTTTTAACATTTTAAATATTTATTTTCACATATATCTACTATATGGTAGTATTTTAATTAAATATAAATAAGAAATTTTTACATGTTTTTTTCTTAGAGACATAAAATGAATGAACGAATAAAACAAAACAAAAATATATCATAATTACTTGTGTGGTCGTATATTATATTTTTGGTGTTGTAAGTGGCTTGTTCATAATACCCACGCAATACGCTACGCTATTTACGATACGCAACATCGGAACTAAAACGCAACACATTACGCAATATGCTTTTTAAAATATTGTGATGAACAAAATAAAAGTTATCGCCTCGAGTAACATTTTGTTAATAAAAAAATGATTAAAAATATATATCTGCTATATGGTAGTATTTTAATTAAATATACATAAGAAATTTTTACATGTCTTTTTCTTTAGAGACATAAAATGAAAGAACGAATAAAACAAAACAAAAGTATATCATAATTGGTTGTGCGGTCGTATATTATGTTTTTGGTGTTCTAAGTGGCTTGTCTTTAATACCATGCAATACGCTACGCTATTTACGCTACGCAACATCGGAACTAAAACGCAACACATTACGCAATACGCTTTTTAAAACATTGTGATGAACAAAATAAAAGTTATCGCCTCGAGTAACAGTTTGTTAATAAAAAATTATTTAAAATATATATCTACTATATGGTAGTATTTTAATTAAATATACATAAAAAAATTTACATGTATTTTTCTTCAGAGACATAAAATGAAAGAACGAATAAAACAAAACAAAAGTATATCATAATTGCTTGTGTTGTCGTATATTATGTTTTTGGTGTTGTAAGTGGCTTGTCCATAATACCCACGCAATACGCTACGCTATTTACGCTACGCAACATCGGAACTAAAACGCAACATATTACGCAATACGCTTTTTAAAACATTGTGATGAACAAAATAAAAGCTATCGCATCGAGTAACATTTTGTTAATAAAAAATGATTAAAAATGAATTAGTCTAGCAACCATTGCATCACAAGATATGCTGAATTTTAATTCTTTCTATTGGTATTAACAATTCATTATAAAATCGTCGATTTTCTTTCAACAATGAAGGTGGATGTGAGATGAAAATCGATGAACATATACATTAGGAAGCTAATCTCTTCTTTCCTTACAACATCCAATTTAGTCCTTGGTGTATCGTCTTTGGTGTATCGTCTGAACCAATTTAGTCTTCAATGTTGGTGATTTTGGATCAAGTTGGTCATTCTGTCATGATTAATGTTAATTTTAGCGGGAATCTCGCACGCTTTCCGCAGTAAATCATGTCTGAATCGAACCCCTTTTTTTTAGATAGAGAGAACCTTTCTCTCGAGCTATTTTTTGGAATATTTGCAGAATTTGAGTATTTTACAGTTCACTTTTCAACTGTCAATGAAGCTCGACGAAACAGACGATTTAGAGCTCGTGTTCGAATTTTGAAGGAGAAATTTTTAGTTTCATGCCCTAATTTCAGTAATCATTTCAATTTTATCGATGCATACCTGATTTATTTTGATGCATGTGTGAGATTTCCGTTAAAATTGACTTTTATTGTGACGGAATGATCAAATTGGTCCAAAGTCAACAACATCGGGAACTAAATTAGTTCAGACGAAACATCATGGATTAAATTGATCCACATGATAAACATTGTGGACCATTTTGGATTTTATCCATATATTAAATTATAGATTCATATATATATATTTATATATATAGTATATATAATTGGAGAACACATCATTATAACAGTCAAAATAACTTACTATATTAATTTATATTATATATTTATATATTAGAGCATACACATTGAATATGTGTAAAATACTATTATATGTAATTGCTGTGATAATTAATTGTTGAAATGAGATGATATTATCTTATATTAATGGTATTATGTTTTACTTTTGCTTTAGCTAATATATTTTAATTATATTTTTATATTTATTTATTTGCAATGATTGACCGTACAACACCCTATGATATGACATCTACATGGTGGGGGGGAAAATTAGCTCAAACACTCGCAGAGTAGAAAACACTGTCACTCTCACCTGGAAAACGCTGTCACACGGGAAGATCGAGTCTCTAGGGTTTTCCTTCCTCGATCAAATTCGAATTTCAATTGTATTGTCCAGAGGATATTGCCGCGTATACCAGTAGAAGAAAAATCTGCACCATCTACAATCGACGGTGAGTATGTTAATCTTTTTTTGTGCTTTTCATGTTTTGGTGAGAAATTGGGAGCTTTGATAATTCATTTTGAATCCATAGAGAGAGCTAATTCCAACGTTTTGTCGTTCTTTTTTTGTTTGGTTGTCTCCTCGCTGTAGCTCATAAGTTAAGACGGCCAAGGCACGATGTTGCAATGGATGGGTGGATCGAGGCGGAAAATGACGACGGTAAGTAATTTAATGTAGCTGAGAGGTTCCATTCGATTTTGTTATTACTGTGACCTAAATTGTCGGCTAGTTGTGTCTGTGAGGATTCATAGAGAAAAAAAAAAGAAAAAAATCATGTTACATTCTTCCTTAGAGACGCAGTAAACAGTTGCATTTCCTATTTAGGATTTTGTGTAAGTTTGTTTTGTGCGTAAGATTTGGAATTTAATTGAATGTTATCATAGTTCGCCGTCGAGGATGCGGACATCGATGAGGACACGAGCGATACGGATACGTTGCATTGTCACGGCGCGGTCGCGGACGATACGTATTTTTTTAAAAAAATATAAAATATATTAGTTTTTCTGTGATTATACAAATGTTAAAACACAAAATAAGTCTATATTACATATATTACAAATGTTTTCTACAAATATTTAATTCCATGTAGAGTGACCTGGCGGTACAAAGTCATCAATATATTCATTATATCGATAAAAATTGGGATAAGGTCTTGATAATCCATCACTAGACTGATATGGTTGACAAAACAATATGTCACGATAGTAGTATTCAAATCCTCGATAATCGGTATTATTTGTATTATTCGATGATCCGTAATTATTATTTGGGAATTAGTTATATTTTTAATACCATTATTACAAAACTAGATAACATTTTCATATTATTACAAAACTAATAACATTTTTTATTTTAATTATTATTTTTTTATTTTTTTTCCACAAATCTTTTTAAAATTACCTTTTTCACCATTATTATTTTAAATAAACAAAATAGTTGCTTATAATTATACTTTTACAACAATTCATTTTTAATCATTATTTTTGTAATCATCTCCATTTATTACATGTGAATCTGTCGTACATGACATACTCTCGTTATAGCATATATATCAACAAACTTTCTTTGAAGTCCAAACTCTTTGGATTTTTTCGATGTATATGTTCATCGATTTTTCATCTCACATCCACCTTCATTGTTGAAAGAAAATCGACGATTTTATAATGAATTGTTAATACCCATAGAAAGAATTAAAATTCAGCATATCTTGTGATGCAATGGTTGCTAGACTAATTCATTTTTAATCATTTTTTATTAACAAAATGTTACTCGAGGCGATAACTTTTATTTTGTTTATCACAATATTTTAAAAAGCGTATTGCGTAATGTATTGCGTTTTAGTTCCGATGTTGCGTAGCATAAATAGCGTAGCGTATTGCGTGTGTATTATGGACAAGCCACTTACAACACCAAAAATATAATATACGACCACACAAACAATTATGATATACTTTTATTTTGTTTTATTCGTTCTTTCATTTTATGTCTCTGAAGAAAAATACATGTAAAAATTTCTTATGTATATTTAATTAAAATACTACCATATAGTAGATATATATTTTAAATAATTTTTTATTAACAAAATGTTACTCGATGCCATAACTTTTATTTTGTTCATCACAATGTTTTAAAAAGCGTATTGCGTAATGTGTTGCGTTTTAGTTCCGATGTTGCGTAGCGTAAATAGCGTAGCGTATTGCGTGAGTATTATGGACAAGCCACTTACAGCACCAAAAACATAATATCCACACAACCAATTATGATATACTTTTGTTTTGTTTTATTCGTTCTTTCATTTTATGTCTCTAAAGAAAAAGACATGTAAAAATTTCTTATGTATATTTAATTAAAATACTACCATATAGCAGATATATATTTTTAATCATTTTTTTATTAACAAATGTTACTCGAGGCGATAACTTTTATTTTGTTCATCACAATGTTTTAAAAAGCGTATTGCGTAATGTGTTGCGTATCGTAAATACCGTAGCGTATTGCGTGGGTATTATGGACAAGCCACTTACAACACAAAAAATATAATATACGACCACACAAGTAATTATGATATACTTTTGTTTTGTTTTATCGTTCTTTCATTTTATGTCTCTAAGAAAAAAACATGTAAAAATTCGTCTTTTGGACTAAAGGGGTTGCATCGTCTTTTGCGAGTTGGTCGAAAGAATAGATCAATTCGCCTCGAATATACATTGTAATGTTGTAAGGAAATAACATTAAACATTAGGAACTATTTTTGGTTTTCTCTCGTTTAATATTATAAATAAATATATAGAGCTAAATAGCTCAACAGAGTCATTTGGATACAACGAATATCGAATAAGAAAGAAATCTCTATTGAGAGAAAAACCATCAAACAACAACAACTGAGAAGTACAAAGAACAAAAAAACTCGAAAGAAAATAACTCAAGATTAGAACAAGAAAACAAAAATTATACATTAAAGGAAATAATAATGGGAAACTTACACTTAAATACCTATTTATATAAAAATTGTCAATTCAGTCCCTTGTTAGAATTTTTTTACATGTAGGTACCTAGTAGAATAAAGTTTTTACACATAGTACCATTTTGCGCCGCAGGTACATCATGTAAGCATATTTAAGTACGATATAGAAACATATTGTGGTACATAATACCTTAAGAAAATGTACATCATATAATAAATTTAGGTAACATAAAGAAACAAATATAGGTACAACATAAACGCGTGATGTAGTACATAATATACATAAAAAAAGGTACATCAACCATGGTAAAATGGTACACACAACCAGTTGGGTACTTAAATATAATTTTTTTTTGGCAGTTGGGTATTTAAGTGTAGATTTCCGAAAAATAATATTTAACCTATTCTACAACGAGTTACCAAAAAAAAAACCTTCAATTCTTAATACGTTAGAAAAATAAAATAAGCAAAACATTAAGAAGATGCCTCAACTGCCGATCCTTTGTTACCTAACACAACCTCCCTAAGACGATGATATCCATTACGGTAATGCTCAAGAGAGAAGCAAAGCTGTCTTATGGCTTCTCTCTTCTCCTCAGCTCCTTCGTCAATGATCTCTTCTTTCCTTACAACATCATTTTCCAATTCCTCAACCCTTAAACTCATCTCTTCCTTGATCCTATTCATCCCTCGGATCCGCGCAGCCAGCTCGGCGTTTTCCGACTGAATCCGACGTAGATGATCGCTCATACGGTCGATCCGATCGTCTCTAGACTTCACCTCCGACGCAAAAGCGGCCTCGATTTGCGAGATTTGATCTGCGAACTTACGCTCGTTGTCCACTATTTCGGCCCTGATTAGCTTCACGTCGTCTCTCAACAATCGGCAATGTTGGTCCAGTTTTTGTAGGTTGTCATCCATTGCCGCGTCAGGCTCTTTCTCTTTTGCGACCGAAAAAAAAAATCGTTATTGTTTGGGATAAAAGAAATAAGGCTTAACTGCTTTTTTTCATCCTATGACTTAGTATGGCACTTTCAGGAATCTCGGGTTGCAATTAAATGACACTAACTTTCAAAATTTAAGCAATTTAATGATACAATGCATCGAAAACTTAATTCTTGGTCGTAACTTCGACACGTGATCCACACATATCAAATAATTTGGGGATAAATCCTATGCGGCTTCAGAGCTGCCAATTTGTAGATAAATCATACGCGACAGTTTTAATACAGTCTATTACGTGGTTGCAATTTATGTACACCAACTTTTCAAAATTGTAGCAATTTAAGGACACAGTTAGGTTTCCAACGCATTTGTGTGGCACATGTTGGACAAATAAAAGCACAATCAAAACATTACACATATATACCTTTTTCAGGTGAGTCGTAATAATCATTTTCTTCGTTACTTTTTTCGCGTGAATCCTCCGAGCCAAACAGACCCTTAACAATGTCTTCATGGACGACTCTGAGCTTCTCCTTTGCATCTCGAAGCTCGGTCTCTAACTCCATAACCCTAGCGCGTAATTTCGACTCCGAATCATTCCCATGATATCCCACGTATTCGCGGGCACCATAATCGTCATTGTACGTTTCATACTCTGAGTCGATTTCAGACGATTCGTCCATTTCCCTACCCCCATGGAAAAAATCAAAACCTTTCCCAACGGCGGCGCCGCCCGTCTTAGGCTTGATGTCAGGAGAAGCCAACGTGGAGTTTAGCTCCGAAACAACTTCGGACATCGCCGAACACTCAGACATGAGATCGTCCGCGTAGAGGCTCTTGCGGGGCTCGGGATTGTCGTACCGTTCGATAAGGGTTCGAAACATGGATTGGAATTCCTCGACGAGGGAGATGAGCTCCGGCCTCTTCTGATAGTACATCTCGGCCTTCTTGGCGAACGAATCGGCGTCGTCTTCGATGAGCTTCAGCATGCGTTTGATGTGGAGATCCATTTCGGATATTAGGGTGGTTTTTCGGGCCAGCATGATTACAATGTAAAGAAGAAGATCTTGAAAATAAAAAATAGTTTAAAAAAAAAAAGAAATTTAAAAAAAAATAGAGAGCTATGATCCTATATTCACTGTTTAGTCTGTGTTCAGGAGATGATTGTTGAGGAGTTGGTAAATAAACGCAGGTTCATATGAGAGGTTAATCTGACCAACGTAGCTATTTTTAATGATAGCCGTGTATTTATTTGACTGACTAATATATCATTAAAAACAATTGAATGACGCAATTTCAATGCAACAAAAGTAGCAACAATATAAAATAGGGTGACAACCTGAGATGATTCCTAATCTTTATCAATTTAGTCCTATATGTTTTGCAGTAACCAATTTGAACCAATTCGGTCCATTCGTCACGATTAACGTCAATTTTAATAAAAATCTCGTATAACAGAGCTATCTTTGTTGGCAGCTTGGATTGGACGGCTTTGAACCCTGAAAGGAGGTTTCGAATGTATCTCATCAATCATTATCAAGTTGGAACCATATTTTATAATTTGCAATTATTGATTTAGAATTTGTTCTATTACCTGAGAACTTTGATTTATAATCCGTTTTAGTGAGTTTTAAGCGGAGATGAAAATCACGTGTAAGATTCCCGTTAAAATTGACGTTAACTGTGACGAAATTATCAAATTTGTCCAAAATCGACAACATCTGGGGTTAAGTTGGTCCATAGGAAAAAAATTGGAAATCATTTTGGGTTTTCTCACAAATATAAAATAGTAAAATATTTTGATACATCCTCGACGAAAGAAAGCAAAAATAAAGATGGCTATTATCCCAACGGAGCTCTCACTGAATTATAGCTAAAAACATCCACCAAAAAAGGTACTCTTCACAAGATAAAAAAACAGACAGACCTTCAATGTGTTCAAGTTCCGGCTTTTCTACGACCCACACGAGCGACGAAACCAGCCTTGATCTGAGCAACTGATCTCCCAGAACCACACTGCACCAATGCTATGCAGTTTAGCGATCGAAACAGAAGAGGCAGAATGAATAAAGAAAAAAGATGAGTAACATTAAGCGACGGTGAAGTTCGAAAGAAGTTAAAAAAAGGCGTAGTAATGTGCTAGTACATCCGAGGCCTCAAGTATAAAATAGTGTCTGTTCAGAAATTAATCAGACAATGTAGGCAATAAATATATTGGATCATCATTGGCCAAGGAAATATCAACATGGCAGCATCATATCATCGTACTGTAATACAACTAGTGATTGCTTGACATCTCAAAACATACATGTAAAAAAAGAAAAACCAACGTAAAGTTGTGTCTGTTCACAGATATTAATCAGACAATGCAGTCAATGTCATCGTCATCAGTAGCTAAGGAAATATTAGCAAGGCTTCATACATACATATAAAGAAAATGCAACAATTTCCAGAAATTTGGCGGTTTAATCCAAGGCCTCAGGTGTAACTTGGGCTTTTCATGGAAAGTAATCAGGCAATGTAGGCAATCTAATCAATCATCACTGCCCCGGAAATATCAGTAAGGCATCATATCACTTCAATACTATAACGGGTTATAAAAAATCGAAAAAGGAACACTTGTAAATTCATTATAACAAAACACAGATGGGAAAATGTAAAAAAAATCCCAGGAATCTGCTGGAATGCAATGCATAACCAAGGCCTCAGACATATGGTGTGTTGTGTCTGTTTCATGGAAAGTAATCAGACAATGTAGGCAATGTATTTGAACATCAATGGCCCGGGAAATATCAACAAGGCAAGGCAGCAATCACATATTTTTTGCTAACAGTGGTTGATCAATATCTAAACACGTACTAACTCCCCAAAATGGAAAATTGTACAGCCTTCATTGCAAAAAACAGAATTGGAATAGACAAAATAGTATCACCTTCTCGCATCTGAGGAAAAAGAGACGGTTCTCCTTTGACAGGATAGTATCCGGACTCTTGCATCCATTGCATATGACATATTCATCTGAACCAACAATTCCAAGAAAATGATTAGTAAGATTGAACTGGAATGTATATATAGCATCAGTAAATAGGGACAAGAAAGATACAACAATGGTTAATGTGCTTCAACCAGTTTTAATATCATTGACATTTAGCTACCAATAGAAACTGATACAAAACACATCAAAATAGAGCACACTAGCATTGTACAACCAATCCTAAGAGAATACAACGTTATCACATAGCTTGTCATTACTGGAGAATAAGCAACATACTTATATAACGTCGAAGAATTCCTTCGAAATTCTTTGGCGCAAATCTTCCCTTGACCACCAATCTTTGTTGTCCATCCAGTGATCCACTTGTTCCCATCTCAGCCAGCAAAAATGTCATGACATGCTCAGGTTGTCTATGCATGCTGCGAAAAAATGGACAATAACCACATGACATAAGACTTGAGAGGTTGTCTGGAAATAAATCTTATCGAGGAAACTATTGTAAGATAACCCACGTTTTGCAGAGATCCATGAAATTAACAAAAACAGTTTTCTTGGTTCCTTCACGAAGTACTTGAGGAGGTCTCATAACCGTCCTTCTCCGATCTCCAGCAAGTTCAGGATTATTCTCGCGAAGGATGTTGAACACTCGCCCAAGAAGCTATATTCACAAAGTAACAAGACAGCTTTCATCAGTACTTTTCCCACTTAGTAACTTTATAGTGTTTTGCAGATCAGACGAATGCAAACAAACAATTGCAACCATCACAAAAATGAACACAAAACTAACTAAACACATTTTCTCCACGTGGATATAGTCGAACTTAATGAAATCATTCACCTCCTCGTACTCATAATCCCGGTCGCTTCCTTCCCATGGATATTGATGCAAAACAATTCCTTCGCTTTCTTCATCCTCTTCAACTGCATCTATACTTGAAAACAAATAGCATTACAGAAAACATATAGCAAATACGGCCATAAAGAAAAATATAAAGTTAGTAAACTAAGCTCACCTTCCATATCTTCCCCCACATTCTCCATTTCGTCATTCAGATCAGTGTGTGCCTGCATAAGCATGATTCAGAGAAGTTCCAGTTTTCATGAAGGAATGAAATAGTGGATTTAAGAAAAGAGCAACAGGAAACAAAAGATTGTGATTCCAACCGGTTTCTTCTTTTTCTTCTTCAGACCAGTAAACGAAGTCTCAAGACCATCTGAAACTGGACACAAATATTATAATTGGTAACAATAGATAATAAATAAAGGGCACACAAACTTCATATAATCAAGCAAACTAATAATACTAATGGAACACATAACCCCAGAACAAAACTTTGATTCACTACCAACATTTTACGAAATAGTAAGTCCTCCAATTTAAAAGAGTTAGGTTTCCTTTCGTGTATGATAGAGATCGAGCTTTTTGCAACTGATTTTTGTTTTATTTTCTGAAGAGGATTCTGCCCTGCTACTGGGAGCACATGCTGGCCCAAGCAGGGCTTTGCAAATGGTTTCTGAACAGGGATAAGAGAAGCCTTAGTTAAAACCTCATAAGCTGTGTCATCAACCGAAATGGTAGAAAATGATAATTCATTTTTTAAAACATTTCACTGTTTCCAAAATAGAGATGAAATGACTTAAAAAAACACTGAGTAAAGTACCAGACAAACTCTCCGTTTTCTGGACAAGAGAATCAGCAGAATCTTCTTCAGCTAGATCTTGAGCAACAGGCTTCTTCTTTTTCTTCTTCTTTGATAGATCAAATGAAGCTATCTGCAATACAATATTTATTTTAGAAATGGGAAAACATCCAAAACCACTATATTCAATCTTTATGGTCTCACATGAAAAAGGAAAGATACTGTCCTATATCAGTATAGAGTCAAAACACAGAATGGAATAAAAACCATTATGCTTCTAGTGACATCACAAACCAATGGGCTCCTATAAGCAGTATATCTACCATCACGAACAAATAAAACTCCAAAACTTAAATCAAAGCATTCTATGGGCTACTCATAGAGACTCAGCAAGGATTCATAAAACTAAGTTTTAAATATAAGACTCAAAAGTACTCCTAAAATCATGCGTTCTCTAAATAAAGACTAGTTTCACTGTAGAAGCATAAGTTAACCATGTTTCGCTACTATGAACTCCTCACACTGTAACTGGCAGGTTAATAGGACCTGTTACAGATTTAAAAAGAATAATTCACATGAAAAAAAGTATAGCTACAAATATATACGGAAATATTATATTCACCTCTCCGATGTCATCCTTCACCTCCTCCTGCACCTCATTATGATTTTCTTCATCCGCCATGCTTTATATCTAAATCTGTATCACGATATGAATAAAAATTAGATCAAACATGAATGCATAGACAATCTCAAAATTATCAAGAAGTTACACGCCATTACAAGCAAACTGAAACCAAGGCCCCTAACAAAATCGTACAAATCAGAGGAAACCGATCCACTCTTCCATTACACTGTGATGGAGGATTCAATTAAAGTTAAGAACGACAAGGATAACACAAAAGTGGGTGAACAAACAAAATGATCTAAGTTTTCCCAAAAATTTCCATAACGCAACAAACACAAAGCTTAGGGGTGAAAAAAATCAAGGTCACATCAATATTGCAAACAAATGCATACAAGTCAAAATTCCAAAGCAGCGATGCTATTGAAATCGAAACACTAATTCAACGAAACCGTGAGTCTCGATTTGAGCTGAACTTGAGTCGCACGAAATAATTACCTCGTCGATGCTTTGCTTTGCTACTGTGGTCGAGAAGAAAACCAAAAACTCAGATTGCGGAATAATAATGGCGGCTATTGTTATGTTGTTGAGAACCAAATTCGATAAATAATACTAAATTGTTTCTAATGGGCTTTGCAAGGCCCAATTAGTGTTTTTGGGCCCCTTTTTTACCCGTTAGCAATCAAGTCGCGGGTCTTTCAAACCCGCCCCAAAATCCATTGTAGCTTTAGTTTACATTTGCACTAGTATTAAAGTTTATAATTCATGCTATTCAAATAAAAAATTTTAAAATTCTTAAATAATTGATTTCAAATAGTATTAAAGTTTAATTTTGTATTTATTTCAAATATTATATAAATTTTGTCCCCTCAATGATAATTGATAACATTTGTTAAGGTATTAAAAATAGTTTTTTTTTTATTAAGTAAGTATATAGTATAAACTCGATTATTTAACAAATTTTTCGAGGTAATATTTTTTGTCGGTCCCGACTCGAGGATATGATTGTAAATTAATAATCCGCTAAACTTTTGATAATTTCTATAGATATCATATAAAATATAAATTAATATTACATTTATTACATGAATGATTCATGAAGATTTCTAGTATTATGATTTGGTTGTGTTAGCATATATTATCTTGTATTTATTTAGGAAATTTTTTTAATATCCATAGAGTTATACATGGGTTGAAAATTGAACGATTCTTTCAAACCGAGCACTCCACTTGATATACGAACATGGTATATAATAATTAAGTAAATGTTTGAAATGTAACTGTAAATTGAATAATTTCATTAAAAATTAATAAAATATTAAATAAATTATAAAATAAAAGTTATTAATTTATCAATTAGTTAATAACTCTAATTATTAATAAATTTTAATGATAAGTATATAGCGAGTGATTTTCATATAATATTAATTTTTTATTTTAAACAAATGGAAATTGACATATCAATTGAAATTGGCTGTCATTATGATACCGTCGCTATGTTTATAAAATAGAATAGAAGAATAAATAGGCTGTTTATTAAATAGAATAGAAGAATAAATTGGCGGTAATTATGATACCCAAATTAAATAGAATAGAAGAATAGATAGTGTTTTTATAAGCATCGCTATTTACCAATACACCTTAACATTAAAAAGGACACTCAAAACAAAGAAATCAACATACAAAATTCATATTGATACCCTTTAATTATTCATAGATATATCTCCAAACACACAGAAAGTTCAATCAAAGAGAAAACTCCTACTACATTGGATCCATTGGAAAGATGAAAATACAAATGGAGTTTCAAATTCAGACAGACACAGTGGATCCACCATCCTACTTGTAGAACTCAAAATCAGTGTCTGGCTTCTTCACGTTGTTACGATAGCCCTTCTCGAAATCTTTGGGGAGTATAACGTATCGATTTTTTCGTACAGCATGCATGCCCGCCTCTTGACAAATAGCAGCAATCTGCAAACATTTGACAATCAAGTGGATTCAGCTTTTTACTACGTAAGCTATTAGTAATCGTTGGCTCTTTGGAGTGACTTGCGTAGAATTTGCATCGCTTCTTTAAGGACCATTTGAAGTTCCTCCACAAATCAAACGGAGGAAAACAAAACACAATCTCTTCTTTTTTTTATGCCTATTATTACCCTCCGAAAAAATCTAACAGACATCTCGCACGATGCTAGGAAGAGGTAAGCATGATCAGAAAAACTTACCTCAGCAGCACTGATCTTATCTGGCCGAGATACATAGTCCTCGAGATCCACCTCATCACCCAAGTTCATTTTAGAAGTGCACACCTGTATCAGTACAATGGGTGCATAATTAATAACGTCCTAGTAAAAAGAAGACGCCATCATCAAAGATTTAGAAGCTCAAACTGTCAACTTCTCTTTAGGTTGAATGTTAAAAGGACAATGTTTCAATATCACCTGAAAAACAAGCCTCTTTTGACGTCTATCAGGCAAAGGAAACTCAATTTTACGATCGAGCCTTCCTGGTCGAAGAAGGGCCGGATCCAATGTATCAGCTCGATTAGTAGCCATGATAACTTTCACATTAACAGTCTGGTCAAATCCATCCATCTGCATAGTGCAGAAAAAAAAGAGACGTTGACAAGAGTTTGAAAATAAAATATCTAGTGTCACAAGAAAAACTTAGTTACAGCATTTAATATATCATGTTTATCCCTCTAAGAATGACTGATATGAGCACCTGATTCAACAGTTCCATGAGAATTCGCTGAACCTCTCTATCTGCTCCAGTTTGAGCATCAAATCTAGCTGTTGCAATGGCATCTACCTCATCAATGAAAATAATTGCAGGGGCATTTTCTTTAGCAAGGCGGAAAACATCACGCACCATTCTCGGTCCCTAAAAGGCAATTGGTTATATACTAAACCATATTGTCATTAAAAGTAAAAATACACAGAGTGGACACAATACCATCAACCAACCAATCACAACAGCTCAACAATAGAGTAGCGAAAGACGAAGTTATCCTAATGAACTTGGCACTTCTCGGGCATTAAAACAAATGAGCCACAACAACATCCACAAAAAAGGGGGGATAATCATATATTTGAATAGGGAGAAAGAGGGAGTCTCCAAAAAGATTATAAGATGAAAGAGTATTGAACAAATTATTTTCTTTGCAGCACACCCACCTCTCCCAAGTACTTCTGAACAAATTCTGATCCAACAACTCTAATGAAGGATGCAGTTGTGTGGTGAGCCACAGCCTTGGCAAGCATAGTTTTACCAGTGCCTGGTGGACCGTAAAGCAATACACCTCGAGGAGGATCTATGCCAATTTGTTTGTACAAATCATGGTGCGTCAAAGGCAACTCAACAGCTTCCCGAATTTCTTGTTTTTGAATGTCACACCCTCCAATATCCTAAAGAACAATACATCCAGAAGAGAAATGCATAAAAACGACAGGGCACGAAAGAGAAATGATGCTCATTCAATAAATGACAAAAAGATCGTCACTTTGTGTGCGACTAACATCTACACCCAGAATATATTGAAATAAATTAACAAAGAGGCCAAAAAGAAAATGAAGCGAAGTAACAATGACCAATTTCACAAGTACATAACGGAAAACCGTAAGCAAAATAATTAAGTTATGAGAGTGGCTACAGCTATGATACTTATCAATGCAATCCATGACAAATTTACAACCCCGATCTTTACCCATGGATACACTTAAGCTAGTTCCCATTAATTCGATAGGAATTTTAAGCGTACGTTGATTTATTTTCTACAGAACTGAACCCAAAGATCTATCAGCAAGGCAATATCAACCCTAATCATAGAGAAAAAGAGCAGGGAAATGAACTTGCGTACATTATATGTGACATCGGGCTTCTCCGACTGACTCAGCAAAGAAATACTCGAGTCCGCCTCAGGTGGCAACACATCAACCAACGCGTTCGAATGCCTATGCAAAGCGACCGAACCAGATGGCTTCAACAGCTCCCGATTGATAGTACTCAAAATCCTGACATAATAGTTCGAACCCGTGGTGGACCCCACAATGGCGTTGTTCTGATCAATCATCTCCATGAACTGCCCGATAACGAGCGGCACCGATTGGATCCTCTTAACCTCTTCTTGAGCCCTAAGCAGCTCTCGGCGCAGGTTTTTCAGCTCGTCCTTGACGTACTCCTCTTGAATCTCATGGAATTCGACCTGTCGTTGAAGGGATTTCAAGTGGGTGTACAGATCGTCGGAGCTTTGAGCGCGGGAGGGGGATGAGGTGGGATGGGTAGGAGGTGGGGTTGTTTTGGCGGTGTCCACGAGCGTCGCTGTGGCCATTGATATGAGTATTTTGGGAACTGATAGAATTAGGGTTTGAGAGCTATACGATGAGGAAAGAAAATGGATTTCGATGAAATGGGGATTGATTGGCGGAAGACGACGTCGTATAGCAAGTTTGCCCCTACTCACTGGCTTAGTCCCCACGAAAACCAAGTGTCTAAACTTTTCTTTTATGGACGGTACGGCTCAAGATTCAAGCCGAACCCGGTAAGATCCGATTGGGAACCCAAATCCATTCGGGTCGGACCCTTAACTATTTTTTTTTTTATTTTTTATATTTTTTTGCAATTCAAGAAATTTCTAGTCAATCGGCTATGAGCTTACGTCATATATTTCGAGGATGAGACTAATCCCTTCGACCATATAAAATTCGTCTCAAATTCACCCATCATGTTAGTTATATGAATGAACCCATGATCAGTGGAAATATCGCCCCCAAGCCATTAGGTCAGGCCTATGGGGCCTGAGACGTTTCAATTACAAAATAGTATTTTTTAAATATTAAAAATAGTGTTCAAAAATCTTTTTTGCACAGAAAATATCCCTTAATTTTTCTTTTAAAATATTAAAGTGTTCAAAATCCTTTTTTTCCACAATGTTCTCATAATTCCATTAGGGTTAGTTTGACTCGAATCGTCAGACGTCAGTTATGGACGACCCTCAGCTTCCATCACGTCTCATATACGATTGTACTAGACCTGGCCAAATGGGTCACGGGCCGGTTCCCGGGCCGGTTCCGGTGGATCGCGGTTTCGGCGGTTCCGATTCTGGTCGTGGAACCGCGATAGATTTGGAGAACCGGCTCGCGAACCGTTGGACCTTAACGGTTCGCGGGCCGGTTTCGGTCCGGTTCGCCCATTTTTTATTTATTTTTATTATTTATACTTTTTAATTTTTATACTTTATTATACTATAGTTTATTAAAATATAATATTAAAAAAAAATTCCGAAATTTTTATTGAAAGGTGACAAAAAAAACAAGTAAAAAAAATACACAAAAAAAATAAAAAAACAAGTAAAAAATTACAAGAAAAAAATCAAGTAAAAATTATAATAAAAAAATTACACAAAAAAAAAAAACAAGTAAAAAATTACAATATTAAACTACTCTTGATCCCTATTTATTAATACTATTCGAGACGCCTCTTCATCGGAGTCGGAGCTAGAAGCTTGGAATTCGTCGATAGCGTTCTCCCTCCGATTCTTCGATTCGGCCGAAAACCAATCCGTTAATAAGGTTAGCATGGCAAGCGACGTCGGGCTAAGGCTCTGTAATACCCGTGGATTTTATAATGTAATTACCATTATAATTAGAAATTTTGATATATTATTTAGATGAATGATTCGAAAGCTCAGGTGAAGAGTATGAATAATAATAGGAACACCCGAATTTTGATAAGTACTTGAAAACAAAAGAGGCCAAAATTCGGGTAAGAACAAAGGGAAGAATTCGGGTAATGACAAAGTGAAATTCGGGTGAAGCTAAAATTCGAATAAATATGGTCCAAATAAACATAGGCTATTGCTCAATGTCCAAAAAGAATTCGAATATATTTCAAAGCCCAACAAAGGTTAATAAACGTTTGTGAGAGAAGAAAAGAATTTAGGTTACTTCATCATAAGGAAAAACACGTAGGGTGATATTCACCTCCCTGCCACTAACGTAAATACCATCATTATCTACAAGTAATATCTAAGACTTGATTGAACGAAAAGAAGAAGGGAGAACGAAGGAGAAAAAAAATCACAAATCAAGCTAAAGACGAAAAGTTTTCGGCAAGGTCAGTTTGGGAAGATTCACTCGAACACAGCTTGGACGTGAGGTAGGTGAAGTTTTTCATCTACAACACGTTAAATTTCTTTCGAAAATTCGGATTATGGCGAAAGGTCACCGCCGTTCGAAAATATGATTTTCGGCTATGTTCTTATGAAGTATATGACTTGCTTTATATGTTATAACGTGATTAAACCCAATATCTGGGTGTTAGGATTATTTTATTGTGTTCAATTAATTAGAATTATCTTTGTAGTTTATTTATAAAGATTATCATTATAAGAGGCTTAGTGTAATTGGGCTTTGTTAGGGGCCTAAATATTATATACCAAAATGTGGTATAAATACTTGAACCCTAACACATAATAAAGTGTGTTTTGTGTAAATCAATCTAGAGAGAGTATTTTAGAGAGAGAATCTCCCAACACCTCTCAAGAACACAACACCCCACGTTGAATCAATTCTTTCCATATTCAAACGTGGTTAAATCGTCCCTTTGGTAGATTGTTAGGATTGAAAAGTATACCAACAAGTGGTATCAGAGCCAAACGCGTTCGGATTTGAGCGATTTTTCTGAAATTTTTGGGCTTTTTCATAGCTTTGAGTTCGAAACCTTTTTGCTCTTGATCTTGAGTTTTTGAGCTTATTTTACTGATTTTGCAAGCTCAAGAGCTAAATAAGTTGTTTTCGAGTGATTTTAAGTGTTTACCCAACAAATTTCAGTTGATTTGAGTGAGATTTAGGTAGAAAATCGCATAGAAAACTCGTCATTTTTCTGCAGATTTGATTTTCGGGTAGATGAATGTAACAGTGCCCAGATTTTCGGTTGATTCTACCCGATTTTCATTGATTTTCGGGTGACTCTGTTCGAAATTCGGCGTGTTTCTACCCGATTTTCGAATTTTTGCCTATTTTTCATCACCCGAATTTCCTGCACGGCGAAAATTAGCACTTACCCGATTTTCATCACCCGAATTTTCGTTTAAAATTCTCGGCGATTTTCTAGTTTTCGGGCAGACCCGAATTCGGGCATACATATCCGAATTTGCTCACTCTCGGCGATTGTCTGATTTTCGGACTGAATTATCCGAATTCGGGTAAATCATCCGAATCAATATTCCCGAATTTCTACCTATCCGAAAATTCTTAGTACCCGAATTTCCAATCATATCTTAAGATTTTCGGTCAAAGTCTTCACCCGAGAATTCACTGTTCTCAATCGAAAACAGTGACTTCCAATCTTCGATCACTTACTCTTCAAAAATTACACTTAAATATTTTCGATCACTAAAAATTTTTCGGCCCCCCCTCGGAATAAAAAGGCTTTAAGTAGCAAAAAAAAAAAAAAAAAGTCTTTTGGAGGAAAATTTTTTATACATCATTTGATAGAGAAAAATTTTCTGAGTCCAACGGACATAGTCTATTTTACACTTTTTTCGAAAATTTTCAAAATAAATTTTTTGGGCCCAAATTTTCGGTATAGAAAACTTTTTTCGTCAATTTTTGAAGGCAAATCCACTATACGCGTTAACGATCACGTATCCAACAATCAACTTAGGTCGTTTTTTGGCATATTATAGAAAAAGTTTTGGTAATTTTTCCGAAGTTTTCGAAATCA
The DNA here is from genome assembly GCA_028392965.1 of Lindernia subracemosa. Taxonomy (NCBI): domain Eukaryota; kingdom Viridiplantae; phylum Streptophyta; class Magnoliopsida; order Lamiales; family Linderniaceae; genus Vandellia; species Vandellia subracemosa. Next base: position 2,412,507 of record JAQPCC010000020.1, on the reverse strand, counting down.
TTCTAAAATTTTTAGGTACACACCAAAAATTTTCGACACTTGCTATCTTCGATACTTCACTATACTTTTTAATAAAACCAAACTTTTCGGAACTGAATTTCCAAAAGCCAAATTTTAAATTTTTAAATTTAAAAAAAAAATTATTATGGATGCTCAAGCTATTAAAGTTGAGGAATTAGAAGCAAGATTTGCCAATAATTACTCTGTGTTGCTTAAACAACAGGAAGATCTAGCTTTCGCTAATGAATATTTGGCTAACGCAAAGTCAAAGATCATTAGCTTAGAAACTAAGTTAGAGATTAGTGAAAAGAATGTCTGTGATATGTCGAAAAGATTACGTTCTTGCGAAGATGAGCGAAGTCGTGTCTCATCAAAACATGAGATAATCTTAGAGGAACGGCGTATGCTTTACTCTAAGATTGAACTTTTAGAGAACGCTATTGCAAAAAGAAGTCAAGCAGATAAAAATGTCTCTTCTAACTTAGTGTCGTTCGGAAAAAATAATTTACATTCTAATAAACCTACTTCTTGTTGGGAAATTCATGAGGTTGCTAGTAAAATTTGCAGAATTGAACGCAACCTTGGAATCAGAAAGAGTAGGTTTTCGAGCGGAAAAGAAAAAGCTTTTAGAGGAGATTTTATATCTCAAAAATTCCCTGTCTTTACCTGTTTCCAATGATCTTTCAAAAGATACATCTTCCTCGAAACAGGTGAAGAAAAGCATCCTTGTTCCTAAAACTGAGAAAGCTTTTACTAATAATTCTAAGTCAACGGTGACGAAAGAAAATATGCATTCTAAGTCACCCTTGGTTAGCGCAGAAAAGATAAGTAAAAGCCTTAAGCTTAATACTTCCATGGAACAGAAAATTAGGAAGGAGAAAGAAAAATCTCCATTGTCTTTCAAAATTAAGGTCGAACATGTTCAAGATTTTCCCTCTCCTATTCCTCTTCAAAGGAAAGCGTGCAAAGAAGAAGTTCAAAGCTTAAGCAAGCGAACTTCCACGCTTATTCTCCATCATTATAGAGTGAATGATGTGAATTCTTGTAGGCAATACGACTCATCATCTGATGACGCATATAGTGCGATAAGCTCGTATTCATACTTGAAATACCCGGTCCAGATTCAGTCTGAAAGACACCTTCTACGACTGGCTAGGGAGAAAATCTTCAGATCTTCTAAACCTAGACACACATTCACCGGCGCTGAATTGTCATTTCCCTCTAAGGTTCACCAAACTTGGATTCCTAAATCAGAAATCAAATTAAATAGGACTTTAAATGATGATTTAGGATGTATATCTGAACCAAATGTGCATAAATTGTTTTCTGCTAATCAGGGAGGACCCATCCAAAAATGGGTACCAAAGTCCCGCTAATATTTTGCAGGAGCCCAATCACGTGTGGTAATTCGACGATGGTTGCTCCACACGCGTGATTGGTATGAGACGAGAGCAACCACAAATCCCCGGTCATGAGTAGTAATTAGAAGATGGTTGCTCCATACTCATGATCGGTACGAGACGAGGGCAACCACAAATTCCAGCATGCACGGTACTCGGGTTGCTCCACATGCATGACTGGTAAGAGACGCGAGCAACCGCATCCCTCATGTATGGCAATTTGACGTAGTGGCTCCACATACATGATAAAGGGAAACGACGTGAGCAACTACGACTATATGTGGTACATTCTATCTTTTGAACTGATATGCATAATACCACATTCATATATATTTTTAAGATAGGTAAATTCTATATATGCATTCCATAGTAAATTTTGGCATGCATATAGAGCTGAAAAGACAATATACCTACTTTAAAAATAATAGGGTACAAAATAGCTATGCATGCTTTAAAAGGACTCTACTTTCAAATATTTGCATGCATGCATACATGTGCCGAAATGCGAAATACCCTATGTTATAGGTACATTTTCATTATGCATACAATTTTAAAATTTTCGAGCTTAAACTTTCAAGTATGCATATAAGCTGAATCGCAAAAAAAAATTACCTATTTTCTGTAGGAGCGTCAAAGGTAGAAAACGTACATTTTAATATGCTTATTTTAAAGAAAATTAATTCTTTAAGTATGCATCTGAACTGAAAAGAAAAAGACGTTATTTTCATCACGCTCATTTTTTTGGGAGAAAATCTACATTTTAGGCGTGCATGCATTTAGGGGGAGTATCATTCCATATTTTCGAGGGGAGTACATTTTAAAGAATAGAAAAACTCTTACGGTGGTGCACGATTTGAGGGGGAGGAACAAAATATATATATATATAGTTATATAGCTATATAATATAATATAATATAATATAATATATATATATAGTATATTATTCTATTATTATTACAATAAATATATATATGTATCTACAAAAAAAAAACAGCAAAAAAAAAAAAAGAAGGAAAAATCCTCTCATCATCAAGCTATTCCACCTCCCAAGACGGACTTTAACAAAAACTCAACCCTCAAGAGTTCAAGAATCCTCAAAAGGCAAAGGTGACTTCATGGCGCTCATATTATGATGCACTCTACCGACCTGCTCCAACTTGCTGATCAAGCAGCACTCGTCAAAATTGACGGATGCAGGAATTCTAGTTCCTATGGTTCAGTCAGACCAAACTGAACCTAACCCCGGAATGCAACCGAGTGTTAGTGATGATTCATACGCATAAAAGTCACCCCTATTTGGCGGTTCTTGACAAGACCACATAGCTGATGATACAAAAATCCCTTACCTCACACAACATTCGGACCATCCCACATAGGTGCAGGTGCTGATTTTTATCAGCTCCCGAGTAGAAGTCGTCTCATTTGGTCCAATGGCGCATGCACAACCGAGCCTTACCCACTCATCGATCTCCCAATAGACCGATGTTTCATTAAATCACGGGGAGCCATGTAAGCTATCACCGCTTCACTTGGAAGCGGGAGATATTGAACTAAGTGGTAGTCAGCCCCACACCACTAAACTTTCTTGAACACATCGAGTCTAGGTGTCCTCACTATCTAAATATTTTATAATTTTCTAGGACACATACACATTTTCTTATCTGGACTTCGTGACCAGATCAGAACTTCCATAGACACATCTCCTGTAGATGTGATTCCACGATTGGAAGGAAGTCCTGCCGTTGCAACATCAATACAACAACGGAATCAGGCCATCGTCTCGAGCTCTAGAACGATGCAAACGGGATGCCTATGTGGCTCCGGTCCTTCAAGCCCTGTCCTCACAGGCCACGTCTCGGAGTTTGTCTCTGAAGTCGCGTCGACGGATTGCCTTAGTGGCTCCGTCTGGTTATTACCATCACCGACCTGTCGTTTGTGTCCTTCTAATCTTCCTATACAAGCATGCCGATTTCGTTAACACGAATCGACATGAGGGGGAGAAGGGGACACACATAAACAAACAGGTCGGACCACCCACCAACTTCCGCCGAGCTTACCACTCTGAAGCCGGGCTCCCCTACACTTGAATGGAACATTCCAAAGGAGCCTCGGCACGTTTTACAACACCCCACGTGTACCTTCTTCCGGAGCCAGACAAGCTTCCTCGAGGCCGAACCAGACAACTTCCTTCGAAGAAGACGAATCCGGCGCCGAGAAGAAGAGGAGTAGACTTGACTTGACGACTTCAAACTACGGAGAAAGACCAGGATAAGATGCGATCAAAGTACAAGATCCGCGACATCATCAAAGTCAAATTTCAAGGCGTGGATCACTATCTACATCCGGTCTACAGAATATAGCGTCAAGTCAAGAGAGTCCTAGCTGAAGAGCATTCAAAGCCTCTGCAAGAAGGGGAGATAGCCCTTGTAGGGGGAGATTGCTAGGACTCAAGATGTTAACGGGAAGTCTTCGTGACCCCGGTTTCTTATACGACGGATTACCTTTGTGGCTCCGTCTCGTCATTTTCCCTGTTCGTGACGGCGATCGCCTTCGAGACACGACTACAAGACTTTGCCAAGACGTTAGAAGACCAAATCCTAACCGAAGTCTACCGAGTGATGGAAGGCTCATCTCGAGACACCGGCAAGGCCCCCGTCACCGACAGTTTAGCCCGAGCTCCTACTGTTCCTACCAACGCCATCCTCTTTGTCCCGACGACGTGACCAACATGCCAAATCATCAAGCGTCGTCAAATCAAGCAAACACCGCCCACTTTCAAAAACCGAAGTTTCCGCCTCGTGTATATCTCTCCAAACTTCAAAGAGAACTTCCCAATCCCAACACAAGGTTGACCAAAAAGTAGGGGAAGTTGCGTCATTATCGAAAGGAGAGATCGAACACAAAAAGAAGAAAATTCTTCAAGATCCAGCAAGCAACTTCAAACACCTTCCGGCATTTACGAATCGAGCTTCAAAAGAAGATTAAGAAGATCCAGTGCCGAGAAGCGAAGATCAAGACACGGTGAGCTTGAAGATCTCCAAAAGAAGAGATCAAAAGACAAGACAAGGAGAAAATTCTTTTAGGACTCAGGCAAACGCACTAAGCCCCACAAAGATAATCCATGCCAAATTGAAGATTGAACACAAAGGGGGAGATTGTTAGGATTATTTTATTGTGTTCAATTAATTAGAATTATCTTTGTAGTTTATTTATAAAGATTATCATTATAAGAGGCTTAGTGTAATTGGGCTTTGTTAGGGGCCTAAGTATTATATACCAAAATGTGGTATAAATACTTGAACGCTAACACATAATAAAGTGTGTTTTGTGTAAATCAATCTAGAGAGAGTATTTTAGAGAGAGAATCTCCCAACACCTCTCAAGAACACAACACCCCACGTTGAATCAATTCTTTCCATATTCAAACGTGGTTAAATCGTCCCTTTGTTAGGTTGTTAGGATCAAAACGTATCCAACACTGGGTTTGTGTATGAAAATATATGTTTACATATCTCGTGATTTGCTATGATGATATGAAGATTTGAAGGTTTTAGGGTTTTCCAAAATCTGTTCAGCATTTTCGGTATATGAGACAAAGATTATATTCGCGCGGGCCGAAATTGAGTTTCGCGGGCCGAAAACTCGTTTTCGTGGGCTCAGTCCTGTGAGAGAGAGAGAGGGGGTTCTCGCGGGCTGGGGACGATTTTTACGGGCCTGAACTGTGTTTCGCGAATTCGGCAAAAAAAAAAAAGTATTGGACAAAATTCGGGCGTTGACTAAACGTTTTCGCGAGTTGACCAGCCATTTGAAACAGGTTTTCAGTAAATGGAAATTTCGGCTTTGACCAGTATTTTTCGGGCGTTGACGCAGTACCAAACATAAATAAGTTTTGGACTTTAGTCCAGTTTCAGACCCAGCTTTTATTAAATTATTTTCGGGATTTTAAGAATTCTTCCTCCAACCTTCGGCCCAAAACTAAATTTCAGATTTTTCGAGCATCTGTGTGATACATGCACTACATTTCACGACAGTGAGAGTGAGGATGACCGTGTTGATGCGGTGACACCTAAAGGTGTCGATGAGCGGGGTAGATTGGGACCACTTTGATTGATGGTTCATAGAGGAATCGAGGTTAGTACTCACATGACACCTGACGGCAGACAGGCGTGATCGATCTGTCTACTCGGGCGTGAACATCCCGAGGTGCAAAACCGTCTTTTATGGTATTTTCGCGGAAGGAGCGACCTGGCGTGAACGTCCAGAGTGGGCTACCGTGTGTTTTATGGGCGCGCGAGGTGTCGAGTCTAGCCTAGGGCCCTGTGTTGAGATATGGTAGGATGGAGTGAGAGGTAAAAGCCGAGCGTGCATTTATTGTGAGATATCTCGGGATGATGATTGAGCGCACGCTGCATTCATGCTTATATTCATCTACTGGGCAATCGCTCAGGGTTTTACGTGTTGTAGGTACTACCGAGTCCGACGTCGAGGTACGTCGCGACTGAGGTGGGCTGATGGCGGTGACTCCACGGACTTTTGAGGGCAGGGCTGTACATGGATGAAAACCTGTGGAGCGGCGTTAGGGCATTTTGATATTTTGACATTTTGGGGCTACGGCCTTTGGAAATATACGACTTTGTAAACCGTGTTTACTATAATATATTTTATTTTACGAAAAAGTTTTTGTAAAATGGGTCTTCCGCGGTTTTCGTTGCGGAAATCCGCCACTAATCTTAATTAGAAAAAGAGGGTCGCCACAGGTGGTATCAGAGCTTAGGTTATAGATTCTGAAGACTGTCCATGTACGGCCGCTCAAAAGCCTGGAGGATCAGCCCTTGCCTGTAAGTTTTTATGTTTTAACGTGATTGAATGTTAAAAGTGATATGCCTACTTGTATGAATAATAGGAGATAATAGTTAAGAATGCCGAGATGAAGAAGAGAATACGCGGGGGAATCTAGCCATAGGGGCGAACTTGAGTCCCCTATGCACGAACGAGATTCCACCATAATGCGACTAACCGAGCTGATCCAACGTCAGTCGGATCAGATAAACGAGCTGATACATCATCGCAACTCGTCTGAACGCCGTTCCTCCCCGCAACCCGAACAAGTAGAAATTATCGGGGAGCGTTTCCGAAAACTGAACCCCCCTACATTCGCAGGTGCCACTGACCCTGCGATGGCAGAAGACTGTCAGGTGAATTTACCTCAGAACCCGACCCAACCACCAGTTCGACCTCCACCGGTTCCAACTCGGGTTTTCACCTTGACGAGCGAAGAGGCGGAAGCAAACCCGACTGTGGTGACGGGTACATTGAATATTTTTCACGTGCCTGCATCTGTTCTTATCGATTCTGGAGCCACACACTCGTTTGCGTCGGCTAACTATGTGGCTAAAATGGGAATCTATCCTACTCAGTCTGAGTGAAATTATGTGGTGACCTTACCCCACGGGGACCCAACTCGAACAAATAGAGTAGTAGAGAAGTGCCCCGTAAACGTCGAGGGTAGAAATTTAGAAGTCGATTTGATCGTAATCCCGATGAACGATTATGACATCATATTCGGGATGGATTGACTTTCGAAATACGGAGCCGTGATTGATTGTGCTAAGAAGTTATTAAGATTCCAATTACCCGAGGAGGAGGTGTTCACTCTTTCGGGTAAAGCGAATCAGAATAGTGTTCCCCGAATCTCTGCTCTGAAGGCTCAACGACTTATGAGGTCAGGTTGTGAGTCTTTTCTTATATATGCGGTGAAGGCGGAGGAATTACCTCATCTAGAACCGAAGAGTGTGCCGATAGTCAATGAATACGCCGATGTATTTCCCGATGACCTCCCGGGGTTACCCCCTGATCGAGAAATACAATTCACCATTGATCGAGTGTCGGGAGCAGCCCCAATCGCTAAAGCTCCTTATCGATTAGCGCCAAATGAGTTACGGGAGTTGAAGGAGCAACTTGAGGAACTATTGCAGAAAGGATTTATTCAGCCCAGCTTTTCACATTGGGGAGCACCGGTTCTTTTTGTGCGGAAGAAAGATGGGTCGATGCGACTGTGCATCGACTACAGAGAACTGAACAAGATCACCATCAAGAATAAATATCATTTGCCGAGGATCGATGATCTATTCGATCAATTACAAGGTGCTACGTTATTCTCGAAAATTGACCTCCGTTCGGGATACCACCAACTAAAAGTCAGGGAAGCAGATGTTCCGAAAACTGCGTTCAGCACGAGGTACGGCCATTACGAGTTTTTGGCCATGCCTTTCGGGCTGACAAATGCACCGGCTGCCTTTATGGATATGATGAATCGAGTCTTTAAAGACTTCCTTCGTCTTTATCGACGATATTCTTATCTACTCTAAGACAAGAGAAGAACACGAAAGTCACTTACGAACCGTCTTGGGAATTCTACGGGAGAAACAGCTCTACGCCAAGTTCAAGAAATGTGAATTTTGGATGGAGCAAGTGGCTTTTCTGGGGCACGTTATTTCTGGAAACGGAATTTCGGTAGACCCTAGTAAGATCGAAGCTGTAAATAATTGGCCACGTCCCACTACCCCTACCGAAGTTCGGAGTTTCTTGGGACTTGCGGGATACTACCGTAAGTTCATTGCCGATTTCTCTAGCATAGCCTCGATCCTGACGAATCTGACGAGAAAGAATGTTCCTTTCAAGTGGACGAAGTCATGTGAGCAGAGCTTCCAGGAGTTGAAGAAACGGCTTACTTCGGCCCCTATTCTGACGATACCATCGGGAACTGGAGGGTTCTCGGTTTATAGCGACGCCTCGAAGAACGGCTTGGGATGCGTGTTAATGCAAAATGGGAAAGTCATCGCGTATGCTTCTCGACAGTTGAAAGAGTACGAGAAGAACTACCCAACCCACGATCTGGAACTTGCAGCGGTAGTTTTCGCTCTGAAGATTTGGCGGCACTACCTTTACGGAGAAAGATGCGAAATCTATACGGACCATAAGAGCCTGAAGTACTTCTTCACCCAGAAGGAGTTGAATATGAGGCAACGACGTTGGCTAGAACTCGTTAAGAACTACGACTGCGTGATCAATTACCATCCAGGCAAAGCGAACGTAGTCGCCGATGCATTAAGCCGAAAAACCGTAAACGCAGAACTTTGCATACTTGAAGTGAAAATAGTGAATTTGGGCGAGGTCGAAACGAAATTAGCAGCACTGACCCTTCAGCCCACATTACTAGAAAGGATCAGGAGGGCACAAGAAGAAGACGAGCTTTACTTGGAGATCCGAGGTGCGCAAATGGAGCAAGCACCACCTGACTTCAAAATACGAGAAGACGGGAGTTTACAATACAAGAATCGCTTATATGTACCAAATGACGAGGAGCTACGACGAACCATAATGACGGAAGCACACGCCACGACGTACTCGATACACCCAGGTGCTACAAAAATGTATCAAGACTTACGAACAACCTACTGGTGGCCGGGGATGAAGAAGGACATTGCAGCATTCGTAAGTCAATGTCTAACCTGTCATCAAATAAAGGCGGAACACCAACGGCCGGCAGGAATGTTGCAACCCCTACCGATTCCCGAATGGAAGTGGGACCACATTACGATGGATTTTGTCGTCGGCTTACCGAAGACTGTAAAAGGCCACGACACCATTTGGGTGATTGTCGATCGTCTAACCAAGTCAGCTCACTTCCTACCAATTAGTTCGACTTTCTCTCTGGAACGTTACGCGGAATTGTACATTCAGGAGATAATTCGACTCCATGGAATCCCAACGTCTATCATCTCGGATCGAGACTCGAGGTTTCTGTCCAATTTCTGGAGGAGCCTGCAGAAAGCAATGGGGACCAAACTCTCATTCAGTACCGCGTATCATCCCCAGACTGATGGGCAATCCGAACGGACTATCCAAACCCTTGAAGATATGTTACGGGCGTGCGTGCTAGACTTCAAGGGAAATTGGAGCAAATACTTGCCGTTGATCGAATTCTCTTATAATAATAGCTATCACGCTACGATTGGGATGGCCCCGTACGAGGCCTTATACGGGCGTAAGTGCCGATCTCCAGTACATTGGGATGAAATCGGCGAACGAACATTATTAGGCCCCGACATGATACAAGAAATGACGGAAGCCATAGCGAAGATTCGGGAAAGGATGCGAATGGCTCAGAGTCGACAGAAAAGTTACGCGGACCAAAGACGACGACCATTGGAATTCGCAGAGGACGACTGGGTATTTTTGAAGATATCCCCGATGAAAGGCGTAAAGCGATTCGGACGAAATGGCAAGCTGAGTCCGAGGTACATTGGCCCTTTCAGAATACTTAGACGAGTCGGCGAGGTCGCTTACCAACTGAAATTGCCAATTTCATTATCACAAGTCCACGATGTTTTTCACGTATCAACGTTACGAAAATACGTCGCGGACCCGAGTCATGTGATCGAGAATGAATTTCTTTATCAACAGTTACGGCCGGACTTAAGTTACGAAGAAAGGCAAGTAGAGATTTTGATGCAAGAAGTAAAGCGACTTCGGAACAAAAATATTCCATTAGTTAAAGTACTGTGGCGGAATCAATCAATTGAAGAAGCCACTTGGGAGCGAGAGGACGACATGAGAAATCGTTATCCCGAATTATTCCAGTCGGCGTAATTTCGGGGACGAAATTCTTTTAAGGGGGGGAGGATGTAATACCCGTGGGTTTTATAATGTAATTACCATTATAATTAGAAATTTTGATATATTATTTAGATGAAGGATTCGAAAGCTCAGGTGAAGAGTATGAATAATAATAGGAACACCCGAATTTTGACAAATACTTGACAACAAAAGAGGCCAAAATTCGGGTAAGAACAAAGGGAAGAATTCGGGTAATGACAAAGTAAAATTCGGGTGAAGCTAAAATTCGAATAAATATGGTCCAAATAAACATAGGTTATTGCTCAATGTCCAAAAAGAATTCGAATATATTTCAAAGCCCAACAAAGGTTAATAAACGTTTGTGAGAGAAGAAAAGAATTTAGGTTACTTCATCATAAGGAAAAACACGTAGGGTGATATTCACCTCCCTGCCACTAACGTAAATACCATCATTATCTACAAGTAATATCTAAGACTTGATTGAACGAAAAGAAGAAGGGAGAACGAAGGAGAAAAAAATCACAAATCAAGCTAAAGACGAAAAGTTTTCGGCAAGGTCAGTTTGGGAAGATTCACTCGAACACAGCTTGGACGTGAGGTAGGTGAAGTTTTTCATCTACAACACGTTAAATTTCTTTCGAAAATTCGGATTATGGCGAAAGGTCACCGCCGTTCGAAAATATGATTTTCGGCTATGTTCTTATGAAGTATATGACTTGCTTTATATGTTATAACGTGATTAAACCCAATATCTGGGTTTGTGTATGGAAATATATGCTTACATATCTCGTGATTTGCTATGATGATATGAAGATTTGAAGGTTTTAGGGTTTTCAAAATTCCGTTCAGCATTTTCGGTATATGAGACAAAGATTATTTTCGCGCGGGCCGAAAACTCGTTTTCGCGGGCTCAGTCCTGTGAGAGAGAGAGAGGGGGTTCTCGCGGGCTGGGGACGATTTTTACGGGCCTGAACTGTGTTTCGCGAATTCGGCAAAAAAAAAAAGTATTGGACAAAATTCGGGCGTTGACTAAACGTTTTCGCGAGTTGACCAGCCATTTGAAACAGGTTTTCGGTAAATGGAAATTTCGGCTTTGACCAGTATTTTTTGGGCGTTGACCCAGTACCAAACATAAATAAGTTTTGGACGTTAGTCCAGTTTCAGACCCAGCTTTTATTAAATTATTTTCGGGATTTTAAGAATTCTTCCTCCAACCTTCGGCCCAAAACTAAATTTCAGATTTTTCGAGCATCTGTGTGATACATGCACTACATTTCACGACAGTGAGAGTGAGGATGACCATGTTGATGCGGTGACACCTAAAGGTGTCGATGAGCGGGGTAGATTGGGACCACTTTGATTGGTGGTTCATAGAGGAATCGAGGTTAGTACTCACATGACACCTGACGGCAGACAGGCGTGATCGATCTGTCTACTCGGGCGTGAACGTCCCGAGGTGCAAAACCGTCTTTTATGGTATTTTCGCGGAAGGAGCTACCTGGCGTGAACGTCCAGAGTGGGCTACCGTGACTTTTATGGGCGCGCGAGGTGTCGAGTCTAGCCTAGGGCCCTGTGTTGAGATATGGTAGGATGGAGTGAGAGGTAAAAGCCGAGCGTGCATTTATTGTGAGATATCTCGGGATGATGATTAAGCGCACGCTGCATTCATGCTTATATTCATCTACTGGGCAATCACTCAGGGTTTTACGTGTTGTAGGTACTACCGAGTCCGACGTCGAGGTACGTTCCGACTGAGGTGGGCTGATAGCGGTGACTCCACGGACTTTTGAGGGCAGGACTGTACATGGATGAAGACCTGTGGAGCGGCGTTAGGGCAATTTGATATTTTGACATTTTGGGGCTACGACCTTTGTAAATATACGACTTTGTAAACCGTGTTTACTATAATATATTTTATTTTACGAAAAAGTTTTTGTAAAATGGGTCTTCCGCGGTTTTCGTTGCGGAAATCCGCCACTAATCTTAATTAGAAAATGAGGGTCGCCACAGGCTCGTTCGCCGATCTCCGATAATGCGACCCGAGGTGGAAAATGCCGACTCCGAAGCGACACTCGACGCTTGCATGGCTAGAAGATCTCGTGCCATGGCCGCTAGTGTCGGGTATAGCCTGCCGTTCGCCTTCCATCAAAGTCTTCGGCCACATCGAAGTTGTTTCTCAAATAGAGTTGAATCTCATTTGAGTTAGCCCGAGAAGTTGCGACCGATTTTCCCTTCTTTTGCTTCCTTAAGGCTCGCAAGATGCTATCCGTACCGCCACGTGAGCTATCACTCGATGAAACGTCGTGCGCCTCAGTCGTCGCGTCGTTTCCTGTACCCTGGAGAGAACGGTTAATTGACGCCTTTTGGTCGTCAACGTCCCTTCCAAGAAAGTTATTGTAATGCTCGAGAAAAATATAAAAAATAGCAGTACCACAGCTTGGGTCGAGCAACGCCGTTAAGCCGTGGACAATTGGGATATTTTCCCAATATTTCTTGAATTTCGCTTCCATACTTTCGATGAAAGTGCCCAAGTATGGGTTCGTTCGATATTCAAGAAATTTATAGCACATATCAAATAACCTCGGAATAAATTTCGAGGATGTGGGATAATGAACTCCGGAAAATTGTACCGTAGCCAACTTGAACTCTTCAAGTAAGGACACGGTTACTTCCAAAATATCCCAATCAAGCTCTTCTAATTGAATAGAAGAGTCGCCACCGAGACCGATTGCGGTGTTGTTCCAAAACGGCGTCAATAAATCCTTATAGCGCATAAACACTTTAAGGAGATCATACAAAGAGTTCCACATAGTCGGACACGGTAAGGGAAACTTCTTAAATGTAAGGGAAGCTTCCACGATCTAGCCAATCGTCGATCTCGCATTTGTGTTGCTATCATTTTAAATTTTTCTACTACCGGCCCTAATACATCATCGAAAGCGCACTTGACACATAAGTTAATTACGTGACAAGCGCACCTTACATGAAGTAACCGACCGTTTAAGGGTAACTTTATACGAGTTCGGAGGATCTCAATCGCCACATTATTGGCGCTTGCGTTGTCTAATGTGATAGACATAATCTTATCTTGCAAACCATATTTGTTCACGATATTCAAGACGTACATCGCTATACTGTGTTCCGTATGTCGCGAATCAAGCACATCTAGAGCTAGAATGCGCTTTTGCATGGTCCACGTATCATCTATCCAATGACCGGTAACCACTAAATAAGATGCAGACGTGATGTTTGTCCAAATATCGGTAGTCAAACTTAGTCTACACGATATGTTGGACAAATGCGCAATTAAGTTCTTTTGATATTCATCAAAAGTTGCCGTCATATACCTCTTAAGAGTTTTACGGCTTATGTTGTGGAATCCGGGTTGTATCGTACTAGTGAATTCGATAAACCCTTCACTTTCCGCAATGCAAAATGGTTCTTCACAATTTACTACAAATTTAACTATCGCCATCTGAGAAATTTCCCTAGTTATAACAAAGTTTCTACCGGTGCTCACACTAATTTGTTGTTGCCTAGGTTCCGTGCCTATCGGTTCTAATGTTTTCGGATCTAATATATGAAAATTCACTAGATGTTTCTTCATTGACCATGTCCCCCCCCTCCGGGTTTGGAACTATATTCGTATCTACGACCGCATTCTTTACAGATTGCATGTCCTAGTTCGGGGTCATCTTTACTCATTTCGAGGTTGAAAAATGGCCATACCTTATATTTCCGTTGCCGCTTCGGTTGTGGAGGCTTCCCCGTCGTTGATGTTTGGCTTGGTCCCGTCGAAGTCGGAGTCGCTCCCACCTCATCGACGTCGTCCATGTCCCGCTCGTCCATTCCTCGAAACGTGTCTTCGTCTCCCAAATTACCTACAAAATGAAAAATATCGTCGTGCTCGTTCGCGTTGTTTCGCGATGACGATGCCATGTTAGTAGAATAAATATTCGTGTGGGTGTGTAGAAACTAAAAAGTGTGTGTAAAAAGTGTAATAAAAGTGGAATTTTGATAGCTAATAGTGATTAGAGCTTTAATTATAGAGTGTATTTGAGAGAGAATGAGAGAGTTTGGTGTGAAAAGATGTTGAAAATGAGCCCCTATTTATAGAATTTTCGACCAGGGACTAAAACGGGAAAAAAAATTGCATTATGGCCCTAGGGGCCAAAATGCAATTTCCAGAAATATCCAACGGCTATAATAGCCGTTGGATCCAGAGCCGTTGGCGGTGGCCAAAATGCAATTTCCAGAAATATCCAACGGCTATAATAGCCGTTGGATCCAGAGCCGTTGGCGGTTCCTGTTCCGGTTCGGAACCGGAACATCAAGTCGAACCGCGGTTCCGCGGTTCAACACTTGCTGGAACCGGCTCGGCCCATTTATAATGGGCCGGTTCCGGTTCCGGTTCCGGTTCCGGTTCCGGGAACCGCTAACGGCGGTTCCGGTTCGCGGGCCGGAACCGTGGGGCGGTTCCGGGTAGAACCGCCCCGTTGTCCAGGTCTAGTGTACCCTACGTCCATACTACCAGTGATTTTAAGGAGTCAAAGTGAAATCGAACTCATAATATTCCTCTACTACTTCACCAATTCCATTTTTTTTAAAAAATGGTATAATGTATATATGTAGTATATATCAAATATGCCATAATCAAAATTAAGATCCAATAGTTAGCATTGTATACAAACTGTTGACCTTTTTGGTCTTATGTGTATGAGAGTTTTGATGATTCCGTATAATTATGTATAGTGAGGCCTACAACGTGTTAAATTCGGATTTGATGTTTAAGTGTATGATAATATTCGACTAAGTATGTTTATGTATGGTTGATTATTTAAAGATGTCGAATATTTGATTTTAATATGATCATGTGCTTAACTGTGATATCCTGATGATCATCATTCAATAGAAATCTCGTATATAGGGAATATCCTGCAGAGTTATTTATGGTAAGTTATTGTGCTATACATGGAAAATCTGTTTGAAATATCTTGTTGAACTTTATACTGTGACGAGATCTCCTGTTGAGCTATTTATGGAAAGATTATATGAGTTGTGCATCGTGTGTGAAGAATCAGTTTTAGATCTGCTCTAATTAGGAAAGAAATCATGTTAAATGTATCTTGCTTGATATTATATGTGCATGGTCAATCGAAATCCTTTCCTTGTGCAAATTGGATCATGATTATATGGAAAGTCAATGATTGATTGATTTTATTCTGGGCAAGATACTGATTGGAATTACATTGATACTGATTGGAATTATATATGGAAAGTCATTGATTGATACTGACTGGAATTATATATGGAAAGTCATTGATTGATACTGATTGGAATTATATATGGAAAGTCATTGACTGATTGCATTCCTGGCAAGTTACCGTTTGGAACTATATATGGAATGTGCTGGATATGTGAAAATCGTCATACATGGAAAATATATGACTTAATATGAAATTATGAGTTACACATGCCTTGATCCGAATTTTGTGAATATTTATGGCATAGAATCATACTAATTGAGCTTATGAACGTTGCTAATCATTATGGATTGGTGTGATCTATTTTGGTATGATTGTTACTTGTTAAATGCATGGATTGTGTGCAAAAATGGAATATCCTTGTGATCAACTTTTCATGTTGAGTGTTGGGCATCATTGGCATCTATATATCGAGCACTCCATAGAAGAAAAGGGTTAACGAGACTGAGAAAAACAGCAGAGACGATTTACATTAAGTTCTGAGCTTTCACTTGCGAATTTTCGTTATTCTGCTGCCTGCGCTTCCACTTGCGATTCCAGCCTAACCCTTAAGTGATCTCCTACAATCTTACTGCAAATTCTGTCTTCGGACGTGGTGATTACACAAGGAAGCACGGTTGAAGTTTGTCTGCACGTGAAGGGAAGGATCGGCGAATCCGGGGGCCCTTCGGGAGCGAGCTGTGTCCAGTCGGGGAGTGGTGATTCCTTGGAAAACGACGTGGAACGAAACTCGGCGTGAGGCAACCTAGTTGCGGTCTAGTATTCAACGTGTTTCGGTTGTGTAAGGGGCATCAATCATTTATTTGTAACCAACAACGGTAAAGCAATTAGTGATTGATTTAACTCTTGAGGGACAAACCTCAAGGAGAGGAGTAAACCCCGTTTGGGGATATAACGTCTATAAAAATTCATGTCTCACTTTACTTTTCAGTTATTTACTTTTCTATGAGACATAACCTAAAACGTTTTCAAAGCATCAGGAGATAACCTCAGAAACGCTTTCAAGGTTTAACTGTGATCACGTAGATATATAATCGTTCCTAGGATATATCTTATCACTTGCACTGTTAACACATTTTCTCAAAAAGGATTTTTGAAAAGAAGCAGCAAATTTTTATAAGCCTAATTCACCCCCTTTTAGACGTATTTTATACTTCACAAACTAAATAGAAATTCGCAAAGGGATTCATATTCTCTTGACATGAACTAAATAGAAATCATGTGGCTAACGGAGATATTACCAAAGACAGTCAAAATATTATTCTAACAAAGAAATAAATATATTATAACAATATGATTAAAAGTGATATTAACTACTAATCATTGCCCTAATCTCAACACCGATAACTCAGCCGAGGCAAAACAAGAAATTTTTATAATCGACAAAAAATAACATCTATTTCTACTATATCTATTCTATTACAAACTATATTTCTTACCTAAAACTTCCCAAGAAATTTAAATAACTCCAAATCTCTAACAAGAAAAATCATTTTCATGGCAATTAACTTCTTCACACACACACACACACATAAATAGACTCTCCTATACCTTCTCCTTGACATTCTTCGCTTAGTGTTATTAACTCTTTGTAAAGAAAGATGATCGCACCATCATCATGGCCTACGATGCTTTCCTTGGTGCTCATCTCTCTAACAGCACAAAGTTTCATTCTTTCCCATTCCTTTTCATTACACAAGAGGATTCGTCGTTCTACCCTAGACGAGCTTCGTAATCACACCGCCATGTCTGATTTCCGCGTCCTTAACAGAAGGGAGCTGTCGGACTGTCCCGACCCGAACCCTTACCTTCAAGTGAGCGTCGCTTCGTCGGGCCTCTCCGACGACGAGTTTGTGACGGTGAATGTCTCGGGCGTTTTGGTCCCGGATGGTAACGACTGGGTCGCCATGATCTCCCCGTCGAATTCCGAGTATGTACCAAGAAAACTTTTACTATATGCCCTTATATATTCTCATGTTTCTCATAGTATTCAATTAAGGGTTTCCTTTTTTTCTTCTTGGGATATATATATATATATATATATATATGTATGTATATGTATTTATAGTGTGTCAACGTGTTTGGAGAATGCTGATCAGTATATACAGACAGGCGATCTTAGCAGTCTTCCGCTGCTTTGTCACTACCCTGTTAAGGTTAGGACATTAATTTTTAGTTTTTTTTTTTTTTTTGTTTAGTTTAAGGATTAAGATCATCGTTCACATGTTGTTTGATTTTCATGGCTGGTCCATAGAAGCGTTCTTTGATGAGTTGCCATACTAATTGTGTTTTCTACCTTACATAAGCAAAATATCTTTGTAAAATAAATCGTTCACCGAAAAGTTTAAGTAAAAATTTATGCTTTGAAGGGCCGTAATATATTTTATATCTAACACGCTCATTCGTCTAAATTGATTTTTTTTTTCTCTAGGCTTAGGCATTCAATTTTTCGTTGTTTTTTTAATTATTATTTATGATTGGTGGTGATGGTTCGTAAGTCTAAATTGATTTTTTTTTTTTCTTCTCTAGGCTTAGGCATTCAATTTTTCCTTGTTTTTTTTTTTTTCAATTTATGATGGGTGGTGATGGTTCGTAACCATTACTTCTTGGCCTTGTACTAATTGTATTTTCTAGAAGAGTTCTTGATGAGTTCTTATACTAATTGTATTTTCTACCAAATAGGAGCAAAGTATATTATGTTAAATATCACTTAATCTAGAAGTTTAACCTTGAAGCCAATGTATCATATATAATATATATATATATAATTTATTTTATTTCCGAAACCTTCTTTTATGTCTACGTTAATTTCTTTTCTTATTAAATTTTATAAGTTTATTTTTTTAGAGTGATCGTGAGAATTTGTATACATATTGACATGAGTCGTGAACTCGTTGAATGACCACGAGTTTTTAGTTGAAGGGTAATTAGACATTCTCAATTTTGAAAACAAATCCAACATGGTATGTCAAAAAATTGGTATTAATTGCAATTTAGAGAATTTCTATACTATTTATATGAGTGAAAGCTTAGTAAAAATTATCACTTCAAATTCAATTTGGTATGTAATTAGTTTATCCTTTTATTTCATTTATTATAATAATGTCATCACAAATTAATTTTTTTATTTTTATATACCTAACAATAGTACATAGTTATATTTCAAATTATAATTTAAATTACAAATAATTCGAAATATAAAATAACATTATATATATTTATATATTAGAGTGCGTTAATAATAATTACTAGTGATTTTATGTTGGGGAAATTAATATGTATTATTTAATTAATATATTAAAACTATAAACAGGCTCAATACGTGAGCAACGACCCAGGCTACCTCAGCTGCAGCAACACGCAGTGCCAGAAATCCGTCGCCGGAGTTTGCGTCGTGACGACGTGCGGCGCGTCCCTGTCGTTCCACGTCATCAACATCCGTACGGACATCGAGTTCGTGTTCTTCGCCGCCGGCTTCGAGACGCCGTGCATCCTCGCCAGGTCGCAGCCGGTGAGCTTCGCCAAGCCGAACCAGCCCCTCTACGGCCACGTATCGAGCGTCGATTCCACCGCCATATCGGTAATTATACGCAGACAGCTTTCGATTCTTCCGCCGAACAGTTTTTACTGTAGAGTAATCAATTGTGCAGATGCGATTAACGTGGGTGAGCGGCGATCAGAATCCTCAACAAGTTCAGTATGGAGATGGACAGAGCGTTACGTCCGACGTTTCGACCTTTACACAGAAGAGCATGTGCACTAGTACGCAGTAATTGTTTATGATTATCAATTATGAAAGAAATTAAACATTTAATCATCTCTAAAGTGTAAATTGATATAGCAAAGTCAAACAGGTGATTTGTTAGCAAGTCCGGCGGTTGACTTCGGGTGGCATGACCCAGGCTACGTTCATTCGGCTGTAATGAATGCGCTTCAGCCTTCGACGAGCTATTCATACACTTATGGAAGGTAGGGATGTGATCTCGAATTTGTCATTATTATATGAGGTGTAGTGTAGTGTAGTTACGTTATAACGAGTTGGAAATCGATGCAGTGATTCGGCGGGGTGGAGCCAAAAACTGACGTTCAAAACGCCGCCGTCAGCTGGATCAGAGGAGCTTAAATTTCTGGCTTTCGGTGATATGGGCAAGGCTCCGCTTGATTCTACCGCTGAACACTACATTCAGGTTTTTGATGATCGTATTTCATACAGTGTATATTTTGTGTTTGAATAAAGTCCCAGCAGAGAAGTGTTATAGCTGTATCACAATTTTGTTGATTTTGCGTGATCATATTTCAAACGATGTGCAATCTTGTGTTTGAGCAAATTCCCATGACTAAATATAGCCATATTTACAACCCAATATCAGAAATATATTGTACAGTTTGATGTTAAAATGTTGATTGTATCAACACAGCCAGGGTCAGTATCGGTAGTAAATGCCATGAAAGACGAATTATCATCAGGAGACATCGACTCGATATTCCACATCGGAGACATAAGCTACGCCACGGGATTTTTAGTCGAGTGGGATTATTTTCTTCATCTTATAACTCCTTTGGCGTCACAAGTCTCGTATATGACAGCAATTGGCAACCATGAAAGGTATTCTATCGTCAATAGTGTATATCTTGTGTCTCTGAATTATGATATTACATTGTTAGCTATGAATTAATACTCCATTTATTGAACTATTTATATATCTTATGTCTGTGTTACTTCAAGGGATTACATAGACTCTGGTTCTGTGTATATTCTTCCTGACTCGGGTGGCGAATGTGGTGTAGCTTATGAGACGTATTTTCAAATGCCAACATCTGAGAAAGACAAGCCATGGTACTCCATAGAACAAGGGAGTGTTCATTTTACAGTGATCTCAACTGAACACGACTGGACTGCTAATTCCGAACAGGTACTAAATTGAAAAAAAAAATAAAAAAATTGATCGGGTCACTAACTTCAGAAGTTAATATACTATTCTTTATAGAAGTTATAACAATTGATTTTGATTTGTTTTTTGCTTTTTTAAGTATAACTGGATGAATAATGACATGGCTTCCGTGGACAGAACAAGAACTCCTTGGCTTATCTTCATGGGGTAAGTTAGATCATTTTGTTTTCTCGCCCCTTTTTCTGTTTATGATCATAAAGCACATGTTTTTCCATCACCAAATTTAACAGATCAGACAGCAATTTTATCCTTTCGTTTGATTGTTAATGTTCTATAGGCACAGGCCATTCTATTCCTCAAATCCTGGACTCGACATTCATCCTAGTGTTGACAGTGGCTTTGTGCAAGCTGTGGAACCATTGCTACTATCAAACAAGGTACAAGCTGTGGAACCATAGATACACATTTGTTTTATATGTCCCATATGCTAATACATAAATGTACTTTTGGAGATTGCATATTGTGATGGGTATGTATGCTAATTCTGGCTTTAAAGGTTGATCTAGTGCTTGTCGGCCATGTTCACAACTACGAAAGAACGTGCGCTGTTTACAGCCAACAGTGCCAAGCAATGCCCACAAAAGATGGCAATGGAATAGATACGTATGACAACACAAACTACACCGCGCCAGTTCACGCCATTATAGGCATGGCCGGGTTTACTTTGGATGGCTTCACAGTGACCGTAAATATTTATACATAACAAATTCACTTTCATTATTGTTATGTATATTACGTTATAGCTAGTCTGGAACCTTAAATCTTGTTTGATTGGCCGTGCATGTACAGGATAACAGTTGGAGTCTGTCGAGGTTGTCTGAGTACGGCTACATGAGACTACACACGACAAAGACTGATCTAACAGCGGAGGTATAACGTTTGTTGTTTTATACTGATCGATCGATCAATAAATGAGCACTTTTATACCTTCTATAGATTCAGCTTGTTTCTAAGTGTTAAAGAATTTGACCTCTTTTGCAGTTTGTGAATGCTGATTCGAGAAACGTCGATGATAGCTTTCACATTATTAAGAGCTGAGGTGTTTGCGTTAGGGAAGGTTATTCATCATCAAGAATAAAGAAAATCTCTGCGGGGTAGGTCGATATATATAGCACGCCTTTTAACCCTGGAAATTTTGATAGACGATAGTCGATGGATACCAGTAATGGGAGATATTCATTGAAGTTATGCAGTATGAAGTTCAACTTCAGAAAAAAGTTCCTTTCAAAATTCTTGCAATATGATGGTTGATGAACTGAAACTGATGTGTGTGAGAGAGAGAGAGAGATCATTCATAATTATTGGAGTGGATACGAATTTGCAGGCTTTCGTTCCCGATTTTGCGCTGAGTCTCTTGAATCGCCTTCGCCGACTCCACTAGAGAAGGGTTATTGTCATTCACCTCGATCATTTCGAGCACCTCAATATCTCCGATGGTGGCGGGTATCTCTTCAAGGTTAGGGCAGTATATAATCTTCAAATGCCTGAGTATAGGAAAGTGAGAGTAATCAGCTGTCCACCTCCGTAAATTCAAGTTCTGCAGCGAAAGAAATCTCAGCGAGCCGAACTCCGCCCCATCGCTCAGCTCCCACTCTTGTTCTTCGTCAAACCCTTGCTCGTCCGACCGAAAACGGCACCGCCTTATCTTGAGCACTTCAAGGCACGGCAACGCCCCGACGACGTCGTTCATGAATCCATTGGGTAGAGAGCAGTCGATCAGATTCACCTGCCTTAAACGGCTGGGCAAGCCGAGGGCGGACTTAACGCTGAAATCAAGAAGCCTTAAAGCCTCGAGCTTATGAAGGTGGCTGAGGTCGACCGCAAAATTACGGAAATAGTCGAATTCTTCCCCGCGGATTCCCAGTTTCCTCACGTTCGGGATGCTGTTAATGAGATCGCTGTCAAGAAAATCGCACAGACGTATGCAAAAGATAGTCCGCAGCTGTTCTTGAACTCGCGGGATTTTGAATTCGATGACGACAGATGTTTCCTTCAGTACGATGTGCCTTAAACTCGAGGTCTCCCATGCTTGGTAGGGTATGTAAACGTCGCGGAAGTTATTGGCCATTAGGGTTTGCAAACTCCGTAGCATCCATACCCGAGGATGTATGCTTCCATCGCATTTGAGAGCTAAGAAACGCAAGTTGACGAGCTCTAGTATTTCTTCGGGGAATCGACTGAAGAGCACATTGTACAAATCCAAAACCCTAAGAAGCCTCAGAGTCGAAAGCATCGGAGATATATCTATCTCGGTGTAGAGGGGAGCGACGATGGAACGCACGAGCGACGGCGAGCGTTCTACGGCCGAATCGTCGGGCTCGTCTTCTTCGGCGAAACGGTAAAGAGGAATGCCCACGCGGCGATATTCGCCGACTAATTTCCTAACCTTGATGACGCGGAGGAAGTCCTCCTCGTCGGCTTTCCTCACGCAAAGATCTCTCAAGAGATCGTGCATGGCGTAATAAGCATCCAATCTCCCGTTAGATTTGTTGACCACGACGGAGAGAAGATTCCTGTCGACAAGAGCCTTCAAGCATTCTTCCGCCACGTCTTCCTCGTTCCCCCAGAGAAACCCCTCAGCTACCCAGAGTCGTACGATGTACGAGCCTTTGACCTCGAAATCTTCGGGGAAAGCCGCCATGTGTAGGAAGCACGGCTTCAAATGAGGAGGCAAGTTGTCGTAACTCAGAGATAATATCTTGGAGAAGTCCTCGTCTCTGTGCGACAAGATGGAAGAAACGTCTTCGGCGACTTTCTCCCATAAATCTTTCGAATACTTATCAGCGGAGAGGATCCCTCCAATCACGCCGATCGCCAGGGGTAGCCCTCCGCAACACCCCGCGATCTTTTTTCCGATTTCTTTGAGGAAATCCGGACAAGATTCTCTTTCGCTAGCGCCAAACGCCTTCCGTCGAAGTAAATCCCAACTCTGAGCGCTACTTAGAAGATGCATTCGATGCTCCTTGCTAGTTGAGTCGGGATACTTAGCCACGCCGAGATCCCTGCTAGTTATCAAGATTCGACTTCTATGGTCTCCGTTCGGAAGGTAGCGCTTTATCTCATCCCAAGCCTCTTCGCTCCATACGTCGTCCAAAACGACAAGGTACCGTTTTCCATACAACCTTTTGCGCAACATAATTCCCAATTCATCGTCGTTCTTCTCCACCATATCGTCGGATATTTCTCCGAATATTGAACCTAGGAGGCCCAACAAAAGAGACCGCAAGTTACAATCTTGCGACACGGTAGCCCAACCGCGGTCCACAAAGTGCGAAACGATAAGCCGATCGTCGTAGAGGTTTCGAGCCAGAGTGGTCTTGCCGATTCCGCCCATCCCAATGATCGGGACGATCTCCCACCCGCGGGTCTGGCTAGTTAGCCTGTGCTTCAGCTCAAGCACGTCTTCGTCGAATCCAACCATCGCAACGCCGTTCGTCGCCGACGAACTCGTCGCAACGGCGGACAAAGGTCGATCTCTTACCACGTCCGCCGTCCCTTGCCGATCCTCGACGATCTTCGTCAACCTATCGCTCACCGCTTCAAAGCTCTCCGTCGCCTCTCTCACGGAGCGATCTAAGTCGGGGCACAGCGTTCGGTCCAACGCATGAGATTCGACGGCGTCCTCCGCCTTGCGAGCAGCGTCGCGGACCTCGCCACGCAGAGCTTCGACGATCTCTTTATTACGGCGGTCGCCTCTTATTACATAATGTTGCGGCGCGAATTTGTCGAGGAGGTTCTTCAAGGAAGTAGCCTTTTCGAGGAGGGATGTGAGGAGTAGAGGCTCCTCCCTGTGGTCGCTAGGGCGGCGGAGGATTCCATGAACTACTGTGATAAGGGTTGCTAGGTCGTGAGCCATTTGCTTGGATAATTCCTCTGTTTTTTTTTTAATTATTATTATTATTTATTTTCAGCGATATACTGTAGAAGAAGAAAGAGTTAGACAAGGAAGAAGGATGAGCAACAATACAAAAATCTGTAGGGAGATGCAAGTCGTAGTACAAACATGGATATTATATTAATCTACCAAACGTTTGAATAATTTTTTTCTTTTAAAAAAATATCCGTTGAAGCGCGTAAAAAATGATTATGAACGACTTTGAGTTGGTCGAAGTCTTATTTTAATTGTGTTCCATATGAGGGGGGCGTAATATAAATGTATATGTTAATGTTGATGACGAAGTCAACGTAAAAGATAGATTTTTATTTGTCCTCCTCCTTTGAAAAAGCTTATGAATTGGAATAAATTTTCTCATTCAAACAAATAAAATTCATAATTATAAAAAAACATTCAATGTTGTACAATAAATACAAAGAAATATCAATATAAAAATACATAATAACGATAATTTTGACGGAGCTCGAACGACGACAATATTATAGACATTTCTGTTATGTTTACAACATTATAATGTATATATTTGGATATATATAAAACTGTATATATATATATATATATATATTGATTTATTTGGTTTTATTATTAATCATTTGATTAATTAATTAGAAAAAAAAACTATAAAATGTGTTATAAAAAGGAATTAGAAAATGTGAAAAAGAATCAAATTAAATATTAAATAAACATTTATTTAAATAATATATATTAGTATTGGAAATTAGATTTAATTAACTAAAAAAAGAAATTATATTATGAAATGGAATTAGCAAAGGTGAAAAAGAAAAAAACATTAAATATTAAATATATATTAATAATGTACTGGTTAAAAGAA
This sequence comes from Lindernia subracemosa, assembly GCA_028392965.1. Taxonomy (NCBI): domain Eukaryota; kingdom Viridiplantae; phylum Streptophyta; class Magnoliopsida; order Lamiales; family Linderniaceae; genus Vandellia; species Vandellia subracemosa. Next base: position 2,387,524 of record JAQPCC010000020.1, on the reverse strand, counting down.
CTAAAAGGAAAAAAACTAAAAGGAAAAGAACCTATCAATTAAAATTAGCAAAACGAAGAGAAACAAAAAAAGAAAAAGTAAAAAGAGAAGACAAAAACTAAGGAGAAAAAATAATAAATATGCCACAAAAAGGATTGAACCCAAGATCTCATCAATAAAATACACCTTCCCGATTACTATGCCAATCACTAGTTCCATACAATTCCTTTAAGAAATATAATATATCATCATATAGACAATATACTACATATATAGTACTAAGAAATTCGAAAATTTTCGCGGGGGCCGTGGCCCCCCGGGCCACAACGTAGATCTGCCCCTGATGATGAGAACTTAGAAGATGAAGAAGAAACCAATAAACTTTATTTTTATGTGTAGTAGGTCTTAAATCTTACATAAAACTGATGAGATCATCCATGATATTCTTTCGGCTGGATATGAATTTGCAGGTTTTCATTTTGACAAAACAAAAATATGATTTTGTATGTATGAATTCGCACAAAAAAACGTCACTAAAATCTCTAAAAAGAACTAAGTCAAAGTCAATATTTTATAAATCTGATCACTTAAAAGGAATGGAACGCTTCTAAACGTGTTTGCATGTATATACATACATACACACATACATACATATAAGCTTATCTCGTATAGGTGTTATAGGATGTGTTTGGGTCGTGAAAATTAGTAGGGGGAAAAAAATGAAATGGAAAAGGAAAACAAATTTTTATGTTTAGTTGATTGAAGAAATAGGCAAGGAAAAGAAAAAAAAAACAAATCTAGTTAAATTTAGATTAAAATTAAGGAAAACTAATTTCTTCACCAAATGGTGAGAAAAATGAAAGAAAAACTTATAAAAACTATTTTCTCTCCGATTTTCTTTTCCATACTACTTTCTTTGTTCCGAACACACCCATAGAGTCTCTATCTTTCACTATCAATAGATCCCTTTTCCTCTCTTTGGTTCCCATACTTCTACCAACCAATCTGAGACAATCTAAGTCTGTGTCTAACAATGTTCTTGCCACCAAATAAAAATAAATAAATAAAAATAAATAAAAATCTGTAAATCTGATCATGTGGAGGCCTCAAAGCTTGAACCTTTTGAAAAGGGCCATCGCCATCGCCATCGCCATCGCCAACAAGAGCCGCCCCACCTTATTCACAAGATGGCGAAGCCCACCACCCTTTCATCACTCTTACCACCATTTCTGCACCTCGGCGAGCGACCGTAATAGTAAGGAGAAGAACGATGACTCAACGAGCCATGCGGAGGCCAAGAGAATGATGAGGCTCGTGAACGTCGAGGCGTTGAAAGACAAACTCGGGACGAAAGGCAAAGAAGTGATCCCTTACGAGGAGCTCGTGAGGGCTTGTAAGAGTGCGGGCGTCGCAAAAACCGACGACGAAGCTGCGGCCTTTGCGAGGACTCTCGACGAGGCCGGCGTCGTCTTGATGTTCCGTGATCGAGTTTATCTTCACCCCGATAAGGTACATGCGTAACGTGCTTATCATGTGATTCATATTATAATATGTGCTTCATTTCACGGAATGATCTGCATGATATGATATCTTTGTTGAATGACTGCTTCATCTAAAAGCTTAATCTTAAAGGGAGTCATGGATATTTTAATTTTATATATTTTATTCTAATACGTCATCTCACGTCTAGGTTGATTTTTTTCCTTATCTGACCTTAGACGAGTATATTTTTCTTCTTTCGAGTGGTCGTGGAGATTTGTACGCATGACCTCTTGATCTGAGCTCTGATGTCATGTCGAATGACAACTTTACGTAAAAGCTTAAATTTAAAGAAAGTTTACATCATATTTTAATTTTATATATTTTATTTTCAACTATTTTATGTCCATTGAAGTTCGTTAAAGATAAGCATAGGATGATAGAAGATGAACCATTTGGACTTTTGGAGCATTAAAGTTTCTCTATGTAAAGTTGACATCTTTCAATGTGATGTGAAAATGATACATTTTGTGTAAATGAAGAATGTTGAAATGGAATCTATTCCTTGTTAAAGCGGTAAGGATTTGACCTTTAAGAATCCGTCGAACTTCTCTACAGATAGTCGACCTGGTCCGTAAAGCCGTGCCCCTCGCCCTATTACCCGAGGACGACCCGCGGAAAGACGAGCTCGCAAGGCTACAACAAGCAAAGGAACGGATCGACGTGTTGGCCCACAAGCAAGTCCGACGCATATTGTGGGCCGGGCTTGGGCTCGCCGTCTTGCAGGCGGGCCTCTTCTTCCGCCTTACGTTTTGGGAATTCTCTTGGGACGTGATGGAGCCCATAGCTTTCTTCACCACCAAGACCCGACCTACCAAGACTTGTTGAAGAGGCTCTTCCTCTCGAGGCAGAGGAAGCTCATGAGGAAGCAGAATTTCGACGTCCATAGGTTCGTCGAGCTTCAGAAAAAATGTAAGCTCGACGTGGAGTCGTGCTCTTCGATTAAGAGGAGGGTCGGGGTTGAGGTCGAGCCCGAGGATTTGCTGCACGACCGCTGATTCTATACTCAAAAAGAAAATTTCAGACACATTTTTTTTTTCATTCTGTAATTCTGTTATTATAATTAGTTTATAAAAAAACAAATCAAAACAAAAGAACCCTTAAATTTAAATTATGCTTAAAAAAATTAGTTATTATTTATATTTAAAAAATAATTAATAATTTTTTTATATATATTAAACCTGCTAGTTGTACAATTGGTCTTTCTTTTTTCCTTATATATTTTTCTCTTCCTATAATACGCATGTTTTAAGTTTGTAAATTTAATATAGCTCAATCAATATTATAATTATTAGAAATTAACTATAAAATAGTAACTAATATTCATGATTAATTTGATTATAATTAGCTAAGATGAAAATAAATTAAAAATGAAAAATTATAAATAATGAAAAAAAAAACATGTAGTATAGGTTTAATTTTAATATAATGATATAAAAATGCTTTAGGGTGTAGAGTAGAGTAACCAAAAAAGATTGTTTCTTAGTACTTTCGACCACCAACGCCACGCTCCTTGTAAATGGGTATAAATTTGGTTATTTTTTAAATTTGTTTTTTTAGTCTATAACATATTTATAAATATTACAATAAGAAAAAAAAATATAGTTTTATTAGATAGAGGGATGCGAAATTTTTTATTTTGTTCGAAGATTTATTAAAACATATTAGTACAATTGACATCAATTAATTTCGACACATTTTTTTTTTCGAATTTCTCCATATTCATCTAAATAAATCCAAGAAATGGTCAAGCCGAAGGGCAAAGTCGTCAATTCCCTAAAGAAATCCCAACGCCCGCCTCTTTAATTTCTTGAAAATTTCATACTCTTCTCAAATTAATCTGCCCAATCTCTCTCTCTCAACGATGGTGAATCCCAATTCATCAGGTGAGCACTGTGTCTTCGTTGAATATTGCTTTTTACTGATTTGGGGTAAATGTATACGTTGGTCGGCGATCGCGGGTGCCGATTCGTTTAGATCGGTCGATTAAATTTTCGGATGTGGTGATCAAAACGCTCTGGAAACCTAGAGTTTTTGTAGTTTCGTTAGCATTCTGGGCGCTGGTTGAAAATTGAACGTCTTTTGGATCTCATCGGGTGATTTAATGCCTATGAGTGTCTAATTCTTCATCAACGATTCTCGACTGAAATTGGAAAATATGAAGTTTGCACACGTATACATGCATTTCAGCTTTGATTATCTGCCGTGAGTTGCATTTTATGATGGCTGAGCTACTGTTTCAGGTGGTAATCCTCCTCCCCCAAAACAGTGGGAAAGGGCCGGGTCATCTTCTGGGCCAGCACCTTTTAAGCCATCCTCTGCTGGTAACACAAGTGAAATAGTTGAAGCTTCAGGAACGGCTAAACAAGGTGAGGTCGTTACAGCAGTCAACAGAACGTCTGCTGTGAATACCAATACTCTCGGGAAGCCTGTGCCTGCCAGACCTTGGGAGCGACCGACTTATGGCAGAGGAGGTACACGGAACATTTACCTGAAAGCGACGAGGAGACTATACGTCAATGAACAATTAATTATATCTTGAGAATTGCTGATATTTGACATTGTGTGTTGTTTGTTCTTAACTTAGGCTATGGTTCGAATCTGTTTAATAATTCTGGCTCTGGATTGTTTGGTTCATCATATGGTGGGCGTGGGAATGGGATGTTTGGGAGTATGAACCGAGGAGTTTATGGTGGTGTTGGAGGCTATGGTAACGGTATGGGCATGGGAGGACCAAATGGTGAGCAAGATCCAAATAATCCCTTTGGTACACCTGCTTCACCTCCAGGTTTTTGGGTCTCTTTGATACGAATGGTAAGTGGAAAGAACTGTTGCTTGATTTTGATGAGGAGCTCTATTTCTACTTCATTTAGGGTACGCTTGGAATTTTTCTGAATATGGCTTCAATTCGAAATATATTCATGCTTTAAATGGTGTTAGTAAACTATTTACAAAAGTTTAGGATTGACAGATGATTTATGAATATGATTCAAACTAGTGGATTGGACTCAACTTTTGGTTGATCTCCCTTCTCTGTTTGGAAAAGAACCAGTTAACCAATTAGCTTAGTTGTCATGACAGAATCAACGAGGAAAATTACCGTTGCCTTAATAGTTAATTTAGCCAAGTTGCGAATGTTTGTCTTCCAAATTTGCAGATGCAAGGTGTTGTCGGTTTCTTTGGCCGTGTTTCCTTGTTGATCGACCAAAACACAGAGGCATTCCATATGTTAATGACGGCCCTTTTGCAGGTACCATTTCCTCTCATCATCTTGAACAATGTCTTTATCATCACTACAACATCATCTGCACAAATCGCTGAATAAAAGTATGAAACAAATTATAACTTGGATCATATTTCCACCTTCTCACCATTATTTCTCTGATCTGCAGTTGTTTGATAGATCCGGGATGTTATACGCAGAACTAGCAAGATTCGTGCTAAGACTATTAGGTATCAAAGCAAAAACTAAGAGTGTCGATCCACCTCCTTCTGGCCCTCAAAATGGCCCGGGACGTCAAAACCATACTGAGGGACCCAAAAATGCGCAAGGCGGCGGTGGCTGGGATAATCTCTGGGGCAACAAATGAAAACATACCCGAGTTATTTGATGGTAGAAGTTTTACTGAAGCTGAGAAAAAAAATGGTAAAGCAGAATATATCTTCCTTTGTATCGAAGAGATATGAGGATGTTCTTACTAGATGGTGCAATTGCAAAGTTAGTACTTACCGCTGATATTTTTGTCAGATATGTTACAATGTTTCGATGAAAATATTCATTTGTTCATTGGGGTTGTGGCTATGATTTTAGGTTACTCTAAATTATCTGATCTAACTTCTAACAATATTAGAATGATACAAATAATAAACTCGATAAAACATAAAATAATAAGAAAGAATATCAGAAGGATACAAATAAATGAAATCTTCAAGATTACAATCGAGCAAACCTCTGCCTCACAACAGATGCAAACTCCAACTCACCAACACAAACCAATCCCTCGACAACCCTTTGCCTAACCTCAATGTACGGTATGAACCCTCTCTCAGCCATACTCACAGCAAACTTCCCAGCCAAAACGAACCGACCGCTATCCAAGCAACCTTCGAGGGTCTTCTCGTAGGCCTCGAACTCGACGAATATCCCCTCGCTTTCCAAGAACTCGATCATCTCAACGCCCCTCCGAGAGTCTCCGCTGGCCCGAACCGAGTCCACGGCCTTCATCACCGTTTCTTGGCTCGGGCTCAAGCCGATCTCACCCACCATTTCTTTAACCATTTCCAAGACCTCACCGTTCATTCCACGTTCGCTCATCCCGGCGATCAATGCTCCGTAGCTATCCCTATCAGGCACACAGCCCGCCCTGGACATCCCACGTAGGACCTCGAGGGCCTCGTCTGATCGATCAGCCTTGCAAAGGGACGTGATCAGATAGTTACATGTGCCTGAGTCTATCGAGTATCCAATAGAGCCCATTTTCGATAGGATGCTGTGGACTTTATGGGTCTTTTCGCGGCGTTGTAGAAGCCAGGCGTTAGAGAGGGCGAGCTGAGCTTGTGGGGCGGGACGTAATCCCGAGCGAAGCATGCGTTGCAGGACGGCGAGAGCCAAGGGGAGGGGATTCGGGTTTTCGAGGACGAGGGAGAGGAGGCATGAGTAGGCGATCCTCGGCTTGGAACGGGGACGTATGGCTATGAAGGATTGGAGGATGGAGTCGATGAGATGGGTACGGTGGGTTTCGGAGAATGAGGAGAGGAATCGAAAGGGGTTGATTTGGTCTGCGGTCGGAGGACGTTCGAAGGCCGAGTTCAATAGGTCGGGGATTTGGTGGTAGTTCTTGGATTCTACAGCTGATCTTAAGGACTGTTCTAGTGAGATTTGGGAAGAGAATGAATGCGATATGATGAGTTTGGATAAAGGACGAGGAAAGGAGCAAACTTTTCTAGAGGTCACCAACATTTTTTGAAGTAGAAAGATTGATTGTTTTGATTGGAAGTTAGCTCCTTTGAGGAACATTGTCGAACAGTTGATCTGCAGCTACGGCTCATATATTGAACGTCCTCTTCGTCATTGCAAATTTCAAGCAACGGAAAGAAAATCACTACTAAGATGTATCAGAAGATGACCCATGGTTAGAAAATGTTCAACGAAAATAAAGAATCAAATAAGATAAACTCATTTTAAACAGTAATAATAATAAAATTAAGGAAAAATAAATAATACCTTGATCTGACTGAGGGAGACAACGGCGAGGAACTCAGGGGAGAGATCATATAACTGTGAATTAGATTGGGCCTGTCCAGAAATTGAGCCTCTGACCAAGGAATCAATGCTGGCCGGTTTAGTTCAGTTATAATTCAATTCATTGCAAGAGATGAATGAATACACACTAATTTGACAGGGTAAATGAACTTTTTAGTGAGGAGGACAAAAATGTAACTTCTAGTGGCAGTAACATAATAATATAATAAGAGCCCGTTTGGTTGGAGGGATGGGTTTAGATGGTATTAGTTTTAGTCGGGTTTATATAATGGGGGTATGAGTTCTTTGTGGTGTTTGGTGGATGTGATTAAGTAATGATGTCGGGTATGTTTGGTAGATGGATTTAGATGGTATTAGGTTTAGTTAAACTCAATTACAATTTTACCCTTATTTTGAAATTAAAAATTTTATAAATCGTGGAAAATTCTCGGTGAAAGAAGACAAATATTTTTAGAAAAATCTATATGAAAGAAAGAGAAAATTTGGTTAAAAACAGAATCGTACTTTTCAAGCTTAATCACGGTTTACATGTCGTGTTTGAAGGGTTATTCTCGTCGTTGGTGGTCGGATGTTGTTGACGTTCACCTTTCGTGGGGTGTGTGTTATATTCGTTCGAAGTAGTTATGTGGTATAGATAGAGAAAACGCTAGAAGACGAAGTACATGAAATCAAGGGCAATATAGGAAATATATTTTATGATAAAGGGTAAATAGGTCAAAACTGCATGAGATTAAATAAAGATATGTGTGGAGGCTCCTTTAGTTAATACCTTATTTGGGGTATTAGGGGGTATTAACTAAATCTCACCTTTAAATAAACCCTCCAATCACCAAACACCACATTAATTAATCTTAACCCCCCTAATCCCCCTTCATATCCCCAAAATACTATGCCTGCTATAAAATATAGATATATATAATAATATAAAATTTAATTGTAAATTAATTTTAAGAATATAGAAAGAAAAAATAATTTGTGGGAACATAATTATAATAAATAAAAAATTAAAGAATAGAATGATAATTAACTAAATTAAAATAAATAAGTAATAAAAGAGGTAAAATAATAATTATATACCTAACTATTTCTCAACATAGTGGGTGGTTTTTTTATAAGAATTTTATTAATTGTTTTATATTTTAAAAATAAATTAATTTTGACAGATCAAATTAAACGATTTTTAACTTACCTTGACCATTAATAAAATAGAATAGATATTCTCCATCGTTGAAAAGTTCCCAAAAAAAAAAGGGAATTCCCATATACAAATATATCTTGTGAATTTGCAGAGCATTCTGTGTGTAGATTTCAGTCCCTTATCTTCTTTAAGTTTCTGGGTCTCTGCATGCACGCTTCTTCTTTCTTCAGCCGCGCAGATGGTCGTCGTCGTCACCTCGATACCCTCGTAATTTTATTACATGCACACGTAAGTATTACATCGGGGACTAAATTGGCCCACATGATCAATATTAAAGACAATTTTTGAGTTTTATCCCATTTTAATTTTATTATTATAATGATATAAAATATTGTAAATATAATTAAAATATGTTTTAAAATTAAAAGGAAACTAAAAATAAAAATAACAACTCTAGTTTTAGCGTTGACATTACGCTTAAAATAGAGTAACATTGTTTAACAACACAATAATAGCGTTAGATTTAAAGTTTGATTGGAAAACATATGAACTCTTTTTTTGTGCCAGTTGGATATTCTCTTAGAGTTTACTATATCGCACCACATTATGCTTGTCAACGGGGCGTGAATTCTTATCCCGCCAGGATTCACCCAAAACGGAGAGAGAAATTCTCGTATTGTCTTACCCTGGAGGGTACAAATGGGAGCATTTTCTCCCCATTGGGAAAAATGGCACAGGGACATGAACCATAGTCCCCACTCTGTTCCTCGAAGAGTGTATTCAATATATTAAATTATTCTCCGAAATCATATTCTTTCTTCATCATTTCATCCTTTTTGTCATCCTTTATCACAACAATACCATAATTATCTTCACTTTTCTTTTTTACTTACATTTGTTCCTATCATAGCGGCCCCAAATATTTGTACATCGTTTATCAGAAAGGTAAAAATAGATAATATATTAATCCATGGTACATGGGTTTTATTTATAGCATGTTGGTGTCTTTGGTACGTGAATTTATATAAAACATGAGTTTATATATAATAGCTCTAAACTCATGAATGCGGGTTTAGATAAACCTACCCTCTCAGCCCTTAGGTGGGTTTTTGTAAACTTACTAACCAAACACACATTTTATTTTATACCCACTAATTAGTTTTATCTAAACCTTACTAATTTAAACCCTCTTAAACATAAACCAACATACCAAACAAGCACTAATAAATTAACGGGATTGAGAGTGAGAAGAAAACAATACGAACTTTTAAATCTTGCGAATGTCACAAAATTGAGGGTACAATGCTATGTTTTAGACACCATGAGGGGTAATGTGCTAAGTTTTAGACACCATATAGGAGTTTCACATCGTAAAAAAAGTATAGAATAGTAATGTACATTTAGAATATCCACGTGGGGTATATGATAATTTACCCTTTAAAATATAGGACAAGTACACTTAAATCCCCACATGTCTAAAATGTTTCCACTTAACTCCCCATATCAGATTTTCTTTCTTTAAAGGACCAAGTGGAAACTTTTAATACACATAAGGACCCATTTTTCTGAAAAGACCATTTCACCCTTACTTTTTATTTTTATTTTAATTTTTGTTCTTTTCTTTACTAAAACAAAACGTTAAAGGAAAATAAAAAAAAAAAGAAAATAGAAAGAAAAGGGAAAAATCATGGGGAAAATAACGAAACCAGAAAGAAGGAAACGGGGAAGAAGAAGAAGAAGAAGGTGAATAAGAAGAAGGCGAAGAAGAAGAAAATCAACGCCGTTTTCTTGATCCAGGCCAGTCCACGTGGATTTCTCAACGAAGAAGAAGAAGAAGACAGAGAGTCGGGAGAAGAAAGTTGGGTTTTTACAGTCCTTCGATCCAAGTAAATCCAGCTTGGGTTGCCGAAAATTAAATCGAAATTGTCTCTATTTTTCGTGGATTTGCTCAATGTACGTTAGTCATTAGTAGGTTCTCCGCACTTTGTGGGTTTGCTTGATGTTGGTTAATCCCAATTGGTTGACTATGCAGATCTATTTCTTACTTGCATATTAATGGAAACCGTTTGTTTCATGAATCTAACATCTCTTCATTCTTTGTCTGCACTTTTCTTTGGGGATTTCTGTTTTAGTTATACTGTGCTTGATTTTACATATTTTTTATATAGTACCAAATTTATTTATGATGTGTACTACTTTACTTGTTATTACTGTACCTATTTACTTATTATAACGTATATTTTTATGTTCTGCAGCAGTTTCTAGTATTGGGGCTTTTTGCTGGTTAATTATTGGGGGATATATTAGTAGATGATGGATATGGATTGACTCGGGTACATGCTAGCATACAACCTATCACCATCGTTCAACTGAGATGCATCGGATATGATAGATTAGTAGATGCTGGATATGGATTGACTCATTTGTTGATATTTTGGGTCATATGTTGCATATAAGTTTATTCTTTGTGGATATTTTGATTCGAACATGTTTTTGTGTGTTGGTGTAATGTCGGTGGATGTGTTATGACAAAAAGTTGGATTGTTCGATTGTTATGGCTAAAATATTATTTTTTATGCCTAAATTTTTTTCTACGATAACAATGTTAAAGAAGGTACGCTAACCATTTGTACAAGGTACAATAAACTCCAACGAAATGGTACGCTAAACGTATTAAAATGGTACATCATATTAATATCCGTAAAAAATTGATGAAAAACACAAAAAGTCGGCTCTTGTCAGGAACAAAATCTGATATGTCAGAATTCACTTCATATCATATTTGATCGAATAACCCTTACACTAATAGTTATATATTACAAACCATAAGTATCACTAGAAGATGATGAACAATGTTAGAACAACTTGCTACAACATATATGTTAGTTAAATTTAAAATGTTCAACTTATTATAATTGTTTTTGTTTGATATTCTATTTATTTATTGTTTTTAAGGCTTCACATTTATTAGTTGATTCTCTGGACTCGAAATTTTATATATGTGGACCGATAAACTTGGTACAGTAACAGTACATATTCTGGTACGACAAATTAGATAAATTTGGTACAGTATAAATCCACAATAAGATACAGTCATAAACTGCTCAATGGTACATTATACACGCTATATTTGGTACAACTTATTCGGGTAAGTATTTTTCGTCACGTTTTACATTAGTTTCGATGCAAAAACACTATAGTATACGTAAATATATTATAAGTTTCATTTCGTATCATATTTAATGAGTTAACCCTCAAAATCGTGGATTTGTAGTTTAAACTCAAAATTCAATAGTAAGATGTTGACACAATAATCATTCTATTATTATGAAACTTGGAGTTTGAAATACAAAATTATTCGTGTAAGGGTTAAACCATCAAATTTAATACCAAGTAAAACATATACTATATATACGTATAGTAAAATAGTTTCTCATAAAAATTAATTCGAATTGCGACGAAAAACGCTTACCCTAATAAGTTGTATCAAATATAACGTGTATATTGTTCCATTTAATAGCTGTTGACCGTACCTTGTTGTGGAGATGTATTGTACCACATTTCAGTAGTTTGTCGTATCAAGATAGGTACCGACACTGTACCAAGTTATATTTGCGCCTTTCTGACAGGAGGATCTTCTGTACATATTAGATATTTATGTGTGTGTTAGAATATGCAATACCAACTTTTTGTATTTTTCGTTGTTTTTTTACCAACTTTTTGTATTTTTCATTGTTTTTTTACGGCTATTGATATCGTACTATTTTAACGCGTTTAGCGTACTATTTAGCTCGTGTTTGATGTATCATGTACGAGTGATTACCGTACCTTGTTTAACAGTGTTACCGTACCAAAAGTTCATGCATAATGAATAATATTTTAGCATCTTTCAGTTCAAATTACAAGCTAACTTTATGCAATATCCAACAAGCAAACATAGTCTCCAAACAAAAAAATAACATCCAACAAAGCACACCTATAATAGCATCGTCCTCTTCATTCTCTCCCTCAAATATACAGATATTCGCTCGTGTCTTACCACTACTCGACGCTCACCAGCAACATCATCTTGTGCCTCTGCACCAATCTCATCACAAATCTCTGATCATCACCATTCTCCTTCCCAGCCCTTCCGAGAAAACAGTGTCAATATTCTCCCCAAATCGAAATAAATTAGCATCTACATTACATTGGCGTAAAAGTGCAGTCAGATGAATGCGAGACTTTAAACATGTCTAAGAACAAATAAAACGACGTCCTCTTTATGGCTTTAAGTTGCTCATCAGTCGTCTTATTCTTTATATCGGTCATCTTCGAGCAAAATAAAGAAATATGATATAAAGTTGATATTTTGCGACATTGATGCATAAGCGAAAAACCACAATTGCAACATAATGAACAATACCATTCTGTTCAACATGAAGTATCAATCTACAAAAGCATACCGTATCAATTTAAAACATATTCTGTACTAAATTTGCAAGCAACATGTACCAAAAATTAGGCACATAACGTATTAAAAAAACGAAATCCCTAATTGCAAACCTAAAGCAAACCAAAACAAGCAACTCATACCCAATTTAAGCTTAAAAAACCCTAATTTGACAACAACCTAAAACCCCTCAAATTAAGCTTAAAATACGCAATAATCGAGACCTAATAACTCAAACTGAGAACTAACGACCCAAATCGAGTAATAGTCGAAGGCTAACACAAAAAATAGTGATTTTAGATAACATCGATGATTTGTTGAACAATTTGGGCCAATCTATCGAAACGGAAACAATACATACCGGGATTAGGCGAGAGAGGAGATCGTTAATAGGTCCTTGGAGGTGATGATTTTTTATGGGTGTTCGATTTTGGCATTAGATTTGGGAGAAGCAAAGTGAGATATTGGTTCGATGTTGGTTAATCCCACAGTGATTACGTTTTCTTTCTTCGTTTTCTATTTATATTAAAATATTTGGTAAAATTGTAATATTGTAAGAAATGAAGGGTATTTTGGTCCATTAGATCCTTAAATGATATAAAAGTTTGTAGTTGGTCCTTAAATGATATTTTTTTCTGACAAGAGAGTTAGTTGATAGATAATTTAGCTTATAGGGATTTTAATGATATTCTCCCTTAAAATATTATCAATATTCTACATTTTTATTTTTTATTTTTTTTACTATCTATACGTTATCTCTACCAAACGCTCAAAGCCAAGCTTCGTCGTTCATGGCTTCTCTTTCAAAATGCCATTCCCCTTCACCATCTTCCATTAAACCTTCCTCACAAGCCCTCAATTTGACCTCAAGATCACGCTTCCTCATTTCCAACTACTTTCCCAGACGCTTCTCCGAAACCCAAAGCTCAAATCAGGCGGCTACTACCATAACTACTTCAGCCAAGTTCTTCCCTGTCGAACTCCGCTCCGTCGATGCCCGCCGCTTTCTGCTCGGTTTCGGGCTCTGCTATCCATTCCCTTGCTTTGCCGCCGATGAACCGTCCAGTAAGATCAATTTGGAGTCCGTGTTGGTGTCCATTGATAATTTCTTCAATCGGTACCCTTTCTTCGTGGCGACGGTGACGTTCATCTGGCTCGTAGTGATACCCCTAACCGAGGAGTACCTTCAGAAGTATAAATTCGTCTCCGCCATCAACGCTTTCAAGAAGCTGCAGAATGACCCCAATTGTCAGCTGCTGGACGTGAGGGATGGCAAGAGTGCGGCTTATTTGAGTCCGCCCAATCTGAAGATTTTCAATAAGAGTGTGGCTCGAGTGGAGTATCGAGAAGGAGAAGATGAAGAAGCAGCTGGGTTTTTTAAGAGCGTTTTGGAGAATTTTAAGGATCCGGCGAATACCAGCGTCTGCATCATCGACAGGTAAGCTATTGGGAATTCAAAATTTGTCAACATTTTGGTTAAGTTAATCTGTAGATTTACTGTTCTGCTATATCTGATGCTGAAGAGAGCGATAAAGAAAAGCATGATATGTGTTTGGATGAATCGTTAATGTCTTTGGATGGATTTAGAGGCAAGAGTTGACTTCATTCGAACTAAATGTGATTTGTCTGGCGCGTAAGGTAGTTTCGACGGAAACTCCATGAAAGTGGCCGAGCTCTTGGTGAAGAACGGCTTTAAAGAGGCTTACGCTATTCGTGGGGGGATCTTGGGCAAGAATGGTTGGCAGGTAAATCTAAAGCTTTGTTCTTTTTTCTTGGTGAAATGCATCATTGTGTGCCCAACAGTTGGAGATACGTCAGGCGATTGATCTCAGACATCACAGATCGTTCGTTTCCTTTCAACATTAACACCTTGTTGTTCCTGTCTGTGAATTCCAGGAGATACAAGAAGAGCTTTTACCTCCATCTGTGCATGTAGTTCCGAAGAAGAGGATGACTGGAAAAGCTTCAGAGCAGCTCAAAACAAACGGTAGCGTATCGCTAGATGAACCCACCTCGTCGAGTCCTGCTAGTAGAATCGACAAAGATATGATCGAGTCCAAAGGTGGCGATAGGCCATTGTCTCCCTACCCAAATGTATGATCTCTTTTTCTCCTGAGCACACCACCAAGTTATTGAAAAGCATAAAACTTGATTCTTGAATTTGCTCTGTTTTCTTTCATTTAATGTGTAGTATCCAGGTTTCAAACCACCGTCTTCACCAACGCCGTCGAAGCCAAAGTGATCATGCCGGGCGGCCGGTTGTTTTTGCCTCTATTTATTTCGGATTCAGAGCTGCAAAAAAGCTGGGCGAGCAATCAAAAGGTGCCGTGGGATGTATATCTCCTCCTTTTTTTCGTCAACATTCATTGTTAATCAAACTATTGTTGGATATTCCTCGTCAACAATTTCATATTTTTACTTGAAACATTTAAGGCGTAAGGAGTTTAAATGTACCTTTTAGCGAGACAACGGTCGCTGGATCATCGAGTTGGTTGTCGATTTCTACGTTGATCTCAAAATTCTCAGTAAGCTTATTTAGCAAAGAACCCACTCCACGAAGACGGCGGAATCACTGTGAGGGGTTCGACCCCATAAGAAACTGACGGGCTATGGTCAATGATCTTATTACATCGACAGTTCTCAAGGGCATGGCATGGACTCAGTGGTTGGGTCGAGATATATCTAGCATTAGGAACCTTGAGTATGGTTGCTTTGTGAAGATTTGGACGGTAACACATGACCCTAATGTTTAGTCCCATCGTTGAAGCGTACGGCGAAAGCCCATTATCGATTGAGCGTCGATATGTGGTTACCTAAAAAAACTAATAAAAAAAAATCTTATAACATTGTGGCAATAACGTACGACACTGACAGATCATGGTACAAACAAAACCAGACAAGAATATATTCTGCCCCACGCTAAGATCGTTATTTACAGAGATTGCCCAAACTAACATTACTATTTGCATTTACTTAATAATTAGTATTGGGGGAGATATAAAGTGGCATATACGAAACAATGCGTGACTGCCAATGATCCCCCATTGACCAAAAGATATGATTTTATTATTTTTGTACCTATATTCTAATATTTATAAAGAGAAACAAGACAAGGAGGGGAAGAAAAGAAAGAAAGAACTGTCTTGCTATTTAAAGAAAACTTAATTTCGTTCAGTCAAAAAATATGAATCGTTTTTTTTCCAGTATTAGCCATGTGCCGTTGCAGTTATAATCCTTTTGAATCATTCTTCCCCAATTAATTATTAGGGTTAAATATATTTTTAGTCTCGTATCTTTGATAGGGTGGCATTTTAAGGACATTTAAGTTAAGTGCGACAACTTTAATCCTGTAGGTATCAAAATTGAAGTAATTTAGGGACATTTAAGTTAAGGGTAAAATTTTAATCATATAAGTATTAAAATTGAAGTAATTTTCGGACAGTTAAACCCAGAAATTTCTGTACTTATCGGACTAAAATTGCTTCAATTTCTATTTTTACAGGATTAAAGTTGCAACCTTAACTTAAGTGGTCTTAAATTGCTTCAATTTTTATACTTACAAGACTAAAATTACCACACATAATTTAAGTGCCCTTAAAATGCCACCCTCCCAAAGTTATAGGAGTAAAAAAATATTTAAGCATAATTATTATTATTATTATTATTATTATTATTATTATTATTATTATTATTATTATTATTATTATTATTATTATTATTATTGTCTTACATTTACAACTTTCTTTTTGCTCATTATTAAGTAATTTCTGTACAATATCATAAAAGGATGTGATTTTTCTTTTTTTCTTGGTTTTGTGACTATCACAGTCTGTGTTGAAGATTTGATGTCGCTTGAACTCTTTAATTGTCATAGTCTGTGTGACTTGGAAAGCTACACAGAGTAATCAGTTTTGCCGGAAGTTAAAGTCGTTTTAATAATTTATTAGGTTTCGATTAAATCAAACCGAACTTAGTTCGAATATAAAAAAATATAGGTTCAAAGGTTGTTATTATATTGTTATTTTTCTTTTTCTTTTTTCAAGTTGGAAGAAATTTATACTTAATGATTTAGGCTCATGGATGGATAAAAATTGTCCAATTTGTATGTACTTATTTTTAATTTTATCCCTATTTTTAATTAATTACTATTTTATTCTTAATCTGTTATAATAATTTAATTTCTTCTTTTTCTATTAAAATCTTTAAATTACAATTAATTAATATTATATATAGTTATATATGCATAATATATATGTCACCATTAGCGAGAAATAAATAAGACTAAATTGCATATAACCCATTCGTTGTTTAAAAAATAAATATCAAAATCCCTACGGTTTGTAAATAACATAAAATACCCTCGTAATTTATTTAATCATGCGCTACTTATCATTTTCATCCCTTAATTGGGGGTATAAAATGCTATGTTTTAGACACCATGAGGGGTACGGTGTTAAGTTTTAGACACCACATGAGAGTTTCACCTAATAAAAAAAGCATAGGGTAACAATGCACATTTCAGTCTATCCACGTGGGTATATCATAATTTACCCAATAAATAATAATGTTATTCTACAAGTATCATAATGCAATTTAACTAAAAACAAAGTACCATGCTTTATTAAGTTGGTTAGCTTTGGTATTCAAAGGCTTCGACTTTCCATGCAATCGGAGAAGACAATGGAGTTTCTACGAAGCCTTGTGAAGAGAAATCTATGGGACTACTGTGTCGTCTGGAACTTAGGCGATGATCCTTCAAGGTACAATATGGCAGCCATTTAGTAGATTATCATTTTTATTTTTTCATGGTATTCATGTTGGAATCTTCGCAGGTTTATTGAGTGGGGTTCGTGCTGTTGTAGTGGTGGAAATACACTGGGACACATCAAAGTAAAAGATGAATATGGCGTTTCAAGCCACCCTAGTGAACTCAGCTGTAGAGATACGTTTACGAATCATTCGATTAGAACTATGGCTTGTGAGGAACTTGCGAAATTACCATATGTTATTCCATTGTACTCTGGGTAATGTTATTTACACTTGTTTGTTTAGTATCCTTAGGGTTTAATTTATTTTTTTTTTATTTTTCATATATCGATTAATGTTGGGGGTTTTGTGGATTGTGACTGATTATGTTTGTTTCAGGGTTCATGGAGATGTTGTCATATCAAAGCAACCAAAGTGGACGATAAAGAGCAATAATGCCTCTGATTCAGATGATGTATGATACATATCATGCCCTAAATCTCTCTGTTTCTGTGTTTCTTTTCCTTAACAGCGTTGGGCGCGTACACAGTTTTTTTTTTTTTTTTGGCTTGTTTTGTGTGATTTTCTGCTGGGAGTTTCATTTTTTGGTAGTAAAGATTTCAAAAGAACTACTATTTAATGAGTCCTTGCCATGTTCTTACAGTTGAAATTTCAACTTTATTCTGGATTGGGTTTGTTGAATTGAACGGTTTCGATTCTGTGTTTAAATGGTTGGATGCCTTGAGACTTTATTTTGCGTTCTGGTGAAACTGTTCTATGAGCTTGTTCAATCTCTCTTTGTGTTGTTCAAGGTACCAAATGGAACTCAAGTCCTCATCCCAGTAGTTTGTGGTTTAGTTGAGCTCTTTAGCACAAAACATGTAAGATCCTACCATTCTCCATAAAAGTATTCTACTCAAAAAAAAAAAGGAAAGAAAGAAAGAACTCTTGATTCTGATTTTTTTCTTTCAGGTACCTAAAGATCAGAAGCTCGTAGAGTTTGTTTCTTCATGCTTTGAAATCCTTCATAAACAAGAAAATGGAGCTGGGATTAGCACTCTAAGCACAAACCTTAGCGTAGGAGAACAAAGCGATCGTGGTTGCAAGCAAATTTGGGACGATCCTTCACTTTCAAGCTTAACATTACCTCGCCCGAACAATTACACCAGTTTAGAAGGATCTTCAACTTGCCCTTCTGCTCGGTTGGACGAGCAACAATTACTCAAGCTGAGGTACGATCTCGCAAACTACTCTAACACGTCTGAAAGATCAAGCAATGAAGGCGTAGTATCAAAAATGGAGAACTGTGAGGATCATCATCATCCTGAAGTTTTGGATAGGGAAATAAATCATGAGAAAAATACAAAAGCAAGCGAGAAGGGACCTTTTAAGTCCAAGAATCTTGTGACCGAGAGAAACAGGAGGAAGAGGATTAAAGACGGGATGTTTGCGCTCCGTGCATTAGTCCCAAAAATTTCAAAGGTTTTTCAAAATATAATATTCTGTTTTTTGTTTGGTTATTTGAAATTGTTTAGTTATGCTCATGTCTGAGTATTTTCATTCTGCAGATGGATACAGTTGCTACGTTGTCGGACGCAGCTGACTACATAATAGAGCTCGAAGAAAGTATCGAGAAATTACAAGAACTTCTTGAGCATCAAGAGTTGCTTAACAATAAACCAAAGCCTCCTCTCCATTCCATCAAAGATAAATCAGACAAGAAGCCTGTTGGCGAAGGTGTAATGACGGCTAATACAGAGGTTTGAAAACACAGTCTTTAACACTGTCTTATAGTCACGATTACATACATATATATATTATTTTTTTTCGAATTATTTAGGTTGAAGTGGAAGTGATTCAAATGGGGTCGAAGGATTTCTCCATTAAACTGATTACAAAGCATCAAAAGGATGGTTTCGTGGCATTGATGGAAGCTACGAACTCTTTGGGCCTCAATGTGACTAATGCCAATGTTACCACGTTGAATGGCTCAGTATTGAATGTCTTAAGAGTCGAGGTAATGAAGAAGATGGAAATTTTTCTTTGGAAAATAACATCAGACTAACGTATGTTTCCTTGTTTTTTTCTTTCTTTCTTTCTATTAAGGCTAATAGAGAAGATGTCGAGGCGAGCAGTTTGAATCATAAATTAACTCAGCTCATAGCTTTATCCAGTGGATGAAATCGTGAAGACAATATATCAAAGAGTTGATGAAATCTTTGACTGTTGAAGACTTGGAAGTGTTGTAATAACTCAAGTTGTAGTTTAGCAGTGTTTCAATTATTTGGCTACACATGTCCATCGACTAGATATCAGAATATTCTTCCCACAAAATCACTTCAAACAATATAAAAAAACATAAAAAGAATAAATCGAAATTGGCTTTCTTAAGAGCAAACTATAATATATACGATTTGCCTCCAATATAGGGAGATAAATTAAATGTTACACATACGAGGTAATTAGCTCACTAATATGTTGTGTACTTTCATTTCCCATCACACGAGTAAAAACTATGAAGCAAATCAAGAAAACGAATGATATACAGATTGAACATTTGTGCATAAAGAGTCTCAACAGTTGATTGTTTGTGATATTTAAAAGAACAAAAACCATATATGTCTCTATGTGCGATGCGATATATATTAATATACAAGTATATGTAGAGTAACCCTATTATTTGTCATGGGATATGATATTCAAGTTCAAATCATTCCAAACTCAAATGCATACTATTTTAGTAGTAAAATGCAACATTACATATATATACAGTGTATATGCTCAATCTTGGATTATTGAACAATGCTCCACTATATTTTCCATAACATCTATCTGGGCTTTGAGGGTTATAACAAAATGAGCAGTTTCAGCCAATAACCTGCACAAGTCCATCCCCTCACCGCCCGGCACAAGCCGTCGGAGCTCCTCTTCTTGCGAATAAATACCGTAAGTACCCTTTCTAGGGTTTCTTCTCCCGACGATGCAAAGCTGGCGAGTGGTTCTGCCTTTCCTCATCAAATAATGGCAAAGGGTTCGGTTCTTGATCTTACCAAGTAGAGCTCTAGCCCAAGCCCTCTTCAGACCAACCGAGAAAGCCATCGATGAGTAAGCTGCCGTTTTTATAACATGGTGTCTCCTCCTTTTATCTCCTCCGTTGAGTTTCTTCATGGCATGAAGAAAGTTAACTGCCAACCTAGTCTTCAAAGGACTAGGGTTTGTGGGTCGTCGATCTTGATCCATATGGAAAAGTGAGTGAGAGAGGTTGATGAGTGATAAAGGCAAGTATAAAATTTAGGGTTTTGGCTTCTTGGCCAGACACAACAGCTTTATGTCTCTTATATATATGGGATCGATGTGTACTAGAAAGAAAGGTATTACAAGTGATTAGATCTTCTTCTTTCTGACACAAAGGGACCTAGCAAGCTCCTTTGCTCATGAAGACAAAAGTCGAAACCTTTAAAGCTTAATCACCCTATTTAACATATAAGGTTTGAGAGACAGAGAGAGAGAGAGAGAGAGAGAGTGAAGGGAATGAAGGAAAAGGAGGAATATAAGTAGAAAGGAAAGGATTGAAAATGGGCGGTGAGAAGAAGAGGACGACTTGTTGTGTTCGAATATATTGAGAATTTATTCAAAAAAGTACATTGCTAGTATTTACGTATACTATACGACGTATGAACAATTCAAGATAGATCTTTGCTTGATTAATATTAATTTATCATTTCTATAGAAGATCAACTAAATGTGTATATAATTAATCGCATTGTTACGTATTCTATAAATCTTGGATTAAAAAAAAAAAAGAATGCATCGCACGCATGAATAATATCCATATCGATCGTTTTCATCTTCTTCGCTAGTTTTGCTTTTTTGGGGTTTGGAAATTGAGAAGAGAAAGAGTTGTGTGGGGTTGGAATAAGGGCCAACCACCATATGGTCGCACATGCTTTCATTACCACCCACTTCAATGGTGGGCCCCATCCTTAATCTCAAAATTTTTAATTTAGGTCTATTATTGATTTTTTTTTTATGGAGACTACACACACAATGACATATATGATCACTCCCATTTGTTGCTCGATCATATCATATATGTGCATTTCTTTTTTCTTCCATTGGCCTTTAAGTATATAGTACAAAAAATAAACGTTAGGTGGCGGCCGCCCTTACATAGTATAGTGGTTAGAGTCGTCGAATATTTTCTTTGTATATAAATTTAACTATATAATATTTTTGCTAATAGTAGCACTATGATAAAATAAGGTTAGACTAATCGAGTCTATCGATTTATGTCATGAAATTAATGAAGTATACATTCTCTAGAGTTAAGTGTATTGCTTAAGACATTATAAGTTTCCTTTTTATTTTTTGGTAAGCTTATATTATTCAGATAGCGTAAGCTTAATTGTGTATTTATAGTGGTAAGATTAATAATGTAACTTACCATGCGGAGATCTCCGCCATGAGATATCAAGAGTCGATATCTTCTTTTCTTTTCTTTTCTTTTTTTTTCTTTTTTATTTTCACCACCTTCCGAAAATAGGGTTAAGGACACAATTTTTTACACTAAGCATCACCGCCCTCCGAAAATTTAGATTCGAATGTACTCTCAGCCTTGATGACCTCTCCTAGAGAATTTTCCCGACCAGAGCTTTGAGGTCATTCTTAAAATATAATGAGCGCTTTTTTGTTGATGTCCTCGAGACATTTCCCGAGGGGCACTCACTGACACCCCGGCGTATCCACCATCACTTCCGACCTTTCGTCGGGCCAATTGAGCGCGATAAATCCCGAGGGCAAGAAATATGTACAATTAATCATGAATGGCAAGAGGATAAAAAATAGTTGCCATATTGGAAATCACTCATTAGGACACGTTGAAATAGTTGTCTAAATATGAATGGCAAACCCCTAAAACCCCTAATGCATGAATTATAATGTGATAAATTCAATCTCCTTTAGTGAGCCCTTCATTTTTATTTTTTTTTCGCAACTTTTATGTAAAAGTTATTATAATTTTTTTTTTTGAAAGCTTATTCTTTAATTTCCCGGCGTCATCAATCTATATAGAGACTTAGTTTTTCCTTATTATCTTCAACCGTAAATAGTATGAATTAAAGTAACGTTGTGAAGTGTAACGACGACGACATATTTATTAAGTCCATAAATGTTTATAAATCAATGTCAAAAGTAAAGTGATGGTGGTTGGACGATGTTGATTAAGGGTTGTCCTTACTTTATTGACAAATAACGTTACTACAGTTCCCATAATTAATGATTTGATATTGACTTCTAACTAGTTTGAGTTTGAAATTATCTTTACGTTGGGCATATGATTAACTGTTTTCTTTGGTAATAAACACAACGTGAAAGGCGTTATTCATCATAAAGAATTAATAACATTCGTATGTGTATATATATATATACATATATATATATATATATATATATATAACCTGCATATTATTTATCTTGGTAGTCAAGTGGCATCATATCATCGTCGAATTGAAAGTGAAAGGATGAACCAATTAATAATAAATACTAGTATTTCCCGCACACTCGATGCGTGTGCTTAAAATATAAACAAAATATAAAATTATTTTTATAATATGAAATTATAATATTAATTTTAATTGAAAATATGTTTTATAAATTAAAAATATGATATTTGGGGTATAATTGGAATAAATTTGAAGATTAAGGGTAAAATGGTAATTAACAGTATCATACCAAATCAATTTGAATTTGAAACATCATTAAGGCCCTCACCAATTATATAAAGGTATAGATACTTTGCCTACGTCGAAATCCTAAATATACATCACTCAATATGTATGTACATGTATCTTTGATTTTTTAAGCTTTTTCATCGCTTTGATAACGAAAATAAAATATATTATCTTGAATTAACATAAGAAAAAATACACACACATTAATATATACATATATATATATGTGATATCTATGGACTATGCGTATATCATATGTGTATATATATAGTGAATCAAACGCACGCTTGGATTGAAGACTTTCGATGGGAAGGGAGGAACGTGGTAGGGTCATTTAATGGCAACGTATCGGCATGCAATGCAATGCAATGCATCACAAGACTTTAATATTAAGACTACTCAACTAATCTCTTTTTTTTTTTTTTTTTTTTGTATTATTTCAAAATCAGTTTTCAAAAAGAAGAAAAGATTCATTTGCTTAGTTCTAAAAGTAAGTGTGATGCATGGTGTATGTCTTCTACTTTGAAAACCTTGTCATATATTGTCAAAACAACGCCATTTCTTTTTACAAAAACTATTAGCAATAAAAGCATAGATTAAGCTCATCTTCTATACATATAATTTCTTTTGTAATGGGTGGTTATGGATACTAAAATAATCCGCATGAATGAAAGCCCCATCAATTAATAATTAGATAATAACAGTATGTTTGTTAATAGGACCACCTACGAATTGGCTGGTGACTCAGCAACAGGTGTAAACCTTAATTTGCGAATATATGTATTATATATACATATATAGATATATATGTATGTATAAATTATTAGGGAGACAACTGTGTATTGTGGCATATAATAAGAGTTTCAAAGCTATGGAGTAAGTCCCATTTTGGGTTGTTTTCAAAGATGGCCAATGATCGAGATTTTTTCAATGAAACACACATATAGTTTATTATCTATTTAATCAATATTAAAGTACTTTGTTGTTAGTATATCAAGTTGAATGAAACGAAAAGCAAATGAAATATAACGAAGGAATGAATTATAAACAATATCCCTAACCTAGAAAGCATGTGAAAAATAAAAATAGAACTATTTGCCGTAACCAGAAAATTAACATGCAATTATTTAAAATGTATATATCCTAAGGGGGAAAATGTATATATTTATGATAGTTGGAGTGAATCCAAAATATAATGAAACAAAACAATAGTAAAAGGACTTGAATTAGAATGATAAGATGAAACAATATCCTAAGGAGAGGATTTCTTACAAAACAAACGCAGACAATATATATGGTGTGGTGGTATGTATATATGTTCATTGATATTCTATACAATGGACTAAGATGCTTGCAATGCCCTAACGTGTGCCGTCAACTCCTTAACTCGGTTTCTCAAATAATCCGCGTTGCAGAAAAAGTCGACGAATACCCTCCTTTGAAGGGCTATTTCTCGAGAATGATGTTTAACGATCTGAATAATATAGAGGATTAAAAACCAACATATCATTTTGGAGTAGGATGATGATAAGTAATTATATATCTGCAGTTTCGATTTTCAACATGCTTCTTCTCAGTACGTTAGCAAGGGTGGGTGGGGAATTGTACCACATATTCTAATCAGCTAGTATGGTTTCAGCAGCATAATGTAATGAGCGGATGAGTCTATAACATACCTCGTTCTTATTGCAATGTTCGAGAGTTACATCTTCAACTGCAGTCGAGAGCTTGGCATTGACCTTCTCCATTTCATCCAGCTCCTTCATTAGTGTCTGGAGAGACGAGGGCATTGGATGATAGAGTGAAACGTGAATGTGTAATAAGACCGATATTTAATTCAGATTGTAACTTAAAGATCGACCCAAGGCGTCAATATCGGTTGTGCAGTTGTAGATGATGCAAACATTAGTTGCTGCAAGCTTTGGACAAGGGTACACCTGAAATAATTAAAAGAAAATATGATAGCCATCTTACACCTTATGTAGCATATGAGGGATTGATTGGTACGTATGATCAATCACGAGTAGAAATATCATGCATTTGAGGGACAAATAGAGCTTATATTTTCAACTGCAGAGATGCAGATTAACGATATGATTAGATGAAGTATGAAGACAGCTTACAATTCGTTGATGCATCTGTTTGTATCCTCAGGAAGTGTGTGCTCTAGCTCGGATTGCAAAGCCGTGAGGTCCCATTGAAGATTAGATAGTTGTTGAACGATGCCAGGGATGGACACGTACGTTGGTAAACTACCTTGAGCATCTGAAGAGTTTAGAAGTTTCAAATGAGAGATCTAACAAAATTGTTGATTGGTAATAACAAGCGATAAATTAAGTCTATTCTCGAAAAAGCATTACTTGAATAGATACTCAGAAGATCGCTAACACCATGGATAAATGTGTCACGATCATCAACTGCACCTTGCTCTGGAACATCAGATGCAGCTTCAACTAAGATGGTGCCCACCTAAGCAGTTATCTTCTACTACTTCTTAGGTGAAGTAAAAAAATATTAATCACATTTATTTAACGCGTTAAACACAATGTAAAAAGATAGACAAGTAAGATCAGAATTGAGACCAAATTTCTTATTTTTAATGCCCTCTTCTATAAGCAGTACGAAATGATAACATTTCCCCAGATTTCGTATTAGTTTAGTCACTTGGTAAGGGTTAAATGTTGGCTAATGGCAATTGACAGTCATAGTCCAAAGTTAAATTATATAACAAGCAATTGTCTGAAGAAAATCATATCCTAACCAATAGTAAATGGACCAAAACAACGAGTTCTATTATTTATATAAGTTTCCTTCCAACAGTTTGTCTTACTGTGCCATCTCCAAAACATTTAGACTAAATAAGAAAATACAAATATGCTAGAAGCATCAAACTATTGGGCTGCAGCAGTTCAGTGATTGTAAGTTGCTTTTTTAGCATATGGGATAACGTAACATGCTAAACATTGCAGAACTAGCTTTTTGCTACAAATTGAAAAGATTAAAACAATGAAACAAGGAACAGTAGATCAAATCGATAGCCAGAGACAATATTGCAATCACTCAAAATCTACAAAGTGCAATAAAAGATAAGAAACAAACATACCTCCTTTTGCCGATTAATATGAAGTTCTTGGCGCATGACTTTATAAGATCATAATCCCCTAGAATACAAAGTGCAAGCCATCATGATTGATATAAACAGCTGGCGCATAACGTGAGAAAATTGGATCGTGCTCAGCGCAAATTGCTAAATGTTAAGACATGATCTAAAGCTAACGGAAAATGAGCTATACCTTGCAAGATGTATGTGTCTTGAAGCTGAGCCAGTTCCCAGCAAAGGTGAGGAATGGTCTGAAAACCAATGAGGAAAACTTGTTAGCAATCAAGATACATGAAAAGAGGATCTAGGTAACGTTATTCTTCCCGGGAGGACAAGAGTAAGGGTAAAAGAGTCAAATTGCAAGAGAAAAGAGGTTAAACAATATCATTTGCAGCGACATTGTTGAGTCAATCAGGTATGCATCATGAGATTACTGATTCAATAATTTCTCCTCTTTCCGATATAAAGTCGGTAGTTCCCCAGAAAGTTCCGCATGCTTTCTCCTGCTCCAGAATTATAAAATGATTACGGGGCAACAGTAAAACCAGTCAATAGTAGCTAACCATAATAAATTATCCAATATTGGTCACTGAATCCTTTGTCATTTCCACAAAGCAAGTCAAACTATTGCACAAAAAACATGAATGCCACAAACAACAGCTAATCTTTGGTAAGATCAGTGCAGGAATGAATAGTAATGTTTCAAGAGAAGCCAAGAGAGACCCCCTTAACCTAAAAATAATACATAACAATCCAGTCTAAAATTCAAAAGCAGCACACTAAAACACAGTCTATCATTGAGAGAAGCCAAGAGAAACAGTTAAAACTCTAATGCAGCACAATAAACTTGAACAACAAATCAATCTATCTTCAGTAAGATCAACCGCGCACAATGGTGCTGTTTTCAGAAAAGCCAAAAGAAACCCCCATTAGCTAAAATTATAGTTATCCAGAAGAAATGACATAGGGGAGCTTTCATCAGTTGACCATAAGCATCCCAAATTTGTAAAAGTATAATAATATACGCTCTCAACTTTAACATGAAGTATTTCTTCTCCATCATTTCATCCATAGCAAGTGGTCGTAAATGTGATATTACAATTTTTATCATTAAAAAACGCTTGTCCCACCATTAGTTTCATCTTATCTTTCTATGATTTTGCGACTAACCTTATCTACTGTTACGATGATTAAAAATTGAGGAGTTATGGAAAAGGTAAGGAACTAACCCCATAAAAACCAAAGGGGTGCCTTTTATTCAATGAATTCATAAGGGAAACTATCATGTAGCGCTAGGTGTGGAAATACTTCAATAAGCTTATCAAAAAGATCTTCCTGGTTAAGTTTAAGCAACAATCATCCAAGAGCAGAGTAAAAAAGGTGCCAAAAAATAGTGAAAGTGTGTCACCTAAGAAAATGAAGGTCAAGATGAATATGAGCTTCTGCAGATGTCACTTGAGCTTTAAGTGTCATGAGCAACACTTGCTGCTTAGCATTCTCAACTTGTGCTTCTACCCATTGCTTTTCACTTGTACCGAATCTGTAGATAATGCAATGATCAATAGTGCAAGTCAGAGCAATCAAACGGTTTAGGAAAAGAGTCACAGACAGCTCTTTGGTAAAGGGCAAGTATGGTGTTAAACTTGAGGGAAGATCAATTGCAAAACAACTAATTCACATTTTACAATAAACAGAAGATGCATAAATTATAATGCAATCAACTTCTACGATTAAAGGGCGCTTACATTGACCGAAGCCGTTGCAATTCAGAAAGCCGCTGGTGCTGTTTGTCTCCCGTTTCTAGTATGTCAGTGCAATAAGTGAAAATCAATATTGAGTTGCACCCCCAGAAGGCAGAAAAAATATTTGGAAATTTCCTGTCTCTCGGTTGTCAACTAGTATGATAAAATTATAAAGACAAGACCCATTGCACAAGATATGCTCAAAGATTAATTTCCATCTACCAATTAGTGTATAAGATTAAGGAAAATTCAAGTTCATACAGTAGTTAGTCGACATCTCTTGAGCGCAGAAGTATTTTTACACGACACATTTACATATTCCACATCATACAAAGACAAACTACATTGCTTGCTATCAAAGTAGTTGTGAATTATAAAAAAGAAGATAGGATGATTGTATGTGCTTTGGTTTCTCTAATGCAGAAAAGTGTTTGGGGGGGGGGGGGGGGGGGGATGAGATAGATATAATATATGTGGAGGGATGGAGGAGAGAGAGAGAGAGAGAGAGAGAGAGAGAAACCTTGCACCACGCCATTGGAGATCTCACTGAAATTGTCCGGCGAGCTCTTAGATTTTCCCTCCTCTGCCACTAATCTATAAGGACCCTAATAGCCATAAAAAAAGGTACCAGTCTATTAGATAATACTGTTATACGTCATACCGCATACGCTCATAAATTACTCCATATCCATGAACCCAATTGCTAGCTAAAAGTTACTCTAGTGACTAAGGTAAAATGTCATGGGAAGCAAGTTAAATGCAGTTTTCTTCCATACTTGTCCTAAGGTATGCTCAGTTCTTAACTTACCATAAGTCTATTAAATATTCTTGATCTAGAAACTTATTTTCTACAATATCTAAGGAAGCGCTAATGCGTACAAACCACAAAACAAATACTAGCCTCCCCACTGAGTTTTGACAGTTGAAAGATAGACAATCATCCATATTCTAACATAGAAAATTGCTTCTATCAAATACAAGAACGATATTGATCCAGACCATAGAAAATTATAAGACCAAAGACTCACCAATATTAATACATCATAATATAAGAAATAGTTAAACACGGTTATTAATACAAAACGGAATAAAAGTCATGAAAATGAATATAAAATGAAATTAAATTATACTGAATTGCACGAATGCAATACATGGAATAACAAGATCAATATTGTATAAAGAAGTCCTTATAATTAGTAATTAGTATTTATTTAGGACCAGTTAGTCAAAGAATCAGTTTTATTAACTTTATTTTCCCTAATTTGAAGGGATTTTTCATTTTAAAGGCTTTTTTAGGGTCTTGATACCAGCCATGTCAATGTTAAATAGCCTGTAATCTCCCTCACATGTGCAATGAAAATTTTTGTCATCCTTCCCTTCTCATGAGAAATCACAAATATCCCAAGGAAAGATATCTTCCATTAGATAGTTCTACATAATGATGTTCATTTAAGATTCATGTGCTTGCCTTATTTATATTCCTTTTTTCTAGCACAAAGTTTTCCTTCGAGGACATAAATGGCTAAGATCGTATCTTCATGCATATTCACAGTTGATGATTTGATTTACTTCAGAAATAAAAATGGAGTTATCCGTGATTTGCATACCGTATCTAGCTGTTTCAGAAACCATTGATTCGGCTCCTTCATGCAGGAGGCGTCTATAAACAAGTATGGATGAAAATCAGAGTAGGCCAAGTAGATTCCATCCTCTGTGCGCGAAAAATGTAAAGAATACATCAAGAGACAAAATAGAAAGTGGTAAAATATTGAGAAAAGCTATCAAATCCATTGTTCACTAATCATATAAAATATCAAGAGTCTGTAACATTTTTCTTTATGAACAATATACCATTGCCTGAATGATAATGTGCCAACTCTTGAGCTGTAGAGGCCATTCGGTCAAGCACAGCATTCATCTAACGCGCAACATAACAATTAGCATGATATAAATGATAGTGACCAACAACTATCAGTTTTGAATAATGCTACCAAATTCTTAGAAAGCTAAACAACAAAAAGGGTAGGATATCATAACATTTTATAATAAAAGATTATAATTACAGTCCATTGTCTGTGTTATCAGATCGAATTTTGTCAAATGAAGTAAAAAATGTCGCCATAGTACCTCCAAATTCCTCGTAGAGATAATGTCATTGGTGGAAGTAAGATGTCCGTTAGCAGCAGAAGTTGCAGCAATGCGAGCTCTTCTCCCCTGCATTAAGGTTGATGCCTGACCAGCTAGCATATCATTTTGAAATTGCAGATGCTGAATCTGCTTCTCTAACTCCAATGCTTCTGCTTTTGCAGCTAATGTTGCATCACTGAACAAAAGAGTAACAGTGACTAATTGAGGCAAAGCAACAAAACACTGTCCAATCAAAAGCTTGATCTACGTGAAAAGTTGCTGATATTCGTATTTTCAATCTTTTTTTTTATTTATTCTCTTCTCCATGGCCAACAGGTCAGAAAAGCATGTCGCGCCACTAAAAATAACATATTATCGCATTTCAGCTACAGAACTGAAAGGAAAACTACATTCTTTGAGGAAAAAGAAAAAAGATGATCCATTTTATCCTGGCTTTTGCAAGGTCATCCCGGCACCAATTATAACTGTGTAGTGGAACTTAAATTAGAATAATATATCAGAATACCCAGCCTTATTGAATGGAAAGACAGGAAAATAGAGTGAAGCGAGTTGCTAAGAATCACTCTCCTATCAGCATTGACAAAGAACAAAAACCTAGTTTAAACAGAAACTGCATAAAAAGTCAAGGCATAACTTAAGGGATAAGAAAAAATAGTCCTTACCATATTTCTTTCAGTCCTTCTTCAGTTCCAAAAACTGCCTCTTGGTTATCTCTTCTAGCCGAAAAGGCTGAAATGCTCTCATATGCAAAGTCCAAATCTTCCCCCTAATGAAAGTATCATCTTAAGCATATTAGAAGGACTGGTAACTACAAGTACAAACCGTATGGCATTTAACAACAAGTAGCCACAAAATAGACCAGTAAAAGTTCAAAAACCAAATGCAGTTAGGAAGATGACAAGATACAGAACTAGAAAACATGTGTCCAACACTTTATCAAGTCCAGATGAGTAAGTGAAAAAAATTGGTGCATATGTAGCCTTGTATAGTTTTAGTACTGTACAGTCATCAAAAATGATATTCTTTTCTCATTTCCAAAGTGTTAATTATAAAATTCAAAGTGTAGCAAGTCAGGTTAAGGGCAACCAAATTACATCTGATTGACCTTGAGGTGAGTTCTCTCAAGTCACACCATAAAAAATATAAAATCAAAATGGATAACTTTATAGAATAGATTTAACCATTATAGGTCTATGAAAAGGTGAACAAAATATTCCATCCACTCACTCAAGAGAACTTGAGGGCAAAAACCTGACCAAGGATAATAAAACCAGGATACAGACAAATATGATAATACCTCCAGCAGTTTTCCTTCTTGATCAAGCTGCTCGTATCTAGAAGTCAAAATTCAATGATGTTAGCAAGAGTACGGAGTATATTAAAAGAATAAGAAAAACAAAGTCAGGCTTAGGCTGAATAGCTATAAATTGTTTTGTTCCAAACAAGGCCGCAAATTAGCGATACTCATTTATCAATTATCACAATGCATTCATTTCCTTTGGAGAGAAAGGGCCAAATACCACCTTTTCCACAGAAAATTTGTAATAAGCTACAAGAACCAAAGTCTCCCAAGGAAAATACAAAAAAAAAAACTAATCAGCAAAGGGACAATAACAAGTCACGTTAGAGGTTAAACAGTTCAGGTATAACTCTTCGGGTAGATAAGAATGAACCCGATAGCTGAGAGTTTCAAACTTGTATATGAATCCAAGAAAATGCCTGAGTACTACATATTGAATTCTTAACTCACTAAATCTAGCAGCACCATGACTGCAATCCTTAAAATACTTAATACATACAACCCCAACAACGCCCCATTACCTAGATACAGCTTGTAATGATAGCTGACAACAGATCATCACTGAAAGGAAACACAAAATGAAACATTAATATAGATAAATTACTGGGATATTTCGGAGGGTGAGAGGACGTTGGATGGGGTGAGGCTGGAGCAGAGCCATTCCAGGATCGGCCGAACCGTCGTATTGGAACGGCCATTCCAAGCTGTCACGGTCTAATGAACCATCGTACCTTAATTCAGCCAATAACGCACAAAATCGAACCCCGCTCATAGCTAAGATTCCTCTTCTTCTGCTTCGTTCTTCTTTCTTCAAATCAACATTTTCGATTCAAATTTCATTTGAAGTGAGATGAAAACCAACATGATGAAGAAAATAGTATTACAGTAGAAACAGTGGTCGGATCTTGGATTTTTTAAGTTTAAATGAAGAAAAAAAACAAAAAAAAAAAAAGGCGCCTCATTCTATTGCTTTGATTTTGACGTCAAAGAAAAAGAAAAATGTAACGGTATGATGATATAAGCCTAAATTACCATCGTTCAATGCGCTAATTTTATTTTATTTTCGTCTTTTATACGCACAAATTTCGCATACTAAAAAAAGGTCAAATGTTCTCTTATATGTAAATGAATAATCACTGCTAAGATATTTATCCAATCCATGTTATAACTCGAAATTACTGCAAGTCTAGTGCCACGTAACTTTTGGTCTCTGATGTCACAACCTTGATCCAACGATGGTCGAAGGCTTAATCATAGCCGAGGTATGAAGCAATTGCGTGCATGAGCCTAGGCCACGGCCTTGGTCGAGAGTTGGTTAAGTCTTAGAGCGAGTAGGTTAAAGCGAAGCCTTGAGGAAGTTAAGCTAAGCCGACAAGGAAGCCAGAGTGGCAAACATGCATGATTTCCGAACAAAGACGTGCTCGGGCGGACTATGGACGAAATTGCCGAGTGACATAGGCCACATCTCAAACTGCAAAGGTGGGGGTTTCCAGTTTGAACTGGCCCCACCAAGACAAATGAGGATATGCATGTGGAATTGTAGAGGTCTGGGAGGGCCCTCTACAATTTCACAACTAAAAGAGTCCATGAGACTCTACCTCCCCTCACTAGTGTTCCTTAGTGAGACACGAAAGAAGAAGGCTTTTGTTGGCACGGTTAGTAAGCATCTGAAGTTCCAAGAGAGATGGTATTATGAAGACCCAATCGGTTTTAGTGGTGGCCTGTTTGTGGGTTGGGACCAAGATATCAATATTATTACCATTCAATCCAATGCTTTCTGTATAGAAGTTTGTTGTACACATGCGAGTAGTTAAGGATCGATGTGGATCATTTTTGTGCATAACAGCACCAACTATCAGGAGAGGAGAGCACAGTTCTCTTATCTACTTCATCAGAAGGCAAACTGGGGGGATAAATGGTGCATCGGAGGGGATTTCAATAAGATTAGATCCATAAAGGAAAAAACAGGAGGCAATAACAGATTTCAGTCCAGCTTCCAGAGGTTCAACAATTTCATTCGGGGGATGGGAATGGAGGAAGTGACTTTCATTGGGAAGAAATTTACTTGGACTAATAACCAAGAAGGCAATAGCTTTATTGAAGAGCGACTGGACCGTGTGTTCTGTTCCCCATATTGGCTCATGGACAATCCTGACTCCCATGTAATACATGTGGATAAACACTCCTCGGACCATTGTATGCTGATATTTAAGCTTAGCCATCAGTCAGCTAAAGGGAGAAGAAGATTTAAATTTGATCCGAGATGGCTGGAAAATCCTGAAGTGAAGGAAGTTGTGAAAAAGGCTTGGGCTATTCAAGTTGATGGGAATCCCCACTACAGACTTCTGTGCAGAATCAAGAATTGTAGAGTGGAACTGTTAAAATGGAGCTCTAAGTGCAGATCTAACTCCCGAATGAAAATTGATCAGATCAATCAGCTTCTCTCTGACCTGAAATATGAAGGAGGAGTCAGAAACTGGGACCTATGGAGATCACTAACACTCGACCTAAATAAGGCATACAAGGATGAGGAGATGTACTGGAAAATGAAATCAAGGAACCTCTGGCTCAAATAAGGAGATAGAAATACAAAATTTTTTCATGCTACTACAATTCAGAGGAGGAAAACCAATGCATTCTCTAATTTGCTGAACAAACAAGGTCTGAAATGCAGCTCTACTGAGGAGATTCTGGAAGTGGTGATGGATTTTTACCAAGACCTTTTTTCATCCTCTAGGCCACATTGTAACTCTGAAGCTGCTAGTGGAATCTCGTGCTCAATTACTAAGGCCATGAACCAGAAGCTCACTGCCCATGTTGCAGAGGCAGAAATCAAGATGGCGTTCTTCTCTATGAACCCTTCTAAAGCTCGGGGCCCGGATGGTATGAACCCCTTATTTTTCCAAAAATTTTGGGATATGATTAAGCATGATGTTTGTGTGTCAGTGCATAACTTCTTCAAACATGGCAAACTCTTGAAAGGCATGAATCAGACTGTGATTACTCTAATCCCAAAAGTTAAGAACCCAACTATCATCACTCAATATCGACCTATAAGCTTGTGCAACGTAAGCTACAAAATTATCTCCACGATCCTCACGGAGAGATTGAAGCCTTGCTTGGATAGCATTATCAGTCAGAACCAGACAACATTTATCAAGGGTCGACATATTCTCGACAATGTGACCATTGCCCATGAGTGCTTTCATCATATACATTCAATAAGGAAAGGAAGGAAGGGTGTCATGGCCCTGAAGCTTGATCTTGCCAAAGCTTATGACAGGGTTGAATGGGACTTCCTTCTTCAACTTATGCTTAAATGGGATTTAGTCATCTCTTTATTGAGTGGGTGAGAGTCTGTATTAGTTCCTCATCTTTCACCTTTAACATCAATGGCCCTCATTGTGGTTTTATTACTCCATCTCGTGGGATTAGACAAGGGGATCCCATTTCTCCCTTCTTGTTCTTAATTTTGTCTGAGGCTTTCTCCAATCTCATTGCACAAGCAGTTCGAGAGGGCAAGTATAAGGGTATCAAACTTTGCAGAAAAGGCCCTTTAATCTCACATCTGTTCTTCGCAGATGACTCGTTGCTCTTCTGTGTAGCCAAAGTGGAACAGGCCTTTGTCATTCAAGATATCTTAACCACCTTTTGCAATGCCTCAGGTCAGAAAGTTAACATGGATAAATCATCAATTTTTTTCAGCAAAAATGTTGGACAGGATGTTAAGGATCATATTCTAGCCGTATTTGGTGGAATTAAGGAGGAGACCAAAGCTAAGCATCTGGGCCTTCCACTGGTTATTGGGAGATCAAAAAGAGAGACGTTTCAATATGCAGAGGAGGCTGTCAAGCGTAAAATCTGCAACTGGAAATCTACTCTTCTTAGTAGTGCAGGGAAGGACACTCTCATCCGGTCAGTGATCTACTCTCTACATGTCTATATAATGAGTTGCTTTAAGCTCCCTATCCACACTTGCAAGGCCATTACAAGAGCAGCAATGGACTTTTGGTGGGGGTAAAAAAGAAAATGGGGCCCCCAAGATCCATTGGAAATCATGGTTGGCTCTCACTGATTCCAAAGAAGCTGGTGGATTGGGATTTAAGCATTTACAATCCTTCAATGAAGCTCTGTTGGCGAAACAGTTATGGAGAGTCATAACCAACCCAAACACGCTTATGGCTAAAATTCTGAAAGCTAAATATTTCCTGGAAGGGAATCCTCTCAATGCCAAGGTACCAACAACTTCATCATGGCTATGGAAGTGCTGGACCAAATCACGATCTGTCTTATTACAAGGTTGCAGAGAACAGCCCACGGGAAGACTCGTATGGCAGAGAGAGAAGAATGGAATCTATTCAGTTAAATCTGCCTACTCGATGCTATTGGAAGTTGTTCACTCAAAGTCAGAACGGCCTGAAAGCAGTGATCAAGGCAACAAAATGAAGACCATGTGGAGATCTGTGTGGAAGATGAAAGTCAAACACAAATTGAAGCACTTCCTTTGGAAGTGCGGAAGTGCATTAACAATCTTCTGCCTACCAAGTCGAATTTGAGGAAAAAAGGAATAATTGTCGATATTATTTGCTCGCTCTGTGGAGATGGAGATGAAACCATTGAGCACTTGCTTCTTAGATGCCAGAAGGCAATTAATATTTGGAAGATTGCCCCACTCTCTTAGAATCACTCGGAGTCACTTTCAGGTACATTCCAGGACTGGTGGGGGCATATTTGCTTGGGTCATAAATCTGAAATTTACAGTCATAGAAATCAGCTTTCTGTGTATTTACTGTGGATGCTCTGGAAAACTAGGAACCTTTGGGTCTTCAGGAAAAAATGGATAGAGGATAAAACAGTTGTTGATCTGGCGTGTGACGAATGGAAGGAGTTTCTGCTGAGGCAGGAACCTGTGGCATGAGCTTATTTTACTTCATCCGTAATCTAGTAGGGTAAGTTATTACCAGTGCACGATTATGGAGTTCGGTGGGGTTCTTTTGTCCGCCATGCTAGTCTGTATGACTGGAGTTTTTTAGATCTTAAATTGTTCTCTCTGGAGGTGGCGCCTCCACTTTTGTCCCCTTTTGTGTCCGAGCATTGAAGTCATTTTTAGAGCCTTTATTTGTGTATTGAATCATTGATGTCTTCTTTGGTGTCATGCACGTTGTGTTCTATGTAAACAGTCGGGCCATGTGTGGCTATTTAGCCGGTTGTACATACCTTTTGACGAAATATACAACGCGATCGTTTCAGAAAAAAAAAAAAAAAACAATGCGCTAATTTTTTTTTTTTTTCGTCTTTCACACGCACAAATTTCGCATACTAAATAAAGGTCAAATGTTCTCTTATATGTAAATGAATAATCACTGCTAAGATATTTATCCAATCCATGTTATAACTCGAAATTACTGCAAGTCTAGTGCCACGTAACTTTTGGTCTCTGATGTCACAACCTTGATCCAACAATAGTCGAAGGCTTAATCATAGCCGAGGTATGAAGCAATTGCGTGCATGAGCCTAGGCCACGGCCTTGGTCGAGAGTTGGTTAAGTCTTAGAGCGAGTAGGTTAAAGCGAAGCCTTGAGGAAGTTAAGCTAAGCCGACAAGGAAGCCAGAGTGGCAAACATGCATGATTTCCGAACAAAGACGTGCTCGGGCGGACTATGGACGAAGTTGCCGAGTGACATAGGGCACATCTGAATGGTGACGTAAGCCAGGGCAAAAATCGAACCTTGAAGATGCAGTTGATTCAACGAATCAAGCGAGGCGAGATTCCAACTGCAAAGATGGCTTGGTGAGCAAGACTGATCGCCACGCAGTGTATGCAATAAATTGTAAAGATATGTGTAAGTGCGTCAGGTAAAAAATAAACACACATCTTGAACGCAATTCGGAGTTTAAATGTTATCCAAGGACCAAGGCCTAGGCAAAATGAGAGTGAAATCAATCTCACATTTTCATAAAGCTCACTCTAAGATAAAATTAGAGAGAGTAGCTCAAAACTTCGAACTTTTTCAACCGAAAATGATAAAAATAAATAAATAAATAAATAGAGAGAGTAATTCAAAGCTCACTCTCAGGAAGGACATTGTGTTTAAAAAAAAAATTAAATCCCAAATATGTAAAATTTGAGACTCAAAGAAATATTAACAAAAGACACTAAACAAAAGGCATAATATTAAACAGAAATCAGAATGTATTTTGAACTTTCACTAAAAAATTGAAATGAGCAAGAAACATAATAGTACTCAAAAACAGTTGTCTATAATGTAATTCAGCACAATTAGTTCACAAACCCTATAAGGCCTTGCCTGTTTATTCAAATCCATTGAAATAATTTATGAAGCAACAATAGTTCTCACCTTATTATATTCTACACACCCCCAATATTTAATATGTGAAATCCACATTTTATTAAATATATATCTATATCTTCTTTTTTATTTCCTTCCTCTCCAAAATCTTTGTCTAGACATAAGAAACCTCTAAAACCAAAAAACCTCTCTTCATTGCTGAGACTTGAACTGCTCATAGTTTCTCTTTGCCTCTTCAACAGCTATCTGCAGTTCATCAAACATCTTCACCGAAGACTCTGCGAAATTATTCAACTGCCCGAGAAAACCAGCCAAGCTAGTCTTGAACCGATCCAAACGAGCCCTCGCATCCCACCTATCTTCATCTCCCAGCATATTA
Organism: Lindernia subracemosa; assembly: GCA_028392965.1. Classification (NCBI taxonomy): domain Eukaryota; kingdom Viridiplantae; phylum Streptophyta; class Magnoliopsida; order Lamiales; family Linderniaceae; genus Vandellia; species Vandellia subracemosa. Next base: position 2,349,719 of record JAQPCC010000020.1, on the reverse strand, counting down.
TTACCAATATCACCTATATTTTTATAACCGTTATTCCCGCTCTTTCCTTGATTCTTCTCTTGACGGGGTAAGAAGCTAGCAACTTCTGAAGCAAGATCTTTGATCGAATCAACGACAGCTTTCGAAGGCAGTTCGTCGATTTTCTCTAACCAAGAGCCGCACAGCATGTATATAGGCGGGCCAATGTTTCGTATGGGCGGTGGCTTCATTCTTTTGTTCCTCTTCGTGGGCTTTTGTTGAAGGGACGCACATTTAAACAGCCATTTGTCTATGGCCTCGAGGTAGATCTTTTGGGCCGAGATCCATTTCGTGAAGGCCGATGACAACGATCCCAGTTCGTTCTCTAAATGGATGGTTATTTGGCGATGTGAGTCTATTTGTAAAGTGATCTTAGCCCTCCTCGGGCTCTGAGATATCGATATGATGTGGAACTGAAGCTGGTGGCACTCTAACATCGTCTCCCACATCTTCCTTAAGCTGTAATAAAGTTAAAAAAAAGGACATGGGCATAATGTTTTACTTGATGATAATGTTCAATAAGAGAAACGATGTTGTAAGAAAATAAGTAGGAGTTAGGAATGAAGTGTTATCAAAGTACCCTTCGATTAGTTCTTCTAGTTGTGGTTGCAGCTCTTTGTCTCTTATTTCTTCTATTTTCTTCGAGATCGAATCAATTCTGTGAAGTGCGACTTTGATTCTTGAATGCAGATCTTTTACTACAGCGCGGGTCTTGTCAGTTTTCTGACCACGCGACTCTTGATGTCGAAGGAGCTTACACTTCTGATCGAAATGACTTCGTAGTACTTGACCAGCCTAAACAATCCCAGATTGAGAACACATTGTTAAAGATCTATTACTTCAGGCTGAGATTGAGACAGAGCCCTCAAATTTAATAACATACTAGATTAGGAAAATACACATAAAGCGATACAATGCAGAGGAATTTGTTCGATATTTATTTGATATGTACCTTAACTTCGTCATAAAGCTTCTTTTCCCAAGCATAAAGCCTGTCCAAAGTCGACGCATGACTACCAGAGACCATACAGAAGTTGTCGAAGAGGTTATTGCTTAGTTCTTCATGACCATCGGTGGACGTGTTTGCTGTGCCAAGCAGATTACGAGATGAAGCAGAACGAGACGATGTTGTACGATGCCACGTCAAGTATTTCACTGAGTTTTGAGGAGGTTCTACACGATAGTGATAATAAAAAAAATATCAATTAGATGGAGGGTTGACTGAAAGAAGAAGCAACAAAAATACACAAGAAACAATAAAATATTGAATTACTTTGATAAGACGTAAAGTTTGTATCTTTGTCAGTCAAGACAAACATTGCTTCTACTACCAATGGTAAGATTGTCCATGAGATATGTGTGCATGAAAATTCAAATCATGATGAATTGCTTTGCCTAAGAAAAGCATAAGGTTCATTCAAAGTCGGAAAAAGAAAATTATTCAGGGATTACCAGGTGGGACCTCACTTGGATCCTGTCCGCATGAGAAACAAGATCTTAGTAAGGATGACGTTATTGACTCACCTGCAAAAAGAAAAAAAGAATGTTTTGTCAGTATTACCGCATTACAATGGAGAGAGAGAGAGAGAGAGAGAGAGAGAGAGAGAGAGATTGTACGTTCTCTTCCAGGAATTATCGGGCCAAAATGGAATTTGTTAGCTTCGAGCATTTTTGGGACTTCTATTCCAGACTCAGATGCTTTAGTGAAAAGCTGCTCAATGTCTTTCATGCTAGTTACGAAATCTTTAGGGACAACCTTATCTTCAACCTCATTTTGCTTCATTGGTGTTATCTTTACCTCATCGGCGTGCACAAACCTCGAAGATGCAGACCTTAGCGGCGATAATTGAGGAGATTTGTGAACATCTCCGTTCGCAACCTTCATTTCCAAAACCATGTCTTCAGTAACATGATCTTCTTCGATTTCATTCACATTTTTAGGACTTGAGTCTAATTCTTTAATCTCAGAATCTTCTAGAGGGGAGCGAGGATCGTCGTGTTTACCCTTTTCAGTAGACCTGTTAACATTGCTAAAACTCCTAACAAGGTTAGACAAAGAGGACTCATCAAACTCATCATCAGATTCATCATCGATTTCATGCAATGAAAGCTTCTGTTCTTCAGCATCTGCAAGATCGTTATTAACAGTCTCATCCACCTTATTATGATTCATCATGGCCTCATCTGAATACTCAGATCTCAGACCATATCCCTTATTTTCTGGAGTTGAAAATTGCCTATCAATCGGATGAAAAGGCCCAAAAAAATCCCACGGAGCAGTTTCTTCAGACACTGATGGATTTTCAAAGGCGTCGATCGAGCGTGGAGTTCTCACATCATGTGCTTCAGTCGAACGTGGAGTTGCCATCTCTTGTATTTCGATCGAACGAGGAGTTGTGCTTAAAGGAGGGGTATGAGAAGACACAGATACTGTAACATTAACATTCTCAGGTGGCTTCTCTTCAACTTTTCTTGAAAACATACCTCTAAAGTTCATCCGATGAGAATGATGCTGAGTGGTGACAGAAACAGTTTGGGAAGGAGATGGAGAAATATTTGTAATGTTACCATGCGATAGAGATCTTGCAGAGAGATACGATTGAGACAGAGGTTTCTCTGTAAGAACACGAGGCTCTGAAGTTTCGCTTCTGGCAAAGGCAAACGAGTCAACACGGTGATCATTGTCCACAAATCTTCTCAAAGCTATTCCCACGATTTTCAGTTCTTCGACGTAGGCAATGTGAGCTGATGCGAGAGAACACCTCCCATTTAGGGCTTGCTTTATGAACTTCTTTCTCGCACGACAAAGTTCCAGCCCTTTGTCGTCTTCCAACCTTGAATTTGATGCTCCCATATTGCCTCCAGAGAGACTTCTCTCTTCCTTTGACTGAATCAACCACATCAAAAGAGAAAAGAAATGTTAAGATCATTTTGCTTTATACGAACTGAGAATACAATTCGAGAAGATATTATATACGGTACACAATATTATTTTGACTTGGAAAGGAAGATGATCCCTAACATTAATAGAAATAAAGCAAACTACGAAAGTTTTCATCGGATATAATGCCAAACAAAAGAACATATCAAATGTTTTCGATAAAATAAGGGACCCTTTTCACACGTGTATGATCAAGAATTGATGATATATAACTCCATATCAACGGATATTGATTGGTAATATCATAAAGATTTGAACAATCTCGGAAGAGCCAGTTACAATCAAACGACCGTTAGCGTTTCGAATACAAAGCCAAATTAAATTTCGCGGGAAAAAATCAAACTGCAAAAAAGAAACAAGATAAAACTCAAGACCCTCAATCAGAAACAAGCTGAATCAACCCATCTGTAAATTTTTCATCAAATGAAAGAATGTTATCAGATAAAAAGGAAGATGAACAACTGCTATGCAAGTAAGAAATCAGTACCTAAAAATGGTTTCAATCTCACAGCTAATCATCAGAGGCAACTCAAGAAAATAAGAACAAAGACAGATACAGTCGATCATAGTTAAGAACATTGAGATTAAAAACACGCCCATGAATCAAATTCACAGAACTAATATCAAAGCACCCAATAAAAGAAGAAGAAATAAAGATGGCAAATTCAATTCTGATAAAGTCGATCAAGATTAACAAGACATAAATAAAAGAAATCTCCACATCCCACTACAGAATCGATCCTAATCAAACTCAAGCCCCATAGAGAAAACCCAAAAAAAAAATAGAACAGTAACTAATTGATTTAAAAACAGTAAAAAAGAAGATGGTTATTTTTTCACCCGAGGAAAATTCTTATCCGAGAACGATGCTGAACCGGCGGCGGAGAAGAAAAGGCATTGATTTCAGTGGAGCAAAGTACGATAGATTATTCCCAAAACACCTCTCACGGAGAAGATAAAACTAACAAAAAAGAACAAAAGGAAAAAGGTAAAAACAAAGAAAAGGGCCTTTTGAGAGCGCTTAACCGTATCAGAAGAATAAGAAAAAAACGACAAATCTGAGGAGTGGACAGATGTGTTTTTGCATGGAGAGGCTCATTTGTAATGAAGGAATGAAAGGAAATGAAAAGGAGAAAAGGGGTGAGACGAGAGAGAGAGAGAGAGAGAGAGAGAGGAATGTGGGCCGCAGCTGACTCAGCAGCAGTAAATACTAATCACATGAATAGGTATTGAAAATATATCAGTAATTTTATTTATGTAGAAATTACCCATCAACTTACTGATAATTACATTTTCCTCCATTACCTTTAGACAAATTAATTTATTGCTCTTATCAAGTGGTCCCAACGAATAAATCTAAATAGTCGAACTCTTGATATTTCCATATAAAAGTAGGAAGTCGGAATAATCTCATAACATTTAATGATGTTTAGATTACTGCACTTAGTCGAAGTGTGGGAACGACGTTGGCATTGTATGAGAACACTTTCTGATAGACAAGAAAGGTACACGGAGGTCAGGAAAATAAATTCTCATACAAGTTGATATCGTCATATAGCCGACGATAGTGTTTAGATTTAACGCATACTATACTTAGTTGGAGTGTATAAAGACTGCAATGACTTCGTGTGAGGATAACTGTGTACTCTAAGGGCTTGTTTGGTTCGTGAATTTAATTATTTTAAATGTTGTTTAAAGACGTTTTGATGTATTTGGTACGCTGATTTATATAAAATATGAGTTATAAATAACAACTCTAAAACTCATGAGATAAACAGATCTTTCGGAAGAATTATTGTAAACCCACTAATCAATACATATTTTATTTTATACAGATTAATTAGTTTTATGTTAATATTAATAATTTAAATTCTCCTAAATATAATCCTATTAACCAAACATGTCAATCTAAACTCAAAAACCTTCAACAAGTTTTCTCGTACCATATCACCGCATGATGTAACATATAATTTAATGTCGTTGTCGTACAATAAAGAAAAAAAGATTCTTCTGGGCTAATGTAGTTAATTGTTTTAAAAATAATAATTTATGATTGTCATTCTTGCAACTTTACATGCAATAGATAGAATATTAGCACATGATGATTATAGGAGTTTTGCGTAAAAAAAAAAAAAAAAAAAAGCAGAACTATACATAAATACCTAAGACCTAAAAAATTTAACACATCAATACCTTGTCAGAATATTTTTTCTCTGAAGTACCCATTTGAAATCTTTTTTACTGATAGGTACCTATTGGACAAAAATAACCCTGAAACATTACATATTTACAACACATATCCAATATAATATTTAAATAAAAAAATAAGAAAATTTCATCAAAACCCACAACTATCAAGCGATTTCATCTCTGTTCCTTCATACGTAATTTCAGAAGCTTCAAATCTCTCTCGCTTCATATCAACGATCGAGCTCATATCTCAGTCGACGAACAAAACTATTGAGGCATCGTTCACCAAATGGTTCTGTGGAATACTTTCTCTGGTCTTCATTTATTTCTGGTAAGCTTTTCTCGTATACATTTTACGGTAAGCATTTTTCCCCGATTTTACCCTAACCGATTTCACAAGTCGATGTTCCTTTCACCAATATGCATCTTTCTAGTTTGAACAATCGATTTCTTCATACGCTGATTTTGCAACAAAGGGGTATATCATTTCAACGATTTATTTTATCAGGGTTAATCGATATGTTAATCTTTTGTTGATTAGTTTGATTTTGGTATAACTGGTGTATTAATTTTATCTATTTCATCAATTGGGCTTTTTAGCACTCGATTATGATTTATTTGATCAATTTGAAATTGCATGTTATAGTCACTGTTAATTGGCTCGATTTGTATGTATTATAGTACTACGTGGTAGCATTAGTTGATACAATATATGTATGATTATGGTACGATACGTTTCTTTTTTTGGTACCATATGTCTAACTAAAATCACATATTCACATAATATATTTTGACTCTCTCGTAGTTTACTTGAATGATTGATTATAATGTTTGATGAGACATAGTTCACGAATTTACGTTAATGAAGATAAATGAGACATGTATGATTATCTTGAAGATCGACTTGCTTTCGTGGATCTGCTAAGTATTTTCCTTTTGAAATCACGAATCTAGGGATAATTTTAGGAAGCATTACAAGGAGAAACATCAAAACAACAAATTCCTTAAACAATAAGGAATATTGTTGATCAAATTGATGTTGGTGGAGAGTGAAGTATTCAATCAAAATGACCCACACACATAAAATTGGTGATGATGAAGAGCGAGCACATGAGGGAGGCGATGAGGTCGTTGCAGAGGCACATGATGAGGTTGTTGCCGAGTTCACGAAGTGGTAAGACACAGAGTTTATATATACGTTTGAGGGAGACGAGAATGAGGAAGATGCTACATTATAAGTGATTTTATATGTTGGATGTTGTTTATTTATTTGGAAACTAGTTTTTTGTTATATGATGTGTAAGAACTAGCTTGTAATTTGCTCTGTGGAGTTCGTGAAATTTTTTGGTTTGACAGATGAGGTACTGCATAATACAGTCGTTATGTACCATAACAATGTTAAAAATGGTACTGCAAACGTAGATAAAATGGTACGACTTCTTTGTATTATATGACGGCTTCTGTCTTTAAAGATTTTGGTACCACAAACCACTTACAACTGGTACAGTATTGCACCGTGATAAGGTACATTAACAAGGTAATATAGTACATTATACACGTTAAATTTAGTACAGCTTATTGGGGTAAGCGTTTTTCGTCACCGATCGAATTAGTTTTTCATTCCGAAACTATTTTACTAAACATATATATTATATGTTTCACTTGATATAAAATTTGATGGTTTAACCCTTACACGTATGGTTTTGTATTCCAAATCCCAGTTTCATAATAAGAGAATGTTCCTTTTAAGAATATCGTACTATTGGAGCTTGAGTTTTAAACTACAAATCTACTATTTTTAGGATTGACCCATTAAATATGATACGAAACGAAACATATAAAATATTTACGTATATTAAATTATTTTTGCATCAAAACTAGTGTGAAATGGGACAAAAAGCGCTTATCCCAATATGTTGTACCATATTTATGAATGATATGATATCCTATTTTACACTGTTAGAGTACCTTAGTACGTTTTTATATAGTACCAAAACTACAACGAATGTAGTATCTTATAATGTCGGTCCGTTTATGATTTACAAATGGCCCTTTAGTACCTTAAACTGATAAATGTTAAACTAAAGATCACTAATTAAATAGAATATTAAGTTACAAATATCTTATTCGAAAATTATGAGTTGATGGTCTTTAATTCAAACTACATAGTGAAATGTTCATACAAGGAACACTCTATTACATTTGGAGTTTGAGTTTTAAACTACAAATTCGTGATTTTAAGGGTTAGCCTGTTAAATATGATACACAAAAGATATAACAAATATAGATATTGTAAAATGGTTTCTCACTAAAACGAATGCGAAGGGAAACGAAAAATATTTACCCTAATATGAAGTACCTTATTTGTGAAGGATATGGTACTCTATAGTTCATGGTTGATGTACCTTATTATAATGTCATACGGTACCACTCGTAAGTAGTTTTAGGGGTGAGCAAATGCGGATATTCGGAATTTCGGATATCCGAAATTCGGATATCCGAATTTTCGGATAGCTAAAAATAAACACCGCATCCGATCCGATTTTATTCGGATATCCGAAAATTGGATATCCGGTTTATTCGGATATTTAAAACCGGATATCCGCATCCGCTTTTTAAATTTAAAATTGAACTTTATTTTTTTATAATTGATTTTTATTTTTTTAAAGTTGTGTATTTTTTCTATTTCTTACCCAATAAAAAAAATATATCACCTATTCTACACATAATAATTCATGCTAAACATAAACACGGTTAAAATATACTAATATGTTAAACGCACTTGGTACGTGTGCTCTAATTATTTTATAACTTAAGTCTTTTAATAAAAAACATTTTTAATTTTAAATTTTTATTATTTATAAAAGAAAAATTGATTTGTGGGAATATAATTGAATTAAATAAAAATAAAAAGAGTAAAATTGTAATTATAAATTATATACCAAATTATTTGATAAGTGATTATAATAGAGCGTTGAGAGTTTATAAATAGTATGTATATGATCTAAATTGCATCACAAGATGATACTCTATTAAAAATTCACACTATAATTCTCTCATTTTTCGTTCTTCTCTTTTCTTCACTTTCTTTTCTCTGGTTTTTCTTTCTTTCTTTTTTTGAATTTTATATTCACGTTTTTGCAAGAACAATATAAATTCTGTATATTGTATTGTGTCATAGTCCAATAATAAATGTTGGACCGCTTTTCCTTTTTTTTTCCTTTTGGGCCACATTTTTCTTTTTTTTTTGGGCCATAATTTAATTTATTGTATTTTTAAAAATATAAAACCGGATACCGGATATCCGAATTTTAGGCCGAACACTATCCGCATCCGATCCGATTTGTTTTAAAATAAAGCGGATCGGATATCCGATCCGGTTTTTAAAACCGGATATCCGATTTTTCAGTTTTTTAAAACCGGATATCGGATCGGAATCCGATTTTCGGATATTTTTGCTCACCCCTAAGTAGTTTGTAGTACCAAATATATTAAACATTCTCTGACGTTCTCTGACACATTCTGAACATATATTTCATCATCTGACATATCAGATTATGTCTTTATTTCAGTTTTTTTCCGGCCATTAATTTAACGTATCATTTTTAATACATTTGTAGTACCATTTTAATGTAGTTGTAGTACCTATTGAACATATGTTATGGTACTGATTTTAATATGAATGTAGTACCTATTATATATATTGTGGTATCATTTTAAAACCGAAATAAATACCAGATAAACCAGAAAAAAAATAAGCATAACCATTCAACATTATAACGATCGCCATAAATACATCATGATATTAATGCGATTGTACAATAAACGAATCTAATCGTCACATAGAATAAAAACAATTGAATCTAATCGTCAACCTACCCAATCATTCAACGAACCAACACTTAATCTATGCACTTTAATCTTGCTCGTTACTTTCTTAATTGTTTTCAGCTCAATCATGAAATAGTCCAAACAAATGGAGCTGCTCAAGTGAAACTCTGCAAAATAAAATAAAATCTGTCGAAAAAGATATTTTTCCTGGGAAAAACAGTACAACAATCTAATTAAAAAGAAAAATATATTACGATAGCCTTTTATAAAGGTACTACATATTGAGAAATAAAATACTACAACAACACGTCAAATGGCATACAATATGATTAAAATTGGGTTTTCGTCAAATTAAAATCACTTACGACCAAAAGCAGATCTCACACACTTACACATGCTAAAATTCGACGTTTAATTAGTTTTACCAGTGTGGAATGCCGAAAAAATAACTTTTAACAATCTTTTTATAAATGTACTACGTCGTAAAAAATTAAGTACTATAACAATACACAATAAAATTAATATTGGTACTGCATAACATTCGTATACAAAAAATAGCATTTTTGACAAACTAACTTCACTTATTACCTAAAACATATCTCCCAAACTTACATATGCTAAAATTTGGCGCCTAATTAGCTTTACATGTGTGGAATGCCGGAAAAATAACTTTCAACTATCTTCTTATAAAGGTACTATATCTTAAAATATTAAGTATTGCAATAACACTTCTACTGGTATACAATATAATTAAAATAAAGGTACTGCATAATATTCATATACAAAATTAGGGTTTCGATAAATTAACCTCATTTACTGCCAAAACAGCTTGTTCACACTTACATATGCTAAAATTCAGTGTCCAAATAGTTTTAGCACTGCAGAATGTTCGAAAAATTACTTTATGAGGGAGACCCGATACGAAACGATCTTTGGGCATACATTTAAGACTTACCTGAATCGAAAAACCACATCATCGAGATACCTCAGCGCTGTTTTCGGTAGCAAAATAGGCTGGTGACGACAAATGATGATGTTTGCGAGACAACGATCGATGATGATTTTGATGGGTTTTATTTTTAGAGAGAGAAGATTGTGGTGTAAATATGAAAACGATGAACTAACAGAAAGACAATATAAAATCATAAATGAAGGGCAAAATTGTCCTTTCAGTACAGTGGGTACTTAAGTATAAAATATATATCAAAATAGGTACCTCAGAATAAAAATTCTCTGACAGGGTACTGAATTCCAAATTTTTTATATTAATTGGGATTTAAGTGCCCTTTTCCCAAAAAAAAATTCAATAAGTAAAGAAGATTCTTCAATATATTGTTATTTATTGATTGTGTTTATTGTTTATATCTATCTATATGGTCATAGATATTTTCAATCCAAATAAAGAATAGAAGAATCCATTGAGATTCTCTTTCGATATTCAATAAATATTTCCAATCGCATTAAATGACCCATCGGTATTTGTTATCCCGAAATATATTGCAGAATTATCATTGCCAATCAACATTTCTACCTTTATATAATTGGTGAAAACCTTGATGGTGTGGCAAATTCAAATTGATTTGGTATAACATTCGTAATTACTATTTTACCCTTAATCTTCAAATTTATTCTAATTATATCCAAAAATCATATTTTTTAATTTATAAAACATATTTTTCAATTGTAATTTCATATTATAAAAATAATTTTATATTTTGTTTATATTTTAAGCACACGCATCGAGTGTGCGGAAAATACTAATTTATATAATCTTTTAAGGGACATTAACCGAAATTATCTAATTATGAAAGTATCACAATGTGCAGATCTAATTAATCACTTCCTCACCACTCTACGGATATCAAATATATATACATAGATATTTATTCTTTATCACATGTATGCATCTCTTCTTTCCCATATGTTTTCCTCTAGTTACATAAAATACACTTTAAAAATTGATTTATTAAATATTTTTTTTCCGCACAATAATGTTTTTACTTAACTTACAAGCAGCTATTATTAATTTATATTAATAATTTAATTTATAAAATTTATTTGTACTACAGTATTTTACATGAGTTTGATCATGTTATTGAAATAGGCAAGGTGGGCCCAATTCTTATTGGAGTATGGGCTGGGCCCTACAATAATCGATTTTAATCCTTAATTTTGTGTATGTGTTGCATATGAAGTCCACTCATTTTATGGACTTAAGTCCACTCTCCTTTTATGTACATATAAACTAATTTTTTTTCTCCTGCAGATGCACGATTTTTAATCATATTTAATATTATGAGATTTATTATACAACAAATTATATAAAATTTCTTACAAAAATAAATAATTAATTTTCATATTAATTTCACTTTTTTAATAATCGATTTTTATACAAATCATTAAAGTATTTATTACAATAGATTTTTCTTAGAATTGATTTTGATATTATTATTATTATTATTATTATTATTATTATTATTATTATTATTATTATTATTATTATTATTATTATTATTATTATTATTACAATAGTGGGGGGTTAGTTTTGATAAATTATATATTTTTTTTAATTAAATAAATAAATATTGATTGGTTGATTGAGAATACATGTCATAATAATATGCTCCATACATTTGCATAGTATAATATATATATATATATATATATATATATATATATAACTTTTATATGTGAATTATATTATTGAACATAATTTTTTTTTGTTATATAAAATTTAATTGCACATGGGAACACATAACTAGCTAGCTAGTTCAAGATTGCATGATAATTCTGTTGAGACGAATTGCACTAAAGGTATTTTAGGTTGACCATGTCCATCATTACGTTTGCACAATAAAGCATATCAAGTTGACATACGTCGGAAATTAAATAAAGTCATTAAAAATTATTTCCCTATCTTGCATGAAGATTGTGTATTTGGTTAGTTAATTACGTAACGACTTGGAATTCTTGCATGCCTTTTGTCCTTTTCGTGCATTTTTTTCTACATTAAAAATTTGTATATATTTTTATTAAGTAATTGATTTTGAAAAAAAAAAAAGTTACGTGGAGGGATCACTAGTTGGTAAATTGGTATAGTTTCTTTTCAATATAAATTTAAATGAAGAATTTGTTAAAACTATAATTAATGATATTTTGGGAATTTCAATCGATCCGAATTTCCTTTCAAAATCTATCCTGAAAATACTGAGTGGAGAAAATAACACAAATAGATTTATCGTGAAAAACTCTTAAATCAAAAGAATACACGGATAGCTAAGGCATAGAAAATCCAATATGTAAAATATTACAAGCATATAATCCACCTAGAAAATAATTCTATTGGCTAACTTTAACTTTCATATTAGAAAATTTTAACAAGTTAATCATCATTACAAATTAACTCCTTTTATATGAAAAAGAAAAACAAAGCATGCATGCCTTCCTTTTCCAAACCAAAAGCCCAACAAAATTAGAGAGATAACGAATTCACATATACCGATTAAGCATTTATTTTATTTTAATTTTTTTCATCAGAAAGAGCCTTAATCATTTTCCATATTAATCACGACAAAGAACATGTGTGAAAGATGTAAATGCCGTTGTATTTTGGAAACATCTGAATTAAATAATATTTAATTTAGTGATATAAATATATATATAGTAGTTTTAAATTATATAAAAAAACATTTATCATTTACAACACATTTTTCAATGATATTAATTACAATGCACACTGTACCGCACCCTACATATATATATATATATGCACCATACCATAAGAATTTATAATAATATAGCTTTCGATATTGTACATTCATTACATATACTACAAACACACAGCCCAAGAAAAAACATACACACACACAGTGAGAAGAAATGTATCATCCCAAGAACACCACCAACCACAACCTCCTCCTCCTCCTCGCCGCCGCACTCACGGCGGCGCTCCCGTGCATCTACGGTCAAACCCCGCCTGCGTTCGCTCCGGCATCCGAGTCGGCTCCCACGGCGGAGCCACCATCGCTCGACTGCTTCACATACCTCCTAAACCTATCGGACTGCTTGACCTTCGTCGAAGGCGGCAGTAACCTGACAAAACCCGACCCGGGATGTTGCCCCGGGCTGGCGAATCTGGTCGATACGCAGCCCATCTGCCTGTGCCAGCTGCTCGGCAACCCGGGTCGGGTCGGAATCAGCGTGGATGTTAACAGAGCTCTCAAGTTGCCCGCCGTTTGTAACGTTACTACACCGCCCGTCAGCTTATGTGCAGGTGTGTTTGAGATTTTTATTTTTTCTTTTTTATTTGCGCCTTAAAATTTTAGGAAAGTAAATTTTTTTTTATAATCTCATTATTTAATTTAGGATTAATTAGATTTCAGATCATTTTATAGTTTCAAATCAGTGTTCAGCCCTAGGATAAAAATTATTTCAAATGACCCAATTTTTATAAAACTGAGGAACAAGGACTTAAATTTACAAAAGTGTTATAAAGTGTTACAAACTTACAGTGTACTGCATCAATAAATGATTACTGTAAAAATTGGGTCCTTAAAATTAATTTTTTTTCTTACAGATACTGATACTAAATGCATATTTTGATAGGGTCTTAAAAACAAAATTTACCCTTTAATTTATAGGATATTTTTAAAAAAAAAAAATCCTACACTATTTTAAACCTTCAACAGCGGGGCCAAATTGATTCTAATTTGAATAAAACATCACATGTGATTTAACAGTGTAAAAAAAAAAAGGTAGGGTAATCCATCTTTTTAAATTGTTCGATAAAGACTTATCTTTTTATTGCATGATATAATATTCAAATGATATAAGCTATATCTCCAAATAGAGGTGGAGATTCCACCTAAGTTTCTTCCATTTAAGTTCTTAAGTATAGTAGTTTGTACTTTGAACTTAGAAAGACGTAGAATTAGTCATTACTGCCGAAAATTATGTTTAACTTAGACCAACTCCAATCCACCCCCATTCAGTAACGCATACACAAAAAAAACTCCTATGGATACTCATTCTCATACCTAAAATGAGAATAACATCAATTTCTCTCACCTCAAAACTCAAATTTGAGTTTTTACTGTTCATTGACTCAAAATTTTTTTAAGTATTACAAAAAGACCCATTTAAATTAACATTCTCATTTGCAGTACATGTTGGTCTTTTTTGAGTTATTTTATTCTTTTATATTATATAATAACGTTAATAATTTATTTAAGTAATCTAATATTGAAATTATTTATTTATTTGCAGTACGAGTTTTTTAGAGTTATTTATTTATGTTACTCTAATAAATTAATCTAAGAAAAATTATTTATTTACTTATGTTACTCTAATATTGAGTATTTATTTATTTATTTATTTTATAATTAATTTTATTAGACATTTTCGATGTTAAATAATATAGTGACGACTCTAAATTTGTAAAATGTGTGGGTAATATTGAAAAGTTGTAGAAGTTTGTGTAGAAGAGAATATTTTGAGAATATTCTTTTGAGTATAAGAATGAGTTTAATGATTGGAGAAAAATTGTTGTTTGATGTGACAGTTACTGCATTTTGGGTTTGAGGAGGAGTGTTTCGGTTGGAGATGACCTTAAAGACTCGTAGTTAGTTAGATTTAGTTGAATTGAATGTAGAGAGTAGGACCACATTAGAGTGGTACGAGAATACCAAAGACAATATATATATATATATAGATTTGCTATGGTGCATACCCTATCGTGAGCACCCCGTGAGCACTGCACACGTACTTTGCCTCTTTTCGATCCAAAACGAAATTTTTAGCCCAATGTTAATCATATCCCCATTACACAACAACATGATGATGTTGTAAAACAGATTCATCTTCATAAAAACACGAAAAAGATCGATAAGAACAATTTATTTAATATCACATCCGTGTGATGCTTCTTCGTGTTTTTATGAAGATGAATCTGTTTTACAACATCATCATGTTGTTGTGTAATGGGGATATGATTAACATTGGGCTAAAAATTTCGTTTTGGATCGAAAAGAGGCAAAGTACGTGTGTGGTGCTCACGATAGGGTATGCACCATAGCAAATCTCTATATATATATAATATATAGTATTCAAATGATTGTTTATTTTAACATTTGAAATGATTGGCTGTCACGCATATCTTATGGCCATCATATATATACAGTTTAAGTCCATTTTGTAATATGTATAAAATTACTCAATTAACCCTTTTTTTACATGTAATCTGACGATGGTTTGTGTTGTGTCAGCCACACAATTTTTTTTAAAAAAAAATTAGCACCAAACTAAGGATAATAGAACATGAACATTTATTGCAATATGATTGCATTGTCACATTAATATATTAATTATGCTTATTTATTTATATATATTCCAGACAAATTATACCATGGTTTTCTACTTCTCGAATAATTTATATAAAATAAACTTGATATTACCTAACTTATATTTATTTAAATTGAACTATATAGCTATTGGTGTACCAGTCGCGGCTGTTTCACCAAGTGAAGTCCAAGCTC
Source organism: Lindernia subracemosa (assembly GCA_028392965.1). NCBI lineage: Eukaryota > Viridiplantae > Streptophyta > Magnoliopsida > Lamiales > Linderniaceae > Vandellia > Vandellia subracemosa. The sequence goes on along the minus strand of JAQPCC010000020.1, from coordinate 2,334,206 downwards.
CTTCATCAGGTTCGCTTTTTTATATCAAATTTATAGAATTTTCTTTACCTATATATATATATATATTTATTTATAAGAAAATGTAGATCATGGATAAATATTTATATATTTTTTATTATTATACTAATGTCATAATTATGTATTGCAGATGGTATAGTAGCAGCGAGCCCTTCAACAGTTAACGATGGAGTTCCAAGTAGTTTAGCAGCTTCTAAACTTAACTACTTTAAAGTCTCATTAGCAGTTATTCCGTTGATAATAAAGTTTGTTATATTCTTCTAATGATAATTATATTTTCATTTCTTGATGTTGTTACCATATAAATAAATTAAATTAATTCAATGTTTCTACTAATGTTAAGTAATTCTTGTTTTTTTTAATTCTATTCAATAAGATTTGTTACCGAAAGATTTAAATTTTATTAACAATAATCCGAATTTCTTGTGGAGTCAAGCTGAACTTGGTCAAATCTTTATGGTGGATAGAGTTATTTTCTAATATACTTTTGAAATGTGAAAAAAAAAATTCAAATAATAATAAATGAAAAAAAAACAAATCAAATCATATCTTGCTTGGCCCAATCTAATCCTATAAAATCGGCAGAGACCTCTTACTCTTAGCATCTTCTACTTCACTTTTCTTTATCAGAGCATAAGAAAGACTTCCACCATGAGTTCCAAAGACTTCCATGCTTCTGCGCAAGCTTTTTTAGGTTTTCGTCTTCTTCTCTATCTCTCATACATGGAAGTAAACTGTGGTAGTAGAAATCTTGGAAGAAAAATCTTTATGGATGTGTAAATGTAGGATAAGGAAGAATTGAGTGATTTCTTGAGAATTCCTGAAATACATATACGATATACCTTTTTGCATCTCTTGTATAGACGCCTTTCTTCGAATTTCTTTCTTTTTCAATTTTTTTTTCGGCTTTGTTCCTTTATTTTATGGGGGTTTTTTTTTTCCGAAGCCACGGATAGAAAAAAATGCGAACTTTATGGGTTTAATGATTTGTATTGTTCTTGTTTTCGGCTTAGGGTTTTTGGATTCGATGATAATAGTTTTCAAATTAGGAAATTTGGCTGCGATTTTGGATATAATTATGCGATTTTGTGGGATGGATTTCTTTTTTCAACAGAATCTGACTGCGTTTAGCTTCAGTAGATTAGTAGCAAGGGTTTATTAAAAGTCGAAATCAACAACTGTTTCGTATGCATTTAACAGTCTTTTTTTCTTCTGCAGGTGAATGATGAAGTTCAATTGATTATTTGTGGGTTTTAAGATCTTGGGCGATGGACGATATGAGGTTAACCTTTTGCCTTTAAGTTCCATTAATGCTTGTTTATTGACATATATCGGTTGCTTATTTGGAGAGAAATTCTTGATTTTCTGATGAGATACATAGTTCTTTTAACTGCTTTCCCTCCGTAATGTTAACAGTCTTGTGGGGCTTTCGAAGAAGCTATATGAGTCTGTTTATCGAATCATGGATCATTCGAAGCTAAGAACTTAATAGGATATTTGCAGAAATTGCTGAACTCTATCATCTTTTGATGATTGTCATTTCATGCTAATTCGAAAAGATTTGATGACGTGATGATTAAAGTCGGCGTGTCTATAAACGTCAGCAAGAATCGTTCATGTTGAGGAGTTGTTGTCTTATGCTGTCTCATTTTCGTTGATTCTTTTTTGATCATCCTAAATTCAGGAAGATGAACACGGCGAGTGAAAGTGACGAAAGTTTGATGGCTACTACAAGTGATACGAATTCTCCGACTGTTGAAGATGTGCAAAACGAAGAGAATGCAATGCAAGGCAATGCTCCATTAAAGAAAGGTTCTTGGACTGCTTCAGAAGACGCTATTCTAGTCGAGTACGTTAGAACAAACGGAGAGGGTAATTGGAACACAGTTCAAAGGAAGACAGGGCTAGCCCGTTGTGGTAAGAGCTGCCGTTTGAGGTGGACCAATCACCTCAAGCCCGACCTCAAAAAGGGTGCTTTTACCCCAGAAGAAGAGATGCTTATCATTCGACTTCAGGCTCAGATGGGTAATAAGTGGGCTCGCATATCTGCCGAGGTTAAGCCCCACTCTCTCTCTTGCAGCCTTAAAGATTGCATTTTTATCTGTTTTTTTGTCGTTTTTTCTGGGGATGACAATCTGAATATTCGGCTGCCGTTTGATCGGTTTTTCTTTCGGTTTTAGTTGCCAGGTCGGACAGATAACGAGATAAAGAATTTCTGGAACGCACGGGACAAGAAAAGAAAACGCAAGGGTTTAGATATACACCCGAGCGACGAGGTAAATGGCCCGAGCAATCCTCCGGCTTCGATCGAAGGAAACAATCCACCTTTGGCGAACGAAGCCGACGAGATTCCACTGATAAGGTTCAAAGTCTTTGACCCGAATCAGTATATACTTACAATGTCTGGTTTTCCTTGGAGCACCTCAATGCCACGAGACGTTCGATCCCTTTACACGAACAAGGGCCCGTTGGTCTCGAATGCGTGCCCGCCGGTTCGCCTTTGCGGGTCAGGACCCGTCAGCCCGTGGGCTCCTCGGCCTCTAGCAACCCAGATTCCAAGCGGCGGTTATCCTCAGATTCAAGAAAATCCCGGGTGTTCTTCGGGTCGTGTTATTACATCTCCGTCGAGTGTGTTTCTGGTCAGCCATGCCTTGAAGAACGGTGGCATCGCTTGTTCTTCGGAGCTCCCTTCACTCCAAAAACAGAACGGCAGGTGGGATTTTGTTGTGCCGTCTGCCCCGCCTCTACCTCCGTTCGAGTCGAATGACGTTTCTTCCCTGACATTTGAAGAACCCATCGGCTCGACCCGGAGTAACGGGCTAGTGGACGAGGTGGTCCGTGGGTCGTCGCAAGCAAATGCCGGGTTTTTCCATGGGTCCTTGCAAGCAAACGGCGGCTTGTTGGATGATGCGAATGGCGGGTTATCCGACTTGATATTCCCAGAAGTAAATCTTGATGGTCTTGAGATGCCAGCGATTGATGACGACGACGATCTCTTCTTAGGAGTTTTCTAAGTTTTAAGTACTTTGTTGCTTCTTTATTTGTTGTGCAATATTATCAACTTACTTTGTCTTTTCTCTATATTATATTACAGTCATTCTTGTGAGATAACGTTGTATTCATTGTTTATGTTCATTTCATAACGGTAATAGTAGTAGCAAAGAACAATGGGCACGGGCTATAGATTTGCTTGTAATGCTTATCAAATAAAGTATACTTTAAAATCAATAAATTGTGTCTTAGGAAATAAACCCACAGATCCAAATAAATATATATACCCATAGGATAAGAATAATTGGTGGCAGTATTCAATTCATTCTTAAAGTAGTAAGAAAAAAGAAAAAAGAAATTAATTCGTTCACACGGCCTTATATATGGGGCCAATTTAAGAAAAGGGATTATTATTTATTTTTTTTAAAAAAAAGGGACTTTAACTTTGTCAATTAAATAAAAGGGATTGAGTTTAATTAAGGTATAATTAACTTAAATAAATCATTTAATTTTTTTATTTTTTTTAATAAAAAAATCCAACAAACAACCAACGAACATTAATATCCAACAACCAACTTAAAAAAAAAAAGAGCGAACGAAGTAACAAGATATACTCTCGCACGTCAAGATCCAAGGCATTCAAACATCACCCAACAAGCTCGTCGAAGGTATAAGATCGAAGCAAACACATTCGCACAGGTCGAACACATCAAATTCGCACAGGTCGAAGCCATTAAAGGTTGGTTTTTCGTATATATTTACATTCCAGTTATTTCGTCCAAATTTCACTTATTATGCATACATTGTTCATTATTCATCGTGGGTAAGTCCAATCTGAAGTTGTTTTACCTCGTCACGTACTGTGCAGCTCGATTGAAGAAGATGTGTTCGTCCAGTCGTTAATTTCGAATTATTATTTAATTCAAAGTTTATTCGAATACGAATTCGATACTTAATACAACTATTATTCGATACTTAATTCGATATGGTTTTCTCATTAAATATTAATTCAAATATTTCTCAAATATTAATTCGATTAGCTTTACGGGGTGAATTTGGTCTCAAATATTAATTCGATACGGAATTAATTCGATTAGCTTTCTCAAATATTAAATATTTCTCAAAGCAGGCGCTCCGCGCATTAGATCATGGGACCCGCACATAAAGCAGGGTTCCCGCACGTTATATCAGGCGTCCCGCGCGCATATACGCAGGGGACCCGTGCATTAGTGCAGGGGTCCCGCGCATAATCGATCGGTCTTAATAAGTTAATAATTAATAAAAAATTAATTACTCGACCGATAAAAAAAAAAAAATAACCTCAACCTTAACAGTACCTAAGGCTTCGAAAAAAAAATAATCAAACATGTATTTCTTGTTGACCAATCTCATAAGTGTAGATAGAAAAAGAGCACTATAAAAAACATATATTGTGTTGGTGAATTTTGTAGGATGTAACAATCTTATACATCGATTGTAATTCTTGTGATTTGATCCAATTTTTTGGTTTTGTGCTATTTTATGATGTTTTATATTGTTATAGAGGATAAACATTGTATACAAACTCACAATTAATAGCTTAATTCGATGAATTAAAATTGTAAAAATCGTACATGAACACAGGGGACCCGCACGTTATGGGCAGGGTTCCCAAACGTAAAAACAGGGGACCCGCACAAATTCAGAGGACCCGCGCGTTATAAGCAGGGGACCCGTGCGTTATAAGCAGGGGACCCGCACTTAAATTCAGGGGACCCGCACTTAAATTCAGGGGACCCGCACAGGGGATCACGGTCCATGGCTGAGGGCACAACGTCTCATGGCCATGGGTTATGAAAAGTACCAAACGATGTCAGATGGATTCGAGTGACCCCTCGTTTCGTACGTTGGGAAGTGTAGAATCACGTCGTAAAATTTGGTATCGATCGGAAATCATTTCGTATGTCAAAATATCAGAAAACGAATGACTGTCACAGTCCATGGCTGAGGGCAGAATGTCACACGGCCATGGGTTATGAAAAATACCAAACGATGTCCGATGGATTCGAATGACCCCTCGTTTTGTACGTCAGGAATGTAGAATCACGTCGTAAAATTTGGTATCGATCGGAAATCATTTCATATGCCAAAATGTCAGAAAACAAATGACTGTCACAGTCCATGGCTGAGGGCAGAATGTCTCACGGCCATGGGTTATAAAAAATACCAAACGATGTCAGATGGATTCAAATAACCCCTCGTTTTGTACGTCAGGAAGTGTAGAATCTCGTCGTAAAATTTGGTAGCGATCCGAAATCACTTACTATGTTAAAAGATCAAAATACGAAAAACTGTCACAGTTCACGGCCAAGGGCTGAACGCCCCATCGCGCGCATTGTAGACAGGGGACCCTGCGTGCAAGAGCAGGGGACCTGCGCTACTAAACAGGGGACCCGCACTTAAATTCAGGGGACCCGCACAGGGGATCACGGTCCATGGCTGAGGGCACAACGTCTCATGGCCATGGGTTATGAAAAGTACCAAACGATGTCAGATGGATTCGAGTGACCCCTCGTTCCGTACGTTGGGAAGTGTAGAATCACGTCGTAAAATTTGGTATCGATCGGAAATCATTTCGTATGTCAAAATATCAGAAAACGAATGACTGTCACAGTCCATGGCTGAGGGCAGAATGTCACACGGCCATGGGTTATGAAAAATACCAAACGATGTCCGATGGATTCGAATGACCCCTCGTTTTGTACGTCAGGAAGTGTAGAATCACGTCGTAAAATTTGGTATCGATCGGAAATCATTTCATATGCCAAAATGTCAGAAAACAAATGACTGTCACAATCCATGGCTGAGGGCAGAATGTCTCACGGCCATGGGTTATAAAAAATACCAAACGATGTCAGATGGATTCAAATAACCCCTCGTTTTGTACGTCAGGAAGTGTAGAATCTCGTCGTAAAATTTGGTAGCGATCCGAAATCACTTACTATGTTTAAAGATCAAAATACGAAAAACTGTCACAGTCCACGGCCAAGGGCTGAACGCCCCATCGCGCGCATTGTAGGCAGGGGACCCTGCGTGCAAGAGCAGGGGACCTGCGCTACTAAACAGGGGACCCGCACTTAAATTCAGGGGACCCGCACAGGGGATCACGGTCCATGGCTGAGGGCACAACGTCTCATGGCCATGGGTTATGAAAAGTACCAAACGATGTCAGATGGATTCGAGTGACCCCTCGTTTCGTACGTTGGGAAGTGTAGAATCACGTCGTAAAATTTGGTATCGATCGGAAATCATTTCGTATGTCAAAATATCAGAAAACGAATGACTGTCACAGTCCATGGCTGAGGGCAGAATGTTACACGGCCATGGGTTATGAAAAATACCAAATGATGTCCGATGGATTCGAATGACCCCTCGTTTTGTACGTCAGGAAGTGAAGAATCACGTCGTAAAATTTGGTATCGATCGGAAATCATTTCATATGCCAAAATGTCAGAAAACAAATGACTGTCACAGTCCATGGCTGAGGGCAGAATGTCTCAAGGCCATGGGTTATAAAAAATACCAAACGATGTCAGATGGATTCAAATGACCCTTCGTTTTGTACGTCAGGAAGTGTAGAATCTCGTCGTAAAATTTGGTATCGATCGGAAATCATTTCCTATGTCAAAAGGTTAGAAATCTATTTTCCGGCGGAAGCTTGGTCGGAAAATATACCTGAAATGCAAAAAAAAAAAAAAAAGTTTGAGTTAATCGAGTTCGATTTCGAACTAATTCGAGTTAAATATGAACTCGACTAAGTATGAAATCGAGTTAAATATGAAATCGAGTTACAAATCGAGTTAATCTTCTTTTTTTACTTTCTTTTTTTACTTTAGCGTTATCGAATTGTTTTTTACCTCCTTTAACGCAAGTCTAACTCGAGGGTCCTTCTTTTTTTAACTTTTCGGCATTGTTTTTTTTAATCTTCTTCTTAATTAATAATCAACGACGGTCCTTCTTTTTTTTAAGAGGGTATTTTCGTCAATTTAATACTCAATCCCTTTTGTTTAATTCTTTTAGATACCGATCACTCTTATCAAAATTATCCCCTATATATGTGTGTGTATATATTATATATAGAGTTTATCTCATTACCTTCCTTGTGAAGAGTATTGATCGTTCGACCCTTTAGAAATGGCTAAACTTGGAGGCATACGACAGAAAGAGGGATCTCAGAACAGCATCGAAATCCAAGAACTCGCTCGATTTGCCGTCGACGAGCACAACAAGAAGCAGGTTTTCTTCATTCTCTTCAGCCCGACGATTACATCTGTTTGAAAGAAAAGAGAAAAAAAAATTAATTTTTTATTTTCTGGGTTGTGATTTTTGGGATTTTTATCTGGGAAAAACTCATAAAGATCGATTCTTTTGTTGTCTGCAGAATTCAATGCTGGAACTGAAGAAGGTGACCGATGTGAAGGAGCAAGTCGTCGCTGGTAAGATGTATTACATAACCATGGATGTCGCCGATGGGTCCCACGAGAAAGCCTACGAGGCCAAGGTTTGGGTGAAGCCATGGATGAACTTCAAGCAGCTCGAGGATTTCAAGCTCGTGGGCGATGCTTGAATCAATCAATGAATGAGTGAATGAATCTTTTTTCCTTAGGTTTGCGTAATAAATAAAACTAACAATAAAAATCTCTGATATTGCTGTCTGTTGTTTTGGGGATTGAGTCTGCTTCTAACACAGCAAGCAGTTGGTGTAATTATATCAGTACCTCCGAGTAGTAATAATAATGTTAATGTTGATGATTATATGTCGCACCATATCTGCTTATTTTCCGTCTCGATAAGTCCCTCGCAAGAACGATCGAGCCCGGCTAGGCGAGGCGTGGCTCCACCCAGCCCAAATGTCTAACCAGCCGATGCGTAAGGCCCCCGAGAGACCACAGGCTGGTCCGACCATCCCATTTACATAAAGAGGCCGGACGAACATTGGGTCGCCACCTCGGAAGGCTTGATCGGAGCTCGACTCTGACGATGCTTGAACCTCAAACTCTGCTAAACACTGTCCAGGTTTTTCTGGGACGTTAGTCCTATAAGATTGGTTGAGTATGTCAGAACTTTCTGACTTGAGGACCATATAGATAGAGTGTGTTTATAAATGGATAACCTCTCGGACCAAATTATGTAACCATTTTGATTGGATTGCCATTGGAAGTATAGTATAGCAGAGGTTTGAGGTTAGAAAACAAAAATGAATTTCATGTTAAGGCTCTGTCAAGATTAAACAGCAATTTATGCAGGCAAAAATCCACTATATGTATATATGCATCCACACTCAGAGATGTATTGACTTGCTGAGAATTATCCCATAAACTCAGAAACAAAGAGGTGTCAACATGCATACACTTACAACATGCAATCTTGGGGTTTTTTTATTTTGTAAGTCAACACTTACAAAATAAAATTACAACGGTCTAAAAAGTCCATGATGGTAATATTCGATCGATAAAATTATCATTACAGAAGTCGAAGGAAAAAAAAAAAGAAAAAAGATAAAACAACATTGACAAGAGAAACAATGAACGCAAATTTGGAATTATGAGGAAATTAGACACGTACGTCTACGAATTCCGCATTGTGTAAACAAAGGTCAATTGCGTGCCAAAATCTGCAACGTTGGATTTGGATAAGGTATGTTGACTGAGAGGCAATCCTGACCGTTGAAAGCCTGACGTTATTATTCGGCGGATGACGTCACGTATTTCTCTGATTTGTCCTTTCTCGTCAGACTGTAATGAGATTTTTTTTATTGGGACAATTTTCATTGAGCACTGTCAGAATTATTTTTCAGGTTTTCATTAGTTTTAAGGATCTAGTTTTTACCAATGTTAGAGCTAAATGACTGTAAATATGTTTTGACGAAAATACCCTTTATAAAGTGTTATACTAAGAGTTATTTTACGGCTGTTTTCAGTTACTCAGTTAAATTATATTGTTACTTTCGTAAAGTGAACTGTTATTTTTCATCAATATTGTGTTACTAAGATGCAGTAAAATGTTATCGACAGAGAATTTTTATTTTCTGAAATCCATTTTTACACTGAATCGAGCTCCGAAATTTCGAATGCCCATCAACCAACCAATTTCGACGTGTAAGGTATGATGTATTGTGGTATTGACGACGCATGATGTAAGATTTGTAATGAATTTTATCTCTATATTTAGTGTTCTAATTCGCGAAAATAAGATGAAATCAAAGTAGATTTTGGCAACGATTACAGCTAACATGTAGAAATTCGAAGTACCCATAGTATGGGCAGCTCGGTGCGGCACCGTATTTGCTTCGTCGTCCGGTGTTCACCATTTAATTGCACGAAAATACGATCGACCCCAATAATTTGGATATATTTTTACTACGCCATTAGATTCGAAATTATGTGTCAATTCTTAACTCCTAAATCGTAAGTGGTGTGACACATGTGGTATGAAAGGCATCGAGGCCTAAACAAACCCATATGTTCGTGAATTGAGGTGATGAACAATTGTTACTAAATTAACAACATGTGTTACTACATCATGCTTTAATGGTACTAGTTGATTATAGGTTGGTATATTGTAGTATATTGACAATTAATTTGGATCTCAACGAGATGGAGCTACTATCGACACCTGAAAAACGATGGGTCACTTGCAGTAGGAGCTCAAGTAAAAAGAGAAGGTTTCTCTTACCTCCAACAAAAAAAATCCGTTTTTATGTTGACAAAGTGAAAGAATGGATTCGTGTATGGTTGACATAGTGGGGATCATGGACATTGAATTCTTTGAGGTTACTGACATTAAAGACAATCAATGAAGAAGAAATATGCTTTTTGTCTTGTTGAAATGGGGTTTGGAGGGAAGTTGGGCGTTTTTTTTTCGTTTTGGCGGGATGTTGTAACATTTTCAGGTTTTGTTACTATTATGTGTTCTTCTGTTACTAGATTACTTAGATGTGTTATTATGTGGTCGCTGAAATTTTGGGCGGAAAAAATATAATGAGTTAAATTTTGGGCGGGAGAGTCCAATTAAAATCAATCATACTTTATGTGTTACCAGTTATGTGTGTATGTGTTACCAATTACATGTTATGTGTTACCATAACTATTAGAGTTTGTGGATTAGGGTAGACGGGTTAATGTTTAATTTGTAGGATCAATGATTTAAGATTTTCACATTATGGTCTACGTAACATGGTTTATGGTATAAACCATATTTTAATTTATATTTTATGGTTTAAGATTTAGAAATTAGACTTTAATATTTGGGGTATATGATTTAGGGTTTACGTTTAAAATTAATCGAAGATGCCATTAATTTCGTGAATCAATTATGTTAGTTCGACCATGTGGATCGTAATAAACAACTAATATTTCACATCCACAACGTTTTCATGTAAGTATGATCAACTTCATATAAGTATGATCAACTTTTCAAGATGATGACTACTATGTTTTCTTATTATTAACAACTTTTAAAATTCCAACATAGCATCCACGAAATTTTTTGTAAACTAATATATTTTTCTTTGAAACTTCGTAAATTCATATAGTTTAGAGAATGTAGCGTTTTTACGATAAAAAATGTTAAATAATAACCTAAATTAATTATATATTAAACTGTTACTGTGACTATATAATTGTGTTACGCGTACTGGAGAAGCTTGTTATCTTCATATCAGCTTGTGTTTTTATCTTTAATTCATATGTTACTGAACATTATTAAACTGTTATTTTTACAAATCAATAAAAAACAGAGAATCTATTACCAGAATCAAGCATAAATTATCATTACTGAATCGAATTTTTTTCAAAAATTACACCATACTCATAAACCTCCATAAACTGGCACATAAACCTGCCATCAATCGTATATACATCCTACACAAAACACCCTGTATTCTCGGATACCTTCACCTTCATCGTCGGGTGTTTCGAAACCTTCGCCGCTTCCTTAGAAACCTTCGGCTGTTTTGAAACCTTCACCTTTATTCTCGGCTGTTTCGAAACCTTCGCCGCTTCCTTCGCATTAATTGACTTCACCTTTACCGATTTCTCCTTAACGAAACCATGAGAAATTGAGGTCGTTTTAACCTTAATAGCACGGAAATATCGAGATTTCAACATATTTCAATGGTTTTTGGGTGTCTGCATCGGTTATCAACAAATTGAGGTCGATTTATTTCAGTTTTTGATACTGTACAAAGAATTGTTATTGAAAATTAAACAATTGTTACTGGTGCGTAATGATTAGTTACTTACTTTATTATAACTGTTATTCTTTTCTTAACATCTGTTACTTACATTGCATGAAGTGTTACCCAATTACCGTGTTAATTAACAAAATTTTCAATATTGCATCAGCGTCAAAATTCTTCACTATTTCGTTCTTAAACTCAATAATTCTCGTTTATTAGTAAGACCCATTATTAAATTGACTCAATTTCGTCTTAATTGGCCATTAAAATCGACATTTGATCCATTTATAATGAGATTTTCAAAGTGGAATTTCAAGAATTATTTCATCTTAAACTATTAAATTATTCGTTTATTATAACTACCCATGAAAAATCGAAGTCGATTCCATCTTATTTGCACCTTAACAACGGTATTCAGTCGGTTTTGTAGTCCTAAAGGGACGATGGCACATGGGTGTAATTTTGGCAAATATGAAGGATAGAAAGGTCATTTACAGTGTGATGGGTCCTTTATTCTAATTATTTCGAAACTTAGGTCCTTGGGCCTAATTGAAACTATCTAAAGGGTCTGAATCCATACTTAAACTATGTTATGGGGCCTGAACCAAAATTTACCCTTTTTTATTTTATTTTGGTGACGTGTCATTGATAAGGTAACATCCGAGAATTTCTACACGGTATTCCTATGTATTAGATTGATAAATTTTGCTACAAAAATACATTTTCCAAAAACAAATGATACATACAAAAGTGCTATTTTATTGTAAAGATCACTAAACAAAAGTATGCATACAAAATTCATACCCAAACTAGATATAAACAATAGAGTATAAAAGTGACAACTAATGTCAAAATATTTCCTTTAAAGCAATATTGGAGCAAATTTAGTTGGGAATGCCAAATGATAGCAAAGATTTTATTTGTCGAATTTAGAATTATACATTTTCGAAATACAAGCATTTTGAACTTTATAAGTTTTGGATTAAGAGAATTAGGAATCTGATGGGACTTAATTGATGCTTTCGGATAATTACGTTGCATTTGTCATGTGAAATTCGATAAGAAAAAGAATTAGGAAATGTGTGGAGGTATAATGGTTGAAGCGTGAGGTACAATTAATCGATGCATTAACTTAATTTTACATCGTGCTTTCCACACACGAATTTTGCATATCAAACGCATCCTTAATGGTAGAACTGAGAATCTGATTGGACTTAATTGAAGCTGTTTGAATTTTGAGAGAATTAAGGATCTTCGCGAAAGCTGAGAGTGAAATTCAAATTTCGAAATCAGTGAATAAGAACTATGAAAGAATTAGGAATTTGACAGTGAACTATTTATTAAACCAACTTACTTGGGTTTTTTTTTGGATTCTACAAAGTAATTAGGAATTTGAGAGTAAACTAGAAAATCACCGAAACAAACTAAATTGATACTTTTCGTACTCAAGATAAAGAATCTGGTAGGAATATACGAGGAAACTTCAAATTTCAAAAACCAGCGAAGAGGTCTAACCTTTATGATTCAATCGAGCTTATTCAAGTGATTCCCAAGTGTTGGAGTTTAGGGTTTGTCGAATCGATTGCGCACCAATATTCAATATTTGCTCAAAGTTGGCTCTTATGCCCAAAATCATACACAACATAGGGTTGAGACTAAGGACTTATAGTCAAAGTTCATGAGCAAGTCACATGAGGTTCCACTCTAAAATCAATTGACATTAGAGGGAGTAATTCACATGCTTATATACATCTCATAATTGCTTTGCATTTATTCGATGTGGGATTATGTTTGATACCCAACACATAGTTACATTGAGTTTAACATATTACTTTCGATTTGAAGTTTTTTTACCCACCTTTTTTTTTTTCGACGTGATGTATCCCAAAACATTACGGATGTTCCTATACTCCGATTCAGATGGTTTGAAAGTTAGAATCTCGTTATCGACTATGTGATAACCATCGAATTTCGGCGATACTATTATCTTGATCCATACTTTCCGTCCATAATCCACATAGAGAGTGATTATACGGCACCGTGACATCCTCGGAATTATCCCTCGATAACCAACTTACAAAAAGTACAAAATATTTAAGTAAAAAAAGAAGATATATTCTCAGTACTATACATCATTGCTGACCTAGTTATTTTGTAACTGTCATGGTTAAGTTGGTCAATACTAAAAAAATACCTATAGTGTATAAACTAACTATTATGGGTATTAATTATATTATTCATTTAGCTGGGGCAGCGTCCCATGTGGACTTCTACGTCCCTCTTCAATAATGTACTATTATATAGTAATCTTATCATAATAATGCAATAAATAAATAAATCCTTAATAAATAAATGGGTTTTCAATCATTAATAGTTACATATGGAATCTCACAATCATATCATGGACGTCACCAAGCAATTTATGAAGGAAATTCACCTATACTATGGGACCATATAGTAGGAAATAAAATAATGTTTACCAAATCCCAAAAATGGAAAGAGGGAATAATATAATATACTAAGCTGCATAATTGCATACGTCTTTATAATTAATGTTTCATGGGATTATAAAAAGGTTATTTTATTTTATTTTATGTTTTTGATAAATATGAGGTGATCATTTTCTAATCTTATCTCTATTCAATTCTCCCACATGCACTGCACTGCACTTGTTGGCTGTTGCTCGTTTCTATTGTCGGACAACTCGATGGGCCCCACCACCAACTCCGTGTCCGAAACGTGTGTTAGATATCCCTTCAAGAGTTTTGAGATCTTTTAATTATTGCCATAAAAAAAAAGGAAGAAAAAGGCTGAAAAATAGAAGAACAAAAGATAACGAAAACCTTCTTCTGCTCGATCCTATGTTGTTTTCAGCTCACCTTCTGCGAACTTTCCACAAAACTCACACCCTTAAATTCCATTCTTGAAAGGGTTTTTGTATTAATTACAACGTCACTGAGGTAAATATATATGTATATATATAATATATATATATATATATGTGATTTTAATCTGAGGAGAAAGAGGAAAAGGGAAAAAAGGTTGAATAGGGTCTGTAGTTGTTGGATTATTTAATTGTTTTTTCGTTGTTTTGATGCCACCTCAATAGTGTTTTTAAATGCTATTCTTGCCTCTTTTGTGTGTTTTCATGGTTGAGTTAATGAAATCAAATTAAATCTTTTTAAAGGGCTCGATGGGCTTCATTTCTTTCTTTCTTGTGCAGAAGGAGTTCTAACAACTGTCCTTTGTTCTTCTCCAAGTTTTATTACTTGAATTCGTTATTGGGTTTGCATCCTACCGTTTGTAACAACAATTAAGCATATTTTATTCTCTCTCTCAGTGTAACTTCTGCTTTGTAGAGTAGAAATAAAGGTTTGATTCATATATTCTACTCCTTGCAAAAGTTCTGTTATTCTCTCTCAGATGTCACTGTTTGAATATGCCTGCTGACAATTATTTGGTTAGATTCTTGATTTAATCAACCATTGTTTAAAGATTGGATTTGTTAGTTATAACAAGGGATTAAAACACCATTACACTTCCTATGTAGGTAGCTCTGCTTACTGAATCCTAGGATTGCTGAGGTTGTAATAAGTTCACTAGCACGCCAGTAGTAAAAAGTATCCTATTGGGAATGAGTCAACCCAAAATCAAGCGCAGAGTCGGGAAATATGAGGTGGGACGGACGATCGGAGAGGGAACTTTCGCAAAGGTGAAGTTCGCTCGAAACTCTGAGACGGGCGAACATGTCGCCATCAAGATTCTCGACAAGGATAAAGTCCTCAAGCACAAAATGGCCGATCAGGTTTTTGACTGAAGTTACTTTTGCTATATAAGAAGAAAGATCGATTTTTGAAAGTAGAAAATTTTCGACGGTTCTTTCTGAGGTTGCGTAGATTATATGTCGTCTCATTACTTGTTGGGATCCTTTTGTAATATTTGGCAGATTAAGCGAGAGATAGCGACGATGAAGTTGATTAAACATCCCAACGTTGTTCAGATATACGAGGTTAGTTCTAATTCCCTATGTCCAAATCCACGAGATATGTTGTCTTTTTAATCGATTCATATTAAATTAACATTCTAAAGTTTCTGCATATCACTTTTGCAGGTGTTGGGAAGCAGGACAAATATATATATAGTTTTGGAATTCATCACTGGCGGGGAGCTTTTCGACAAAATTGTAAGTAAAAAGAGAACCGACCGTCATAATAATTATCGTAATAACGTTGAATATGTCTTTTGCAAAAGATAGTGTCGAATGTAATTGAGAAATTATGTTGCAGGTAAATAATGGAAGGATGCGAGAGGAAGAAGCGAGGAAGTACTTTCAACAGCTGATTAATGCCGTCGATTATTGCCATAGTAGGGGAGTTTTCCACAGAGATTTGAAGGTGTTTGTCCTTATAAAGAATAAAAATAAATATACTGAAATTTTCGGTGTAAGTTTATCTTCTATTGCTCTTAATGATCGATGAGTTTCTTCCATTTTGTAGCCGGAGAATTTGCTTTTAGATTCATCAGGAAACCTTAAAGTTTCTGATTTCGGATTAAGCGCTCTTTCGCAGCAAGTCAAGGTATTATCAGATTACAAATATATCGTCGAATAAATAATATAAAAACTGCGTAGATAAATCGTATTAATTTATAATGAATTTATTTTAACAGGAGGACGGTTTGTTGCACACTGCTTGTGGAACTCCAAACTATGTTGCTCCCGAGGTTTATAACATAAGATCTTTCCTTCATTTTATTTCATCCGTTGCTTAGATATCGCGATTTTATTACATTATTTGTTCGAAAATTACGAATAGGTGCTAAACGATCATGGATACAACGGAGCAGCGGCAGACTTATGGTCGTGTGGAGTCATACTGTTCGTATTGCTTGCGGGATACTTGCCTTTCGACGATTCCAATCTCTCGGGCCTCTACAAAAAAGTGAGTCTTTTGTTGTAATAATATTACAGTCGATTCGATTATCTTATTTGCGATTTCTTGTTTTAATTTTTTTTTCATGGGTTGGTATTACAGATAATGTCTGCTGATTTTACCTGCCCGCCTTGGTTTTCCTTCGGTGCCAGAAAATTCATAAGTCGAATCTTGAATCCCGATCCTCAGAAAGTAAAATATTATATATATATATATTCATTTTATGGGATTAATGAAACATAATCTTATTTGTTGATCGATACATTGTTTGCAGCGTATTACGGTAGCTGAAATCTTGGAAGATGAATGGTTCAAAAAGGACTATAAACCGCCGGTATTTGATGAGAAGGAAGAGACAAACCTGGACGACGTAGAAGCTGTGTTTCAGGGCTCCGAGGTTTGCCTTCGGAAATTTCTTTTTCTTTTTTCCTTTCTTTTATTTAATGTAGAAATAAAGGTGGCTTTTTTTTATATATATTTTCTTTTATTTCTTTTTGGTTCAGGATTTTCTTGTAACGGAGAGAAGAGAGGAAAAGCCCGCGGCAATGAACGCCTTTGAGCTAATTTCGATGTCTAAAGGTCTCAATCTCGGGAATCTATTTGAGTTGGAACAGGTGGGAATGAATATACTAACACTAGTGGATTATCCGTATGTAGATATACATATATATATATATATATGTATGCGCCAAGTTTAAGTTACATTTCAATTGTTTCGACTCTTTTATTTCTCAGGGATTTAAGAGGGAAACAAGGTTCAGTTCAAAGTCCCCCGCGAATGAGATCATTGACAAAATTGAAGAAGCTGCGAAGCCACTAGGTTTTGATGTTCATAAAAAGAATTACAAGGTAATAACCATTAATCGATAAACGGTCTAAAAGTATGTACAGTCTTTCGTGCTTTTCTTTCAACGCTTTGAGCGATCGATTAAGGAGATTACTTAAGTTCATATCTCTCTTTCTGTCGTTTCTCAGATGAGACTTGAAAACTCGAAAGCTGGAAGAAAAGGAAATCTGAAGGTTGCAACTGAGGTATATATCCATATCCATGGCTTGTCTTCTATATTTCTGCTTTGTATTTCGCTATTTGATTGGTTATTCGATGCCTTGATTAGGTTTTCCAAGTCGCCCCCTCTTTGCATATGGTTGAAGTTCGGAAAGCAAAGGGCGACACTTTAGAATTCCACAAGGTACCATAACTACAAGTCCTTATATCTAATAAATTCTAACATAAAAACCTCTGTTATTTCAACCTATTTCGCAGCAATAACTCACTTTAGATCAAATGTGTTGAGTGCAGTTTTACAAGAATCTTTCAACAAGCCTCCAAGATGTGGTTTGGAAAACAGATGAAGATTGAAGACTTTTGCTGCAATTCATTCAACCCTTTCTCCCCCGCTGCGTTGTCGAAGGAGGCGATGTAGTATTTGCCTTGAGTGATTGCACTTCCTTTGTTATTACATAAACTTCAAAATCATTGATAACTTATTCAGATAATTTGTAGTACTTGCATTCAGATACAGCAGTTCCTTTGCATGCATATATAGGTGTGCTAAAATTATGATTTTCCAAACAGAAAAATTCAGTATATAGTTTCAAATCGATGTTCGTAAAAACTCGAGTTGCTACTCAGACATGTTTCGTCAGAAGTACATTCCTCAATTGTACACAGGCATATATAAATTCAACATATCATTACATACTCTTAGATTCTGTTTTGCACAATGTACGGCGTGCCTGAAGCAGAAGTTTAAGAAGGCTTAGAGTTCATGAACGCTTTAGCAGCATCCGCAGTCAGCTCTTCGTACACCTGAGAAATCCATGAGACGGCTCAGAGTCAATCGTAGAACAATTTGCCCGAAGAAGTGAGATTTTGTACATCAGTCAGATCTATTGCTTTCATCGTGTACTTACGAGTTTCTTGTAAACTTGTTGAAATGCCTCGCAAAATCTTTCTGCATCAGCTGAGCTCATCTGAACACAAACTTCAATATATTACAATTTGAACATTGATTAAACATATCAGTCATATGTTGTAGTAATATTTTCCTGCATTAAGATCAAATAAATGCAACTGATATTTCTAGAACGCGGGCACTGCGTCGGTACCCATTGCATCTGACATATATATTAGATGCACAACCTCATTTCTTTTTAATGTTTTTAATATTCATTCTAAGCTAACAATCTCAATTCAATCATCCCATAGCTCGCTAATAGTCTGCTGCTATGATCAAGGAGATTAAAAAATTTACCGCATACCTTTTTCGCAGCAGCCAGCTTTAATTTTCCCCAAATTGCATCTGCCATAACCAATAATAAAATGCATGATTCAGTAACTATTGCGACCAAATAAAATGACATTAGCACTTCTAAAATGCATGTTAATTGTACTGCTTCAGTATCATAGAAAGTTGCATCGTAAGAAATATAAAATAGGAGATCAGAACAGGGGGCAGCTCACTACGTTCTTTCATCCGAC
Source organism: Lindernia subracemosa (assembly GCA_028392965.1). Classification (NCBI taxonomy): domain Eukaryota; kingdom Viridiplantae; phylum Streptophyta; class Magnoliopsida; order Lamiales; family Linderniaceae; genus Vandellia; species Vandellia subracemosa. The sequence continues at coordinate 2,315,566 of JAQPCC010000020.1, read as the reverse complement.
CAACAAAGAACCTTAAAAAATGCATACAAAATGTAAACCTAGAGTAGTACATACTGGGTAAAGCTATGAATAACGGGTTAAAAATGATTCTATTGGTCCGGAGAACAAGAAAATATTGACTGGCTCATGGCCAATTGTTGATCATGTTCCTTAATTTGGAAGAACTATTCATTATGAGAAGCTAGAACATGTAAGGTCTCACTTCCTCGGCACCCATAGCACATTATTCAGATCAACTCCAAACGGTCTGCAGTTTCATCCACAAACAATACTGGTCTTCCTCAACGAAAATGAAAAAACTCGAAACAAGAAACTAATTTACCATTACTGTCACCACTGCTAAAGGTCTCTTTGCCTCTTTTAACATGGGCATCCCGTGTACCTTTCAACTCCAATTCCTAACATCAGAAATCTAATGTCAGAAACCATCAGGCCACATAGTGAACAAAACTATATGCATAATAACTCACAATACCTCCTGCCTTTGAGCCGAATGATATAAGCGTTCAGAAGAATCCAAATCTGGCTGCAAGTACTTGCAAACTAAATACCTCACAAGGAAATTATAAACGGAAAAAAGCCGAAAAGAAATTCAAGTAAACCTTACGAACAGCGCAAGCACATTTACAATACCATTCATACAATGGTGAAGCAACTTAAACAGCTTCCAACTTATTAATACAGTAAAATATGATAAGCCCCGATCAGCAGCTCAGAAAATTGCAGAAAAAATGTTACAGAAAGTAGATTTTGAGCATGAAAAACATAAATACGTAGTTCACAATCATAAGCAATAACAATCAATCTACTTCAGCATCTACTACGCGGCAAATGACAATAGGAACTGACAAATTTAGGGCTTGAGATGTACGTGATAGTCACGAGATCGGACGACTGGGAACATCTCCAGAAGCTTGCAGAATTCACTCTCGTCCATTTGAGCAAAGCTTTTACCTTACCCTCCGATTTTAAAAATTGCTGAAACTCTCCGAATTATGAATGTTGTTTTAGGGATTTGAATTTGGGGAAAAAGAATCAAAATAACAAGCTTCCGCTGTATCCAAAGTCGTTAGTGTGATGACGGATTAGCGCGTTTATCCCACGCGATTTAAGTTTTATAAACTCGTCTATTATTATTAATTAACTATTATGCATTGTGAATATGTGTTAGTTGAATTATTGATGATAGTATTGTATCCATACTATTTATTAGGTGAGAGTGATTGATTTTACTTATTATAATTACATTCTCACAAATCAATTTTTTTAAATGATATTTCATCTATTAAATATTATTAATTACGAATAACTTAAAATAGAAAATAATATTATATATTTATATATTAAGCATACGCATCGAGTGTGTATGAAATACTAGTTAATATTAATATTGTTAGATGATTAATAAGATTTGTATTTAATAAAATTAGTTCTAATAGTGAAATTTAACTATATGTCATTAGATTTGTATTGTAAAATAAACAAGAATTGAATAATATATCATGCTTTATTTTCTTAACCTTTCTCATAAGCTATATTATCATTATAATATCATAATATTCATAAAGTAAGTATAATAATATCAGATTAATATAATATTACACAAACAACAAAGAAAAATTACCAAATGTAGAAATAAATCAGAAGAAGATGCTAATCGTCCCCAACGAATCTCCAATGCGTCTCAAATCTTGGCCACATCGCCCGCTATGCGGCTCAAAGCAACGGCAGTCTTCGATCCCGAAGAACGACCCAAGAAATTGTTTATGTACTCTCCGGCAAGCAATAGCTTACCCATATCAACGTTAGTTCTCACGCCAAGACCGTTCAGCATGTACACGACGTCCTCGGTCGCAACGTTACCCGACGCTCCTTTAGCATATGGGCAGCCTCCCAGCCCAGAGACAGATGAGTCCACCGTGCTGATTCCCATCTGTTAGGTTACCACACGTGGAGGAGACTATTCATCCAAACACTTCGATGAAAACTCTAAAAAAACTAGATGTAAGCTAATGACCACTTCAACTAAAAGTTTAAGCTCGAAGGAAGTGTATCGTATTTTAATTTTCTATACTTTATTTCCAACATGCCCCCTCACATCTAGACTGATTTCTTTCCTATCTAGATTTTAGCCGCATGCGTGCAATTTTTCTTTAAATTGGTGGTCGTGAAGATGCGTATATATGACATCTATTGGTCTGACCTCTGACACCATAGGTGAAGTGGTTGATCAGTTCAACACCGTTTGAAATAAGTTAAAGAGATAAATGACTCTTACTTGGAGTGAGAGTAGGATATTAGGAAGGGACTGGCCATAGGTGTCGTGAAAATGGACGGCAAGCTTGTCGATGGGTACAACGGCCATTACTGCCTCCAGCATTGGGAGGACAGTACCTACAATGTCACAAAATGACAGAAAAAACTCTCAAGAGTTGAAATAGAACACGCCTGGAAAACGAAAAAGGTCGTAAGATTTTGTTACCAGGTGTTGCAACTCCTACGGTATCTCCGAGTGAGATTTCGAAACAGCCCATTTCGTGGAGTGCCTTCGCCACGTAGGCTACTTTTTCGGGGGAGATGGGTCCTTCAACTGGGCAGCCAACAACGCACGAGACGTACCTATTCATCATTTTGATGATCATTTTCAGACCACATTAAAAATAGTGTATCGTGCTTTTTTCTGTATTTAGTTATAAGTGATGGATAAACTCGGTGTTATCTTCTTACCCACGCACGGGAATAGAGAGCTTTTTGGCAGCAGAAGTCACAGCGCGATAACGTATTAGGCTCTCTTCGACGCTGCAATTGATATTCGACTTGGAAAACGACTCCGAAGCTGATGCAAATACCGCTACCTCTTTCGCGCCAGAAGCAATAGCTGTTTCAAAGCCCTGCCATTATTTTTGAATGATAATTAGATTTTCTGCATCAAAACAGCCAAAAGATAAACTAATAAAACCAAAGACAAGAACAACACCTTACCTTGAGATTGGGCGTGAGCACAGGCAATCTGACACCTTTTATATCCTTGACAGCATTCATTACATCCTTTGCATCTGCAAGCTGATTCAATGAAATTTAAAAAAAAAAAGAGAGAGAGAGAGGAGAAATTAGCATGATCATCTAACATAAGAAGCATAGAGGATAGAAAACAATAATTGTCACCTGAGGTACCCAATTGGGTGAAACAAAGCTTGTTGCTTCAACGACAGGCAATCCACAGGAAACTAGTTTTCGAATTAATTCAACTTTAACAGACGATGGTACTATTGTCTTCTCATTTTGTAAACCATCTCTGGGACCAACTTCAACTATCTTCACATATCGTGGTATATCTTTAAAAAACTGATAATCAAAGGAGATTCAGTATCCACCATCAGGAATAACATATTCTTGGAAAGACTTGGGACAACCTTTTGAATTGATTTGTAAGATTACCTTAAACATCATGCCTCGTCTTTCTGTTTTATTACAGTATGAGCCATATTGATGATTTGGGGCCGAAGAGAAACTGTTCATGGTACTTACCACACACGAACTCTTTCCGATACTTGAAGTCCTGTCAAAAGAGTTTTTCCTTTGTCTTCTCCTCATGATGGGCTCTTGCGTGAACTCTTCGAAATCATCACTGAGGATAAATATTTGAAAAAAAAAAGAGGAAAAAGAAAAAGAATCATATTTAGATCAAAAGTGTTTTTCCGACCATTCAGATTTACTTTAACTTCTGTGGATCCAAGAAATACCATAAAAGCATAATCTCAACAAAACATATGCGGCAAGGAAGTGCTTAACTTTCTCTCATTTGATGCAGAAAGAAATAACTATTAACAAGCACAAGATTTTATCAAATTAAGATTTATTCCATGACTATTCAGGGTATAAAGAGAAAAAATCAAGCCTTACGGGCAGCTATTAGACGAACCACAACTTCTTCCTTCAATCCAACAGTTTCCAAATCCCATATCTTCTGATGCAGGCCTGCATGCACTGGATGAGAACTTGTAAAGACGTTCAATGTTGCTCAAATCTCTTATTTTGTCCAGGCCTATAGGCTGCTCTAAACTCGACATTGTGTAGAATTTAGTATATCTGAAATTAAATAGCCAAAAACGAAGATAAATTAGCTCAACATTTAGCAACCCATTGAATGTTTTTCTACTGTGTAAAAAATAATTTAAACAAAATCACAAGCCCCCCAAAACTACACAAACTTTAAATCCCTTTCCTCCCAATCCCATATATTAACTGATGCAAACAGCTACTCATCAAGATTAGGGACAGATCAACGTCCAAAAACCAATGGCCAGAGCAATAAAGACATGATTGCGCATTGCAATGCCCCATATGCATATACATACAATAAACGTAAGAGGTTGTCCCAAAACAAAAATAAGCTAGTTTCACCCGCATTTAACACAGAACCACAAGGCGACAATATAAATTCCTACAATGTAGTGTAGCTTCTAACAATTTAATATATTACTTCTCACGAAGCAAAGTATAATTTTGAGAAAGTCACAAAACAAACAGACATCAATAACCAAAGGAAAAAAACTTCACCAAACTGAGGCAACAACTGATACTTTCCACCAATGGGCATATATATTTACATCGTTGAGCTCAATCGGAATATGCCAACGTTGATAAGTCAGGAAACTAACTTTTGCAATTAAACATGAGAAACATGTGTGATCTAAGCAAACTTGTCCCTATTTCCATCCACAATTCTGTACTTTACAGTGTTAAAAAAACAATTTAAGCAAGAACAAAGTGAACCCAGCAATCAGCTAGCGAAGAACAAGCAATTCATACCCAAAAAATCAAACACTAGAATCAATAAATCGGAAAGTAGACGAAAAAATCCCAAAACCCCAAATATTTGCCTGGATAAAGTTTTCACCTGCAACACGCAACAGATGAAAACAACTAAAAAAAGACAATTAATAAGAGTGGTGGGTTGGTTGAGACTTCGAGAAAAACTTCTCAGCAGCGACGAAAAGTAACGGAGAATACTTTGCAATCGCTGATTAGGGTTTTAATTTGGTTTTTTTGTGCGTGCGAACGAATTAACGCATGTGATTGAAGTTGTGTGGTTCGGACATTAATTGAGTGAGAATGGTGGGAAAATGGTGGTAGGTAGTTTTCAGTTGGAAGTTGGTCAATTTCCTCATACAATTTTTTGAACTTTTAGCCATTTATATATTTTTCTTTAAATTTGAATTTAGCTTGAAATATTTTTATTACCCACTCATCTCAACAATGAATCTCTCGATAAATATCAATATTTTCATTGCAACTAATTTAAAAGCTTAAGAGCAGCTAAGTGAACATTTTATAATTTATGTTTAATTTAAATGTAATTATTTAGAGCTTAAATTAAAACTTGAGCTTTCAAGCTTAATTATATATCATACTTGTCGAACTCCAGCTCATAGATAATTTTCAAATTGAGATTAAAAAATGACCCATTTTAGACCAAAATATAACAAGAAAGTATTCTTCTTTAATAAAGGGGTATTTAAATAAATAACAAAGAGCCGATTATTAGGCTTTATAGCTATTTATAAAGCAAAAAAGGTAAAACTGCGAAACATTAAATAATATGCTGATAAATTCAAGGACCTAACATTTTTAAGCATTTATTGTAATTCAAGGGCCTAAACTAAAGTAAACTAAAATATTAAAATTATAATATGATTAGGTGTGTGGTATGTTAGTTCTAGTTGAAATGTTCATAGTCGAAGTCGTTGGACCGTACCATACCAAGTGGCTGATATATCAATGGAATGAGTAATAGCTAAAATACAAAAGTCAAAATAAAAAATAATAAATAAAATAAAATTGAGGATGTGGACTATGCAAAATCAGATATTTCGACTTTGTGGACATAAAAAAATCGACAAATGTCATACGTTACGAATTATGGGCCTCATATTGTAGAATCTGATTCCTGGCTAAAATAATTTACAGTTCTAATATTATTATTATTATTATTATTATTATTATTATTATTATTATTATTATTATTATTTGGCTTTCTAAAGCACCACATACCCTACCAAGTACCAACCAGCACAACTTATTCCTCATGCATACAACGTAATGGCATAAACAAATAGTAAGTTATTCATCTTTATGATTTAAGCTTTAAAGTTAGAGCTATATATGCCAATATGATATGGATGCTATCAATTTTGATACGTTACATAATATCAATCTTCCCATCATTCCAAACTAAAGATTTCTATTTTTTTTTAAATCACGTTGTTATGTTTCATCGTATCTATCGAAATTAAAAAATATTTTAATTAAAAAAGTTTTCTAAATTAAAATATACTTTAGGCACCACCTAAAAAAGGTTAAGACGAATGTATCAACTGAAAATAACTTTAGACATCAAGTGAAAAAGTTTTAAAAGAATACCGACCAAAATTTTCCAAGTCTTATTACAGTAGAAACTCAATAAATTAATAGTTATGGAAATATCAAAATTTATTAATTAAAAGAGTTATTAATTAATATATAAATATAATAATTATTAATTTATATATTAATTAATATTTTATTAATTTATAATAAAATATTTAATTTAAAAATATATTTCAAACACCAACTTAATTATTTTATCATATACGTAAATCTAGGGGTGTTCAAAAGTCGGTTAACCGATCGAACCGAAAGTTCGGTACGAACCGAATACCGACCGAAAAATTTTGGTTCGGTATTCGGTTTTCAGAAATATAGAACCGAAATTTTCGGTTTTTTCGGTTCGATAATTCGGTTAACCGAATAAAAACCGAATACCGAATACAGGCCAATTAATATATAATAAGTCATTTTATATTAAAATAAACCCAATATGCAGGCCCATTAATTATATAATTGAGGTGTTTGGGCCTTCTATACCTTTTAAAATTTAATTTCAAAATCCAAATACCCAAAATTCATCCCCAACGTTGGACTTAAAAAGTATGGCCCCACGAATTTTTTTTTTAATGAAGTAGCTGTCAGTTATTCTGAGTATGGTATTTCAGCTTCATGAAAATAATTTTTTTTTATTTTTTCTTTTTATTTCGGTTTTTCGATCGGTAACCGAAAATACTGAAAAAAAATTCGATTTTACCGAAACCGAATCGATTAAGTTCGGTTCGGTATTCGGTTTCAAAATTTTTGAATTGAAAATTTCGGTTAATCGAAATTTCGGTTCGGTTCGGTTTTACCGATTGAACAGCCCTACGTAAATCAAATGAATGATCAAATTTAAAATAATCATTCAGTCTCACGTCTTGTTATGCTTCATATGTTCAACATTTAACTTTATGAACATTAAAAAATATTTCTGATATAAATAAAATATCAGAATATATAACACAAATAAATTATTTACTTATTACTTAACAATATAAGAAATTTTCGTAATTCATTCATATAATAGTATGTATTATTAATTTATATTTTAAACCGAGTCTATAGAAATTATAAAAAAAATGTATTATTATATAATTTTAAAGTGTTTATTAATTTACTACGTTATCCCCAAGTCGGAATCCATTAAAAATATTATCTTACATAATTTTTTAAATAATCGAGTATTAATTTATGAGTATAATATATTCAATCCAATTTCAACACAAACATTTAACACCTGGAAAAAAAAATTAATTTTCTTGTTATGAAATATTTATAAATCAATGTTTAACTTGTAACATTTAACGACTCTTCGCTTCCTTCTAAAATCCCCAAATCACTATCCTAAAACCCTAACGCTAAAAGATTCCTCCATCGATGGCCGCGGTGAGTCTCCGAAAGGGCAACACGCGCCTCCCGCCCGAAGTCAACCGCGTCCTCTACGTCCGAAACCTGCCGTTCAACATCACCAGCGAGGAGATGTACGACATCTTCGGGAAATACGGCGCGATACGCCAGATTCGGATCGGCACCAACAAGGACACGCGGGGAACGGCGTTCGTGGTGTACGAGGACATCTACGACGCCAAGACGGCGGTGGACCACCTGTCCGGGTTCAACGTGGCGAATAGGTATCTGATCGTTCTGTACTATCAGCAGGCGAAGATGAGCAAGAAGTTTGACCAGAAGAAGAAGGAGGATGAGATTACGAAGCTTCAGGAGAAGTACGGCATTGGAACGCCTGCGTCGAAGGATACCTAGATGCTGAAATTGAGGTAAGGTTTTTACGTTCGTTAGTTTTATGTCATGATCGTTATGCCTATTTCTTTGTTGTTTTTCATGGTGTTTGGCAATGGATTGAGGATTTCTTGATTGATGCTGAATCGATGATTTTAGTGAAGCAATTTGATGATGTAAAACCTGAAATAGAACAATTATGAATGACATCATCTTCCCGGAGTACGAATATCACTTTGACTAACTTCCAGCTAAAAAATTCACTTTGGCTCAATATCCCATACACATGTCTTATTTATGGTCGACGTTTATGCTTGAATGATTATTACAAGAACGGGGCTATAAAAAAAAAAAAAAATAGCCCTGACAAATTCACTTAGACTACGACAGTCAATGTGTTCAAGTAGATTTGAACTCATCGCTAGCCCATCACTTAACATATCATAATACAAACAATGTTATGAGCCCAAAAGAATGTCAATCCCACTTATAAGAAACATCATCCTAACATCCAACTCAAGTTTATAACAAATCTGTGATTCCGTAGCATGTATGTAAGAGCAGTTAGTGACAGATGACATCGCATGAGCTTGCTTGTTTGATGTAGCAAATTCGAAAGGGGGAGCAACTCTTTTTACTAACAATTGGGAGGTTTCCATGAATAAAGAAGCATGCCTGATGCTAAGACAATGGCGCCGGCAACAAAGCCCGGTGGAAGAGAAGACCCGGCTCCGAGATACAGTAGGGGCAAAGTGAACATATATACTGAGACTGGCACTGCAAATATATATATATATATATATATATATATATATATATAATAATTTGAAAATATATATTGAGAACATGATAAGATGCCAAGACTGAACGTCAAAAGAGTTATTTCATTAGTATTTGTTCATCTGGAGGCTGTGGGGCCTTGTTAGATCTGACGAGATGTGTTGGTTGTTGAGGAGATTTATTGCATTGTAATGCTGAATGAAATAACCAGATGACACACACAAACATACACACAGATATGATATTGGTCAAAACATACCCGAAATAATCGATGCAAGGCATGAGACGACAGCTGAAGAGATCTTCAGAAGATGCAGCAGTGATATGTTATAAGCCATATTGACAGCGACAAACAGCAAGGGCAACAAAGGCGCACCGTCACATCCTGCGAGGCCAAAACAATTTGATTTTCTATCAATTTTACGGGAAAATAACAAGGAATGCACATTTTCTTCTCATGGATCATCGAGTAAAAGCAGAACTTACTGTGTGACATTGTGCCGACGTTCAAAAAACAGGCAGCACCGTCTTTAAGATAACCAGGCATTTGAGCAAATGGAATTCCCCAGAGGTTTGACAAGAATGGTATTAGTAGGCATATGAACATTGCCTGTTTTTCAACCGTTCAATACAAGTTTCAGGCACAGGGCAAAAGACAAAATGATCAGTTACGTAAAATCAGGGTTTAAAATCTTTAACCTGGTAAGCAGATCCAAAGGAGTTAACAACGAATAGGTCCACCGAACCACCCTGTCAAGAGTCAATCAAATATTATGTAGGACTGAACTGAACTGAACTTTCATGTTCTGTTTATCGTGATAAGGGGATTAGCTTCATTGACATACCTACCTTTAACCTTCGAGCAGCATCCAGAAATATTATCTCCTGCACATAAGGTTGTGTTTGTATGATTGAAGTCTGGGAAACCATCATATGGAAGAGTTATCTTCAATACACTTAAAAAGAAAGCCATCTACTTATGTACCTTCAATACAGAATCAGCGGCTTGTAAAAAGAAAGAGAAAACCATCAAAATGCTCCAAAATATGCCAGCTTCCATCAGAGAACCAGGACCTGATCCACTGCAATAGAAAGAAGCATCAGAACATTCTCTCTCTCTCTCTCTCTCTCTCTCTCTATATATATATATATATATTTGCATACATGTATATGAGTGTACAGTTAATTACCTTGCAACGGTTGTCAAAACGCCAACTGCGACTAAAAGGCAACCAAATAACTGGTTGAAACTATATTTCCTCCCGAGGAAGATATATGAAAGAAGAAGCTGCCAGACGAGAAAGCTCTGCAGATGTTTAAAAGCTCACACACATTAAATGAGACAATGGAGTCCATTCATTAAGACAAGCTTTCAAACATTATATAATCAAGCTTGTCTTACAATATTCATTACTTGGGGTTACCTGAGATAGTATAGGAATTGCAGCCCCAGAAAGCATAGCTGTAGAAAAACAGAAGAGACATTGGGATTGACCCCTTGTGTAAATATGATACATGACAAGTGAAGTTATTTATGAAAATTCACAAGTTTCTGTGAGCCGTTGGGCAATAAGAAATCCTTATCATTCTCAAAATCCTACCAATGGACCCAAAAGATTCAAGAATGGGCAAAGCATTGCTGCCGAATATCCAAAATCACTAATTGAACAAAACCATTTTCATAAACAGGTTCAATAGCCTTGCACCTTAATAAATACTACACTAGCAGTTTGCACGAAATTACAAAGAAGTATCTCGATAGCCATCATCATGACATGAGGATAACAGAGCTGACAAGATCAATGTTAGCACATTCACGTGTGAGGAAACTGAAGATGCATGATTCTTCGAGAGAAATTTACCTCCAGCAGCCATTCCAGCTGCAGCAGCTAATGCTTCCAAGAGGCCAACACCAATTAACGGTAATTTTGGCAAAGCCAGCATTTCAGCAGTAACCTTTCCAGCTTGATATCGGAAATGCAAGATAGTGAAGTAGACAACTATGTATCTGGAAGTGACGAGTTTATTAAACACTAATCCTTGTGAAAAACAAGTAAAAATGAACTTAAGATGGCACTTCACTGTTTAGGAGGATGTTTTTCACATTAAAAACTGACACAACAAACTTCATGAAAATTTTCCAACAATCAGAATGTACACACACACACACACACACACGCACAAACACACGAACACACACACATAAATGCATATATACACATAGCAGGATTCAATTAATCATGATCACACTCTTCACCCTCTCCTTACATTAAATGTGTAAGTACATTTCCCTGGCACATGCGGTGCCAGAAATTGTTCGTCTATCTACTTTCTATATTTTAGCTTCGTTAATTGTCTCTGTCCAGAATATCTATTGAAAGATGGGGATAACTGGAGTTGTAAGTCACCACCAGCTCAAGATTCAATCCTTTTTTCCAATTTTCACCCAATCTTCATGCAATTGCACATCTATATGTTTCCTCACCACTACTGTAAAATTTACTTGTAATGGGCACTGACGCAATTAAACTTATGTCTCAGCATGAGTTACATGTTGTCCGGTCCCTTAATAGTTCCTCACACCCTATAAAGATTTCAACCTTCAAGCAATAAAACTACAGCGTATCGACCTACCAAGTCAGGCGTGAGATTTTTGTTCAATTCTTTCAATATACTTTTGGTTAACGTGAGGAATTAATTCTAAGGTTCTCAGGCATTTGGCTAATTCGACATTTCTAGCAGAGGCATTCAGATTTTGGGAAGATATTCAGACAAATACGAATGAAGTAACATTCGTTGTACAACCCCACATTCTATAGAACTAGGAATACAGATGCTGCACATTTATGGAAAAGGAAATTCTTTGTGCGGAGGTCAAACCTTAATATACAACCCAGTACACCACCATCAACAGTTCACATTTCAACACCTTAGCTACCACAGAGACCTCACAATGAAAAAGTCTCATATCTTTTTCGCCTAAAAGTGCAGAGTTCAATCAAATACATAATATATATGTAGACACACTCACACACAACAATGCTCTCTATGCAAACATGGAAGGGACCCACCAAGAAATGTTACTTAGAAAAATTACCATCCCGCATAGAAGAAGCTCAGCTAGTTCAATTGATCAACACCTAATTAAACCACTCAACTGATGGTTATATTAACACTTGTCCTTTGATTTAGTAGATAGTTGACGCCTAGCATAAAAGCATAGACCGGCAACCAATGCAAGTCTAGGAATATAAAACTGGTGGACTAAATAGTAACATTACAACAGGAAGGCTTCTACGAAGGCACTTGGGCACGCCCATCGATAAAGAGACCAAGAATATTATATGTATAATAAATATCAAGTGTCAATAATGGTGTCACTACATTAGTTCAAAGCACTTGCTGGCACGAATGATTATTATAACAAATTATTTCCTCGCTTAGTGTAATCTCCTACCTCAAAATATGAAATATTGTGTCTGCTAATATGAATCCCAAGTCCTTTTCTTTAATCGACATGACAAATTGACACCCAAGCTCGTGAATATTCAATCAAGCTTCCCAAATCCCAACTAACTTTACCAAACCAATCTCTCTCTCTCTCTCTCTCTCTCTCTCTCTCTCTCTCTCTCTCTCTCTCTCTCTCCCTCCCTCCCTCATGGAAGTAATATCTCAACTAAGAAACATAACCTCAAATGGCCATTGAATATATGGGAATAATTGTTAACATGATATCGAAAGGCATAGACCTAAATGGCGATTTAACGAACCCATGATTGAACAAAGGGAAGACCCCCAAACTCAAGCAGTTCAATTAGAGATGATATCTGATTGAATTTCCAAGCAGAATCGTAAGAGACTATGCAGCATTTTCATTCAATGGAGTAAAGTGGCAAATTGGTAAAAAAGTGAAAGCATCTCCGTATAAAAGAACGGTAAAAAAAAAGGAAGCATCTAGTAGCAAATGTTCAAAACTCACCCGAGCGTGGCGAACTGAGCTAGAAAGAAAGGGTAGCGCTTGAGAGGAACCAAAGCCAATTTGTAGAGGACGCGATTCGCTACGCCGAGGACCACCGTGGCGAAACATGCGACCAGCACTTGAATCTTCTTCTTCTTCTTCTCATCGTTTGTGTCATCTTCACCATCCTCAGTTAAAGCAACCTCACTTGGACCACACGAGCAGCACATTCGCTGCCGAGGCAGGAGATGATACCGTGGCACCGCCTCCGCGACCACCAGCTTAACCGATCTCCGCCGCAGAGCAACAGCATAAGCACGACGAGAACTTAAGTGGATGATTGACCGACTCGACGTACGGCGGAGATTGAGGTGGGAAGCGGCGGTGATGACGTGGCGGAGGCATACTGACATGGCACGCGTATGCGTTTTTTGGATTTAATTCCGCAAAAATATGTTTGAGAAATGGACGCAGAGAGAGAGAGATAGAGAGAGATTGTATTTGAGGGAATGGTTTTGACCTTTAATATTCCTTTATATATGCTTCTGAATTTTTCATTTATTAATACAATTAATAGGAAAATAAATATAAATCTGAATCATTAAATAAATAAATACTACTCTCTCAAATTTTAAATAGAACCCATTTAAAGATTATACACTCATATTAATAAATAAAGTAAAATTTCTAAATGCAAAAGCTATTCATTTTTTAAAATAGCAAAACGACTTCTATTTAAAAACAAAAAAGCTATTTAAAATAAGAGGGAGTGGTACAAAACATAGAGGATGTGTTTTTTTTATTTCTAATTATTATCCCAGATTGAGACTCGTTTCCAAGGAATATTTTTAATTATCCCGAGATCTTCATATATGTATATGGAAGTCAATAATTTAATTCCACTTTTGGTGTGAGATAATAATGGTATGCGACTTTCACTTTTTGTAACAATTGATTAATCTTAGAATGATTTTTTTTTATATTTTTTTGGTGTGTTATTTCTTGGTAGGGAGATTATTCATGCTGAAACGAACAGTTGTTTCCTGGAAAAAGAAAATGAAATTTCAAGTAACAAAAATCAAAATGTCAAAAAGTATCCTACTCAAATGTGCTATGAAATGATGTTTATACTGAATATATTTTAAGACGCTAGACCATCTCCAACCGAAAAACTTATTCTCAAACTCAAACTCATTCTTATACTCAAAATGCAGTAATTCTTCTCCAATCATTAAACTCAATTTCAAACCAAAAGGAATATTCTTCAAATATTCCCTTTCACACCAATTTTTATAACTTTTCAATACTATCCACATATTTTACAACTTTTCAAAATAACATTTTAATATTATATTATATATAAATAAAATATATAAACATTAAAGAATAAGATCTTACAAAAATATTTCGATGGTATTTGAATCGACAACCCACTACTGGAATACTAATTATAAAGCAGAAAGCCCAGATGAGAATGCAATTCATTTTTATATATTTTCTTTAATTTTTTATTTTTTATAGGGGTTCTTTAATAATTAAAACAGATAACAGGGCTTTTATGCAATATGAAAATGTCAAACGCATTTTTTTAAACCCAAACGCAAATTTGAGTATGAAGCATGAGAGAGAGAGAAACTCATTTTGAGTTTTGGTTTGATGTACGTTTGGATTTATTTTACCCTATTTTTTAGGTTATGCAGTTTTGTTGGAGATGATCTTAGAGCAACTTCAACCATACTGCAAAACCCAAAATATGGGGTAAGAAATACTCCAATGATACCCCAAACTCAAACTCAAAATGAGTTTATTACCTTCTCTTTCCTGATTCAGACTCAATTTTGCGTTTGAACGCATATTATGAGTTTGAGATTTGAAAATTACTATTGATGTCCTATTATTTATTTTAATTGCTAAATGACCCCTATACAAAAATAAAAAATAAATAAAAATATAAATAATGTCTTTATTTTAAGAAATAATTTTTTTATATCTTATTACTTATTTTTTTTATATATTTTGTTTCTACGTATTACAATAGTTAAATTTATTTGATCACAATTCTAAAAATTTATTAAATATCTTCTCACAAAATTTAATTTTATTATTAAATTGGTACCAATAAAAATTTTATTATAATTTATTTAATATTTTCTCATCGAATTTAAAATAATATCGTGACTAAATTGTAAAGTCGTAAAATATGTGGGTAGTATTGAAAACTTGTAAAAGTTGATATTTTTTTGAGTTTGAGAATGAGTTTAATGGTTGGAGAAGAATTACTGCATTTTGAGTTTGAGAATGAGTTTGAGTTTAAAAATGAATTTTTCGGTTGGAGATAGTCTTAGAACTTCAAAATGGGGGCTTTACTCTAAGAGCAACTCCAATCATACTGCAAAACCCAAAATATGGGGTAAGAAATACTCCAATGGTACCACAAACTCAAACTCAAAATGAGTTTATTACCTTCTCTCTCCTAATTCAGACTCAATTTTGCGTTTGAATGCATATTATGAGTTTGGGATTTGAAAATTACTATTGAGGTCCTATTATTTATTTTAATTACTAAATCACCCTTATACAAAAATAAAAAATAAATAAAAATATAAAAAAGAGGAAAATGAGACTTATTTATTAATAATTGTAATTATAAAATTGTCAAAATAAATAATGTCTTTAATTTAAGAAATAATTTTTTTATATCTTATTACTCATTTTGTTTATATTTTGTTTCTACGTATTACAATAGTTAAATTTATTTGACTACGATTCTAAAAATTTATTAAATATCTTCTCACAAAATTTAATTTTATTATTAAAATAAAAATTTATTATTAAATTGGTACCAATAAAAATTTTAGTATAATTTATTTAATATTTTCTCATCGAATTTAAAATAATATCGTGATTAAATTGTAAAGTCGTAAAATACGTGGTTAGTATTGAAAACTTATAAAAGTTGATATTTTTTTAAGTTTGAGAATGAGTTTAATGGTTGGAGAAGAATTACTGCATTTTGAGTTTGAGAATGAGTTTGAGTTTAAAAATGAGTTTTTCGGTTGGAGATGGTCTAATAAAACAAAGACCCAATTTTTTTTTTCCCTTTTTCGTAGTGTTGTTAAGAAATATAGTATTTGTATACTGGCAAAACGAACATGTAACTCAGGATATTTTGTTCGAACAAAAGAGAGGGAAAAAAAAAAAAGAAGAGACATCGTACATAGTATTTTCAATCTCCCCACGACCAACATCTGAGCCTATGATGTTTCCCAGTTAGGTATATTTGCAGATGCCTCATTCACAGCTTTCACAAGTGTCACCTGCAGTAGAACATTGTTTACATAAAGTCTTTCAGAATTTTCATTTCATTTCAGTTTGTTCTCTTATTTATTACACACCTCTTCCAAAAAACGAAATTGAAATATACGAATTTTACTTATTTTCAGAAACAATTATTCGAAAAGAAACGTAAAGCTAAAACATACCACACTTTCTGGAACGCCAGGTGGAGGCAATGGTAGATTTTTCGGGGGAGGACCACGAAGATGAGATCTCTTATCAAATCTCCACTCTCCGATCTTTCCATAAGTTAATCCTCCCTATTCATTTTTTTTTCAAAAAAAAAAAATTCATTTTCGAGGAAAAAACGCATTTCGGTTCAATATTACCGAGTGTACCATTAGTGAACATAAGTTTCAAGAATCAGCATACCTTCATGTTATAATCGCATCCATAAGTGTAATGAATGATGAAGTTCTTGCCAACATCCTTGTCCCAGGGGGGCTGAAAAGAATTATCACTATTAATAATAGCAGTTCTAATACAAATTAAATAACAAGAATTCGTAGATTTAAGGATCTTCAGTGGATGTCGACCGACCTGTATCATGAAGTCTTTACGGAGAGTATGCCGTACTCCATGCAAAGCAGAGGCAACTGCGTATCCATACCTATCATGCAGAAAAATCATATATAAAATCGAAATCGATATCACTTCTTCATTCTTATTTTTTTGCCTATCAAAAGATATAGATTTGAATCTTCGTTCGAGTCACACTTACATTTCAAGAACCCATCCAAAAGCCTTATCTGTTTCGGGATCATCTTTCATTTGCAATGAGACGTTCATCCACGTAGGAGCGATCTTCTCCAAGATCGACTGCAGCATTAAGACATAGGAAGGCAATGTAATACGAGGGATGAAAAATGATTTAGTCCATAATCTTTTCCCCCCTTACAAGTTTCCATTTTTTAAAATTCATAACTTCGCCAAGGTAAATACTCAAGAAAACACTTCTCCTAGAAGATCTGAATACCTTAAGCTGGTTAATGGAAAATTAACAGGCAAACGATGGGCAATAATTATAGAGCGAATGCAATTAGACATCAATAACTAGTTCTCTCATTTTATGTCCAGCTCTTTACAAGAGCGGCTTCAGAAGTTAAGCAAATTATATAAATATAACAATAATAGTTTAAACTAAATCATCTATCCGAGAGAAGAGGAAAAAAAGATCATACCTTTTTAATGATCACTGGAGAGTTTCCAATTGGATCAATGTTAGAAACAGGACCTCTATCTTCAGGGTAATATTTCCTTACAATCTTCTCATGCTCGGTCGGTTTTATGTAGAAGAAGGGGAATGCAGCGGGATGATCTCCATGAGCCAAGTTTGGCAATGGATTAACAATTATGTGGTCAGGTTCTGCCATTAAAATGTATCTGAAAAGGATAGTAGAAAGACAATCTCATTCATATTGCCGCAGTTGGACAAAATTTTCTGAAGTAAAGCGAAACATACTCTTCCTCAATCGGGGCCTTCTCAATCCACTGTACAAATGCCCAAGGTCTGTTTAAAACAACATAACCCTGACACCATAGCATAGAGACAATCCACAAGTGAATAACAATTTTAATGTGAAGCAGAGGTAGTTGAAAACACAAAAAAAGTGCAGTGTGTTACATCAGTTGTGCCTGACCATTATACATTACAAAAGCTCAATACTTAACTTGCTTCA
Organism: Lindernia subracemosa; assembly: GCA_028392965.1. Lineage (NCBI taxonomy): Eukaryota > Viridiplantae > Streptophyta > Magnoliopsida > Lamiales > Linderniaceae > Vandellia > Vandellia subracemosa. Next base: position 2,297,668 of record JAQPCC010000020.1, on the reverse strand, counting down.
AACCAACATACAACGTAGAAGAACATATGTTTAGCAGTAAAAAGTATTAAGCTTATTCGTGCGTGACCCAACAGAAGTTTTTTTTTTTTTTATCAAAACAACATATCAAAATAGAAAGCACTGTGGCAATCAAGTTTAGAGGAAATGATTCAAATGAAATTCTGAAGAATCCATATAAAATATATAAATTAACTTAAAAACAAAAGGCACAAGATCCACGCTCACCCGATCAAGCCCTTCTGGTAAAGGATCAACAATAAACGTAGGAATCTCATCCATCAAATTATCGGGTTTCCCAGAATGTAAAACCCTCGTAAAACCTCCCATGTCTGATCCAGGCACGTCTTTCATTTTCTTGTACCAATAGTACATAACCCTACACTGCCATTTACTGTAAGGTGCATCAGTCGCCGTTAGGGCAACATGGAATTTAGCACGATCTCCTTGTTCCAACTTAATTGGCTTTCTGACAATTGGATCATCCAACTCCTCTGATGCACTTTTACTTGCCTTGTGCATCACTAATGTCAGCAAGTTATATGTTGCGATAAGGAAACCAAAAGCAAGTATTATCAACAAGAAAGGTGAGGCCCGCCCCACATTTTTCCTTGCATTCATTTTCCTCAACACCAAATACTTAATCGAAGTACTTGATTATTTCAAGGTTGAACCCGACGAGTGTTCAGAAAACACAAATCACAGAAAATCCTTCTCCGATTCAACAGTTTCAGCAAAAGTAAGACCGCACCTTTAGCACAAAGAACTGACAATCATGGCAAAATTAAACCTGGGAACACAGAAGAACAAGGTTGTGCATTATCAAGCTTTAGCTCTTCTGCTGACATCCCATCACAAACAAGGTCAAAATTAGAAGCAAAGCACATAAAAAAAAAAGTTACCAAACCAACCTATACAGAAGGTAAAAAAACCCAGGAATTCTTACAGGAAACCACAATAACCAGACCATCAATAGAAAAAGATATCCAACACAAATAGCTCCAAAGTTCGATTGAACATCGACTAGATCAAGAACCCTAACATCAAATTGAATGATTTCCGTTAGTAAAGTATGCAAGTTGAATTCACATTGCGTGATCCACCGATATATATAAAAAAGAAAATCAACGGAAAACTAAATGAACCACGATCGTAGTGTGAAATTTACGCAGCAAAGCAATAGAGGAGAATCAGAGATCCGCGAACAAACCCCTTGACAAGACGTAGAAGTTGTTATGAATGAAATGTCAACGCTTTCCTAGCAGCGGCGTCGCCTTCAGAACTATAGGCGCGTGGCGACTGTGATTTATTTCAGAAATTGCCTAAAAGAAATTAAGGTTTTTTTTTTTTGGTTAATTAATAATAATGAGCATGAAGCAGCTGTAGTCTACTCTACCAACAAAATATAAATATTTTGTTTTTAGGTATTGAAATCGAGTAAAAGAAATATTTTGATAATTTTATTTTACAAAAGTCGACCTTTAAAATGAATTGTTTTAAGATTCTTATTCAATTTTTTCCTGCTATTAAGAAGCTTTAACATGTAACAAAAAAATATAGTTGAACAAGAAAAAAATTAATTTCATAATTTCTCTGAATCTAACTAACAAAATGTTCTCGCAAACACTCCGACTAAATTCAATTTGAAGCGAATTTGAACCTCGTTATCCTGTGGGACGACCACAACTTTCAGCGGGACTAACCTATAAGCATATGTGTCTCGGCCTAAATTCACGCAGACTATTACAATTAAGGACTCATTCAACTCAGGCATACTGCACTACGAACCACTTCGATCGTCATTGATCCCGTCCTAGTATCTTGTAATAAATCTCTCGATGAATTCAGATGAAGCCCTAATCCCTAACGTTCGACCCTTTCAATTACTCGAAAGACAATGATTGCCTGGAGCTTACTTGAGATTTGTACCTAACGTAAGCTTCCGACACTCATTGTCTTTCTTTTCGAGCTCGAGCTTTTTACAAAAATAAAAAAAACTCGTGAGCCGGCTCGTGAAGCTTTCGAACACTCATGAGTGAACTCGACAATTATGAGCTCGAATTCGTTAGCTTTAATCGAATCGACTCGACCGACTTATTTTTCACCCCTATAGCAATTTTGAGAGATTTTCATTTTCTTAACCATTTTCATTTTCTTCAGACGTCTATAGTATAACTCTTATAGATAGTTTAAGGAGAGAGTTTGTTAATCTCATCATCATAATCGGTTTTATCTTACATAATCTCATCAACTGATGAAAAGTGAAAAAAACTAATGAATTCTTTCAAACTGCTCCTTAATCTTATTACAGTACCATTACAAAAAGCAGCTGGAAATTTGACTCTCACTCAAAAAACACTACAAAAAAAAAAAAAGATTCAAAACGAATTCATCTCCAAAGTGTAACACCTCTTAGCCACCATAAGCTTCCTAACAGCTCCATCAAGAACTGAATCCTCGCCGAAAGCATCCATAACCACCTCTTCATACTTCATCTTCTTCGAATCCTCATCTACCTCGCCCGCCGGCCTTATTACAACAAGGGTGGCACCTTTCAGTACCTTCCCCGAAGCTTCGACTCTGTCCAAATGCCACATCTTCATCTTCAACTTGGGCACCTTACTCCTACGCTCCACCATCGCCGACTCATCTCCATCGCCATTATTACCGCTCGAAGAAGATGAAACATTCTGTCCTTTGGTCAGATGTTCCCTCATTTCTTGAATCCCTTCTCGGTCCATACGCATGGTGCCCTGTTCGATTTCGTCAGAAACGACAACGTTTTCAATGGATTTGTGATTTCTCAACGTTTCTTGGACCAAGTAGTGCCTCGCTGATGCTGCTATGAGGCAGGAGATGGTCCAGACAATCCTCAGCTTCAGTTCGTCTTCTGTCATAAGCTCCTCCGTCGTCGCCGATTCCTTTCTGGGATTTTCGAGCTCGCCGGCGTCCCACGACTTGGCTCCGAGGATCACACAGCTACGTATCTCACGCCCGAAATCAGCCCTCCATTTGAGTAAGCTCGAAGAAGAATCTTTCCCTTCCTTCGAGTTCAGAGAAGGCAACCTTAAACTAATCGAACGGACCTCGTCGAAGGGCTTAAGCACGCGGTTGGGCACGTGGAAGGAGTAGAAGTCGAGGTCCTTCTCCTCGTTCTTGGGCATGAGCTTGGCCATCATCTGGGAGAGGATATGAAAGGGTTTCATTAACAGATTCTTGATGGTCTTCTTATGGGTCGGAGGATTCTTTAGCCCACCGCCCGGCGGCGGCTTCTTCTTCTTCTGGGTTATGCCGTACGTGATGTCGCGAACGCCGGGGACTACGCTGCGGAAGCGCCGGCAGACGCACATGGAGAGGCTCAGAGCTTTCGCATCTTGAAGCTTTTGGAAGATGGTAAGGACGACGTCGTCTGGTAGGAGATCGAACGAATCTTGAACTTCTTCTTCTTCGTCGATGAGATGATGATTCATTGATTCAAAGCTCATTTCTTTCGTCGTAGATGTTCCTCTCAGTGATGGATGAAAGAAATTTGGGGGTAGTTTATACAATATATACAATATATATATATATATATATAAAGGTGGATAGGATCGTTGGTTAATGAGGTGTAAGAAAAGCCGTGTTCGTTTCGAGGGAGATAAGAGAAACGCTGCACACGTTTTCAGACAAAGGCGGCATTGTTGACCCGATTATTTATTTATTTCTTTATTATTTATTTATTATCAACTTGTTTGTTTCTCTATAAAATATTTAAGAAATTCAATTTCAGAAATATTAATTTCCTTCCATTTTGGTCAAGTTGAACATTTGGAAGTTTTTTTTTTCTTATTTTTTTTTTCTAGATGGCTGACATTTTCATTGCCATTAATAGCTCCACTTGGTCAATTAATTAGTGGAGAGGAGACTAACAAACATTATTGTATCATATGCAAGTGACATTTTTTTTTTTTTTAGAGCACCTCCAACTAGGGGTGTTTAAAATTCGGTTTACCGACCGAATCGTACCGATACCCAAAGTTCGGTACAAACCGAATACCGATCGAAATTTTTGGTTCGATATTCGGTACAGAAAAATATAAATCAATTGTCTTCGGTTATTTCGGTTCGGTAACTCAGTTAACCGAAGTAAACCAAAAAATCGAATTTCTATTACATATTATATATATAACAAATACTACATCTCTAAGCCAATTGTTAAGGCCCAGCCCAGTAATACTCAATAATCACATCCCCTACTTTCGTTAACCCCTTTTATTTTATGGTTAACATTTTCCTCCAAATTTTCACTTGAAATGTTTGCTTGATGCTACTCCACAGACTGGTTTTTAAATTTTCATGCATTTTTTCTTTTTTTTTTTTTAAAATCTGTATTTCGGTTTTACCGAAAGCGACCGAATTAGTTCGATTCAGTTTTTGGTTTATGGTTTTGAAAATCGAAATTTTCGGTTATCGAAACTTCGGTTGGGTTACCACCGAATGAACACCCCTACCTCCAACATTTTTGTGTTAAATATTATTAGAGAATTTCTAGCTTAGAATACATTTTTGTGTAAAAAACAGTCAATTTGCTTCAAATTAATTTTTTTTTTGTTTTTTTTTTTTGTACACAAAAAACAGTTCAACTCTATCTTTAAAGTAACATTTGTCCATTAAAAAAAATAGCATTATAGTTTCTTTTTAAGTCTTTTTAATTTAAAAAACTTATTTTAATAATAACGTCAGTATAATGTTTTTCTCCAAACATATTAACTCTATTTTTACCACTAAAATGAAATTCTATACTATTTCAACTCACATTTTATATCCTATTATTATAATAAATTTATAAAATCACAGACATTATAAGTTAATTTAATTTATTTTTATATACTAAACCTACTAATATAATTTTAATGTAATCACATTAAAAATGAAGATTTATAAATAAATAATAAAAAAAAGGAACACGAAGCACTTGACAAGATTAAATCATACTATAACAACTCTATTTTCAGGTAAAGTTATTTGTCTTTTTGGTTTTTATAGATTAAAGGACATTACAACTTTTAGATAAAATTTCATCATAGAACTAACTAACTCTAATGATAAACACCCAATATTTCTTTTCTTTTTTCTTGAAAAAATACTCTTCATAGGCAGAATCTTTTATAACATAAGCCAATGTACTGTACTGTACACACTCCCTTCTTAAAATCCTATAATTTCAGAGACTTCTGAGCAGCTTTAAACAGTTCCTTCCATTGCTGTGGATCACTGCCAGGCCCTTCACCCTACATTGTAAATAATAATAATAATAATAATAATAATAATAATAATAATAATAATAATAATAATAATATATAATAATAATAATAATAATAATAATAATGAGATTCTATAAATCATATATATTACCTTAACAGAGTTTATTTCATAAATCTGTCCTTGGGTGAACTCAATGTCAAGTGCTTGTATACAAGCTTCTGCTACTACAAGCCTACTCACTTCACCCACAAGTCTATCTCCTGAAATAAAACAAAATTAACTAATAATAATAATAATAAATGAAACAATTATAAGCTTAAACATCATTTAGAAGTAGCTGAGCATATGAGTCAACCTTGATCTATCACCACGGCACGGCGTTCGCCGGCAGTAGCTTGAAGCAATGTATTAAGATCGTACGACGTGTAGGGCCCATCCGTCAACCTACCCGGCCTGTCACCACGATGTCATTACATCCTCGGATTATTTGCGTGTCCAAAGTTATGTTCACATTCGAGAAAAGAAAACCCTAAAGGTAATCGAGACGACCTTATTATTGTGTAGGGAATCCCAGAGTTTTGAACGAAGTCCTCACCCATCTTCTTATACTTGAGGACGCCGAATAGGTTCATTATGCTAACGGAAGATATTAAATCAGACGAATATGTCTTAACTGATTTTGTAACAATCGAATGAAGGCCTTTTTTTAGGGAAGATATGTTGTGTACGTACCTCCATGGAAGTTCGTTGGACTTAGTGACTCCGACGGAAGAGACGAGTATGATCCTTTTCAAGGACGAGGGCAGTGCAGAGACGAGGTTCCTCACACCTTCCCAATCTACGAAGGAAGAAATGTTGCATAGTTTGGGTTCAGACGAGGAGGGGTTGTAATAAAATTTATACAAGTTCTTGCAAAAGCTATTAGGGTTTTGAAGTTTTGCTTCTTACCAACTTTTTCGGGGGTATTATCTCCGTCCCATCTCTTGGACGGAAATGCCGTCGTGCCCGTGCAGCATATGACATGCGTGACGCCCTAAAAACACGAGTCTTTCAAGTAGTTATAATTATTATACTCATCAAGGAAATGAAATTTATAAAATTAAAAATATTAATACAGTCCCTTCAAGCTTAAGCATTTAACATGGTATCAGTCAGACTAAGAGAGATCATGGGTACGAATCCTCACGACCACCCAATAAAAGAAAATTCCGCGTCTAAAGCTAAATAAGAAAGAAATCAACTTAAACGTAACGCATAAAAACTTAAAAATTCATACATTCCTTTCAAGCTTAAGCTTTCATGTGGAGTGGTCATTTAACACATATTGTCTCTGAAAAATCTCAAATGTTCGAAAATGGAAGGGAAGAGTAATAGATGTCAAAAAACCTCGAATATGGAAGGATCCAAATCTGCTGGATTCCTCGTGTCGCCTTGCCGTACCTATCAAGTTTTCAAGAACAAACCTTTCGTGGCTGAGGATATTTATTCTTGGCATCGATATATCTAGACACTTTATACGAATAAATCGATTCCCAAGCTGTACGGACGAAACAAGGAAAAACACACACCTGTAATAATTCCTCATCTTGTTCGCCAAAGAGGGCTGCGGCCTTCTCGGGGTTTCGAAGCAGAAGGCGGGACTTGATTCCCCGATTGAGCAGCGACGCTACTACCAATTGACCTAAAAATTAAAATCACAGTACTATGATACATTTGCTTCAGAAAAAAGCCCTTAAAATTCACAGTCATAACATTTAATAACTTGTTGGCAAGGTGAAAGCAAACATACAGGTAAGTAAAAAAAAAAAGGCAGCTTTGTAAGAACATAGCTTCAATCATGGAAATAATCGAGGGCCCAAAACAGTATATTAATCAAGCAATAAGCAAACAGACGAAATAAAAGCAGATGATGGAGTGGGACTAATTTTACCAACACCGCCCGTTCCGCCGACGACCAGCACGAGCTTGGTGGAAGAAGGGTTTTCAGGAGCATTTTCGGAATCTTGGGCTGAATCTTCTGATGACGTTAAAGGCTCGGCGAATTGTTCGGCGACGGCGCTTAAACGTCCCAGCCATGAAGAGGACGATGATGAGGATAGTGCTCTGCTCGAAGTGAAAGAAGGTGAAGAGTTTAGGACGGAGAATAAAGGGATGTTTTGAGGGTATTTTGGGAAATCTCTTCTTGTTGAAAATGGGAGATCGGAGATTCGAGGGAGTGATAACTTGGAAGCCATTAAAATTTTGTTCCGTGCAGTGCAGTGGGATGTAATGAGCTTCGCTGTTAGCAGATATATCAGAGTTTTTTTTTTTAAAGATATTTATAGGGGGGGAAAATATTATTTTTATTTTTCGTGGTGGCTATTTGATTTTGTAGCTGTGAAAAAAAATAATTAATACCAACCATATACGAAAAAAAAAATATCTTGTTATCCATTAATCTCTTGAGGCATTGAATAGTTTCCAAGACAATGACAAAAATGCATGTTGTTTGGGGATTTCGATGATTAGGAGTTGGAAATATGGAATAGTCGTTATATATGGTTCAATTATTATTTTTAGATCACCACTATTTTATCCATGTTGGTACACCGATCCAACTCCATAAGATTGTGATGTGTAAGAAAAAAAAATTATTTTTGCTTAAGTGTCAACATCTCAATGGAGTTGGATTATTATCAATTTGGATAGGGTAAAATAGACCATATTTTTATATGGACGGCGATGGTTTTTTCGGGTGGGTTTATGGACTTTCTTTTCTCTTGCTGGCGGGCTGAGCAGAGCAATTCTAGTTAAATTTAAAAACATCATATCAATGGATAAAACCCAAAATGGTCAACAATGTTTACCATATGGATCAATTTAGTCCCCGATGTTCCGTCAGAACCAATTTAGTCCTCAATGTTGTCGACTTTGGACCAATTCGGTCTTTCATTCACGATAAACGTCAATTGTAACGGAAATCTCACATGTGCCTCACAATAAATCATGTATAAATCGATAAAATCGAAATAGTTACTAAAATTAGAGCACGAAACTAAAAATTTCTCCTCCAAAATCCGAATATGAGTTCTAAATCATCTGCTTCGTCGAGCTTCACTGACAGTAGAAGTAAACAGTACGAACCCCCTAATCATGCAAATATTCCAAAATTCAGTCCATACATGATTTAGTATGAGCCACCTGTGAGATTTCCGTTAAAATTGACGTTTATCGTGACGGAAGGACCAAATTGATAAAAAAATCGACAACATTGGGAACTAAATTGGTTCATGCGAAACATCGGGGACTAAATTGGTTCATATTGTAAACATTAAAAACCATTTTGGGTTTTATTCCCGTTCCTTCTAATGGTATCGAGGAATTGGCATTAATGGTAAAATGACATTTTCATTAAGGTCGCATACCACAAAACCCATAAAAAAAACCTCGTGATTATTAGCGATCACCAAAATGCATATATTATTAATTTTTTATTAAATTTATACCTATTTTATTATGATATAAAAAAAGGTTTAAAAAAAAGAAAAAAAAAATTGAAATCATACTGGCGATTTGTTGGGCTACAAATCTATGACCAATCGGTAGCTCAAGAGAAACATTGTTAGTAAACTTATGTAGAAGCCCGTTAAGACTTTGTAAAGGGTACGTTACCCTAAAGGCCTAAAGTCGAAATATTATTATATTCATTTCATCGCCTTTGTCATTATTATTATTATTATTATTGAAATTATGTGAGCTCATGAAGATTTGTATGAAATGAATAGCAGCAAATCTTGAATATCATTCATGACGCCCACTTTAAATCACAAACCACCTCTTTCTTCTCTTTCTCCAAAAAAGGAGAAGATAATACCAATTCCAAGAGTTTGGACGCCAACCAAAGGACAAAAACCCTAATTTGTAAGCTTGTGTAAGACATTTATTGCGATGCCCACAATCAAAGGTGGTGTGCTAAAATACAAAACGAAATTCATGGCACTATTTTCTTTGGCTTCGTTAGGGTGTGTTTGGATGGTAGTGAGGCTTCAAGAATATTATAGGCCTAAGGGCAGCCTATTGATTCCCATCCAACGCAGGTCGTGACAAACACGACACAACAATGAAACTCAGTTTGGTCCGATAGGGGAGACATATGGGGGGTCGTTTTCTTACACTAAGGGAAGGGTCAAAGTTATTTTTTCACGAATATGCCAAATGGAATTATTATAGAAACAAAGAAATGTAGAGACAATTCGTATGTTTCTTTACGTGATAAAACCCAAAATAATCCATAATGTTTAACATATAGATCAATTTAGTCTTCGAAGTTTTGTTTGAATCAATTTAGTCTCCTAATTTGGTCTTTCTGTCATGATTAACGTCAATTTTAGCGAGAATTTTTCACGTACCCTACACTAAGTCATGTATGGATCGAATTTTGGAATATTTTTAAGATTTGGGGAGGTTTGTACTGTTTTTTTCTACTGTCAATGAAGCTCGGCGAATCAGACGATCTAGAGCTCATGTTCGAATTTTGGAGGAGAAATTTTTAGTTTCGTGCCCTAATTTCAGTAATCATTTCAATTTTATCGATCTAGACATGATTTAGTGTGAGAAGGATGGATAATTCCCGCCAAAATTGACGTTTATCGTGATGGAATGATCACATTGGTACAAAATCGACAACATCGACGATTAGATTGGTTCAAGCGAGAGACCATTTTGGGTTTTATCTCATTTCTTTACTTAATCACAATATTCTATAACTCCTTTTTATCTAAATAAGTTGAATTAAGCATTCCATTAACAAATCTTCATATTACGATTCACACCTAAAGCTTTTGCCGTCGTTGTGGTATTTTCGATGACATATTGTGTTGTCTTTGTTTCTTCTACGAATTTTAAATAATTTTTGAGTTAATATTGGATGATAGTTTGACAATGTGAAATGAACTCGTTTACATCTATTTTTTTTAATTTATTTTACATTGATAATATTAAAAATAAAATATATAAAATCAAAATATTATGCCATTATTTGCTTAATTTTTAGGTGGAGTGATCGTTTACCATATTTCCAAGGAATATGTGAAATGGTCGGATCATGAAATTTCTGAAGTCATGAGCTCGAACCAACTTGCTGTGTAGACTTAGAACTACGCATAAGTCTTTCTAAAAGCTGGCGACGTCTCATAGACGACAATGATATTCAGACATATCAGACTAAATTTAGTGTTGAATTTACGGTGACAGTGTGTTGAGATACCTCTCAACATGAAAAAATAATCATTTAACATGATATAAGAGACCTCACAACCATCTGATGTTCGCCGGAAAAACCCCCGAGCAGAAGATTCGGCCGAGACGAAAGTCCAAGGGTTCGTGAGACGATCGGGCATCGATCTGCTTGAATCTGCGAGGAGAAAGGTTAGAAAGGGACCAGCGAGTTGCTGGCGAACCCTCTCCGATGCTTAAGTCAGCGAGGATTCTAAAAGGTACCGAGAGAGAGCGTCTCTCGGGAAAAATGAACAGAGGAATATGTATAGTGATACCAGAGAGAATGTATGATGATTCTGTCTTGGAGCGAAACTCTATATATAGATGATGCTTCGTAACCGCTCGGATAAATGCCCCTTATTTCAATCCATTATGACTATTAATATAGCGTAACGCATGTTGCCATAATGCTCGAATAAGGGCCATTATTCAACGAGTAACGGCGTCTCCCTATCGCTTCGTATTCTGCCCGAGCAGTCCGCTTCGTATTCTACCCGAGCGCGATAATCTTGGTGTTCGGGAGGTTCTTACTGCAGGAATTACCGAGGGTAACACCATACCTAAAAGGAAAAATTATATCTTTTAGGTTAAGTAATTGTTTAAAAATATATTCTAAACTTAGTATTATTTTGTGGTGAAGAGTACCTACCGATTATCGTACATACTATACTACATAGTTCACCTAGAAAATGTCTCGAAATATCCCAAGTTGAACTAAAAATGCTTTCAAACATAGCCGCCCACCCAGGAATAAGAGGGATATAAGTTTTCACTTAAGACAATGTATTTGGAACTTTTTGCATGCACACATTGTAATAATAAAACAGATGAACTATATATATTTTTTATATTTACCGTCCACAATTTGGTCAAAGAAACATTAAAAGGTATCAAAAGAACATTGTCCCTTCCCTTGTATATTTATTTATTATTTAATTTATTTCCAATCCCCAAGTAATACTCCCTAGATAAACTAAGCTAAGCAAGCACTTCCTTGCGCCTGCCCTGTTCATCAGAGAAAGAAAATGACAAATCGAAATCCAACACAAAGAATAAGAACAAAATCTCTAACAATTTACTTTTCAAACAATTATTTTATAAATAAAGAAAATAAAAAAGGTAAGTAACAAAAAGGGCACTTGTTTTCACAAATTCCATATTCCCTTTGGACAGGTAAAACGACACCAATGAACAAAGCGGTCACGACAAAAAACTCACCCTTTTTAACACATTGTCCACAACGTCGCCACCTCTTTCGTTACTACACTATTGACTCATCACGCTCCTCCCCTCTTCTATTTCTTTGCTTTCAACTCCCTCGAACAAAAAAACCAAAGAACCATACATCTCTCTCTCTGAAAGATTTCTGCTTTGAGGGCTTTCGGTGGGTTCTTGAGGAATTGAAAAAACCCAGATAGGAATTTTGGAATCTTGGACTTGTAGGTGAGCTGTAAGAACTTGGGCTGTTTAAAAATAATTTCTTTATGCTTCTGATGTTTGTTTCAATGGCTATTTCCTGCGAATATCCTTGTTGTTCTTGATTTTGGCTTTTTGATGATGTTCATCCCTTTACTTTTACAGGGAAGAAAAGTCGCCCCCCCCCCCTTTTTTTTATTCTTGAAAATTTTCCAATTTGTGTGCTGTGGACGAATGTTGCAAGAAGATGGAACATCATCAGTAACCTCGTCATCTCCGATGTTTCCGACGATGTCTCTGTCGCCTGGCGCCATGTCTCCTTACGCCCTACTGAAGGAGCTAAAACCCGAGGAAAGAGGCCTTTACTTGATCCACCTATTAGTCAACTGCGCAAGCCATGTTGAGTCTGGGAATTTCGAGAGCGCAAACATAGCCCTCGATCAAATCTCCCACCTCGCGGCGCCCGACGGCGATACTATGCAGCGAATCGCCTCTTATTTCTCCGAGGCGTTAGCCGATCGCATCCTTAGGACGTGGCCCGGCGTGTACAAAGCCTTTAGGGCCACTAGAATCTCCGTTCTTGCGGAGGAAGTCCTTGTAAGAAAGATGTTCTTTGAGTTCCTACCGTTTCTGAAAGTGGCCTTTGTGATCAGCAACCAGGCAATCATCGAAGCCATGGAGGGCGAGAAGATGGTCCACGTGATCGACTTGAACGCGGCCGAACCAGCCCAGTGGTGTGCGCTTATTCGGGACTTGAGCGCCCGGCCCGAGGGCCCGCCTCACCTGAGGATCACGGGGATACATCAGCGGAAAGAGGTGTTAGAACAGATGGCTCATGTCTTGATCAAAGAAGCCGAGAAGTTGGATCTGCCGTTTCAGTTCAATCCCGTCGTGAGTAAGTTAGAGAATCTCGATGTCGAGAAGCTGCGGGTCAAAACGGGCGAGGCGTTAGCCATTAGTTCGATCTTACAGCTGCATCCCCTTTTAGCTTCTAACAGCGATGCAAGAAAAAGTAGCTCCTTCCCAGGCATGAACAATCAGAGCACATTGAGCGAATTACTCGAGAAAGACATGGCGGGTAGTAATAACTGCAGCCCGGGTGCTGACTCAGCTTCTTCTTCGCCGTTATCGCCAATCCCATCTTCGAATTTAGACAGCTTCTTAAACGCATTGTGGGCCCTAAACCCGAAAGTCATGGTAGTGACGGAGCAAGATTCAGACCACAACAAGAGGAGCCTAATGGAGAGGCTGTCCGAATCTCTATACTTCTACGCAGCGCTGTTCGACTGCTTCGAGTTCGCCCTGCCGAGGGCTTCCTTAGAGCGCATGAAGATGGAGAAGATGCTTCTGGGCGAGGAGATCAAGAATGTGATAGCCTGCGAAGGGCTGGAGAGGAGGCAGAGGCACGAAAGGCTCGACAAGTGGAGGCAGAGGTTGGCTACGTCGGGCTTCGCCGGCGTTCCCTTGAGCTACTACGCCATGCTGCAGGCGAAGAGGCTGCTTCAGAGCTACAACTGCGACGGTTATAAGATTAGGGAAGACAATGGCTGCGTAGTGATTTGCTGGCACGATCGCCCACTCTTTGGAGTCTCGGCTTGGAGGTTTAAGAGGTCAAGCCTTGGCTGATGTTTGTACTTGTTGGTTTTTCGTACTCTGTTTTTCCTTGAATTTGCTCTGTTTTAGGGCATGTAGGAGGCTTTGATGTATAAGACTTTAGTAGTTGATTCATTGCTCTGTTTTTCTGTGTTGTGTTATTATGACTTGAATATGTTGTTAACTTTGTGTTAGAAAGACTATAAACAGAGCTTATTATGGCCCAATATTAAGCCCAATATGTCTGAATACAATGTTTTCGCCCCAAACTATCACTTGATAGCTAATTATGCGTATTATTAATAAATGATTCTAAAATAATAAAAATCAGAAACTACAAAATATTATTTATATTTTTCTCCCATAATTGATAAAAAAAATAGCTGGGCAAGCACATAATGTTACACGTGGACAAGTGAAGTAAGAAAGCTTGCTGACGTTGGATATAATTAACTATTTTGGACTATGCATATTAAAGATAAAAATAGATATCATAATTCACAAGGGGCCAAAATTGAAGACCAGCGCATTGGATGAAAATAGAAAAATCGTAACGGCAGCTATATATATATATATATATATATATTTTCGTGTGGAATTCATAATTGTATATTGTAATTGTCATGGTATTACTATTTTAGCAAGGCAAGACTTCCCCCCGTTCAATATTAATATAATTAATTTTTGTAATATTATGAATATTTATTTAAAAAATATATATGTATTTAATTTGGTAAAGCCGTTCAAAGTGTTTTCAACAAGTGAGGAGGATGAAGAAAGAAGTTGGTCAAAAAAGGCCAATCTCACCCCTAAAAAAAATCAATTTTTTAAAAGAAAAACATTTCAATTATTTATACTAGTTTTTTGCCCGTGCAATGCACGGGTTTAAACTATATTTAATTAATGCAAATTAATAAGAGAATTTAATTTGTAAGAGAAAATGCAGAATACGAAGAGAAGAAATGATGAAATTGTAAATATCATATGGATGGGTGAATATTCATGAGAAATTGATATACTATTATCTATTAATATATATTTTGAAATTACATCAAAATAATTTTTTCTATTAAATAAATGAATTAGAAACATCGCAATTTTAAACATCTTATATTTCTACTAGAAATATACACATTTATTTATTTATTTCTGTTTAAAATGTCCTTTCATTTCAAGGGTTTGATTTGCTTGTTAAGTAAAATACAACGTAATAGTCAAACAACATGACAAAAATCTTAGATGGCACACCAAAATATCCATCAGAAAAAGGAAAACACCAAAAAAGCAAAATTTCGACATATTACATGAGCAACTGCAAGTAAAAAAGTTTATCAGCGTCTCTCTCTCTCTATTTCTGTTGCTGCATGAACGGCTCAGCACCGCCTTCTACTTTCTTGTCCATAGCCTTCTTAGCAAGTTTGTAACCCGCAAAATTCATGGCACCGAGTGAAGCGATCGAGAACCTAGGATCAACCCCTTTGAACAATCCAAGCGGCCCTTTGTGACACAAAATGGAGAGCGCCACAATCGATAGCGTCATTGGCCGACCCATGGATTGATATGATTTATAGGAATGTACTGATTGAGGCTTGTACCCGTGTCTGACAAAATAAGTTTAAGAACAATAAAAACCTATCCTGAATTCAAGTCCAAAATTTAAAAAGATAGAACAACATTGCAGCCCCCGGTTTCCTACCTTGATCGTGTCAACGGGATGCAATAAAAACGTAGAAAACATAGAAGAAAGCCCAGTAGCCAAAGAAGATTTGAAAACACTGCCCAGCTGGTATTTCCACAGGGGGCAGTACAACAACAACTGTAGCAGCTTCAAACCAGATAATTCTGTAAAATATACGATTGATGCATTTTCAAAAATCACAATCCTCGGCTCAAAACATATAGAGATTGTAATTGGATGGTCAAAGTGAGAGAAGCCTTAGTAATTTACCGTGGATTCTCTTGAAGCTGGTCTGAAGGAAGCAAAATCATGAAATTTCCAAAGTGCCCAAATGAAATAGATTCTTCAGAGTCGGGTTTTAGAAAACGCGTCATGGCAACATCACCTTCATTAGCTGGAAGGCCAGAATTTTTGTAGTGAAACCAAAACCTCACTTTTTTGCAATGTCCCAGACTTACTCAAGCAGAGACTTTATAAGCCCGAAATAAAGAAAATCAGAACAATAAAGCAAACTATACAATAGATTTCATGATACTACGGAACAATTCTAGGTTTTAGCATCGGAGGACAAC
This sequence comes from Lindernia subracemosa, assembly GCA_028392965.1. Taxonomy (NCBI): domain Eukaryota; kingdom Viridiplantae; phylum Streptophyta; class Magnoliopsida; order Lamiales; family Linderniaceae; genus Vandellia; species Vandellia subracemosa. The sequence goes on along the minus strand of JAQPCC010000020.1, from coordinate 2,281,912 downwards.
TGACCTCAAACGAAATGTGATCGGAAATGCAAATGAAGTTGAAATCAGATTGCGTTGAAATCAAAGTTTAATGAAAGTCGATTGCACAAAAAACGAAAAGGAAAAGCATAATGGAGAGTAAGTCCCATTAAGTGGGTCGTGGAAAAGGATGGTTTGACATCTTCACCTTTGTCATTCTCATAAAGCTTAGCTGTTCAATAATCATGTTGTTCGATGCTATCATTTCGAGGTCTTGGGATCTGACTTTCATGAGATCAGTCATTTAAAAGTTTAGCCGTTCAAAAGTCATGTTGTTCGATGCTAGCGCGTGCAGCCACTCCCGGTCGTTCTCAATTATTGAACTCTCTTCCATGACAAATTTCTCAAATTTCTGCAAAAAAAGAAAATGAAAACTTGAACTTAAATGCAACAATAAAAAATATATATAGTATAACATATCAATTTCTGAAATAAAACACAACGATGAAGTGAAGTGTTTGGACTCAAAATTTAAGATTCTATCGAAATGATTCAAGGAAATAATCAAGAAGAAACTTCAAATAACAAATCAAGCACCAATTTACTCAAATAATAGAACCAAAACCAAGATTACATCAAACATGAAACTAAAAGAATTCATATTATTAACCAACAACGGAGTCACAAAATCTCATTCAAAGCCAACAAAAGACGAAATTACCAGACTAACCCACCAAACATTTAGTTCACAGAAAATAAAAAAATTTCCATCAAAGCTCGAACCTTTAGATGAAATTCGCCAATTGGCTTCCTCTGGTTAGTATGACGATTACGCTTCCGCGCCATTCTCTACATCGATTCATCGCCGATCACTTTCGAACCCATATCCTTCGCCTTAATAAAAATAATCCGACCAGGCTCGTGCAACTTGTAATAGATCAAAACCCCATAGTGCGAGACGAACCATCTCGGCCTCCATCACCTGTTGTAATACACCCATTTGTACAAAATCCCGCAGACTCCATTCCCAACTATGTTATTAATCTTCCGTTGAGTCTGAGTATGGTTGTGCTTGTGATTGCTCAAACCATAGTTGATTGCAGCAACGCCGCTATTCGCATGGTGATCGGACCGTGTTGACTGAACCCTAGATATTTGGGGATTTTGGTTTATCGTCTGGCACGATTCTTCATCGACATCTGTGATACGCAGCAGAAAGGACACCCCAATACATACATTGCAGATATATGGATAGGGATCTACAACCATATCATCCTATTAAAGTCCAACAACTATACTACGTGTAGTGGGTGGTTTTTTTAATTAATAATATTAATTTATTTTTAATTAATTAAAAAAATAAAAATTGACAAGACACGTGTCTTATTTAGACCAAAACTACATTTCTATTAATATATTAGATATATATATTTTTTTATTACAATCTATAGAGAGTGAGATAAAACGTTGCAAAAGTTGGACGTTCAGTTACACGCATCATATAAACTCGAAAGAGAAAAATAAAGTAAAAAGAAAAGAAAATACGAAGTAGGCGCTGAATCGTCACTTTGACTCAGCCGTAAGCGGCGAAGTACCTTGTGCATCGTTATTTGTACCTCATGTAATAAATATAATTATTAAATGAAAATAAATTAGTTTTCACATATTGTGTTGTGTTGGCTTGGCAGGCACAACAGCCCTCATATGCTTCATAGCGTCCCCACACATTTCACACGATCAGCACAGCCCAACTTTACTTTTCTCTAACCCCATTTCGAGAGAGAGAGGGAGAGAGACAAAATACCCGACAATCTCTCTCTGTTGTCAGGGGATTCTTAAATTCTTTGCTTCAAGTTTAGATTTTTGTTTTTTTTTTCATTTTCAATTTATATTGTTTCGACCCTCATTTTTGTTGTTTTGTGGATGGAGTACGTGGGGAGAAGGATTAAGAGGGAAGTGTTAGGCGGCGGCGGCACATTCTACGGTTCGATTGAATCGTTTAATTCGTCAAACGGTCTGTTCAAGGTTGGGTACGATGGAGGTTGCGTAGAGTCTGAGTTGTTGGACTTGTCGCAGCTGTCTTTGATCTTAGAGCCCAGAGATCAGAGGTGCGAGGTGGTTGAACGTTGTGGGAGTTCTAGCGGTTTGGCGGGTAAGGAAGTGAAGTTTGACTTGGACTTGAATGCGGAGATTGATTTGAATGAAGAGGGTGCTAGTTGCTTGAATGATCACCGTGGTGGTAGTAGGATTGGGATGGGCAGTTTGGATTTGAATGAGAGTGTGAATGTGGTGTTGCCTGAACATGGTGTGTTTTGGGGCACTGGTGAGAAAAAGGGAATTATTGACTTGAATTTGGATGTAAACGAGGATGGTTTTTGTGTTTCTCGCGGTGAGGGTAGTGGGTGGTGCTTTGATTTGAATTTAGGGTTGATGGATGATGGGAATAGGACTTTAGATGGTTTTGAGGGACAGTCTGGGAGGGAAGAGTTGGGTCAAATCAGTGATGTAATTTTAGTGAATTTAGATGATGATGATAAAGGGAATATGTTTTCGGATGTGAATAATAAAGAAGATGGGGTGTTGAAGGACTCAATTTATGGGATTGATAATGGTGAAGATGTAGCTATAGTAAAGGTAGTGAAGAAAAGAAGGGGTAGCAAAAGAAAAAATGCATTGGGTGGTAATGTCCAATTGTCTACAACAGGGACTGTTGTAAAGATGGATGTTGAAAATGAGGTTGCAGAGATGGGGTTAGGAGGTAGAGGAGAAACCACTGTGGATGATGGTGGTGACTTGACTTTTATCGAGAATGGAAATTCAGAGAGCTTATCGAGTGTAAGAAGAGGTAGAAAGAGAAAAGAGATGGTGTCTAACGATCAAACATTAGCTACACCTGAGACTGGACTAAGAAGGAGCGCTCGTAGAGCAAAAAGGATCGAGTTTTCTTCATACGATCAAATTTCTAGTGAGGCAGAGTTGAATGACGAGTCTAATCTTCATTTACCTTCTCCATCGATCAGTGCTCTGTCCAGTGAACAGATTACCGTGACTGGATTTCATAAAAAGTATTCTCTTTTAAACGATATTCTTCCACCAAAGGTGGACTTGCCACCTTCTTCTAGTCATTTGGACCTCTCTGGAGTTCCGATGTTTGATCTAATTTCTGTTTATTCCTTTTTAAGATCCTTCAGCACTTTATTATTCTTAAGCCCCTTTGAGCTGGATGATTTTGTGTTATCTGTTAAATGTACTGACTCAACATTACTGTTTGATTCTATTAATGTTTCCTTGTTAAGAGCATTGAGAAAACACTTGGAATTTCTTTCGAGTGAAGGTTCAGCATCGGCATATACATGTTTAAGGTAGTTCAGTGTATATTTCCAGTATTCCATTTTGTGCTAAACCTTTCTCATTATTTTCATTGTTGTCTAGGTCTTTGAACTGGGATTTTCTTGATTTGATCACCTGGCCAATGTTTATGGTTGAATACCTGATAATGCACAGCCCGGGATATATCCCTTGTTTGAATATCTCCAAATTGAAGGTTTATCAGTGTGCTTACTACACACTGCCAGTTTCTGCGAAGGTTGAGATTCTGCAGCACCTTTGTGATGACTTGGTTGAAGCCGAACCCTTTATCTCAGAGATACGTGACAGGAAGTTGGCTGCAGAGAAGCGTACCAGGTTAGGCCGTAAAGTGAGGTCAGACAGTTCAAGGAAAAGGAAACCTTGTACAGATGCTTCTACTTCTTATGACATCACCAAGGAGGTTGTTGAGGAGCTCACAGATGGGAATGCTGATGATTGCGTTCTCTGTAAGAATGATGGGGAGTTAATATGCTGTGATGGTTGCCCTGCAGCATACCATTCACGGTGTGTAGGAGTTATCAGCAGCAAGTTGCCTGAAGGCAAATGGTACTGCCCTGAATGTTCTATTGTGAAGGATAAGCCTTGGATGAAAATCGGAATGACATATTGTGGAGCTGAATTGTTGGGCACAGATCCTTATGGACGAAGGTTTTATAGAAGCTGTGGTTACTTGTTGGTGTAAGTTTCTCATTAATGAAGCTAGCAAAACATTTACTACTTGAAATTTAATTTGTTTAATATGTTTAGTAGTGTAAAACCTGCCTAGATGGATTTACCTTATGTGCCAACTAAACTTATCTGTTTATGATGCATTGTTAAAATGGAAAGTTTTTCTTGGTGGAAACTATTTATTTTGCGATAACTTGCTTGTGCGCTGCTTTTCAATACAGCGTATTTTGGTAATTAAAATCTTAATTGGGAGAATGTGGCCTTATATGTTTGTTTATTGGCAAGGCCATTATTAATATCAGAACTATACTTGGTATTGGAAAAGATTATTCTCTCATTGCACTACCATTAATAGATTTACACATGGGTAGAAAAGATTGCATCACCTTTTGGAGTAGTTAAAAATTGGAACAAGTGAATTATTGCTTACCTTCATGACGGTGTCAGTCACAATAAACATAAAATATATGAATCCCCAATTACCTGCTCTTATACATCGAACTTATGTTTCATACAACAACTTGTCGTGTTTACCTTAATGGTGCAGTCTTTATGAAGGTTTTTCATAGACTGATGTTCTTGCCCTTGGTAAGTGCAATCTTTAACTGAATTGAATCAGTATGGAATCGTTATGACTTTGAGTGGAAAGACACTGATTAGACAGTGCAGTGGACGAATTGCATCTGTGATTTTGATTGAAAGTGCCACAGAATTGGAAGATAGTGATGATAGCACGTTGGAGATGAATAGATGTTGGAAGTTGATTGAGTGAAATATATGCTTTGAAAGTATGTGAATCTTCTACTTTTACTCGATATTATGATCATACAAATTTTACTATCTAAAAAAACTAAAGTTTGACCATGCCTCCAGCTTCTGAGGAACTCGATAGCAATCAAATAATTTCTCTTTTTACGTTATAATACTACGACAATATAATTTTACTTTAAATGGACTATTTCCTGATTAATGTAACTTTTTGGAATTCATTCATGGGAATTATTAACGGTATTGCTGTTTTCTTGCAGATTGGAATCGTCCAATGACGAATATTCGTATTGGTTTTACAATATGGATGATTTACATCTTGTTATCAGTGCTCTAGACACGTCACCATTTATATACGCTGAAACAATTAGCGCAATCTGTAAGCACTGGGATGTAGCGCAATCCTCTTCTGGGCAGTCGGGTTTTCCGCAAAAGGGGCAATTGCACATATCAAGGTATGCACTAGACAAAAATGAAGTCTTTTCTGGGAAGAGGATTGACGAGAAGTCCATGGTGACTTCAGAACTTGAAATTGCTCAGCAAACAACTGAAGTAATTGAGCCGGAAAACGTTCAGATGAAGGCTGACAATCATTTAGCAAGTTCTGAAGGGTCAGCTGAAGTAACACAAAGTTTCGTTAAGACTGATTACTTATCTTTGGCTAAAACTCCTGATGTTCTAGTTGACCATTCTAAGATATCCGCTGGATTGCTTTCCAAAAGAGGGACTAATGATGAATCAAGCAGCCACGCGCAAGATTCACGAAGCGTTAGAAGAGTGCCATTGCAAGTGTCCAATGAGATGGAGTATGTGAACTGTTACAGATATGCTTGTACAGCTTCATCATACTATAAGCAGTTCACTTCTGCTGATAAAAACTCGAAAGATGGCCTTAAGACTGTTGAAGATATCTTAGCTGGCCAGATTAAGGTGGTCTCCAATAGATTTACTGAATTTTCTTGGACAAATGCTCAAAATTTGGGCATGAGTGCCAAGAAAGAAAAGTGTGGATGGTGTTTTTACTGCAGATACCCTGAAACAGAAAAGGAATGCATATTTATGATGAGTAATTTTTTTCCTTCTGTGAAAAAATTTACATCTGCGCAACCACATTGGAGAAACCATCTCACTGATCTAGTGTGTCATCTCTTGTCCATGGAAGAGCATCTTCAGGGTCTTCTGGTGGGCCCATGGTTAGATCCGCATTATTCCATGCTTTGGCGCAAAGATCTGACTGGTGTGGGTAATGTGGCCTCTTTCAGAGATTTTCTGCTCAAGGTGTAGCACTCTGTCTTGGATTCTCTGCTTTGTAAATTTGTGCCGCTCTATTATTACATTGTCACTACTTTCGGTTCACTAGATTCTCTGTTATGTCTCTTAATAATGCGCGAACTCAATATGCATATTTTGCGCAACTATGATTTTGCCATGTGCACATAGTTTCTTGGTAAGTCAATAATATAAATTACTTTAGTGAAAATGCTTACAAGGGACGAAGGTAGGATACCGTTAAGAAAGAAAATAGAACATTTGTCAAAATTTTCCTCATACCTTAACAAGGGTTATAGTTGCCAAAAAAGATTCTCACTATATTTGTCATACTAGATATTCAATGCAGAATTCGATTTATTCTAACTTCATGGTTGTCCCTTAAGGAGAGTGGAGATAGGCTAATTAGTTTTAAAGATAATTGATGGACTGCTAGTGTAGATATAAATCCAATCTAGGATACTTCAGTAGTTAGGACTATTAGAACTTTGTTTCTTATTGTTATGTAGAGATAAAATTTATCGAGGATATTTCAATAATCCTCCTGCCTGTTCTTTTTCTATTAACTGTTATCTGAAAATTGTGAAACCAGCTTGAGTCAAACTTGCACCGCCTGGCACTTTCTGCTGATTGGTGGAAACATGTGGATTCTGTTTCTACAATGGGATCTGCTGCGCATATCATCCAAAACACTGCGCATCCATCTGTTAAACGTGGAAGTGCTAGGAAAACCTCCAAGTCTTCTGACACGGGAACTGGCCCATCCGCAAAAGCTTCAATGGGGCTGAGCTCGCTGTGGTGGAGGGGTACTAAGTGTTCGCGTAAGCTCTTTAACTGGAAGATTTTGCCTCGGTCTTTGGCTTCAAAAGCTGCGCGTCAAGGTCTGTGTTTTTTGTTTGTTTATGAGCTATAATTGTAACAGAAAGTAATGGATGGCCGAAAAATGTATGTTTATTGAAAAAGGTCCACGGTCTAGATAGCAGTTTAGAATTACAATGAAATTAATATAAAAAGATACATGTAGTTCTCCTAACAAAAATCAATGAATCTAAATCTGATGTATCTATTTATCAAAAATGTTAATATGTCTTAACTAATCTAACAGTAGCATTTGATCTGAATATTTTTTGCAAAATTATTTCATAGGTGGTAGTAAGAAGATACCAGGTATATTGTACCCTGAAAATGGAGAACATGCCAAGAGGACCAGACGCGATGCATGGAGAGCTGCCGTTGAAACATCAAGTGGCATTGATAAGCTTGCACTTCAGGTATGCCTCTTTTCTTCATTATATTTTGTTCTTAACAATTGATATTTGTGCATGCTTAGAGCGGGCACTCTTTTTAGAGTCTGGATCTCCTCAAAATTTGATTTTTACCTACTTATTTCTAGTTCTATCGGAAATTATCCCCTTCCAATCATAGTTGTCAAACTTTGGCGCACCGTGCACGTAAAGTGCATGCCTGAGTAAAGGTAGAAGCATATATCATTTATGTAAATGTCACGATATATGTATTACACACACACACACACACACACACACATATTGAAAATATCATAATATTAGCGCATGCCTGAGGCCATAGGCGCAATCATGGTCACGAAGAGCGCCAGCGCTTGAGCCACACCTTTGTAAACCAATTTTCCCTTACCAAATGACAAGGAAATATATATTAGGGTAATGGAAGCATCTACTGATACATGACCATAATTTTGTTCTTTGCAGGTTCGAGAGCTTGATGCAAACATTAAGTGGGATGAGATTGCCAATACAAATTCTCAATTCAAGTTGGACAAGGAATCTATTAGAGCTGATCGATTGTTCAAGAAGGCCACAATTCGTCGCAAGTGCTCTAAAGGTTCAGTTGTGAAGTACCTTCTTGATTTTGGCAAGAGAAGGTTCATCCCTGATGTTGTTACACGGCATGGAACCATGTTTCGGGATTTGTCAAGTGAAAAGAAGAAATTTTGGCTGGAAGAGTTGCATGTTCCGTTGTATCTTCTGAAAGCTTATGAGGAGAGGCAAATTGCGCGAAAATGCAATAAGTTGATGCCCATTCCTTCAGAACTTCATGAGAGCAGTAGTGTGATACAAAATCCTGTGGAGAAAAAAGGATTTGAATATCTTTTTGCTAGAGTCGAGAGATCGGAGAATTGCCCATGCGCTCACTGTCACAAGGATGTGCTTATCAGGTAATGTATATCAGCATACGTAGTTTGGATAACAACCATCCTACTTTCATGGAAGTTGGATAATTAAGTCCTCATGCGCTTATTATGGAGCATTCAGAGATTTACATATGCGCTAACTGTCACAAGGATGCGCTTATTGTGGAGCATTCTGCAACTAACTATCATATCTTGATACTACACTATTTAATATTGTAATTTGTATACATATTCTTTCAAGAAAAAGAAATCTTGGATTTGCTCTAAATAAGCTACATGCCTCTTTTGTTTTGCTGACTCCCCACTGAATTCAATATTTGTCCTGATGTATATAAGGCTGCTAATAATTGTTGGTGTTTCTGTTTTATAAAATTGCTAGACATTTTTCTTTCAAGGATTTTTTCTACTATATCTTTATTGATGTCCAAAATTATTTTCCATTGATCATTTGCCTCTATATTGATTTGCAGGGAGGCAGTTAGCTGCCAGTATTGTAAAGGTAAACCCTTCTGGTTTATAAGGCTTTTAGTTTCTGATTTCTTGCCCAGTGCTGTCTTATTTACTCAGTTCATCGATATTTTTTGTTTCTTTCATATGCCTTTATAATTGTATGACCTCAAGAAGCTGATTTTGATATGTGAACATCTAAATCTAGATGAAATAGTCTTATAGCATATTTTCATTTGTAGGTTTCTACTGGAAACGTTAGATACTAGAATGTTAAGGGGTCCATTTGATAACTTCGTGCATGGCTCATCTCAACATCGTATATGTAATGTTTACCTATCTGCTGATTCATTCTGTTGCACTTAATAACCTTCAGAATTCTTTCATAAAAGACATGCTCGGAAATATTCTGGATCCACTGCGACAGAAAGTGCATACAGTTGTCATAAGTGTGAGGATGGGCGTTTTGTTAAAGCTGGTTCAAGGAATGGAAAATTGGACTTGGAGGTAATTAATCTTAAGGACACATCAAAAAGGTTGAAGTCCTTGCTCTCAGTAAAAGGAAAAAAAGCAAGGAAAAACAAAAAACAATTGAAATGTAAAAGAAAGAAGGGTGTTTCTACGGTTGTTATACCTCTCAGACGTTCTGCTAGGAATGCTGAGCGCAAACGAAAGCTTTCTTTGCGGACTACAAAGACAGGGAGATACAAGCGGACAAAAAGATCTAACCCTGAGAAGTCCAAGCTTAAGAAGCCTCTATCTACTAATTTGCTGAAGCGAAAAAGAAAAATGATCAAAAACAGTAGTTACTGGCTCAATGGTCTTAAGTTTTCGAGGACAGAGGACGATGTAGAAGTTATGCAGTTCAGGCATAAAAAGCTCATTGCTTTCCCTGGTGAGATGAGCTCATTCAGTGATAAACCGAAATGTAGCATTTGCAGTGAATTCGAACCTACGTCTGATTCGGTTTATGTGGCTTGTCAAATTTGTGGAGGTAATTTTGTAACGTCCTTTTGTTCTTTTTGCCCTTAATGAAGCTCTTGGATACATTCTGTAGATACTTTGCAAGTGTTTCCTGCACTTATTGTTGAATTCAAGGAATATGTCTTTCATATAGTGAATGATCCCAAGTATATTATAGTTCAACTGTGGCTTATGGGTGAAGTTTTTCGTTGCATAGCTGGTAATAGGGTGAAGCGAGAAATGCGAACTTTTTCTCAGTTGCTAGATTACACATTTTCTTTCTGAAGTTATATATATTATGTACTACCCTTATATAAATTTTTTTTATGTATTTGCAGCATGGTTTCATGGAGATGCTTTAGAGCTTGCAGCTGATAAAATTGAAATTTTATCGGGCTTTAAGTGCCACAAATGTCTGGATAAGAGTCCTCCTGTATGTCCTCATCATCAGCTGATTGGAAGCAACAATGATGAATTAGTGTCGGAGTTAAAGACTGATGGTGAATGACCTCATCTTTCTGGTTGAAGTCTCGACTTAAGGTCGGAAAATGAAGACACTGGAGTAGCTGAGAACATCTTTCTAGGAATATGTATCAAGAGATGTGTTTCTATTCTGGCTCATCTGAGGTGCTACTTTAAAGAATTTCAGTTTTTTTAGGTGATATGATAGTTACATACTTATGTTAGGCATTCAGTTTGTTTAGGTGATATGATAGTTACATACTTATGTTAGGCTTTCTGCTAATGCAAACCATGATTCGGAGAACAGTTTATTAAACTTAGAAGATTAGCTGAAAAACAAAGTTCATTGTAGGTTTACTGTTTATAAAAATTGGAAACAAGATGCATTTGCCAGATCTTCTCCTTTATTCATATTGTGAAGTTCTATTAACAATCCAAGGTGAACCTGCTCAAACTAGAGTTTGGAAAAAGCTGTGCATTTTGAGCTCGAAAACAATTGTGCAGTTTGAGCTTAAAGACAATTGTGCAGCTTGAGCTTGATCAAGTTGTGAAAATTGATGCTCGAGCTCGTTGCGGTGGCTTATTGACACGCGTGAGCTCGGCTTGTAACGCTCGAATTTGACCGAGTTTTTCGAGTTCATGCTTTATATATTATATATATGTTTATCTATCTATGTATTAATATTTAAGTTACTTGTTTCTTGGGCATAATAATCAATTGGAGCTATCAAGCCCACATTAGACCAACTCACGCTTGACTCAATTGCTGGCGTGCCAGCTAGAGCTCGGTCAATAACGAGAGTGAAATCAAGCTTTTAGAAAGCCGCTCGCTAGTAGATTAGTACATTGTCACCCACCCCCAGTGCCTCGTGTGAGTATCACTTCTTATGTTGGTGTTTGAAGCAGTGGATGTGGGGAAAATATTATTACGTAAGCTCTTGTTATATTTACCACATGAAACATGGGCCTTCAATGTGTTTGACTGACTATTCAATTTGTTAACTCGTGTAAACTCTGTTTATCACTTTTGTTTGTTGTGTTGAGAAAGCCTCAGTGTTTTATTGTCGTTTCTGCGTGGATTGGTGTGGCTAAATTCGTTTCTTAAGACCAGTGGAGCACATACAGTATACAGCAACTGAATGTTAAGGTTGTCTTCCATGACATTTCCAGTTTTCCTCTCTGATAGCTGTAGTTTAAAGAATATCTCATTGTTTCCCTGGTTTGTCTGAGCAAATTTATATACTTGGCTTTCTACCATATGCCTGATATGCTGGTTCATGGTACTTTACGACTTATGATAGTGTACAATCGAATCCTTCAGTAGGCTGGAAATGTTACATGTGATTATCTGAGCCATTGTTTAAACCCATTTGTGTTTTGACGGGCCCACTGAAGAGTGGTGTATGCAAGGTGGTCCTCGGGGAGTAATCAGGTATCTTTTTTTTATTTGTCTGCATATATGACTGATTTTGGATTATATTTGAATTTCTTATCGAAGATTTAATAAGATGACAGGGGTTGCACTGGAAATGTTGCCGAAAATACAAAGAGCGAAGATGTCGTCGATTAAACATAAAGCAGTGACAGTTGTTCTCTTCTCGTCATGGTTAGTTTCTCAAATTTGATTTACTGTAATTGATATATGGACAGTTTGCTTTATGGTCAAACTTTGCTCTCTGAACCATGTACATGCCAGGAAGAACTTCATGTTTACACAAACCATGGATCCTTGAGATTTCTATTATTGCAAATTAAAAACATAAGTAGTAATGTTGGCATCGAACGGTTGTTATTCTTGAATGGAACTTTTTTCGTGCCTAATTCCAATTCCTTTTTCTCTTTGGAGTAAAAATTCAAATGCAAACCATGTGGCTGGATGGTTGTTGTCTTTGAATCAGTAATGGTTTGGTGGATAAGATGATAGATGCAAAGTAAAATCTGTGATACGGAGCCTAATTTCGGTTATGCCAGATTAGGGGGAGACTTTACTTTCTTATTGAAGTGATTACTCGGCATGCATTTCGTTTGCTAATAACCGTCCTTTGGTTTGTTTATTATCGCAGGAAATACCGTGGAAGCTTTTTGCTTTAGCGATATAACTCTGTCGCCTTGATAGAAAGTTTGATGCATAAATATGAGAAACCTAATTACCCTGATGGATATTGTCGTGTAGATAGCGCAATAATCGGCCCATTATGTGCGAGCGCAAATGTTCGTTACGACATCATCTGTCATTAGTCATTACAATGTGAACTGAAGAGTAACATCAACTCTTTTCTGACTTCTGAGTAACAAACATCTCTTTCTGAAGATGTTGTAATATCATTTTGATATATGCTGTTTCTGTATAATCTTGGAATATAAGCAAGCGTTTATTAAAGGGACAAACAATGTTAAAGCCAATTGCTAAGACAATGCCAAAAGAAACTTTTGCTAAGACAATGCCAAAAGAAACTTCATAATTATTCTAAAAAGGTAAAGATAGAGAAGTGATATCATCCAACATCTATGACAAACCAAGTCTTATAGTATCGAATTTCACTTTCAAGGTAAATGTAAGAAAACTTAGAAAATCCAAAAGCCAAGAAAGAATATTGATACGTAGTATGACAACTTGTCTTCCTTTCATAGATAAAAACTTCTTATGGAGAAGCTGGCTTGTACAATTTCTGCACCATCTTCCTATACTCTGCACCGTTGGGAAACAAAGAAAAGAGAGAAGAAAAATCTTTAGATAGCACATTGTAATAAACCGAGATGTCACATAATAGGTATATCATGAAGAAGGCATGAATGTTTTTCTTTTAGGTAGTTCCTCACCTTCTTGGTTGCTCCAAAGTGCAGCAGCTTGACCGTTGAGAGGGGAGCTTACGTTTGGCTCTAACGATAACACAACAGACGAAGAGAAATTGATCGATAAACAGTACATGTCATAGCGAGAAATGATATCATCAAAGTGCTCAAAAGCTTACCTCCCAACAAACTCTGAATAGACAGCAAGATTGTCCTCACATCATATGCAGAGGACCACTTATCCTGTTGTAAATTCAAGAGAACAACATACACATGACTAAATTCGGACAGAAACAATGTTAGGAAGGAGATTGTTGTTCAAACAATAATATTTCTCACAGACCTGCAATATGTCCAAGCAAATGTTTCCATAAACATCGACATTGGGATGGAAACAAGCAGTCTCAAACTTAATCTTTGGAGGCTTAAATGGGTAGTCAGAGGGGAATGAAAGCGATAGTTTGTATTCGGTTCCTTCGAAGACGGTGTCCTTACTACCAGCGATAGTTCCCTTCCATGAAAATATGTTGTCCTCCTCAGGAAATGCCGATATTCCAGCACCACCACCCATCTAAAACAGTAAGTTTTTTTCAACGATATAGAGTGACTACAATATATGAAAGAAGAAACAATGAGTATTAAGATGTAGTTCTAACCATCAGGGCCATGAGCTCAGCCTGCAACCTGTCGTTTTGTCGGAAGTAAAAAAAATGGATTGAGTGAATTATATAGATAGCATTCATCATCAGAGATTGGAAGTAACAGCACCATGTTCAAGATCAAGATACCAAGCTAACATACTCTTCGTTAACCAAATCTAAGAATCATGGAAAGCACTTCAAAAGCCTATGCTACTTCATCACTAATGCAAGAGAAGGGAATTCAAGAATAAATTGGGAAAATGGGCAATTTAAATTGAAGGAAAAGCCCTGCAGAATTCTGAAGTAATACAAGGCACAACCCCTCAAGGTGCAGAAAAAAAAACCCTAATCGACGTCTAACAGAAATCCATGTTTCGATTTCAAAGGAGAACGACCCTTTTTCAAATCGGAATCAGAAATGAGAACTAGGGCAAAATTCAAGTTCCCAAAATCCAAATTCCAAGGAATTAAATTCAACACGATTTAAAAAACAAAAAACAAAAGCTTTAAGGGAACGCTAAATCAATGTTCACCTCTTCGAAACAGATTGGGCCTCAGGATGAAGAGACGGCTTCGATGACGTCACCGCACCGGCACCTGCGGCTGCGACGGTGTTTGGATTGGCATCTTGACGGGACGCGCGGTTATCGTTTTCTGTGGCCATTGATCGTTCTTCCGAGATAGAAAGTTGATGTTTTTCTGAGATTCAAGAAGATCAAGAAGAAGAGGTAATTGAAACGCTCGAAATGAAAGAAGCAAACTCTTCTTCTTGATTGAGAGAGAGAGAGAATATGTGGCGAATGGTGGGCGGGTCTTATATAGAAATTTTGAACCCTGCGCCGCCGCGTAGGGTTTGTAACGGCTAGTTATCTCAGAAAAAACTCAGTTATGCCCCAAAACCTAAAGGCACTTCACTTAGTATAAAATAGAGAAATATCAGTAATTTATCGATTTGGGCCCCCACGGAGATGGCGGCGATCCCCACGGGGAGGAGTAAACGATTCACCAACGGTGAGAAATTTTTCCCGAAAATAATAAATGTCGGGCATTTTCGATTTAAAAATTTGATCGTCCTATTAACAACGAGAACATTGATCAAATTTACGAAACATGCACAGTTACTACGCCTCCGTAGAGCCAGCTTTTACATGCTCGGGAATGCGCTGTCTTTAACCGTTTTATCAAAGGATATCAGACTAGACAACCAGATAACTTTGCTAACAGCTTTACCTAACTGTGATCAGTGTAAGAAACGGCGCCGTAATAACTAAAGAAGGAAGCGCGATATGACGGAATATGCTATCGCATTTTCCGTAATGATAAATCGCCCAGCCAGGGATCGCTTAGATGTATAGACTTGCTAACGATTTCCTCATCAAGAGAATCGAATTAGGGAGCAATAAATAGGATTAACACATAGATGGCCGGCCGGCTGTCATGTCTCCGAGCCCTCCGTCCCACCACCTCGTCGTCATCATCCTTCGGCAGACTTACGATAGACTGATGATAACTGATGATTGAGAGGCGCAATCACATAAAACAGTGGCAAGATTCTTCAAGCAGTTGAACTCAGAAGCTCACCCATGAAATGAACCTCTCAAATGAAACCGTTGGTTCCATAGGGCTGGGCCATTAATTTCAGCTGGCAGATAAGTGTACTGTTGTTGAAGCTGCTGCAATGAGGAACTCCACTCGGAAACTGTAGCATCTCTTCAAAGTACTTTTGCTACTTGAATTCTTCACTCGCCACCCTCTTTAGGAGTTTTAGTTTCATCTCAGACACATTCATAAGCACTTAGAAGAGCTAAAGAAGCTCTCATCAGATGATGTCCCTTTAAGCTAATGCTCAGCTACTATCCTCCGTAACAATGGATGATCGATCATTTGTAACTCTGCTAGAACCTACTCATGGCCTGAGAACGAACAGTACTTCGAATGATTTGGCGTATAAATAATATTAAAAAGAAAAACCCTGATTCGATCTTGACCTTTGGATTGTGGATCCATTGCAAGTATGCGACGACTATATATATGTCTTTTCGCCCTAACGTTTCGACCTCAGTTCTCACCCTCTTGGCAACTGCTAATACTTATTACCCCCATCTGTTGGCTCCACACGTTGCTTATTGGATATGCCTTTTTCAAGAAAAACTTAGGTAATAAGTATAATGTTCGAAAGTTGCGTAATAGTATATATGTTGTGAGGGCGTAACCCTTAGCTAAAGTGACCCAAACCCTAGTTTTTGAAAGAAGTCTTTGCCTCCATGCGTTGCTCCTCCTGCAGTACTTGAAGGGAGGATCGAAATCGAATGAATCATAGAGTAAAGGTAGCTAGCTTGTCCCATTTCACCGTTAGTAATTCGTGGGATCTAGCTAGCTAGCTAGGAGGTTTTCCCGGCCAGTTGTTTGGACCGGCCTGGATTTCTGTCCAAAATCTGATTTTAATGGTCTTGGATCTTCGATGCTTATTAGCTGTACTTTTTCGTCGTAATCTGTTTCTGGGATTTCAAGGCCGGACGCTATTTCTTGGATGAACGTTGAGAAATCCCAAGAGGCACGGCGGTGGCCGGCGAGGATCATCAAATGTCTGAAATATAAGATGACTTTTGTATCATGAATGTAGTAATTTAATTGATGAGTTAAACAATTGTGTGAATATAATGGGATACTACAATGGTTTATATAACAAAAGTTTAATTATACAAAGAAGTTTACTTCGTCTTAATATAATAGGTTTTGTGATGAATTTTCAAATTTATCATAAAAATTTATGTGTTGTTACTACATGAGTCGTGTTTGTTGATCAAACATAACACAAGTTTGAGTTTATATATTTGATTATGCAATCAAAATTTATGTGTTGTTATTACATGAGTCATGTTTGTTGATATATTTATTCTTGTATGTGATTATATGCGTTTAAATAAAAGACAATCCACCTCATTACAATACTACAAAATAGTTTGTGTTATTACAAAATTACAATAAACATAACTAATTTTTATTTTATTGTTATTGCAATAGCTGTGTTTGTATTCTAGCTTATTATATTTCTTGATAAAAAATAAATAAACGAATTACATAAAAACTAACCAAAAACATAAATTAAAGGCCATATGCCACTTTGCAAACCATCAATTTTCTTACCTTGGATAGGCTCGAACACGCCAACGAGACCTTAAGGGAGGATGTTTTACTTGGTAATCAAGGTGGATGCCTTAAAGAGTTGTGGGTTAGGTCGTGAGATCGAATCCCTCTCTCACAATTCCTTGAGTAGTTCCCATGTAATTTATTTCTGATGATTATCGTTGTCAGATGGTTTAGAACGTATTCAGCCTCGGGGATTAGTCTCACCACTAGAGTGTGTGGCGCAATTAAGCCTCCGCTAGGTCTGTGTGGCGCAAGTCCATGCCGGTATTTATGGACTAGCTCATAGCCAGATCGAGTGAGAATACCGCGGGACAGAAAAAATAAAAAAAGATAGGCTTGAACACGTGGCAGCAAAGCAACCAACTGGCATACCGCCCAGCCTCAAGATAAGCTGCATTATCAACTTTGAATGAACAAAAAAAACTTCAAATAAAATAAAATAAAAAATAAAAATATATTCCCCACCGAATATGCTTTTCTTTTCGCATAACTTATTACAAGAAGCACACTAACTAATTACAACGTCCATCAAATTAAAAACAACTTGCAATGGCTTCCACGATCATGACCGCCACATCCCAATTTCTGGGTGGCTCAGCCACCGTCTCGTCGGCCAGGCAGATCCCGGCCACCACGTGCCGCGCCGGCGTTGTGTCAGTGAGGGCCGCCACCACGGCCTCATCGGTGGAGATGGCTGCGAAGGAGGAGATCATTAAGGTTAACACTCGGAGGGGTTTGATGTTTGCTTCCTTGGCCATGGCTGCGGCAGGCTCAGTGGCTAAAGCTGCTATGGCCGATGAGCCAAAGCCCGGCTCTCCCGAGGCTAAGAAGAAGTACGCACCCATCTGCGTTACGATGCCCACTGCCCGCATTTGTCGCAATTAATATTAGTAATTGGGACATTGTAAGATCTTCAACCTTTCGGACGGATCAATGTTGTGTGTCTCTATTTGTGACTGAAAACAATAATCACTTGTCTACCAAGATTGGTCCTTTTGTTTTCTGTAATGCATGCATTTATTACTTCTTATATTGATGCCTACTTGCATATAAATTTGAATTCTCAAAACGTTTCTTCGAAGAAGCAAAAAGTGCAAGTTGCTTAATATATAGTTCAAAATATACTTACTACATTTTATGCATGTAATAAATTTGGTAAAATGGAATCCATTTTAACACCTTGGTACGATTCGTTTCAGTAATGACTTAACGGTTTTCGATCATGAAACGTATATTCTTTCCAAGAACGGCGATAAAACGGGAGGAATTGTGTGTATATACGTACACACAAGCATGTATTTAGAAGTTCAAACCCATCATTGTCTACAAGGTTAAAACTGTTGGAAATATGAGACATTTTGCAAACTGTTATCATGTAAATATGAACAAGGGATGACATCTAAACAAGTAAACATTGCCTAACCAAAATACGTATTTCAATCCGATCTCACAAATCGCGATAGATGCACATATAAATTCAGTTCAGTTTGCAACTTTGCTTCTCAGAGCTACGGTTAAAATGTGGTGGGATGTTCATCCTCACTCAAGCCCAATTTCCCAAAATTGCATTCACTAGAGAAAAATTTTATCAAATGAGACTTCAAGTAGTTTTCAAGCAAAATATGAACATGTCAATGTCAGAAGATCAATGAATATCCTAAAAGACAAGAATGCGTCTTCTGGTGTAATACAAAGCAAAGATCAAGAAATCACAACTCCTTCCATACTTAAGCAAATGTGTTATAACTAAATACCATCCCTGGGGCTCTGATTGGTTTGGGGAACAGAAAATGCGGGAAAAAAGAAACTTAAAACCAAAAAAATGAAATTTTTACTGATGTTTGTATGTTGGTGGGAGAACATAAAAAAAAAAGGGAGGACAGCAATAAGAAAATGGCTTTCTCTGGCATCTTTTTGTTTTTTCCTTGCAGCAAATGAGTTGTAAAGGAAAATTCAACAATAAACAAGAGAAATCTCAAGTTTTCTTCACCGAGAAAAGGGTCTTAACACTTGCATCGAAAGCCAAAAAAATATGCATCCTAAACATGTAAGGCACACACTCATAAACAGCATTACAGCTAATATACATGTGCATTCGTGTTCCATTTTATCTTTCACTTCACCATGACCATCAACTAAAACATATAGTCATAATCAAGCATAACCACACTGCACGGCATAACAGAAAAGAGAAAAACACAACAAAAATGAATAAGCACACCACAATATATCACAATATTCATCATCCACAGTATAATTACGAATAATACTATAACAATGCACATCCTTGAATTGAAGTTCTCGAATTCTTCATCAAAGGCACATCAAATTCACGAAAAGTAAAAGTGAAAGGAAGGTATTTAGTTAACATCAATTCATCAAACCAACCGGTCAAGGCACTTCCTTGGCAGCTGGCTTCTTGGCATCATCATCATCGGCCACCTCCTTCACTGGAATTGCAACATACCCTCCCAATTTCTTCTTGATAGCGGCCACGTCGTCGTCGTCATCATCATTATCATCATCAGACGACGACAATATGTCTTCGAAATCATAACTCCTTGGCGAGCACAACGCCCATAAAAAGTATATAATCGCCGCCGTGAGAGCCCCACAGGAAACCCCGAAAAGCAAAGCACCGGCGACGCTCACTATATCTTTGGTTCGATCCTTGATCGAGCCAGAAACGGTCGAAGAGGATAATAATTTCAGAGGCAAATCGGATTCTGATTCAGATTCAGACTCAGAGGACGTCAGTACGTAATTATTGGGTTGGGGGTTGTGGAACGGTCGAGTGGTGGTGAAGATCAGTGCGTAATAGCGTGGATTGGGGCTATTAGGGTTGCTGACAATTGGGTAATACGCCGTCGTGGAGAAGTAGAATAGGGTTTTGCAGGGACGGGCGGTGACGGTGCTGGCGGTGGCGAGGACAGCGATAGCAACGACGGCGAGGAGAGATAAAGTCTTCGTCGCCATTGGTGGAATACGTCTCGTTTTTCTTAGCTGCTAGAGAGAGAGAGGTGATTTCACAATTAAGCATTGTAGAAGAAGACGCAAGCGTGTATCTTTAGTGGTGAGCTGAGCTGTCAGCATAATGTGTGGGGGTAAAAATGGAAATTGAATTTGTTGAACGATTTTAGATTATAATAGAATTTTCCATCAATTGGTAAAATTATTTTAACTTTAATAATGATTAATAGTATTTTAATTGCTTGTTGGCTAGCGTATTTTTTTTTTTCCGGAAACGATAATTTCGTTACATACAGAATAAACTTACGGGGACTAAGGAATTCAAGAGATCTCTCTGATTATATTCACCGTCTAGAGTAGATAAAGCGCTCATTCAGAAAGAGAAACCACACAACCGTTAAAGAAAGAAAAAGAGAGAAAATAAAATTGAAAAAAAAAAACAACATTAAAAGTTTGAAACAAAAATAATTTGTTCATTCTTAAAAAAAAAAGTTCTGTTGGCTAGAGTTGCTATAGAGAGAGAAAAAAAAACACAAGAATTTAACTATATATTTGCTATTTCATTTTAAGTTTAAACTACATACAAAAACTCTTTTAAATTTTTACAAGATGAATTGTATTGTATCTACTTAAGTTAGTTCATTCTTCCTATAAATTTAAACGTAACTCTCATCGTCACGTAATGGAGAAAGTGCAAAAAAAAAAATAACAAATTAAATTTTCTTTTTTTATGAGGTACTAACAATGCAGCAAAGTTGGGTTAAGGTAGAGTAAACTCATGTCATATTATTTGTTTAGCTGACATGTCATTTAATATGTCGAAATTCCATTACTAACATCTAATTGCAAATAATTGAAAGTTTTTTTTTTTTTTCTAGTTGTAATACACCATTTGAAAAAAGTTTGGTTTTTATAGTTAGTGTTAGCCCTCTATTTTATTATAGATGAATTAGTTTACATATCGCTTCACTTAGAGCATCTCTAACGTAACGTTATTGCTGGCATTGGACTTCATCTATGGCGTTGAAAACTCTCCAACCGAGTTCTAAACGTCACGCCATTGATGGTGAACGCTACAGTGCCCCGCTATGGTGAACGGGCCACTGTTCAAACGCCAAGTTTTTTTTTTCTTTTCTGTTTTTTTTTTAATTTCAAATTATTTGTAATATTCTTTTTCTCTTTTAAATTTCAATTTCTTTGCCCAAGAAATTTCGATTTCTTAGATCAAGAAATAAGCTCGCTTATGATTTCTGTGATATTGATTTTGTCTCAAGGAGATGACGACGATGGAGGAAAATGAAATTAGGGAAGATGATGACAACTACAATTATACCCCTAAACAATCAAAATTGAAAAAATAGCCTATTTATTACAATTCATTTTCATTAAAGAACGGTGAATTATGAGTATTATTATTATTATTATTATTATTATTATTATTATTATTATAATTATTATTTTACGTAATTTAAATATTATATTATTTTTAATAGAATAAATTATAATAAAATATAAATTAATATTAAAATGGAATATATTGTAAATAATGTTTAATAATGTTTATAGAGGAAAATATAGAGTAAATTATTGGAGTTCGATGACACTGTTTAAACTGTAAATATGAAGGAATTGTACGGTAGCAACTCTAAATATAGAGGAATGATTGGAGATGGCCTTATCAAACACATATGTCACGTTAAATTCATCATAACAATTTTATTTAGTACATATTTATAAATTATATCATTATTTCCTTTTCACATTTGAAAGTGACTCATCTAATTATGGTTGGGAAGAGAATGGTTACAATTCTCTGTCACAGTTTTTCAATTGCCCATTTATTAAATTCTTGAAATTCAAGATGCAATTTTCCACATGGCTATTAATATGTTTTTTTTTTCTGTATTTTCATCATTAGAGAAACGAAACGTAAGAAAATGAAGTCCAAGATCCGTTTGGAAAGTTCGTGCCCAATATATTATTAATAATAATGAATTTAATGAAATATATTTTTTAATGTAAACTATATAAATTAAGGTTATTTAAAAACAAAAAACGTTTTAGAGCAAACAGTCCTGAAAATTGGGTACTTACTAATTTATAACTGTTGAGGAAAATAATTAAGTCTGCAACCTTAAATTATTATTGTTGGAGTAAAGGGACAAACAGAGAACAATAATAAATCCACAAACGAAGACTGTAATTAATCAAACGATCGAACAGCAAAAAAAGATATGAAAAAAACGGGCGGCGGAGGCGGAGGAGCTGCCGGAGATAAGAAGAGGAGCCGCCGTTCATTTGGAGACACAGCCACCCAAAACCCTGTTAGTGCTTGCATTCTTTTTTCAATACTTTCGATTTGGAAAACATAAATCATTGCCATTTATCAATTGTCTGTTGTATGATTGAGCTTTTCTGTGAAAGCCCATTCCTTTGATTGATTTGAGGATGTTGTATTTTCTTCTTGGTGGAAAATCCTGGGGTCTAGTGTAAACCCTAAAAGAGTTTCATGTTCCTAAGAAATTTGGGTGTTTTTTTCTTTCATCTGTTTAAGGCAGAAGCTCGTATTGGCTTATGTAAAAAACACTTTTTGTTTTTCTTGAGGGGGTTTTCCCATAAGACGATTTGGTTTGTGTGTAATAAACATGATTTATATAGTTTTGCATATAAACTGTATTGTGAAAAACCTTTCTCCTTTCTAAGGCTGCGTTTGGTATGCGGAGTTCGTGGTGTGGAAAGCACGACGAAAAACTAAGTTAGCGTGTTGAACAGTGATACTTTGCGTTTCGACCGTTATACCCTCACACATTTCCTTTTCTTTTCCTAACCGAAATCCTCATACCAACGCAGCCTTAATCCAGCGTGGTATTCAGGTGTATTAGGGTACATGAAATGAGATGTAATGTAATTTGCCAGTTTGCTTCGTCCTTTTATTTATTTACTATACATTCTTTCTTTTCCATCACTTTGGCATATAGTTGGTGGGACAAAAGGATATTCTATTATGGTGCTATGGGGTTTGGCTAATGGTTTAATCTGTTCCCAACTTCACAATTGATAAAAAAAAAAAATAAAGCTGTTTTTGTGTTATTTCCCGGGTGTAGTGCGTTCTTTACTGATCGTACAATCTCGAATTTCAGAAACAAGGTGGTAAGAAAGATGCTTTCCAGATGTTTGCGGAGAAAGTGAGGAATCACAAGGATCTTGAGTCTAGGTGGGCCGTTCTGCAAGAGACTAGAGTCGAATATTTTCGAGGGAAGGATTTCGTCAGCTTTTTGAAGAAGCATCCTGAACTTAAAGACCTACTCGAATCAGATAAGAATTTAGACGGTGAAGATATTGCCAACGTTCTCTTGAGAAAGAACCTTGTTGTACGGTGTGATCGTGTTGTTAAAACTCTACGTCCCGGAAAGAAAAAGTTGTCTACATGGCCGGCTCATCTTGAAATATATGGTGTAAGTTCCTTCGTAAGACTCAGTCCATTTATGAAGCCATTTTTTTCCAACTTCCATCTTAAGCCTTCATTAAATTTTTCTAGTTCGTCCCATGTTCTTGATGTCATCATTTGATAACACGGTGTGACGCGAAATTAGTAAATTCACATTCAAACAGTGAACTACTTGCATATGCAATGTTAAACCGTTACTTCTGATGCGAAATGTTTTAACCCATGTAATGTGTTGTGATGAAAACTGATTGATAACTTCATAGCCATTTATAAATCCTTCATCTCTTACAATTTGCAGGACCAAGTGTTTTCTGATAGCGACGCCTTTTATGCGTGGACTTTTGAGAACCGAAGACCATTATGGCAAACGCTTCTATCCTTCTCCTGGCCCGTTTTGACTCTAGCAATATGCTTGTTTCCAGTGTATCCCCACCAAGTAAAGCTATTCATACTCTACTTTTGCGCAGGAGCTTTGCTTCTTATTCTTTGCCTCCTTTCATGTAAGTCTTCTTCTAAACAACTCATCTGATTGTTCTTTTGAACTTCGTGCAATTAAATCCATGAAATTGACTCGAATCTTCATTTGGGTCTAACTTTTGACCATTGTTTAATGAAGTGAGGGCCCTTGTCTTTGGAGCTCTATGGGTCGTTCTCGGCAAACGTGTATGGTTCTTCCCAAATATACTTGCAGAGGAAGCAACCCTTAAAGAGCTATTTCAGTTCTGGCCCAAGAAAGACGAAGAGGAGCGTCCTAAATGGTCTGCAAGGCTATTTTACGCAGTTGTGGCTGTCCTCGTCATTCTGCTTTTCAGGCACCATGCTCCCGATGAGGCTGCTAGAGCCAGGTACTTTTATTAACTCAGAGAACAAAAGTAAAAAAATAAAAATAAAAATTTGTTTCTTATTATTCGGGGAACTTACAATTACGTTTGCCCGTGTGTCGTTTTTCTTACAGGTACCAGAAGAGGATGTCCAACATAATCGACGATGTACTCGAGTGGTCTCCTCGGCTTGCATTGTCCGGCATGATGGAGAAGCACAGCGAGGATGCTAATGTGACCGTCTCTGAGAATAACGATACGGACTTTGACTCCGAAAATCTTCATCAGCCCGCCCAAGAAGATACCGTGTATGAGGCCACTGATACTTTTGCAGCTAATGAGAATGATGATCTGCAAACATAGACAACGACGGCCTTTGTACTTACTAATTAAAGTTTCGGCTTTTTGTAATATTTAATGTCGTGGAATGTATGACTATTTATGTTACTACAGTTACAGAATACAGTTTTGACATTCTGTGGTGTTAGTGGCTTTTCTGTCAGTTATTGCATGTGAGTTTTGATGAAGTAACTTGATTAAATTAGATCACGCAGTTTCTTTTTTTTTTTTTTACATGAGAAAATTTTTGAAGTTCTAATGCAAGACTCAATCTTCAATACCGACTTTGCAAATGAAAGATAGTGAAACTCAAGAAATAAAACAAAGACATAATACCATAATACCTCTCCCACAAAGCTAAAATGAATACAAGAGAAAAAAAAAAATAAAACCAAGCCAAGAATGAATTGCCCGCCCCAAGATTGATTTCACATGCATCTTCCACAAGCAGCTCCCAAATGTTTTATTAATCACGAATTCGGCCGAATCGAAAGTGCAAAAAGCTAAGGGCCAAATATTTACCGCCTTGGAGTAGAATCCGTGGTGCCTGTACAATGATTGTTATTATTAGTATTACCATTATTGTTGTCGCGGTGAGGTTGATACGCTGGTTCGTGCAAATAGCTCATGTTGTAATAGAAATTATGAGCCATACCATTTTCTGTTCCATTGGACTCAGAGAGGAACTGAATGGAACCTGAGGAGTGTGAAGATGAGACAGCTGGGCTCGAGCCAGCGTCGGGCTTCTTTGCAAATCGACCTCCGCTGCCTCTAGCCCTCCTTAAAGCGTGCTGGTGTCGAGACTCATGGAGATAAGGCTGTTCATTAGCAAAGAAAGAGATGTCAATACTCTCTCTCTCTCTCTCTCTCCCTCCCTCCAACTATGTATGTGAGTGTATGTATGTGGAAGTATTTAAGAATAAAGAAAAAAAAGAAAGCAAGGGACTACCTTCCGAGCTTTTATCAACTTCCTTTCGAGCTCAGCTTTAGCACGGGATTGACGTCTACGGAGAATAGCAGAGTACTGCTTTGCGTTCACATAGACGGGTTCTTGTTCCATCTCCAGTGGCAGTGGCATCCTCGTATTATGCATGTCATAGAAGTGAGGGGAAAGCTAGACTCGAATAAAAGATATAATCTCAAAACAAGAAATTAGGGGATACGCCAGAAAGAAATCTCTCATTGTACTCAGACTTTATATTGAAATTCCGAGTGATTTTTTACTGAAAATTTAAACTCATGCCATCGATGCTTTGGTTCAATGGACACATCAGAACTTTTGCGCTACATAAAACAAAAGAATCACAGGCAAAAAATAATTTCGCACTTATTTTCATACCAAGGGCTGGCCATAAGCAGCCATCATTCCTCCGTAAAACGGATCATACATATTAGCGTAGGCCTGACAAGTAAACAAAGTTCAATGTTAACAACACTAAACATATATCTTCATTTAATGATGACAGAATATAAATGAAATAATCACTAACAGTATTTACAATTCTTACCATTGACTGTCCCATGAGATCAAGTTGTGTGGGCCCAGTAGTGCTCAAATCATTTCCCTGATTTACGTTAGTAGGGACACTAGGGAGGAGATTTGAATCCTCCTGCCAAGATTTACCATCTGGGCTCAAAGAGATCGAAAAATTACTACTTAAATTCACATGGGAAATTAAAAAGGAAAAACAAAAGAAAATGATTCCTGAACACAATACTTCAGTAACTAAATCGAAACAGTAAAATTTTGTTGCAAATCTACTGTATGTGGCAAAATTTTCCTGGTGTTCACTTCTACAGGATAGTGAGACTGCAATAATATGTGGAGGTTCTAGGCTAATTTTCCGTATCAGCACAATATTGGGATTGGAGAAGCAGCGTTACTCATCATTGGCAAATCGAAGCAGTAAAAACTGGTAGTTAAAGCATCGATACCTGGTGACTGTTTAGTTGTATAATCATCTTCCTCATTAATTCCGTCAGATTCGTCCACAGACTGTTCAAAAGATGATGTATCTGAAACATTTCCCCTCCTCATTGCCGTGGAAAAGGATTTAAATTGAGTGGTGTTCAACCAAGTATCAGTAGTCGTGTTCCGTACATTATCAAGGTTTGATTCTCCTTGATTGATGTGCTTAGATGTGGTAGCCATGCTACACTGCTTTCTTTAGAAAATTACAAACACAAACATCCTACAGAAGCCATAAATAAGCAATAATATGAAATAACTAGTCAATGTATCAGACGAGAGAGAAAACCACCCAATGCTTTTCTACAAATGAACTTACATACACTATGGAGTTAAATTGCTAATTGTTAATATTGGAATCACTAATCTAAATATTGGGCTCTGAAATAGAAACGCATTAGACAAAACAAAGCCAACAAATGCATTAACGTAATAGTTCAGCTGAAACACACACAAAAAAAAAAACATAACTGAAAAGGAGGGCATCATTGGCTTCTACAGAGTACGGTTTGAACTTCCTGGCGAACTCTTTCCACATCTTGGATGTTTACTGGCTACTTTAGAGAAATTTTGCGGGCAGTCATATCAATTTTCAGTATGTAAACTCCAGAACAATGAGAAAGAAAATTTCAAGCTACACAATCATCCCATATCTCATTTAGCATATGATAGAAAAAATTTTATGCTCTGACGCAAGACAGACATTTTTAAACTCAAAAGTTCTCAGCCGACAAATTTCCCAGTCTTGTTTCTCAGTCACAGTTCTTACTTCAAGTTTCTTACCTAATTTTCTCTCGAGTAGGTAACATCGAAGACTCAGTTATATTATTGAGATCCCATCATCAAAAAAACACTTTCAAGTCCAACCCCAATCAGAAAACTTACCTTCTTCCAGTTCAAAAAGGAAAAATTCAACAGACGCGACAGAAAATAAGCATAATGATCAAAGCAAATATGAACATAAATCAGAAAGTTCGCACATGAAAACTACGTACAAAAAAAGTTAACGAAATTACCAATAAATTACTGGCTACGAGTTACTTGAACAACAAAGTTCCGCAATAAATTCGATAAGGAGAGTAAGAATCAGTACCAGCAACGGATTCAATTTGTCTGGGATCAAGCCCTAAAATTTGGGGGTGATAGTGTTGGGGAGGTTGTTAAAATATTCGGGCTCAACGGTGGGTTATATTTGGACACCGCGATAATTTATCGGGATAGTACGTAAGCCGAAATGACACCGAGAGAGAACACGAGATTTTTACGTGGTTCGGCCAATACCGCCTACCTCCACGGAGAGACAATAGTTTTACTATATTGAGAATATTACACCGTACAAATTAATGCTCGTGTTTAAACCCAAACCCGAGACCCCTTACCCACCCAGGTAATGTATTTGTACCTACTCCCAACTACCCCAGTAAAACTACACCCGCTCTCACCCTTATCCACCCGGAGGTGGATAAGTTTCCCTCTCTCTCACTCTCACTCTCTCCACCCTCTCTTATTGGCTCTTTGATTTGGGGTGCATTACAAATGAAGACTCCATGCCCTTATATAGGAGATCCCCTACGCAAGAGTACAAAATCAAAAACATCATTGCTTGAATCATCTTCATTTATTCATTGCAGTTGAGAATGCAACTTTAATGCACCAAGTTGGCAAACGAACGTGGATGGACCCAACAATTCTCCCCCTCCATCCACATTCAACATTTTCAGCATCAACCTCAGCAACGACACCCATCCCGGAGAGTTTGATCTTGAGAGTTACCCGTTCGTAAATACCACGAACGTCCATTGGCCTTCCTTGTACCAGCTACACATATTCGAATCAAGAATTTCGGTCCTACCCCACTTGATTCACTTAGCGGCCAATCCTATGTGCAACTGCCAGCCGACTATACCCGTCGACTCTTGAAGAGGGACTTCGATGCAACCCCTTCCCCAGCAGGACTTTCCTTCTCACCATCGTCTGCCTTTCAGCCACGCGCGCGCGATTTACGTGAACCCATCGAAGTCAGAGTATTATATACCATACTCCCGTCCAGACGATACAAACCTCCACGCTCTTCTCCCGTCAGTAGGACCATTTCCGCCACGTGTGATTTTCCAGACTCCCTCTGCTATGAAAACCCCATAGCCCTTGGAATCCAACTGGCGCCAGGATATTAAATTCATACGCAAGTTTGAGACAAAGTCACACCACCCAAAATGCGCACCGCTCCATCAACCATTTTGATCTTCACCGTTCCAACACCCCGAACAACACAACGATATCCACCAGCCATGGAAATCGAACCCGTTCGTATTTTCCGGAACATATCAAAATATTCCTCATGGAGCTACATGGTACTTCGATCCCGAATCCAATATCATTCCTCTTGAGAACGAGCGTCATCATTAGAGACTGTGAGAACGTCTCCAAGATAAACCGGGTGCTACCGCCGTTGTGGAATTTTCCTAGCCGCTCTTGTCCGTCTTCCTCCAAGTCGGACAGTTCCTCTTGATGTGTCCCGGCTCACCACACTTATAGCACACCATGCCCTTCCCGCCACCCTTGAATTTGGACCTGCTGATGTCCCCAAATTCCCTGGCGTATGACCTTCCTCTACGATTCTCTCCGTGCATAGCCAACGTCCGACTATCACCATAATTTGATCGTCTTCTCTTTTAATGCGCCAAAAGAGTTGACTCTACATCCACCATCTTCTCCATCTCTTTTCGTACCAGATGGTTGTGACCAAATTATCATCCGAATTAGGAAGCGAGGTAAGAAGTAAAAGGGCCTTACTTCTTCCTCTATCGACACATCTTGACCCCAAATCCTCCAATCTTTTTCCGTCATTTTCTTCGGCTTTCCTTCGTCTCCCTCCAAAGCTTTAGCCAAGCCTCGGTGAACGAGCACATCCTTCACCCTCCTCTGCCAAAGAGTGAAACATCCCGTACCATCAAATTATCGCACTTTGATGCTGTTATCCCGTCGCTATTATCCTTGCAGAGATTCAACAGCTCCGGCCCAAATAATACTGATCAGATAATTCCCAGTAAAGGCTAGCGACCTGCCTACTAGACAGAATTACCCTTCTAAGTGAGTTCCCAGATAGAGCTGGTGGGGTCACATCGGTCCCACTTATACACCAGTCACCTAGACAGAACTCACTTACACAGTACTATTTGCCACTACTCGCCAAAAACTCCACCACCGCCGCACAAGCTCCGCCCGACGCAATCTCCCCCGCACCGAGCATCCCATCAACGATAACCATCTTGTACCGCCGTTTCTGCCGAACGGAACACGCCGCCTGATCATCTCTGCCAGGAAGACTATCGATACAAGGCATCAACTCGTTGAACTTAGCTCCCCCGGACCGCTCAGCCTTTTTGATATCTTTTCTGATGTGGAAGATCAGAAAACAGCTGCAACTACAGAGCATACTCAGAATACCAGCAAGGCTAGGCTCTGATACCACTTGTTGGGGAGGTTGTTAAAATATTCGGGCCCAACGGTGGGTTATATTTGGACACCGCGATAATTTATCGGGATAATACGTAAGCCGAAATGACACCGAGAGAGAACACGAGATTTTTACGTGGTTCGGCCAATACCGCCTACCTGCACGGAGAGACAATAGTTTTACTATATTGAGAATATTACACCGTACAAATTAACGCTCGTGTTTAAACCCAAACCCGAGACCCCTTACCCACCCAGGTAATGTATTTGTACCTACTCCCAACTACCCCAGTAAAACTACACCCGCTCTCACCCTTATCCACCCGGAGGTGGATAAGTTTCCCTCTCTCTCACTCTCGCTCTCTCCACCCTCTCTTATTGGCTCTTTGATTTGGGGTGCATTACAAATGAAGACTCCATACCCTTATATAGGAGATCCCCTACGCAAGAGTACAAAATCAAAAATATCATTGCTTGAATCATCTTCATTTATTCATTGCAGTTGAGAAGGCAACTTTAATGCTCCAAGTTGACAAACGAACGTGGATGGACCCTACAGATAGACGAGTCAACAGTGAATTAGAATAATCTTGAGACTGATATATAAATAGAAAGACGAGCGAAAACAATAGAGTACAACGGTGGTCCCCACTCATGACGTCAGGACATGCCACGTCGCACCTCGAACTCATACGTGTCATAATTATTTGTGGCAAATAACACTTCCTAACCCTCTTAAAAGCATTTATTAACATTCTTGCCCAATCCTCGATTCCAAGTCAAAATAACAGTTTACGACCCCATATTTATAATTATTAACTTTAAAGCACCTAGGCTATAGTAACTTCATTTAATTAATTTTGTATATTAGGTGCCCTTTAATTTTTTTATTTATTTTTATCACATACTCACAAATAATCAATTAAATTTGAATTATAATTTTTATATACTAAACATCTTAAATTAAAAATAAATCTTAAAATATTAAATAATTTATATATCATTGAATTCCAGATATACAAGTACCTATGGTTTTATAAGTAAGAAAGGCTTGAGAAAAATCTCATTGTGATTTACTGCCTCTTTTATCGTCTGCTTAATCATCGGCAGGTATGTCGCCTTGAAGGAAGGAGGCTACGGAAAGGGCTTTATCCGCGACCTCGCCAAGGTAATACCGTTATAAGACAAGACAAGACAAGACAACCTCGTCGTCGAGAAAGAAGTGAAAACTCTTTAATGGGCGTATTCTTGTAATAGGTGGAGAATGGTCTTGCTGAGAGGGTGATGATCACTCGCCTTCATCTCTATGGAGAATGGATCAAGGTAAGAGATTTAATGAACAAGTTAATGATCTGTCTTTAGTAAGAGGAATTCGAAATCAAACGGTGATCGTATGAATGAATGCATATGTTTGTAGGAATGTGATCATGAGGAGATGTACAAGAAGATATCCGATGAGAATTTGGAAGTGATGCGCCAACATCTGGCCGAGACTGTAGTTTGGCCGTCGGACGACTCTGAACTTGTCGGATGAGTTTGGATGTCTTTTGTTCTTTCGGGTAATTAATGGTTTGCCGCAAGGGGCGAGGCGAGGCACGTTAATATATAGTAGTATTTTATTACACTGCTCTCTCTCTATTGTATAAATTTATAGAACATTATTTTATACTTTTGAGTTTATTGTAATTTAAAGTTCGATGAAATATTAATTTAAATATATAAAAAAAATTAATTTATTTTGATAGAATTATAATAATAAAAATTATTAAATAAACCTACATTTTACAGTTATACTAGTGTTCAAACATTATTTTGGTGTAGAAAAAACATTAGAATAGGTAAAAGTTATCAAACAATAAATTTATCATATTTTTAACGAGTACGATTGGTTGAGCCTGTCATACATTGGTCTGTACTTGTGTGATTGACCGAATTGACGTAGTTTGTAGGCTATTGCACTGAATTTCATGGTTTACATGGCCTCCAACTCAAATCGAGGCTCTCGGTCAGAAAAATAAAGGAATTGATTAACTTATTTTATATTAATACATTGGATTCAATTTCAATTTCACTTATATATATATATATATTTGTAGATTAAATTAGACTTTCATAAGTAACTAAGTATTAGTATTTTGAAATTAACAATATTAATATTTATCTTATTTTAATATAAAATATCATATACTATATGATCCGGAACGTATCAACAAGTCGGGTTCCCGCTTGAGATCACGGGAGTAACACAATCACGTTACAATGAGATCAGAATTAGGGAACAATTCAGGTGAGTAATCAATTTTAGTTGGTTCACTCGACATGCCATAAATGCATGCTCCAACTCAGGTATTTATAGACAACATATAGACTGTTTAGGCCCTATATAATTTAATGTTTTATTGGCCCATTTTTTAGCCATGTATTTTAAGATGAATTGTGTAATTTTATCTATTTTCAGGGATTAAAGAGTAAGTTCCCTTATCATTCGTCCCCCACTTTCTTAGTCCCGAGAAGTTAGATGGAGAAAGTAATAGTCATCAATCAAATATATATATATATATATATTATTTATTATTTATCTATACCTTTATATAATTGATAAGGACCTTAGTGGTGTGGTCAATTTAATTTAAATCTGAACCGTTAATCATGATTAATTAGACGGTTGTGATTTAACTTATCTATACTATTTATTAATTGCTATTTGCCCCTCCCTATTATAATTTATTTTAATATTAGTAATTACAATTGATTTTCCTAATTTTTATTTATTTTAATTACATCAACACAAATTTATTTTTTAAATAACATTTTATTTATTAAATATTATAAATTATAAATAATTTAAAACATACTATAATATTATTATTTATATTTTACGCACACACATCGTGTGCAATAAAATACTAATTTAATATATTTATTTTTGGCTAATATCAATGTGGGCTCGTTTAGGCCCGTTAGGTTGTTATATGGTTTTAATTTAATTTCTGTTGTTAATGGCCTCGTCCTAGGCCATTAGGTTATTATAAATAGGCCATTAGCTTAGTATGATACATGCCTCCTGCTGTTGTGTTCGGCTGATCCTACGTCTTACCAGCAGCAGCTCGCATTCTCGGCTCTGTTCCTGCCACCAATTTGTTCGACCGAAACATTCACGGCAAGTTCGAGAGTCATTTTCATACAATCTATTCGACCGAAAGCTTCACTCACAACGCTCGACCGAGACCAATCTGTTCGACTGCTCCTTCTGCTTGACTGTCCCAAAGGTATAATATTTCTCTCTTCCTCATTAGTCACTCGTACCTTGTTTTACATGGTCACTAAGCATCTTAAACGACGCAAGAAGTGAAAGATTAAGTCGGAGGTGATAAGTCTAAGTCCTTCATGGGAAGGTAAACGGTTCCGACGCTCCCAACGACTCTACGGCTAAACACTTTAAACGCAATAGATGAAATATTAAGCCATCCGTAGGGAGGTGATAAATAAGTCTAAGTCCTTCTGGGAATGCAAGCGGTTCCCGACGCTCCCAACAAGGACTTAGAGAAGAAGATTTCGAGCCTAAACGAGGAGAAGGAGAAGCAGGCT
The DNA here is from genome assembly GCA_028392965.1 of Lindernia subracemosa. NCBI lineage: Eukaryota > Viridiplantae > Streptophyta > Magnoliopsida > Lamiales > Linderniaceae > Vandellia > Vandellia subracemosa. Next base: position 2,248,662 of record JAQPCC010000020.1, on the reverse strand, counting down.
CATGATGCCATTGCTTCCTTTGAGCGGGGCAAGAAATGTGGACGTCCCCGGCCCCGCGTCTACGGGGAATCCCCATCCCCGTTCCCGCCAAGTAAACGGGGATAAAATCGTCCCTGTCCCCGTCCCGCAATTTTAAAAAAAAAAAATAATATTTATATTATATTATATAAAATAAATATATTATTTAAATTATGTTTTAAATATTATTTATATTATAGTAATATAAAATGAGTATAATAAATATTATTTATATTATAATAATATTGATTAGATATAATAAATATTAATTATATTATATAATATAGTATCGGGGAGCGGGGCAGGGAACCCCACGAAGCGAGATCATTCCCCGTTCCCGCCCCATCCCCGCCAACGGGGGGAGATCTCTCCCCGTTCCCGCCCCACGGGGATAAAAAATCGGGGATTCTCCCCCTTGTTCGGAGCGGATCCCCGCGGGGACGGGGAATCCCCTCCCCATTGACAAGCCTACACAGTGATATAAGCCCACAAAAATTAAAAATTAAATAAATAATAATAAAGTAAAATATATATATATATTATGAAATAATTAAATGTGGATGTTTTAAATAATAATATTAGTTAAATTATTGATGATTTGGAAGTATTATATTAAATGATGATAATGTGATAAGATGATAAGATGATGTGTTTAATTGAAGAGTTTGTATTTTAGTGTGAGGTGTATAATTGTAATTAATGTGATTAGTTGTAATAGTGAATTATTAGTAGTATAAATAGGTGATTAGAGTTCATTGTAAATCACACCAAGTATTGAAATACTTAATCTCTCTCTAATCTCTCTCTCTTTATATTATAAGCTATATTATCATTATAATCTTAATATAAGTATAATTATAATAAAATAATCTTAATATAATATTAATCACAATTAATATTTTTATAACACGTTATCAGCACGACCGCTCTCCGTCGTCAAGATCAACCTGTCGAAGATCTCGTACGAGTTTAGTCAAGGTATGGTAATTTAATTTTTAATTTATACTAATCATATATTAATTGTGATTAATTTAAAAATATATATTATAAAAGTATTATTTAAAGGTTTTATAACTAAACGCCAATACCCGAGTGGTTTCGCGGAATATCGTTCACTACAAGTGACGAGAGGTCCAGGTTTCGATCCCCGTGGAGGCGTGTGATTTTTTTTATTTATGCACGTACACAACACAAGCCCACGAGGTCTTGCGGTAATCCCAACCTCAGTAGCGGCATATTATTAATCTTTCTTTAATAAGAAAAAATGTCGTTTTATACAAAGATGGATCTTCTACTCCTTACATTATTTACGGTGATCATTTCCGCTATGTGGATAATATTTTTACCAATGTTTTTAAAATATAATTATTAATTGTAATTTCTTTAATATTATAATTACTGAAATATATTTTATTTTGAAGGATGTCGCTATGTCCGATGTTTGATCTTTTACTTATGATTATGATTACGGCGACACTGATCTGGATGTGGATTCATTTTTTATAAGAACTTTTACAAAAGAAGATACAAAAGAAGATTTAAAAGAAGATTAATTATAAGTTTTTTTTTATTATGTAATGTTTTAATAACATGTTTTGTATTTTATTATAGTAATATGTCGAACTTGGCGAGCCTTGAGTTTGTTGCACTCGATATCACTGGAAAAAATTATTTACCTTGGGTACTAGATGCTGAAATCCATTTGAAAGCAAAAGGCTTAGGTGACACCATTGATCCCACGAAAACCACAACTGAACAAGACAAGGCGAAAGCTATGATTTTTCTTCGCCACCACATTCACGAAAATCTGAAAGTTGAATACTTAACAGAAAAGAATCCAGCTGAGTTGTGGAAAAACCTGAAAGAACGATATGGCCACTTGACAACTGTTATTCTCCCCAATGCAAAGTACGAATGGCTGAATTTACGATTGCAGGATTTTACGTCGGTAAGTGAATATAATTCTGCCGTTTATAGAGTTACTTCCACGTTGAAATTATGTGGAGAGACAATTACTGATAACGATATGCTGGAGAAAACATTCACCACATTTCATCCACAGAATATGATATTACAACAGCAATATCGGGAGAGAAAATTTAAAAAGTATTCAGATCTAATTTCTTGCTTACTTTTGGCTGAGCAAAATAATGAATTGCTGGTGAAAAATCACGAATCCCGAACGACTGGTTCTACTGCACTCCCTGAAGCGAATGCAGTCAAAGTTAATAATGACAACAGTCGAGGTAATGATCGTGGACGTGGTCGGGTGGATATCGCGGCCGTGGACGTGGTCGTGGTCAAGGTCGTGGTCAAGGCCGTGGTCGTGGCCGAGGATATTATGGTGGTGGTTATCAATATTTCCGTGGTGGTTATCATAATTATCGTGGCGGTCATCAAAATATTCCCCAGAAGAGGAAAAGTTTTGATAATAAAGATGAGAAGAGGCAAACTGAACAAAAGAATAATGATGAAAAATGTTATCGTTGCGGTGGTTCTGGCCACTGGTCGCGCAATTGTCGTACGCCCAAACATCTTGTTGAGCTATATCAGGAATCTCAAAAGGGCAAAGGAAAGAAATCGAAATGAATTTTGTTCAGGGTGAATTCGCCTCTACCTCTGATGCCAATGATGAAAATGCTCATTTGGAAGCTGCGGATTTTCTGATCGATGAAAATTAATCTGCTATGATTTTATTTATGCATTATGATTTACTATTGTGTGTTTTATTATATATCGTTGTTTTAAGTTATCTATATGTTTGTAATGCAATATTTCTTTTTCAATAATAAATATTATGTGTTTGTTTATAAAGGATATTATTTGATGGATGCGGGCATGTGCAATGAAGAATTGTGTCTTGCAGACTGTGCAACGACGAATACGATTCTAAAAAATAAGAAATATTTCGATCATCTTGATATGAAAGAAGCCAGTGTTATTACTATATCGGGTAGCACGAATATAATTGAGGGCTCCGGAAGAGCTAATGTTTTACTGCCCAGAGGAACAAGGCTGATAATTGAAAATGCTTTATATTCTCCTAAGTCTCAAAGAAATTTATTAAGCTTTAAAGCTATTCGACATAACGGATATCATATTGAGACTGCAGAAAAAGGAGATATTGAATATTTGCATATTACAAAAGTGATATCGAATGACAAAAGAATTGTGGAAATATTACCATCTTTTGACTCTGGGCTATATTACACATATCTTAAAACAATTGAATCACATGCTATCGTAAACCAGAAGTTTACTAATGATAATACATTTGTTGTTTGGCATGACCGGTTGGGCCATCCCGGTTCAATTATGATGCGGAGAATAATTCAAAATTCACGTGGACATTTAATGAAGAACCAGAAGATTCTTCAATCGAATGAATTATCATGTGTTGCTTGCTCTAAAGGGAAGTTGATTATTCGTCCATCACCAATAAAAATAAAGAATGAATCTATAAGATTTTTGGAACGTATACAAGGTGATATTTGTGGACCGATACATCCATCGTGTGGACCATTTAGATATTTCATGGTATTGATTGATGCATCAACTAGATGGTCTCATGTATGTTTGTTATCAACGCGGAATGTAGCTTTTGCGAGATTGCTTGCTCAGTTGATTCGATTAAGAGCACATTTTCCGGATTATCCAATAAAGAAAATACGCCTTGATAATGCTGGTGAATTTACTTCCAAGGCATTTAATGAATATTGCATGTCTATTGGAATTGATGTTGAGCACCCCGTGCCACATGTCCATACGCAAAACGGTCTTGCAGAATCGTTGATTAAAAGGTTGCAATTAATTGCAAGACCATTATTAATGAAGTCGAAACTTCCCTCTTCTTGTTGGGGACATGCTATATTACATGCAGCGGCACTAATCCGCATCAGGCCAACAAGTTATAATGATATCTCCCCGATACAAATGGTTTATGGTCAGGAACCAAATATTTCCCATCTGAGAATTTTTGGATGTGCGGTATATGTTCCAATTGCTCCACCACAACGCACGAAGATGGGACCTCAAAGGAAGTTGGGAATATATGTCGGATTTGAATCTCCATCGATAATAAAATATTTAGAACCTCTAACTGGAGATTTATTTACGGCTAGATTTGCCGATTGTCATTTCGATGAATCGAATTTTCCGACATTAGGGGGAGAAAAGAAACAGCTGGAAATGAGTATTAGTTGGAATGAATTATCGCTAAATCATTATGATCCTCGAACGAAAGAATGTGAACTAGAAGTTCAAAAGATAATTCATTTACAAGGATTAGCTAATCAACTGCCAGATAGCTTTACTGACCTTAAAAGAGTGACTAAGTCACATATACCAGCTGTTAATGCTCCTGCAAAAGTTAATGTTCCTGGAGAACATATAATGATCGAGCCTAAACCACAACTAAAACGTGGTAGGCCCTCGGGTTCCAAAGATAAAAATCCTCGAAAAAGAAAAGGAGCAAATAATAAGAATGGTCCAGTCGAGGATTTATCGACTCTAGAAGAGTCAATGGGCATTAATGATTATGATAATGGAAATCAGGTACCTGAAATTTTTGAGAATAATGATAATGAAGAGATCTCGATAAATTATGCTCAAAATGGAATTAGATGGAACCGAGAAAAAGTCAACGTTGACAATAAATTCTCATTTAACGTAGCGCTACATGAAATGAATGAGATAAATGAGAATGAGGATCATGAACCAGGGTCTGTAAAAGAATGCAGACAAAGAAATGATTGGCCAAAATGGAAAGATGCAATCGAGGCAGAATTAAAATCACTTGAGAAACGAAAAGTTTTCGGACCTGTAGTCCGCATACCAGAAAATGTAAAGCCGGTTGGATATAAATGGGTTTTCATCAGAAAGAGAAATGAAAACGGTGAAATTGTGAGATACAAAGCACGGCTTGTTGCACAAGGCTTTTCACAACGACCTGGTATTGATTATGAGGAGACGTATTCTCCTGTGGTGGATGCAACGACTTTTCGTTATTTAATTAGTCTGGCAGTACGTGAAGGACTCGATATGCGTCTAATGGATGTTGTCACCGCTTATTTATATGGATCACTTGATAGTGATATATATATGAAACTTCCCGAGGGATTTCAGTTACCTGAAAATTCAGGGCCCCGAAATGAGTACTCAATCAAGCTAAATAAATCGCTTTATGGATTAAAGCAATCTGGGCGTATGTGGTATAATCGCCTAAGTGAATATTTATCGAAAGAGGGGTATAAAAATGATCAAACTTGCCCGTGCATATTTATGAAAAGATCTGGAAATGAATTTGTCATCATTTCAGTTTATGTTGATGATATTAACATAATTGGAACTCCTGAAGAGTTATCAAAAGCCGTTAATTGTTTGAAAAAAGAGTTTGAAATGAAAGATCTCGGTAAAACGAAATTTTGTCTTGGACTGCAAATTGAATATTTAAAGAATGGGATATTCGTACATCAAGAGACTTATACGAAAAAGGTATTGAAAAGATTTTATATGGATAAAGCTCATCCATTGGATACTCCAATGATTGTTCGATCTTTAGATGTGAATAAAGATCCGTTTAGACCTTGCGAAAACGATGAAGAATTACTTGGTCCTGAAGTACCATATCTCAGTGCTATTGGAGCCCTAATGTATTTAACGAGTCATACGCGCCTGATATAGCGTTCGCTGTGAATCTATTGGCGAGATATAGTTCGTCACCGACTCGTAGACATTGGAATGGAATTAAGCGAATTTTTCGATACCTTCAAGGAACAACTGATATGGGATTGTTCTATTCTAATGAATCAAAAACAGATTTGATTGGGTATGCAGATGCTGGTTTTCTATCTGACCCACATAATGCTCGATCGCAAACGGGCTATTTATTTACACATGGCGGAACGCTATTTCATGGCGGTCAGTTAAACAAAGTTTAACGGCTACTTCTTCTAATCATGCGGAAATTTTAGCTATTCATGAAGCTAGCCGAGAATGTGTTTGGTTGCGATCGATAATTGAGCATATACAACAAACCAGTGGGCTAGTATCGAAAAAGTTACTTCCTACGATTTTATATGAAGATAATGCTGCATGCATTGCCCAATTAAAGGAAGGATATATTAAGGGAGATAGAACAAAGCATATTTCACCAAAATTTTTCTTTACACATGATTTAGAGAAAAATGGTGATATTGATGTACAACAAGTGCGATCAAGTGAAAATCTTGCAGATTTATTCACGAAAGCACTTCCCCCAATAATTTTCAAAAGATTGGTATATTCAATTGGAGTTCGAAAACTTCGAGATCTTAAATGATGTCATCATCAGGGGGAGTAAATACGCGTTGCACTCTTTTTCCTTTCACTGAGGGTTTTTCCATGTGGTTTTCCCAGTAAGGTTTTTAATGAGGCAACAATCGAAAGCGTATCTAAAAGAATCATGTACTCTTTTTCCTTCATTAGGTTTTTATCCCATTGGTTTTTCCTAATAAGGTTTTAACGAGGCATATTCTTTGAAAACATCCAAGGGGGAGTATTATGAAATAATTAAATGTGGATGTTTTAAATAATAATATTAGTTAAATTATTGATGATTTGGAAGTATTATATTAAATGATGATAATGTGATAAGATGATAAGATGAGGTGTTTAATTGAAGAGTTTGTATTTTAGTGTGAGGTGTATAATTGTAATTAATGTGATTAGTTGTAATAGTGAATTATTAGTAGTATAAATAGGTGATTAGAGTTCATTGTAAATCACACCAAGTATTGAAATACTTAATCTCTCTCTAATCTCTCTCTCTTTATATTATAAGCTATATTATCATTATAATCTTAATATAAGTATAATTATAATAAAATAATCTTAATATAATATTAATCACAATTAATATTTTTATAACAATATATATATATATTTGATTGACGAATATTACTTTCTTCGTCTCTGTTCTCAGGACTAAGAAAATGGGAGACTAATGATAAGGGAACTTACACTTTAATCCCTGAAAATAGATAAAATTATACAATTCATCTTAACATTCATGGGCTCATAAATGGGTCAATAAAACATTAAATTATATAGGGCCTAAGCAGTCTACATTTTTCTCACATGAATTTTTCTCTATTTCTGATCCCATTGTCTCTCTTGAACGTGACTGCGTTCCCCATGATCTCAAGCAGGAACCCAACTTGTTGATTCGTCACGGATCACTATAAATATTTCTAATTGATTTATACGACTTGAAAATTTCAAAGTACCAACATTTCTCTAATATTTCTATGAAGTAATTACTTTTTTTTTTTCTTAGCAAATAATACAATAATCTAATTATATAAATTAATGTTTTTTATGGGCTCTTTCTATAATATCTTTATGTACAAATATCTATTCCAAACTCGGAAAAGGAAAATAAAAACATCAATGCAAAGTCAACTTAAAAAATTAGGGTTTAAAGATAATAATAATAATAATGATAATACATACCAATATTTTCGTGGGTTTATTTTTTTATTTATATATATTATAGAGGTAATAGAATATATAAGTAATAATTTTTTTTCAACGAATACAAATAATAAATTGAAGTTCTTAAAAGAATTGATCAAAAGTTTATGTTATTATGCAATCCCTCAAGTAGCGTGGGGCCCATTTGGTCTTTTTCTCCTCCTCCCATCCCAACGTTCACAAATTTGACCGTTGGCGCAAAAATCATGATTGCCTCGATTCGAACACCAAAAGACTAAAAAACTAATCCAATACAAAATCCTACCGTTAAACACACTAACAAAAACCTCGTCTATAAATAAACAAACGTCTCGCCATCCTTTTTGAAGGCTACTCAAAAACCCTCCCTCCACTCTATCTATCTCTAGCCTCACCTCATTCATCTTCTTCATACAAAAGAAAAAAAAATGGCAAATTCAAAAAAATCTATGATTCTTTGCTTCATCCTTGCCATGGCGCTGTCTCTCCTTCTATCGAACGTTGCCGCGCGGGATGTCGTTTACGCCCCCGCGCCCGCCCCCGGGCCACACTCTGGAGCTGCCCTCGCGAAGGGCAGTTCCGTCATTTTCGTTCTATTAGCTGGTCTGCTTTGGTCTTGTCTCTTCTTGTTTTAGGCGCAGCAGCGCAATTAGTGATGTAATGCAATGCAATGGAATGGAATGGGAAGAAGAGTTGGTTGGCTTTGTGATAAGGGAGGAAGAATATTTTTTTACTTTTCAGTTGTATTTCTTTTATTTGTTATTTTCTTTCTAACTGTTTGTTAGGATTGCTTCGCGTGGTATTTACAATTTTTTTTCCCTTCTAATTATTAATTATTGTTATTCGTAGTAATATTAATTAATTATGAAATAATACATCTTTGAGGGTCATACTTTCAATTGAGGAAGAGCCATGTCGCTCTGCAATTGCGAAAGGTGATTGGCCATTCAACTTCCCAATTATATATGTACATTTATCATAAGCTATTAACATAGACTAGTATTTTTACACACTCTGTGTGCAATAAAAAAAATATATAATATTTTATATTTTAAAGTTTATTAAATTAAAATGTTTAATTGTTAAAATGTTAATTAATGAATAAAATTGGAATAAATTTACAAATTGAAGGGTAAAATTGTAAGAATATGACATACCAAATTAATTGACCCGTTACTCTAGGGGTGCATAGCAAATAATATATAGTATAGATGAGAATAAATATGGTAATATTATTCATTCACATCCCATTTGAGCGCTCGACTCGAGCTCGAACTCGACAACCATGAGCTCATAGCTCGATTGTCATGAGCCCGAGCCGAGCTTCAATCGAGCCGGCTCATCGAGCTTGATTTACAATTGTAAATATAAATAAATAAACTCTTAAATCTTTTTTCATTTGTATATCGAAATATTAAAATTATATGAATATTTTTATTAAAATAATTTAAATCTTTATGGTGATAAATTATAAATATTAAAATTTTAAATTAAGTGGCCGTGGAATTTAAATAAATTAATGACATTAAGATTGTTGAATTCTCAAGGTAGAGAATAAGTTAAAGGATAATTTAATCATACAAATCAAATAATTATTTATGACATAGTTAATAAGGGGTGTAAATAAAATTCATGGTGCCAATAGAATTATCGAAATAAATATATAAACGAAATACAACTAACAATTTATTAATTTTAATATATATACACGACTTAATGTTTTTATTGATCCCGTAATAGGTAGCGTTATAGGGACATATAATTTAGGGGTTGGCAAAATACGGACAACAACTTTCGAAAAAATGGTAATTTAGGGACATTATACGCTGCGACCCTGTATTTTGACTCAACCCCGCTGATGTAACGTCCGACCCGTTGACATGTGCGCTTTAATGGCTCGACACATCATTAAAAGTATCCAACATGGCGCCACATCATCGTGTAAAATTTAAAAAATAAAAACAAAATCGATTTTTGAAATAAAAAAATGTTTGTCGGGGTGCTTCAGGCAAACGACGGTGTTGGGTTTGAGACGCGAAAACAAAAAATTGATTTATTTTTTGTTTTTAATCATATTAATCACGCCCATGATTTACAAGTCAAAGTCAATTAATTAATTTAATTTAATTAATTAATAGTATATCACAATAATATCTCAGCTAGGTTAGGCCGTCACGCGCAGTACATAAAGGGCATATCAGACTCCCTCCACAATTGGCCGTCATCTCTCATTTCCTCAGTAAAGCAACGCTTCACCATAAATCTCCTCGTTCATCTGTGCTGCATCGCCTGCTCTTTCAGTGGTTTGAGTTGACCGAGGTATGAATGGAGTCCGAGCTTCACTGATTGTAACGTAATTTTACAAAGTAGTTTTTGTTTTTTGTTTTATTATTACTTGATTGTTATCTGAGAATCTAGGGTCTGTTTCACAATTGCATCTGTGTTGGGAATTTTTATGCATATGTTTGATGCTTTTGTAAGTCTGCTGCATTTCGATTTACTCGTTTCTGCAGTTCTATAGATCTGTTTGCCAGCTGCGCATAAAGCGTACTTGTTTATTAGATGTAGTGAAGAAAATGCGGGCAAAAGTATAGATCTGCGTGTTTTGGATAAAATTTTCTCATCAATGATGTGTGTAGATCTTCTTACGCAGAGCGTCCATGGTTGTTCTGTGCATTGATTTGCGTTGTTTCATGTTCAATCGGATGATATAGTTGCTTTGTTTCGTTAGATCTAACGAGACCACTTGTTTGTGAAGCTTGACTGCTTATCAGTTGCTGAAATAACTATAAATAAAAAAATGTTGTGTATTTGGTGCTTTGGTTGTTGTAAAATATCTCTATGATTAAGTATTTGTTGACTTTGGTTAAGTTAATGTTTTTTAATTATTTGCAAGGACCTTATGATTGGGGCTTGTTTATTATTATTATTATTGTTTTTTTTCTGGAGAAGCATTTGGCACTGTTTTGAAATTGAAAGGACATTTTTGTTATCACTGTCAAGTGTCATCGATAATGTGGATGTCATGTTCTTTTCTTTTTCTAATGGATCTTACCGTACAGAGGTGAAACCATTGTATATTGTTGTTAATGTCGAAATTTCTGGAAATTAATAAATGTGATCATCAATTAGATAGTTGGAGTCAATGCCTCCTGTTTGCTGTAGATGATTTGCCTTTTAATAATGACTGAAAGAATTTTTTGTACTGATTATATGGCTCTGCATCCAATCCATATAGATGTTTATCATATATTTGCATCATTTGCCAGCCAATCAATGATTATTTTAGGATATATTGGATTATCTATAAGTAACACCCTGGCCTGGTTTTCATGTATCTAGTTTCTTTCAGTCTTATTACATTTGATGATCCACATTTTTTTACAGGAGTTTTTTTACAGAACTGTAATGGCAGATCAACACCAGCTTCCGTCCATTGCCCAGAAGATGGCTAGCCAGATGCACCTGAGGTCCGGCATCAACCTAGATGGTCAAGTTCACTATGGAAGCTTCCAACAAAGGCAATTTGCATATGGGAATTATACCAATGCAGCTTTTAGGCGTCCCATGACCCAAGATTTATCTTTGATCCCTGCAAACGTTGCCCCGAATCCGATATTTGTGCAGGCTCCCCAGGAGAAAGGCTTAGCTGGCTTTGCTATTGATTTTCTCATGGGAGGTGTCTCAGCTGCCGTATCAAAGACAGCAGCTGCACCTATTGAGCGTGTGAAGCTTCTGATTCAAAACCAAGACGAGATGATAAAAACTGGGAGGCTGTCTGAACCATACAAGGGAATCGGAGACTGTTTCAAGAGAACTATGCAGGAGGAAGGATTTGTTTCCCTGTGGAGAGGGAACACTGCCAACGTCATCCGTTACTTCCCCACTCAGGTTTCATCTAAACCCACCCCATTTTTCTCCACGATTTTACTCATTAATGTAATGGAACATATTAACTGAACTTTATGGTCATTATTCGTTCCAGGCCTTGAACTTTGCGTTCAAGGACTACTTCAAGAGGCTCTTCAACTTCAAGAAAGACCGTGATGGCTATTGGAAGTGGTTCGCTGGTAACCTTGCCTCTGGTGGTGCAGCTGGTGCTTCATCGCTGCTCTTTGTCTACTCCTTAGATTATGCTCGTACCCGTCTCGCCAACGATGCCAAGGCCGCTAAGAAGGGTGGTGAGAGGCAGTTCAACGGTTTGGTTGATGTCTACAGAAAGACTTTGGCTTCTGATGGCATCGCCGGACTTTACCGAGGTTTCAACATCTCATGCGTCGGTATCATTGTGTACCGTGGGCTGTACTTTGGAATGTACGATTCATTGAAGCCTGTCCTCCTTACTGGGTCGCTCCAGGTCAGCACACTTATCCTCATTCCCATCATCTATATCCTTACTGATTTCATTTTGTTAAATTCAATATAGATATGGAGAAAGAATTCTATTTCTTTTTTCTTTTTCTCTATTCAAAATGCAGGATAGCTTCTTTGCTAGCTTTGCCCTTGGTTGGCTGATCACAAACGGCGCGGGCCTTGCTTCGTACCCGATTGACACGGTGCGTAGACGTATGATGATGACATCGGGCGAGGCTGTGAAGTACAAGAGCTCCCTGGACGCCTTCTCTCAGATCCTTAAGAACGAAGGGGCCAAGTCCCTCTTCAAGGGGGCGGGTGCTAACATACTGCGCGCCATTGCTGGCGCTGGTGTGCTTGCTGGTTACGACAAGCTTCAGGTGATTGTCTTTGGTAAGAAGTATGGCTCTGGTGGGGCTTAACTCCGAGGACCTCCTCTTTTTTGGCTATTGGTGAGTTGACGACTAGATATTGATGAAAAAAAATAATTCATACTTCTTTTCTTATTCCTATTTGGTTTTGTTTTAATAATGCAATTTACATGATATGCAGATTGAGATGACTTTTTCTTTATGTTTCGGTAGTTTTCATTTCTACTTCTGCAATAACTCGAAGCCTCCCCTTTCATGGCACATCGCATCGTACCATTCCTAGCCTTAACCCAACATACAGAAAGCATCACTTTTGTCGGCACGCCGTTAAACATAAGGAAATACGACAAAGCATTTCCTCTCAAGATCCTGCCATCGATCAAACTCGTATGCGTACCCTTTGAATTCTCCAATAATGGCCTTCCTCGGCGTTCGGGGAATACCGACCAACTTCCTTTGCATGTTTCAATGGCCATGGACGGTCAAGGATTGCCCAACGCTGCCGCAATGATCTTCAACTTTGCTATACACATACATACCAGAAAATACAATGAGCCCATTAAGGTTGTAATGACCCTACTAAGTCATACACATAATAGAAAATAGGAATAGCCCAAATTTATCAGAGCCACACAGCCCAAATTTCTGATGCCCAATGGGCGTGATTCTATGGTTAAGTTTAACTCGCATAGTCGCATTGTTGTATAGCTCCTTTTTCTGTTGAGTAGAGTGCTTTAGCAAAAAGGTAATTTCATCTTCATCCCCTCTCTCTACTAGGGCTTTTGTTTTAATTTCCTGTTTTCTTTTCTTTCTTAGTTTACGTCTCACGCTCGATATTATTTTTTTATGATTGTTTATTCTACGTTTTTTACTGCTTGCGTGATTGAGCAAAGTTTAGTGATGGATTTTGGGGGCGATAAGAAGAGAGGCATTGAAGCGGTCAACGGCAATGGCAGCTTCAAGAGGCACAGACAAGGTTCTCGTGCTTTGATTAATTATAATTTATGCCGGATGCTTAACTTAGGGTTTCTGTTCGTTCTCAGTTTTCAATTGGCTTTTTGCCGCGTCATTTATTTGTGTATGGGGTTGCTTTGTTGTGATCGCTTTATTTGTGCTTGTAGCTGTTTCGAGATTTATGCATCATTATGTTGTATGTACTGCTTTTTTAGATCTTCGTTAATATAGAGATTTTCATCTCCATAGATTTCTATTTTTGTATCCCTATCTTATCTAGTTGGGCTTACATGCTATGTAAAGATCTTTAAAGTAAGTTGTCATGTCAGAAAAACTTAAAATTTGTAGCTCCAAGAAGGTTCTATTGCCGAACTTGTATATTTATCTGGTAATTAATAAATTTGGCTTCAAAAGTGTACCAGACTTCTCAAACCTAAGAAATCGGTTGAAAAATGATCTGAAAGTAAATATTAACTTGCTGTAACAGAAACGGAGTCCTTTACATCCGGTATAGGAAGCAAATCGAAGCCATGCACAAAGTTTTTCAGGTTCTAATCTTAACCTATACAAAATTGGCATTGTTAATGCAATTTATCATATCATTTGGTAAAGTAAGTTGGCTTTAAAATTTTCTCAAATGTTATGGTTAGAATGGCTGCTGACCTAATGAGTTGAACATTTAAAGTTGTGGCACTGTCAATGTGACGCAGATTGCACTCTTCATCAATAGGCATTGAATTGAAATTGAAAAAGTATCGTCTTGATAATAACAACTCGCTCTAAGTGAGGTAGCATACATGAAATGGAAGTACTGTTTGTAAACAGTTTCTTGAATTTATACATTAACTGGAAAGATCAAAGAGGGTGCATGTATTTTGCACCAGTCCGGTGATTGTATTGAGGACTTCATGTTCATGATTTCACTTCTCAATGCTTTTTGGTTCAGGCTTCTTCTGTTGGTGTGTGTGTGTGTGTGTGTTATAGACTATGTCAGCAGGAGTTACGTTACCCCATGCATTTACTCCCTCTTATATGTGCTTCATCAATTATATAATCTGGTTGACATGTGGCTTAGTTGTCAATCATTCCTTGCTTGACAAATGTGACACTCTGCCATTGAATTAACTAGTAAATCATTCACTGTGAAATATTTATGGAAATGGGTCATTCCTTAGAAGATGCACTTTTTCGACTTATGTTGCCGTTGCCTATAAGTTTTGATACACATAGGCCAAGCCAAACTATTAACACGGATAGACGCCCCTTACACATCATCTGACATATATGGAGAGATGAAGTTTTTTATTGTAGTCGTCCTCCAATGGGGTTATCTGTTTTCCAGTTCCATCTTCAGCATTGCTTGAAACTGTTAATGATTGTTTTTCTTGGTTATTTCCTTGCATCCATTTTATCCATACTGAAATGGCATGTCGTCTATGCTCTCGGACTCGATTGTTGTGTTTGAAGATGCCTTTTCCACGCCTACACAAAACTGTCAATGATAGTAATCTCTCCATTTGATTTGAGCAAGTCAATGTGGATTTTTATCTTCGAAATATGGGGATGCACCACTTCAATCTGCCTAAAATTTATTCCTTTTTTTTTTCCAGCTCTTCTGGCTGTCCATACGGTGAGGGGTGCCACTTCTTACACTACGTTCCTGGAGGCATTAAATCGGTAACCGAGATGCTCGGATCTAACCCATCTGTCCCAAACCTTCCCAGGAACCCAATAACTCCACCTTTCTCAGATGAATTCTCTTCTCCATCTCTCAAATCCCGCCTGTGCAACAAGTTCAACACACCTGAAGGATGCAAGTTTGGAGACAAATGCCACTTTGCACACCGCGAACAAGAACTCTCTAGGCCATCTTTCTCGTCATACAGTGACCCGCGGGCCGTGGCTGGTAGATACGGGTCTGCAGGTATGGACCTGAACATAAGCTTCGGTGCTTCCGCTACAGCTAAGATAAGCATCGATGCTTCTATGGCTGGAGCAGTGATTGGAAAAGGTGGGGCTACGTCGAAGCAGATATGCCGTATAACTGGAGCTAAGCTCTCTGTGAGAGACCACGAGTCCAATCCCAACGTGAAGAACATTGAGCTCGAGGGCTCATTAGATCAGATCAAGCAGGCTAGTGAGATGGTTCAGGAGCTTATATCGAATCTTAAGTCATCTTCGGGCCCACCACCACAAATGCAGAACAGAGAGGGGATGACTTACGGGCGCGGTCAAAGTTTTGGCAAGAATCTCAAGACGAAAATCTGCGACAAGTTTGAGAAAGGGTCTTGCACTTTTGGGGATAGGTGCAACTTTGCTCATGGAGCCGAAGAATTGCGCAGGGCCGCCCCGGGTATGTGATGATGATATAGTTTGTCGAGGAGTAGGCTTTTAGTTTGTTCTTTAACTGATCTTGTGTGAGTTAAGATGTTTGCCTTGGTTTAAGGATATGTTGGATGGATGTTATTACAGTAGAGATGGCACTGTATTTGGGTATTTCTGCCGTGCTTTAATCCAATTCGTGGGTGCATTATTTGTTTCGTTTGATGTTACTCTTTCTTTTCAAAATTCCGATTTTTGGGAATGGACTATTATGACAACCTTAACTTCCAATGGGATTGAATACTACAATATTCAAGGAGTTTAAGGAAATTCGAATCCATAGCATCCGCGTGGAGATATCCGACCATTTAACTTATCTTTTTGACACTAACAATATATTTGTTAAAGAATAGGAAGCCACAAAAGGCAGTCATGAAATTTCCAAATTTACATAACACCTTTCTGTAAGTCTAAAGAATACCCTTCATCACATTTATCTTAGTTGAAAGGGCTACAATACGGTCGAGTGGGGATACCTCGAGACAGTGAAAAAAAAAAAAAAAAAAAAAGGGCAACAATACAATTGACACAAAAATACTAATCCTGGTTGATTTTTGATGTGGTATGGTGTTACAAAAGTGACTTAATGGTTGGAGAAAAGAATAAACAAACATGTCAGCCTCCAAAAATCACATATTTTTTCACTGATCTTTCGTTCTCTAACTGTCAACACGCCCATTCGAATCATCCGTGTGTCCGCTCTCCAATTCAATAACGGCTTCTTTACTTGAACCAAACGCATCAGAAGGGACGTTAATCCCGGCAAAACCAATCATTACAGCACCGGCCCCAATGTAATCCAAGTGATTAGGTGCATTTCCCCTTATCGTATCGACAATGGCCGCTAAAGGGACTTGAATAGATAGACCCGCCGTGGCAACGGTGGTTGTCGTGAGGAGAACGGCCTTGGCCCATAAATAATCGCTCAGCACATTATCTAATAAGCCTGAAAATTAGCACCTTCTACACTGAATCAATGCTGCTAAAAGGGCTTCAAGAACTAACATTTGAATCAAGAATGGAGATATATAGTTAGGTAAAAAAACTTTACTCATTCGTACCTTTAGCAACAACAACCCCATACTGATTCCACGTAAGCGATCCGAAGCGGTTGTTCTTTAATTCGAATATGAGCACGATGGGAAGAAATATCAACGAGTTGAAAAAACCCATGTATCCAAGAAACTGGGCCATGCTCACGCGGCCCTGTACTTCATCATCTTCGTCGGGTAATTTGATACGAATCAAGGTGATGTATATAGCATAGAACACAGAAGAGGAAAGAGCGAGAAGATCTCCAAGAGCAGGATTTGGAGCAACGGCACTTGATTCAGTTTCGGTGTCCCCGAAGCTGACGATGACTGTTCCTCCCGTACAAAGCAAAACGCTGATGAGCTTCACCCAAGTGAACTTCTCGTCCAGAAATACGAGAGCGACCAAGAAGGTGAAGAGGCTTGACGAACTGCTTAGGATGGTGTTTGACTGTGAATCACAAGCGAACAGATATATAATACCATGTCATGAATGGTGAAATTGAAGGGTTCTGTCCAGAAATAGCCTCATCTATCTATATGCAGCAAACCAGGTTATTATCTCAATCGATGTGAGACAAACAGATGCATGGCCCTTCACGTATGCCATTACATAGAACAAATTTTCTCAAGCAAGTATCTATATGCAGAAGTAATGATTCCATTTTCAATCTAACTAGTATCATCAATCTAACTAGTAATCAGAGAAGTAAGCTTGTCCGTTTACATATCTAGGGAATATGCTACAATATTCTCAAGCAATGTACATAATGCTAACAGTACTGGGAAATTGGAAAAAAAAAAGAATCAGATTTCATACCGTAACTGTGGTGTATTTGAGTGAAAGATTAAATGTGAGCTGAGCGAAGAACCAAAATGGACCTATCAGAAGGCTGATTTTCGCAACCCTTTGACGTGTCCAACGCCCTCTTTCATCCAATCCACTATCTAAGACATTCTCGGGAAATAGATGCTGACCCGAAAGCAGTTCTTGTTCTATTGCTGCATCAAGATCCTGATTTTTTCGATTATCTTCACCACAATGTTCATTATCAGCGAGAAGAACAACCTCCTCTAGAACCCTTGCTTCTTGAAGTTTGGGATTTTGCCCAAATTTCTGATTCCGCCAAAACAATACACTACCATACTTATCCTCTAGAAATCGCCCAACTTCAACTAAAGGGATGTAAATCACAAACAATGAAGAGCAAATGTATGTTATGAGAAACGGTGAAACGCCTTCGTCTACCACAGTTTGTACCACGAAGCTAGCAGCTATCCATATCGTTGCCACCAAAAAGATGTAAAATAATCCTAAAACCCATCTCCAAACTTGATTTTTCATCAGGCCCCTACTACCCTAAAGAAGAAAAATAAACCCTTAATTCTTCACTCCCTTGGTATTTGTCTCTTGCACCATAAGAAATTCAAAATTTTCTACACCAATTCAAACAAAGAATGCATTTTCCGTATGAACAACCTGCTTAATCACACCTGGAAAAAGAAAATATTTACATCAGCCAAACGCTCAACCTAACTACTTAGATCAAGATTCAATAAACGACAAAAAAATAAATGAAACACAATAAGACAAACGCAGAACCCCAGCAATCAAAACAGACGAAGATTAGTCCCTCATCGAATAATCTAAGAATACGCTGTCGCACATACACAATTCACATCGTTTCCTCCGTAAATTGGGCGAGCAGGTTCATAAAGAAATCGCTTGGCTTTTAGATACAAAACAAAGCATACTTGTCATTCATCAAACATAAATCAACAATAAACAAAACTAAGTACCATCCGATCCCGAGAAAAGAGGACGACGATGATTACGTCACCAGAGGAGAATCCCAAATTTTTGGCAATATACAATACAGCTGCTCGATTGACATGAAGAAGAAAGATCGACTCTAGCGTATTAATTATTACAATATATTAAATCTTTACTATTATTTATTAATTTAATAATTCCCGAAAATACCCTTCTCAATGTTTCTTAACGGGTCAAAAATAGATTATGCATATATAATATAGCAAATTGATGTCTGTGTAATTATAGTTTTTGGCTAGTTAAAGAAATTGGGTTGAATTTAGAATAATTATTATTTAATAAGTATCATTAGTCGGTTCATATGTGGTCAAAAGCTCATTTATATTCATATATATTTCAAGCTCAATTCAAATACAATTTTTCGAAAGCTGCCGGCTCAGTTATGTATGGCTTTTGAAAATGTTATGTTCTTTTTTTTTTTATAAATAAAAAGATAGGCTAAATGGAAAATTAAGAGTTAATCATAATACTTGATATATGTTAAACTTGATAATTCACATGTATCTCACATCGATTAATTCGGGAAAGCTTGACTAGCATATAAGCGACCACTCCACCTAACATCAATTGGTTTTAGGATGGAAGCCCACAACTTATGCGGTCAACTCTCCTCCTATGCGAGCCCGCATAAGCCCAATAACAAAATTTCACAATATATTATCAAGATCATGACCAACATATTAACAAACTCAAAAGATGTAAAATGACATTCAAAATTTTCGCTTTTGTTGTTATGAGGTACCTCCTTACAATGCTAACGTAGTACTCACGCTCTAACCAGTTTGAGTCGAATTTAAACCTCGTTATCAGCTATTGAACGATTCCGACTTCCAGAAAGACCAATCTCCTTAATTTGCAGTAACGTTTTAAGCTCATAAAGAATACGATAGTCAAGAAGTCAATGCAGGATCAAACGCCTACTGTTGGGCCAAAAGCTATAGCTGATGGTGAGGGTGCAATTCTAATCCTTAAACCATAACAACCAGCATCACATCGATCGCTCCCTCAGCAGAGAAAATCATTGCTCCTCAACAATCCTCCGAAATAACTGCTCTCCTTGTAATATTTGGGAATTGAATCCGTGACCTGCTCCGATACCAATTGTAAGATCAAGCGCCTATCGCTGCGCCAAAGCTATAGTTGATGGTTAGGGTGCAATTCTAACCCTTAAACCGTACATCAATTAGCGTCAAGGTTCGATCGTTCTTTCAGCAAAGACAATTTTTGATATCGAACCATTGATATATACTTAGCGTCATGGTTCGATCGTTCTTTCAGCAAAGACAATTATTGATATCGAACCATTGATATATACTTGGAGTTCAACTATTTGACTTGTAGTTTTGGTCTACATCCTGTTATTGGGCTTTTCACTATTTGTTTGGGCTTTCACACGGCCCAATTGCTATGGTAAGTGCTGCTCCATTTTTATTATTTATTATTACACGATGGTTACTTCTCTACCTTTTTTTTTTTTTCTTTTATACAAATGAAAAAATGGACTTGGCTATTTATTTAATGGAAGCATAGAGAAAATATTTATTTGATTTTACCAACTACTTCCACCTATAACACATAAATAACATTCTGGCGCAGCACTTACTCTACACATTCGTACAACAGTCTCAATGTGGTTGAGGTTCAACTGCTTCATTCAGTAAGAGACATGAAATCGACACCACCCCATTTGATCTCTCATCTCTTACAACATATAATATTTAATTCAATTTACTCCGTTAGTTGCCACAGTGGGTCGACAGACAGCTTCTGTTAAATTAATTAAAATATTTTATTTATTCTTTTTTATTACCTTGCCTCTGTAGCCATGGAATTTCATAATAGTTTGACCAATTTAGGAATAAAAAGAATGCTTAATCAACGGTTATATTCCGAGTTTGATCAATGTATTTACTCACAGCATTATTTTCTCATGAACTTTGGCACGTGAGTTAAGTTATTACCATTTAATATTCCAAGCCTGCAAAGCCATGTGCATGTAATAAACTTCACTTTGATTTTATTTTATTTTATTTTTTCCCAATTACTCTTATAAGTTCATGGCACATTATGAACAACCCAATTCAATGTAACGCCAATTAAGGAAAAAAATCATTTTGAATATATATATATAGATATATATATATATATTTTAGTTAAGCCATCAATCCTCATATATGCATGCATTAACCAAAGGGAAAAGCTAAATTTCACGATATCCTTGAACTAAACCAAGGCTTGATTAGAACGTATAAGATAGATAGAACAGCGTGGGCAGGCCAATGATTTCTTGGCATTCAATGGGCTCAACCACTCACTTCACCTCCCTCTTTAAAAAGAGAACATGGCCTTTCTTAAGTTTCAGCTCACCATTGCCAATAAGCAACTCTCTGTAAAACCCTAAAAAGCTCAAAACCCCAGCAAAAGAAAGATCAATGGCGAAGTGGGCTGCTTCGAAAACCATGTTCCTACTCATCTCCCTCGCTGTAGCTACCACAAGCGCAGCAGCTAGGGTTTTCCCAACGGGCGGGCTCAGCGATCAGAAGAACTTCAATGCTTTCAGTGGCGTCGGTGGGTACTCTGGCGTGGGGGGCAACGGCATACCTTTCGGCGGCGTTGGCGGCGGTGTGGGCTCCGGCGGTAATATTGGCGGGATCGGAAGCTTCAGTGGTCTTGGAGGCGGCATTGGAACTTATCCTGTTGGTGGTGGTGGTCTAGGTGGACTTGGCGGCGGTGGCCTAGGCGGACTTGGAGGTGGCGGCATCGGTGGTCTAGGAGGACTTGGAGGTGGCTTCGGTGGTGGCGTCGGCGGTGGTGTGGGTGCTGGCGCGTTGCCTAGTCCTTGAAGTTTAGATTGATATGTTCGTTAATTCCCACTGTTTTTGTTTGCTTTTGCGTTTGTTTGTTACATTAAGTGTTCGTTTGCTTTGATATATAGCGTGTTTGAGTTTTTAGCTAATCACTGTTGTGCTAAGTTCTTGTTTTGCTTGGTTATGTTTGTTCGTAATAAACAAAATTTTTTAACACTATCGCTACATTTGCTCCGCGGAATTTTTGTGTGAAAAAGACGAAGAAAAACATTGTCTGTGAATAATCAGTGATGCGTTACCCTTCGAGCGTCTTAATATTTTTTTTCTTTTCATTATTGAAATCTTATATACCAAACTGAGCCTTAAATAAGTTTAGTAATGAAAACGAGTCAAGCATGGTATGGTATAGTGCCTTTTTGCGTGATGAATGAAGAGAAGAACTGAGCGGTTAGTGTAGGCTTGATTGATACCCATCCCGACGAAATCACGACCTATCCCACGTAGTAAATGGATAAATATTTCTCCTTATCCCCATCTCTATCTATTTTTGACTTTGTAACATCATCAGAGAAAATTTTATTTTAATAGAATATTTTAGTAATTTAGTTTATAGAATAACATAGTGGAAAGGGATCCCAAAGGAGCAGAGAGTATGATCGTCGTTCCCACAAACACGGTTCTCTATCCCCACGGTTCTCTGTAAAATGAGGATTCCCCTACTCGCATTAAAAATGACAACTTGAATCTTCAAAAGAGTCTGAGTCTAAACTCACTTAGAGCCAGACCTTCTACGGCGCCGCCCATTCGGGCAACGGGCAAAGGTCTGAGTCTAAGTTGATCTAAAATCAAACCCATTTGAAGATTCAATGAATATTTAATAGATTCCTGTCGGGAAGGAAAAATTTCCGCCCCCATTGCCTAGGTAAGTGATTATTATTGAATACTAATTATAGAGTAATAAAACACACATGGACTCTTTCCGAAGACGAAGAAGCCGGGATTTTTGTAGTCGAAGACCGAAGAAAGTGAAAAATATTATAGATTTAGCTTAATAGCTAATTTTGTGGTAGGATCTTTAGTTCTTCATGTTTAAAACTGAATTTTTCATTTTCTTTCGACTTTTTTTTTTCGTGCTTAGTTGGTTATGCTCTTATGTGAGCCTTTATTCTCTACTGGCAGATGTTATCGGAGAGACCCCTTTGGCTATTTAGCCCGTGTATTTTGTTGTTAATGAAATTAAGCTATCGTTTCGCGGAAAAAAAAAAAAAAAAAAAAAAAACACACAAATGGACTCTGCACATTAAGAAGTATAACCAACAGTTGAAGATCCAAATAGATGGAGAGAACCATTTGTTGTACTTGATTATATTAGTCACAGCCCATCTTAAATTCTAATAATAGGACAAACTAAACTTCCATTACACATTAAATTCATCTCTTGTCCCAAACCATTGCAAAGCAAAACATGCAAACAAAAAAGCTCCATAAACCGAAATAGAAACAGGCATAACATAGCAGCACATCACATATATAAACCCTCAGGCACCCCTTCTTTCTTTTTGAACATAACCTTGTCTTTTGCCTTCTTGAAATCTGCGTGTGTAACCTTAAAACAACAATAGACAAATCAAACAAACAAACAAACTTGTGTTGATTAATTAATTAATACCTTCACAACTAATGAAGGTTTAAACTTTTATTACCTTCATGCGTCGCTCTCTCAAAGCAAGCAAACCAGCCTCAGTACAAATGGCCTTAATGTCAGCTCCAGAGAATTCGTCTTTCGTCATAACAAACTCTTCCAGGTTCACATCTTCGGCCAGAGTCATCCTCGACGTATGTATCTAAACATCGTACAAGACAATTATACAACAACCCCGTAAGTAAAAATAACTGAAGAAAATAGTACCTGGAATATACGCCTCCTTGTCTTGATATCAGGAAGAGGAAACTCTATTTTACGATCTATTCTGCCAGGCCTAAGGAGGGCAGGGTCGAGGCTTTCAATCTTATTAGTTGCGAGGATCACTTTCACGTCTCCTCTTGAATCGAAACCATCTAACTGATTCAGCAATTCCAACATGGTCCTCTGAATCTCACGTTCCCCTCCAGAGTGGGCATCGTACCTGAAAAAAGCAAGTAGCATGCACAACCAATGTAACTTGACGAATCAAGTCTTATTTTGCTATTGAAATTTTACCTTTTGGTGCCCACCGCATCGATTTCATCGATGAAGACGATGGATGGTGAGAGATCGTTGGCTACTCTAAAGAGCTCCCTGACCAATTTCGGACCGTCACCGAGGTACTTTTGGATCAGTTCGCTTCCAACAACACGCAGGAAAGTTGCTGATGTTGAATTAGCCACTGCCTGCAGTGATTTTGTGTATTCAAGGGACCCCCGATTAGATGGAGAAGCAATGAACAAGGTTGATTCTTATTTCTAACTAAATAAAAAAAATCGATTAAATACAAGTCAAACAGCTATAACTTGACCCAACGTCCCAATGTCTACTGGGAAAACAAGATAATGTGTGATTTCGATGATAAGAGCTGTAACAACAGATTAAACCCACCTTCGCAAGTAATGTTTTCCCAGTTCCAGGCTCTCCATAGAGTATGACACCCTTGGGAGGTTTGATACCAATGTCTTCATACAATTCAGGGTGCGTCAATGGAAGCTCAACAGCTTCTTTGATCTCCTGGATTTGGGCATCGAGACCACCGATATCAGCATACGACTCCAATGGAGCTTTCTCAACCTTCATCACAGACACCATCGGGTCGACGTCATCTTGTAACAATCCAACAACAGAAAGTATCTGCAATTGCCAGAAATGAACCCATGAGCAAGGATTACAAGAGCCAACAATAACCCCATCAAAGAACCTTAATTCCACGAGCACATACAAATATTCATCCATTCATTCATGTACATATAAGCAAAGTAATCAAAAGAACAAATGGTCAAATTACGCACTAATACTGGCATTAGCAACCAAATCACGACCCCGATTTCTTTAAACATAATTCTCAACCCTTCGGAGCATAAATGTATCACAAACTGCCCCCAATCCAATTGATTATTATCAAGAAACAACATATTTCATAATACTAAATTCCTCTCAAACTAGCTTGCTCAATGGAGCCAAAATTTGAAATTTCAGCTAAAAATATCTCGCACTTCAGCACAAAACATCAGCCAGATTCAAAGACCAACAATTACTCCCCTCTTCTAATGCACATACACTTAATAGAATCATGACGAACAAATAAAAAGCCAGACCTTATTATGCATTAGTATCGCACAGCCAGGCTCTAGCTGATCCTTATCAACAAACGACAGTATCCCCACATAATACTCAGGTCCCACGCTACTCGACACAATAGCGTGATTCTCATCGATCAACTCCTCGAGATTCCCCACACTCATCGGAGAGCCTCTCAAATCGTCGACCTTACTCCGATCCTCCTCAGTCTTCTCCTCCTGAGGCTTCAGTCTCTCCTGATTTGCCACAAACTCTTCCTCCATCAGCAAGTAGTCCTTGATGCGATCTAGCTTGAGGAGCCTCAGCTTGCACTTTGACAGAGGGGTTACGGTCGGTATCCGAGCCGCAGCTTCCGGGCCCTTCTGCTTCCGCTGTTTGCGTCCGACCCTGGACGGCGGGGCGGCTGGTTCGTATTTCTTCTCCTTTTTCGAATCGTCGGAGGATTTGCGGTCGGAGGATTTGCGGTCGGAGGGAGGGTGGCGGTTGAGGCCGCCGGGTGTGCCTTGGCCCATTGTGTTGATGCTTCGGAGTTAAATTTCGGAATCGGAATTTTCCGGCAATTGTTGTGAGGGCATGAACAAGATATTAAGAAAAGAGCTGTCTTGAAGAAAAAGAAAGAAATAGGGCTTCAATATTATTTTAATATAAAATTTCATATTATCTGCTTGTGATTCTAAATGGGCTGATATTAATGAGCCTAAACCCGCTAAACAAGTCCATTAAGAAACATAGAGGCCCAAAATAGGCCCATTCCTGAGCGAAACACATGCTTTAAGTGAGGTATAATCTATAATCGACGTAGAAGAAGAAAGGGCGGAGCAATTGGGACTAAGACCATCATCTCCAACCGAAAAACTCATTTTTAAACTCAAACTCATTCTCAAACTTAAAATGCAGTAATTCTTCTCCAACCATTAAACTTATTCTCGAACTCAAACAAAATATCAACTCTTACAAGTTCTCAATATTACCTACATATTTTACGATTTTACAATTTAATCACGATATTATTTTAAATTCGATGAGAAAATAATAAATAAATGGTTGGAGTTGCATTATTTTAGGTTTTGCATTATGGTTGGAGTTGGTCTGAGAACTGCGAAGTGTGCGAGGAAGCTCAGTCGAAGTACAAGTGTCCGACCTGTTTAACGCCTTAGTAAGTTGATTTGAATTTGTTTAGAAAGTGTGTTAACACTTTTCTCAGCGATAGTTGTTGGTGTTTAATTCTTCTTCCGAATTGATTGTAGTTGTTCTTTGGCGTGTTTCAAGAAGCACAAAGGTATTCAGCTGTTCGATGTTGTTCAGTTTTTCTTTTATGTGAAGTCGTTTTCATCCTTTTTCTTATGTTATCGCTGAATTGGCTTTTTCTTGTTGACATTTGGGCAGAACTTCCTTGCGAGAAAGCTGAATCCATTGTGAAGAAAGTAGATTGTAAGTGTTTCTCTTGGGATTTTCGTTTTGTGTTACTTGAGCGTTTATAGTAATTGATTGTATGATCACCTGAAAATTAGTTTCTTATTTCATTCAATTAAAATTCCCTAATTCGCTGTTTGATATAAAGACCTTGAAGCTATGAAAGGGAATCAAAACGAGAAAGTGTAAAGGTAAGAAGATAGAAGCATATTTTGTCATTCTCGTGAGCTGTGGTACCATACTGCGGGCAGCAGAACTGTAACGATCATATCTGCCATTTTATTACATATGTCTATGTCTAACGTATTTGAGGTTCGGGGAAGCAATCCTCCTAGTATGAGTTTGTGGGATTCGTTATTACCTTCTCATGTATTTTTTGGTACATTCCTCGATGAGCCTTGCGGGGATTTTATTGTACGTTCTGAGCAAGTACAGTATATGTTTCAGGTTTTATTTCAACTGAAGATGACAGACCGTGTTATGCGGATGAGCCCTCTGAGTCGTTGGAAGATTTGAAACTTCAATCTATAGGTCAGACTGTCTGCGATGTTGTCCTCACATTATAAATTTTCAGTATTCATAGTATTCAAGTAAGGGTCAATACAGCTCCCCTCATGAGCCTCAGAGGCATTTGTGAACCCATTTTGCGCCTCTTTCACTTTGCTTAAATGCTTTCATACGAAAGATACGATTTAAAAGACAACTTTGTTTACTTGAAATGCCTGAAACTGGTCTATGATCTTGGCATAATCTGCAAGTTTTCATATCATTTTTCCAAATTTTTTTGGCCATAATTACTACAAATTTACTGGCCATCTTTGGCCCCGTGTGTGTACTGATTTAAATGTGCAGCTTCATCAGATGAAATCAGGGAAGATCTAAAACATGAAAGGCTCCAGAAACTTATATATGGTATCGATTCCTCAGCAGAAGCTGACAAGGTAAGTTTGTCTTACCACTGCTCAAATATATTTCATTATGATCTTTCATTGTAATCCCATATTCTGAATAATAGGAACTTGATAAAGCTATGGAGGATGAATCATTCCGAATATTTGTCGAAAAGGTACTACCTTCCTCCTTAAAATGTCCAACCCTGGACTTTCTTCTCGTGTTATGTTAAATGTTAAGTTTTAAGGCTGCGGAATTCGCTAAGCAAAAGAGAAAGAAAGATGTAGAGGTACAATGATCGAAGCGTGAAGTGCAATTATTTAAAGCACTAACTTAATTGTCCGTCATGTTTTCCACACACGAATTCTGCATACCAAACGCACCCTAAATGACGCATCACGATAATTTCGTGTCGTGAATCTTGCAGATCTTACACGTTCTTGGCTCCTCGTGAATTCTCTGGGGTCCTTCGCCAAAGTGTGTCTTTTTTTCATTTGTAAGTTCATATCCTCTTTTACAAATATTAGTACGGCTAAAAAATGGTATTCATTAAAAAATAAGGAGTATTGTAGATTAGACATAATAATCAAGTTTGTGAAGTATTAGACTGACTTATGGTGCATTCTTTAGTTTTTGTGTGGTTTATTTTCCTCTTGATGAAAGCTTTATTCACTCTGGACGAATGTTATCATGGATCTCTTGGTTTCTTCTAATCCCTTGTAAATTCATTTTATAGAATGAAAATATCGTTTTGAAAAAAAAAAAAAAAAAATAGAATTCATGCCAGTTCTGTAGCTGCTGAGAACTTCACTGAACTAATATGTTTATACATATGAAGGTGCAACCCTTTGAACAACTACAGGGAAACCGAAATAATCAATTCCAATATTCGACCCTTAAACCAGGACAGTGCATTTTGGATCTGGCCTCGTTCAACAACTGCAGACAAGGAAACAAGAAATCAAGAAGAGGTTGTAATATCAGAAAGAAAAAAAAAAGGCAGTTACTAACCTCACTAACTGACTGATCTTTATGGTCGTCATCATTAGCTTTTCGCTTCTTGCTAGTTGTGGCGGCCTCGTAGATTCGTGCTGGCGTCGACGGAGCAAAGCCGGACATGCCCGAGTTGCCGTCTTCGTCGGTAGTTGGGAATCTGACTCGCTCCTCGCCGTCATCTTCTTCTTCGAAGAGATGATGCCACAGTTCCATGGTTGTTCTATACTTGTTCGTATCATCCGATGAGGTAAGTACTCTTACAACTACTTCTCCGTTTATCCATACCAACTCTTCCATCCCTCTTTTCTACTGCATATGCTTGTTGTTCAACACATTATTGTAAGAAAGGGAAAGATGGAGAGAGACGTCATGGGGAACTTACAATTTCTTCATTTATTGTAAGAACTTGGATGTGCTATATAGTTCGAAGAGTAAAGCTAGAAAGGTCTAGAAGCTGAAGGTGAAATTAAAGGGGAAGATATTATCAACCAAGTTGGTGGATAGGCATGAATTGGGGGAACAAATCAAAGTAAAGATAAAATAAAATATTTCTCCAACTAGTGGATGTGAATTGCATTGCATGGCCCCCGGCGGATGCCATTTGTATATTTTAATATGGGATGATAGTTTTAGGTAAGATATTTTTTTTTATTACTATGTGCAATACTGCTTAACTCTGTTACACTGCCTTGGGAAGCATTTCTTGGTTTCTGAGTTCATGCTTTAGTTTGGTCGTATTCGATTTAATTAATAAAATCAAATATGTCCAAAATTTTGTATGCTATAAAGTATATCATACATGAGGTTCCTTCTGGCATATGATTGTGATGGATATGATTACTCTATAAGTATGATTCCACTTTACCTCTATTGATCAGAAATCTTATAGTAGGTGTATTGAATTGGAAATTTTGAAGGAATTACAATTAAGAAAAATATTGTGAAATAATCGAATGTATAAATTCAAGAACTCAGCAATCTTTCGAGAAATAATCCGTTTTATAATAGGATTAATTTAGTTGATAATTGAGAAACAATCCAAATCAATATTGTATTAAGATGATTCATAAATATCAAATTTCATAAATTATTAATAATATTTTTTCCAATACTTTTTAAATATATTAAATTTAATAAATGAGACGTGCCACTGCCAGCCCACTAGTGAAACGGGCCTCAAAATTAGAAGCCCCGCCTATTTTTCAAGATAATGGCTTTCTTAAAAGCAACTTAATACCTTTTTCTTTTTTTTTTTCTTTTTTTTTTCACGAAATCCAGATGATATTCAATTGCAACTTGAATAGTTTAGTATATGTGAAATACATGCAAATCCATTAAAATTTATGTACTAGTATTATTATTATTATTATTATTATCATCATCATCATGCTATTAATCCTTAATATTATTAGAATTATTTTCTTCCAAAGTTTTGATGATAAGTACACAATCTCAAGATAATTTTTAATGAGTAAAGAAGGGAATTTCCAAAATTTGTAATCTCCTCCATTAAATTTGTTATATATATTATATATATATATATATAACAAGTCCGTAACACCTTGAAAATACAGTCTCATTAATTCCTCAAACCATTTATTTCAATTGTAAAATATGGCTTTTGGAAATCAACATAAAACATATTTCATGGCAGTATTATGTGTTACCTTATTGTTGGCTTTAGGTATGATCAAAACCACTTCGATATTATTTTTTTATTTCTTGAAAATAATAATGAAAAAAAAAACTATGTTAAAATGCAGGAGAATTTGCATCGAGTCAAGTTTTAGATTGCTACGGAGAATGTCCGTCGGTCGGCGGAGACTGCTTCAAGTTTTGCACCGCCAAAGGCTACAGACTCGGCGGGCTTTGCTTCAAAGAGGGCAGTAATCCTTACCGTTGCTGCTGTAGGACCACTTCGAAATCGGAGTAGACGTCGTTTCGATGCTTTTTTTTAATCAGTAAATGAATTATTAGTAAATTGTATTTGGATGGGAAATTCAATATTAAATAAAATATAAATTAATACAATTTCCCATTCTTTTCGGTAAATATTTTCCGGATATCTCTCGTTCTTAATAGTATATTTTTTTAGCCATCGATAAACCAAAAGTGAATTCATACAATATTATTACATTATATATATATTTTTTGACAATGATACTTTTTAATTTTAAAATAATGCTTATTATAATAAGAATAGTGGGAAGTTAAAAAAAAATCTGATATTAATGTTAATTACAATAGTGGGAAAAAACTAAAATTATAAGAATTAATTAATTGTTTATTGTAAAAAGAGATCCCTCAATTATGAGAGGATCACACTATGAATTAAGTACCTAAATATAAGAAAATAAATTAATATTAAAAATATTTGGTGTAAATGAGGTAAAATAAATATTGTTGAATTTAATGTCTTGATAAAAATAAATAAATTAATATACATGAGTTATTGTTAAGTATCTTCAACAACAAATCCCAAGGTTTTTTTCAAGATAGTAATTAATTAGCAAGGTATTTTATTGATATACCATGTTATAATTTGCCTTTGTTTCCTTACTGCATAAGATTAAGAGCATAGCAGCGATCATATTCTTCATTACCATTAATCAATAAAAGTGAAAGATGTCCAAAATTTGTGATCTCATTCATTGACTGACTGTTGAATTAATGTGCAATATATATATATATATATAACCGAGAGAATAGCATATTGAAAATACTCGTTATTTAATTTCAGAGCTATAAACATTTTATATGAATTGTAAGATATGGCTTTCGGAAGTCCACAGAGAACCTCTTTGGCGGTGGTCTTATGTCTCATTGTGTTATTTGCTTCAGGTGACCAATCATTTCTTCTTTAATCTTTCTAATATAATTTATTTCTCAAAATTATTATTTTGCACATTTATTTTCAATATGATATTTAAATGAATTAAGGTGAAGTGGCATTGGGTTTAAGAGAGCCGTTTGTCTGCATTGGGGACTGTTCGACGGTCAAAGAATGCAATAATTCTTGCATCTCCAAAGGCTACATTGGTGGGACTTGCTATGGTTATGGTTTTTCTACTTCATCCTTCACTTGCTATTGTACTAAAGGTTGAATCTTTTCGACATTTAAAGATAATAATAATAAAAAAAATGAACCCTTTTAAATTTGACTAGTAAATATATATATATATATATATATATATATATATTATGTGTGCATGTGGAGATCACATTATCTAAAGATGGGATAGATAAGCCAAATGGCACATCCCAAATGGATAACAAGGTTTCCTCAAGGCCATCCCAAGCCATAAAAAAGATATCCAAATATTTTAATTTATCTCCTTCCATAAACATCAAATAATATCAAGAATAGTCTCTCACAAATTCAAACTGAAGCACATCAATAATGGCAACGAGTGGCATGGCTTCTGCTGCGTGCAGATTCATGGTGGCGCCATCTGTTTCTTCTTCGAACACAAGCAGTGCAAATAAGGGGATCAACATGGTCTTTTTCTCTCCCAAGAGTTGCAGGAATTTGAGGCTGGTTGTCCGGGCTGAGGAGGAGGCCGCTGCGCCGGCGGAGACGGCTGCCGCCACCGAAGCTCCGGCTGCAGAAGCTCCCAAGGCGGCTCCGAAGCCACCGCCTGTCGGCCCGCCTAGAGGCTCTAAGGTCAGAGTTCTGAGGAAGGAATCGTATTGGTACAAAGGGGTTGGTTCAGTTGTAGCCGTTGACCAGGTCAGTCAACGCTGATAACTTTATTACTTAACTGTCTTAAAATTGTAATATATAGATAAATGGAGTAAAAATGACATTCAAGTTTCGCTCTTTGATCCATCATGTTGTATACATTGAAATATTTGTTACAAATTCCATTTTTTTTTTGGGTTATAATTCCCTTCTATTTCGGTTTTTGAGGGACAAAAAAGGTTCTTTTTTTTTTGGTTGATTGCAAAGAGAGTTGTTACATATACAATTGGCATGTCTTCAACAATGATGATTGATAATGTATTTCATATTATTCGAACGTATTCGATTTGGACAGGACCCGAAAACACGGTACCCAGTGGTCGTGAGGTTCAACAAAGTGAACTACGCCAATGTGTCGACAAACAACTACGCACTTGACGAAGTGGAAGTTGTTGCATGAGGCGAGCGAGCTCATTCATATTCTATTGTGTCTCTTTGTTCAGTCCTTTAATTCATGCATGTATGTGTGTGTTTGTGTGTGAAATATGATGTAATCTTAACTTTTCGATATCAATGAGCCATTGCTATGGGGTATCATCTTCTTCTTCATTGAATGTAACCATTTCGAACAAACCCTAAAAGCCTCAAGGAGTTCCCAACTTCTTAAATATATTTGTTGGGCTCATTCTTATTTTTCTATAAAGCTACATTTGCTAGTTGAAAAGACCCTTTGATCAATAGAAGGTTGAAATGCATCTCCTATGAGTTGGGACTTTCTTCATTGTCCTCTTCAAATCATCTTTCCACCAGCTGCTAATGTCTTGTGCTGTCTTCATCGCATCAGCGGATGCATCCGAGATCCCTCTCTTGGCGAATCGAACTGCGTAAAATCCTTTCGCCGGCAAACCATTCTTCGAAAAGAATTCGCTTTCCTATCACAAATTAAAATAAAGTTAATGAAACACTGTTTAACTGACAAACACGGCTTGGAAAACAGTCACATTTTGGTTTTTTTTCCTTACCTTGAGCCAAAGAAGACACATTGCTGCGATACCCAATAGCCAAAATGACCGAGTCGATCTTGATTTTCTTGCCATTGACAAACTCCACGATACCATGGGAGAATCTTTCGATTTCTGGGACAGTTTGAATCTGTCCCAATCTGATCTTTTTGAGAGTGCCTATGCCAATTACAGGCGTTTCCCCTGGGGCGTTCTTCAGGTCGAAAGGGCCAAGACATGGCCTTTTAAGACCATACTTCTCAATGTTCCCAAGAACTAGCCATGCAAAGACTAGCAAGATCTTGTCCACAAGCCATAGAGGCAGCCATTTTAGCATTAACATCGCCAGTCCAAAGGTTGATTTCCCAAATACATCTCTTGGCAGCACATGGACCTAATGAACAAACTCATCAAAACCCTAGAGATAAGACATTTTCTTCGAAAAAAGGATAGACTATTACTAGAGATTCTCATGCAATATATATACCACTTACAAAGCTTCGAACGACAATCGAAGGCTTCGCACCATGATTACAAAGATCGAGTGAAACTTCCATCCCGGAATTTCCACATCCCACGACAAGAACTCTCTTTCCTCTATAATCCCTGCCACTCTTATAAAGAGTCGCTCAGCCCTTTATTTTTAGGCACGAAAGGTTCTGAATTTTCACCTGTGGCCACAACAAGCCATTGGCAGATGTACTCAACCTCCTCCTCAGCTCCATTGTCTGAAACAGTGTTGACCCTCCAAGAACGGTTAGGTTTCATCGTACTCTGCGGATTCTACCGTGTCGTTGAACCGAGAAATGTTGAAGTGCTTTGCGTATGATTCTAAGTAGTCTACGAACTGCGTCTTCGTCGGATAGTCTGGATAGTGATGGGGGAAAGGGTAGTTTGGTAGTTGGACAGAAATGCTTGGACAAGTGAAGTTTTAAGCGATCGTAGGTTCTCTTCTGCCATAACGAGGCGATGCAGTTTTCTCGTTCGAGGATCACAAAATAGAAACCAATAACGAAATAAGAATTATAAAACATAACATAAAAATTACCTTACAAATTAAAATTGTTCTTTTCGAGTCTTCATATTTTTTAGTCGTTATATCATAGAATCATTATCAAATGAAGATTGATTGAAAAATCAAAATGAAAGAATAGATTACAATAAATTATATATCTTGATTTTTTGAGCAAGAGAACTAGAATTCTCTTCATATAAATCATTTCAAGAATATCACTAATAGCAGATATAGGGAAAATGCATAACTGATTATTATGTAAAGTCAGTGTATTTAACAGATGTAATTAATAAAGATTGATATTTTTGTATGTCTACTTAGTTATTACAGTTAGGAATGGATATTAAGAAGTGTATGTATTGTTCACCATTTATGTCGATGAAAACTTAAGTACAAACGCTATTAGAAAGTAATCTTTAACACGGATGATAAGCAAAATAGCCACACTTTTAGTTCCGATTCGAAAAATAGAATGTTACAGTTCAATAATTGTCTAAGATTCAATGAACAACGATCGGGCATATTTGATACAGAATTATTGTCCATATTCCTCGAGACGAGCACTTTCATAAAGGGAGAAAAAACTCCTACCAAATGAGAAAGAAAAGCTCCCACGATGAAAGAAACGAATAAAAAATAACCATTAAAATAGAGGCGACAAAGCAACAAAATGCAATAAATTAAGATGATTTCTTCCCAAATACTTTAAAAATGGCGAGAAGGATGGGGGAGAAGAGCGTTTCTAATTAGGGTTTTTTTGATTTATAGAGAGAAGAAGGAAAAAATATAGCCACGCCAACGACCAACGTATCCATTCACCGACTACTACTACTATTATTTGAAAGAAGTTCATAACTTTTCATAGATAAATATCGTTGGGTTCTTCAGTTATTACAACAGCAAGCGAGCTTTGCAGGCGGGGGATTGCCATAACAAGCCCCATCAATGTAGCCTTTGGTAATGCAATAAGCCTTACAGTCTTCGACCATATCACAGTACGAAATGCAAACGTCGGGAAATAAATTAATGCACATGTCAGCGGGTCGGGCGCCACATAGCGGGGTTTGGTCAAAATACAGGGTCGCAGCGTATAATGTCCCTAAATTGCCATATTATCGAAAGTTATTGTCCGTATTTTGCCAACTCCCAAATTAGTTGTCCCTATAACGCCATCCCCTAAATTACATAAAATACAGGACAAAAAAAACATTAAGCCTTTATTTATTTATTTATTTTTATCAACAACTCATTTTACGTTTATTTAATTTTTTACCTCAATTTATAAATTTAATATTTGACGCTCCATTTTACAAGTAATTCTTTATCCGCAGTACATTTTACTTTCATCGTACTATATAGATCCTTCCATTTTCCATTGAACCAAGGAATGATGTTGAAGTGCTTTGCGTATGATTCTAAGTACTCTACGAAATGTATCTTCGTAGGGTATTCTGGATATAGTGATTATTAGGAAAGCGAAGTTTGGTAATTGATAGGAAATAATTTGAGGATAGGCGAAAAAAAATTAAAATAAACCAAAGGCGAGTAATAAAATATAATACGTAGTGAAAAATTAAGCGGCCGCAGGTTCTTTTTGCAATAACGAGGCGATGCAGTTTTCTCGTTCGTTCGAGGACCAACGAATGGCACGCCTTGGCTGCTTCAGGCAGGCCACCACGGCTAAGCCCGAAGGGCCCGCTCCGACTATCACTGGCCCACTAACTCAAACACGCATCCAAGCTTTTGGAGATCAAAATGGTAAAAAAAATTTGTTCGCGAAGATGTGTTTGCGCTTTGAAATAATGATGATTTAAGAGAGGCATGCAAGAGATGTATATCCATTCACCCGACTATTGTTACTACATTAGACACGTCGTGGTTGAAAGTAATTAATATTTATTGTTATTGATGAATATCGTGAAGGTAAAGAGAGGGTTTTTGTTCAAATACTGCAGCAGCAAGTGAGCTCCGCCGGCGGCGAATTGCCATAGCAAGTCCCATCGCTGTAGCCTTTGGCAATGCAAGCATTCTTACAGTCTTGGAGCGTTTCACAGATCGAAATGCAAAGGTTAGGATATAATGCACTCAATGCCAGCCACTTCTCCTGCCATTTAATAAACCATATGATAAAATAATATATCTATATATCAAAGTAATCATTCATATACAATAATTATTTAAATAGACGACAATAATGGAGAGCACAACAGCACAATAAGGCAGAAGACCACCATGAAAGAGGTTTTTTGTTGACTTCCAGGAGCCATAATATCCTTTTGCAATTGAAATGCAATACAAATACTTAAATGATAATAAAGATTGGATGTATATTTTCAGGCTGCTATGTTATGGCCTCGCTATATATATAACACAATGGTCAAAGAATCAATGAACGATATTACGATTACGATTTTGTGGAGAATCTGTTGACTTTTTCATTAAAAAGAATTATTTATTACCCTCAAATTGTGAGATGGAAAGCTATGAAAAATATTGCTAATTACGTGAAGCTTTATGTAAATACAATGATAATGATTACTATAACCAATCATCTCTCTATTGGACTAGTTAATATTTATACCTCTGGGTTACTCTCGGATTTCGTAGAATATTCATTCCTCAGAGGTTCATCGATATATGCCATGATTTATCAACCAAATAAAGTTTTAAGTTTTAAATTTGAACTGTTAAAAATACGAAGGCATTGTGGCATTTCATTTCCTTCCTCGTCCAACTGTCAGAGGTGCTGGGAAAGGTGGTGGGCCCGACCAGTTGTGATGGAAAGTGGGACCCACGTGATGAATTTGGTGGGATCCGCACAGTAACTCAAAAGATAACTATACGATTATCGTAAACCGATAAAGAAACCCGGAGTTTTGCGTAGAAAATCATACGTTAAAGAAGATGGAAAAACTATGCCAAGTCGGTAATATTTTCACTAAAGTAAGAAATTAAAAGACTCGATTTCTTATACCTCACCCTTAAAAACTATGGCAAAGTCGTATTTTTGTTCTCATCATTTATCATAGATGCATTCAACAAAAGGGTTAGAAATTCTGCAACAAATTATTTGTTGGGAAATAAACCCCTTAATGCAAACTCGGAAGCCCAATATATAAATTCAAATTGGATTAATTCTAAAATTAATTGATAATAGATAGAGTGACTCACTAAGGTTATTTGTGTGCATATTATAAACCCTTTATTTAACCAATGAAAAATTGGGCTTGATACCCAACATGAGACGTGCATGTGATTTACGGTTTCGAGTAGTAAAAGGTAGGGCTGTTGACGAACGAGCTCGGTTCATTTTTTGGACTTGAGCTCGATTAAAACTAATGGAGCTCGAGCTCGAGCTAGAGTTTTTTTTATTAAAAATAAATATATTATTATAAAAATAATAATAATAAAGTCGTGAGCTTTCGAGCACTAATGAGCGAGCTCGCGCTGTCACGAGCTCGAGCTCGACAAACATGAGTTTGAGATCAATAATCACGAGCTCGAGTCGAGCTTTACTAAAGTCTGCTCAATTCGCCCACAACCCGACTCGGCTCATCTTTCATCCCTAATAAAAGGTATGTCTTTCAAGTATGGGGTTTACTTGAATTTTGATTTCGATACGAAAATTCTTGGTGATCGGGGCATTCTCTTTAATTTTATTTTCTTTAAATCAAATGCTCTTTGTATAAATTTGTCGGATCAAGTGCCTACCGCGGTGACAAATGCTATAGCTAATAGTGCTGGTGGAACCCTAATCCTTAAACTGTACCTCTACACAAATATAATTATTGCTTCTCAATAATCTCCCCCATAATTCTCCGCTCGCAATATTTTCGAACTTTCGACTTATACCAATTATAGGATCAAGCACCAATCGATGCGGCAAAAGTTATAATTGATGGTGATGATGCAATTTTAACCCTTGAACCATACAACAATCATCACCACACGGTTTGTTCGCTCTCTCAACATTCTCAGCAAAATTAATTAAACTTTAAATGCTTGGCAATGAAGTGACGCACCCCTTACTATACATTTGTATTATAAAGGAATGAAAACTAAAACATGATTGGTATCTACGAATGTGAAGAGTTGACTGAAAATATCGATTCATTTATGTATATCGTAATACTACTGCCTTAATTCTAGCCAAAACAAAAACGTTGTATATATAGCCACGACAAGGTAATTATTATTGTTATTAAATATTAATACATTAAACGTCGTTGAAAGAATTTATAGTAACTAATCATTGATTAATATCATTCATGAAAAACTACAACAGCAAATGAGGGTTGGCAGAGTACCATTAACAAGTCCCATCAATGTACTGTTTAATAATGCAAGTCGTCTTACAGTCTTGCAGCGTTTCACACGCCGAAATTCAAACGTCAGGAGATATTCCACTTATCATTGCTACTTCTCCTGCATTTATTTAATCGTATGATAAAAATTACATATACATATCATAGTAATCATTTATATACAATATATAATTATTTAAATAAAAAGGCAATAATGGAGAGTTTAGAGTAACGGCGTTTATCACCTGAAGCCAAGAGCAGAATAAGGCACAACACCGCCGTGAAAGAGGTCTTTGCTGAGTTAGAATAGCCATTTTTCTTCTTTTTTTTTTCTTTTGCAATTGAAATGTACTATATATATAATATTATATATATGATAATAGAAGGTAGCTCTCAGAGAAATTGGATGAAGATGGAGGGTGTATATATATATATAGGCTGTTATGGCGTCGCTCTATATATACACGTAAATACACAATCAATGGTCAAAGAATCAATGAATGATATTCCAACTACGACTTTTGGAGAATCAGTTGACATTATATTTCATGAATTATTATTATGGAAAAAATATTATTAGCCTCAAATCGTGAGAGATCATTGCCGGAAATATCGTATTGATAAATGGAAGGTTCTAATAAGTTGTAATAGTTAAAATCGGTTGCTTTATGTTAACACAATAATAGTAATAATTACTATGACGGATCATATCTCCATTTGACTAGTAGTTAATCACTACCCTTTAATATAAATTAAAGGGATCATGAATAAAAATCTTCAAATTTATTTTACCCTTTTCGAATTCATAAAATTTAATTAAATAGTATTTATTTGGCAGATTAAGTTTATTTGAATGAAATAAATTCATTTGAACCAATAGTAACATGAGTAAATTGGATTCATAGTGAATAAAATAAATTCCTTTAATTATTAAGATTCAAATCATAGCCATAGCCATAACATGGCTATGGTTCAACTATTCGTTAACCATAGCCATAACAGATTATGCTTCGATGATGTGATGCCCACGATGATATGTCGTCTAGGTGAAGCTAGGTGTGCGGATGATGTGACAGGTATGATGATGTGTCAGTGACACATAGGCAAGTAAACTCGACATGGTGCTTAATGTGAATGATTGGACACGCTGACTTGACAGGATTCATTGGGTCGAATAGGCGTAACTGAGGGCATGCGATCCGAGCCATTAGATCGCAAACCAATACAACATAGTAACCGCTCGATGGTCTAATCGTAAACGACAGTCTGAAGAGATGTATAGCGAATTAGTCCAAGACTTATGACTATTCGCATATTAATTCCCGGTCAACGCGAGTTAAATGTCCAAAAATTGTGTCTATTCACGAAATAACCCTCTCAACTCTTCCAAACCTATAAATAGGCCCCCATTGATATAAAAATTCAATTCATTCCGACCACATCATTCATAGCATACATATAATTACCTCCCCTCTTCCCGAAGTCAACAAGAAAGCTCGGAGCGATTAGTTCGCCATTCTATTTTGTTGTTGTGCTACGAGAACATAATCTAAAGTTTGTATCTCTGAGACGATTGCCATAACCATGAAAAAAGTAATTTCGTCGTTCGGAAAACGAGTTCAATCCGCACCTCGACTTACGTACCTATTATAGTTCATTCTGCTGACAAACAGACCGACACCCACTGCAACAACAGTACACTAGCATGTTTTTTCAAACAAAAAAAAAATGTTGCTATCTACGTTGAAGAGAACAAATTCAATAACTTCACTACATTAAACTTATTTGGCAAGAAAGTCCAAACCAACATTTTTATCACAAATTCTCTTATGCAAATGATGATAATAATAGTTGGTTTAATTAACACATTTTATGAAAAAAAAAACAAAAAGAAAAAAACAATCACTCGACATGTTGGAAGCACTTATATATGTCCACTACATTGATGGAGTCGAAGGCTTCTGCTCGACTCATTCGATAACATTAAGGTTGTAAGTAAAAAACGTTCGTCAATGATTGAGTGTTGACGAAGTCATTCTTAGTTCTTACAAGAGTATAACCTTTCCTTGCCCTCTAAACAAAGGTAAAGCTAGCTAGCAGTTCACTAATTCTTCTTCTTCTTCATCATCATCAAACAATTATGAAAAAACGCCCACAAAGAAAACCCATAAACAAACCAATGCCGAATGAATTCCTCCGCATGCTGTTCGAACGTGTTCGCCTTTCTGGTGCAAACTCGGGAGGAGCTTCCATGATGATGGGCGGCGGCAATATTGGCAGACCTCCATCTTCATCAGGTGGGAATTGCAGCATAAACATATACATAAACAACGACGTCAAAGGCATCAACAACTCCGTCTTGATTGGCAGCGACGTAACAATGGGAGATTCTGGCGTTAGTTTGGCTATGGAGGGCTTGAACTTAGATAGAGGGTTTCGACTAGTGAGCAAGAGAAAGGGAGGTGAAGGTTTACTGTTGTTACCTTGGATGATGTTGTTCTTAGGAGCTTTTGTGGTTGGCTCGTTTGTTGCTTATGTAGTAATGTGATCACTTCTGCTGAGCATGTGAATTCAAGTTATCTCCATTTTCGAGCCCTGCAAATAAAGAAAACATATGTGATAATATTCAGCGAGACGATATATCGAGCAAAAGACGCATAAATACGCTGCTAAGAACATCGCAAAACAGACAAACAGCACGCTAAGAAATCAGCTAAACACCTTGTTCAGACCCATCAGAAGATCAATTAAGAAAATGGCCGAGCAATTAAATACGGAAATCTTCAGAAAAATTCCGTCCATCAAGGACTGTTCCATTTCAAAACCACAGAACAGACTGAAAAAAGAAAAACTTTCGGTCTCAGCTTTAGCCTACGCATCGTTCTTGACAGTTAGATCTAAGTGGGGCGTTTTGGTCGCTTCCCCTTCCAAAGGACCTTCCTCCAGGCCCTCTGCCTCGTCCTCCACGTCCTGATAAAGGCGATTCAATCAGAGCAAAATCATCAGTAAAGAGCAATGATCTCATGACTCATGATGAAACCAACAATGTAATAAAACAACAGAAACGAGCAATTTTCATACAGCATTTGAGCCTTTAAATTTTCGGAAAGAAGCTAGGAAATATACCCAAGAAAGCATTTGAAATCCAAGGTTTTAACATTTCACGGTATGAAGGGCAACGTGCAGTAAAATTATGAAATAACATAACAGTGTGCTTCTAGAAAGCTCGGAAAAAGCTGAAAAATAAAGGGCCAGCCATATGTCGAACAAAAGACAAGGGCAGAAATAAAGGTATTTGAGCTCATACTCCCACCAAAAGAAGCAGCTGCATTATTAGGTCTTCTCTCCTCAATATAAAATTGTCTTCCACCCAAGTGAATTGGTGAAGCCTGCAAAAGAGTAGAAAAACAGAACAATTATTAAAAATTATTAGCTAAACAATCCTAACGGAAAATGCTTAATGAATGGCGTTGTTGTATCGCAATTTGCCAAGTGAAAAGCAACAAAACCTTGATTGCACTCCTAACACTCTGAACATCATCAAACTCAACGAACGCATAGCAGATACCAGTGTCCTGTGCATCATATGCAAATTGAGCAATGCCAACAAAATATCGAAAGCAAAGACATACATATATTTCGGATAAATAGAGCAGCACCTTACGATTCTTCAGGCAGACTCCTCCATCAGATTTAATTTCACCGAATGTCTTAAATTCCTCGGCAATATCTTGAACTGTCACCATAGGATAGGAGGCAAGTTCCTGACATAGATGGATTTATATTCTCCTGAAAAATGGAAAGAAAATTCATCTTAGCGATGCAAAAAGCAGAAACAAAGGGAACAAGCGTTATCTCTACGTTTACGAACTAGAAAAGAGCAATATATGTCTCTACATTGCAGAATGATATACTCATACCCCATTAATTACCGACAAGTAGACCAAAAGAATAGGTGCAGTCAGAATGAATACAAAAGAAATACTTGCAGTAAATTGTGATGAGATTTAGATTAGTTCACCACTAAAACATAGAAATGAGAGCACTGCAAAGATTAAATAACCACCAAACTAGTTATCTTTACCTTCATCGGATGAGAAAGAGTCTTCCACACCATTGCTTGAACTTGGTGGAAATGGGGCTAGTTTCTGCGGCACCAATGGATCTGAAACATGGTTCATCTCAGCAGCAGGCGGCATGCTCCACGTAAAAGCAGGTGATTCACTACTTGATGGTGCAGATGATTTTCCTTTAGCCCGCAACTTTTGGCATTCAAAGCATTGAGAGGACAGTAACTTCTAATAAACTGAACCTTTTAAGGTAAAATAAAGTACCATTCCAATAAACTCAAAAATAGATCATGGAAGATACGGGGTAAACCGGCAAAGCAAATCTTTACATGTACAGTAGAGTAGAAGTCACAATATAATATTCAAAAGAAATCTCAATGAAAGCAAAATGTCATGTACAAAGCCTACAATGGAGGAAGAAACACCCAAGACCCAACTGCATAACACTATGTATCCTAAAATATCCATTGTACTCAAGGGCATTTTATGCTACAACTAACTGATCAGCCTATCACATCATTCTATTTCTAGTACAATTCAGTCATGGGCACCCTTATGAAAGCTGCTAATGATTGATGATATTTATGTATTTCATGTTTAAACATCAACTCATTCATGTTTGATTATCATGTCGTGATAGTTACCATCCACCAAAATCATATTGTGTATGCCCATCAAATCTGCCATAGAGAATAATGACTCATGGAATAATTAGTTTTGTTGGGAACTTTTACCAACTAGCTTGACTAGATGATACTTACAATAGAAGCATATGTCAGCTTCTCAGGTTCCTCGGCAGTAGGTTGAGGTTCTTGCATATTTCATCATTGTTTCATTCCAGGAGCTCTCTTCATAAGAAGTTTCTTCTGGTCTGTAAGTCTCCAGCTCATTCTCAGGCTCTTCGTCAGACTCCTCGTATTTCTGGTGGTGGTGCT
This sequence comes from Lindernia subracemosa, assembly GCA_028392965.1. Taxonomy (NCBI): domain Eukaryota; kingdom Viridiplantae; phylum Streptophyta; class Magnoliopsida; order Lamiales; family Linderniaceae; genus Vandellia; species Vandellia subracemosa. Next base: position 2,205,846 of record JAQPCC010000020.1, on the reverse strand, counting down.
CCATATATCCATATTCTTGAACATGCTCCGTCTTCAATAAGAACTGAGCTAACATAGTTTACAGCCTCATCCTCCAACGGATAATTTGATACTGTTAGAACAAACAAAGTGAATAGTTTAAAGCAAGAGATAACTCAGTTTTCAGCTCCCTGAGCATGATACGAAAAAGCTTATAACTACCTTCATCATATCATAAAAGCATGACAACAAATGAGTCCACAAAATACCATATTGGCATAGAATTGATCAAAGTCCAACTGAAAACCTCCGTTAATGAATTTACAACATTCTATCATTTATGCCCGATGTCCTTCACGTTGTATGTTGAAAGGAGAAATAAAAATTGAATAAAGAAAAAAAAGGCTATTATAATTAAAAAAAAAAAAACAAATAGCCTAGGCTGCGTATCGTAAGTGCATTTGCCAGCGGTTATGCACTCATCTTCTTCCAGAAAAAAGGTGCAGCGAGCATTATAGTCGAAATTCACATAATAAAAGAAATTAGTGATTGAGATTCTTAACAAACAGATATAGAAATAACTACTAAAAATAATTATCTGAAATGTGAAAACCATACACAAATATAATATAGTTTGAGCTAAGTCCCAAGTATTAAGACACATAAAACCCTTAACAGATCGATCAATGTACCAGGAGGTTCAGAATGAGAAGTGGCAGCAGTCGGTTGGTAATCGGCATTCCGCTCATGTGCTACTAACATTGACGGTTGGCGCACCACCTCTGGATCAACAAAATGAAACATGTCATTCTGAACAAAATAACCTTTCTCTTGCGGAGCAAGGACAAACGTCTGCACAAATTTCCTTCATCCGCTGAAGTCTCTTCGGACTTGACAGAACCAGAAACAACCACAAGAACGCCGCCACTCAACGATTCCAGGGAATTTATCGTCTTGATCTCAATCCCAGAGAAATTCGTTGATATAATCAATTGATGGATGTTCTGAGGAAAAGAGAACAAATAGAGAATGTTAACAATTAGGAGCATAGATTAAAGAACAGCATTGAACTGAAACAACGAGCTAGCCTCATGATAGTTATCATGCAAAGATCCCAAAAATAGTCAAGAGCTAAAACAATCGCAATCAAGAAAAATTTGGCAAATTCTACTCTAGTATTATTTTAGAAGCACGGTGAAATAGCGTGCAAAGACCTAAGCCCAATAAGGTAAGACACATATCGAGGTTGAGCCAAGGATCAATAATAGAAAATTTATATCTGTTTCTGTTAACAAAAGGTAAACTAACAACGACCACAGAGCCAACTGCCAGCGATAACCAAAAACCGCCACCTCCCTGTTAAAAGCTATGATGGCCTCCTTTAGATGATGAAAAAAATTGAAAAAAAAAAGAAGTATAAAATCCCTAATTGACAACCAGCAGATCATTGCCTCATTGTGCATGTAATGCCTCAGCTCAAGGTGCAGCGAGCGATGGGAGGCGACATCTATCGTATATCGGCTAATTTAACAACTATCCAATCCCACAAACAATCTTTAAATAATGTAAATAAATACTCAGAAATAGCAGCATCATTCAATCAAAACGATTACTACCCTATCAGGACCTTAACAACAGGATTATGACAATCACATCGGTATAAAGAGACGAAAAAAGAATTGCTAACACACGAGCGTGCGCATAATATTCATACCATCAGATCTGACGCTGAATGAATAACGTCCCCATCAACTCGAACCATAGAGCTCGATTCAGAATAAAACTGATGGACATAGTCACGCTGCTGCTGAAGCATCTGATAATACTGCTTAAAAAAATACGAACCAACCTAAAAAGGAAAACGTTTTGAGGGGGGAACCAAACAATCATGAGTAGCTTCAAACAAAGAATACAGAAAAAAAGGCGCAGACATACCTCAGTGCAGTGACTGATGCGTGATAATTTGCCATTACCAAGGAACAGTCGAAAAAAGCCAAAACCCAAAATCCACAAACCACTAGGGTATGGCGGGCAAATACTGCAAAACCTTTATAAAACAATAACATTGCGACTATGATATTTTATTAATTAAAAGAGATATAAAAAAATGAATTCATATATGTTTCATTGATTATATTCATAGATGACTGGTGTGCTTTTGATGAATATTTTTGCTGATTTGAATATGTTGTAGCTAGAGAACTCGATATCGGAACTCTTGGCTGTAATTAAAAAGGTCGGAGATGAAATTCAGTTAGATTTAAATTTTAAGAAAACTCAAGTAATAATAGATTCATATTTTAGTAAATTATCATAGTATTTATAATTGTAATATTTTATGAATTATTAATTTAGAGTTTTAATGGGACCTAATATTTATAAAGGTATTTTTCAAAAAATTATCATCTTATTATCTTATCGAATTTGATATTTTAACAAAGGTCCAAGTCGGGACTAAGAGATTTTATTATTTCAGAGAGTTTATTAATTTATCGAGTATTAATTTATAGAGGTTTTACTGTACCTCGAGCATGTAGTTTATTTTTAAATATATTAATATTTTATAATATATATTAAAATAAGTATTTTTATTTACTAATATATACCAAACCCGAGCTCGAATTCGAATTTGAGCTCAAATATCTCGAATTACACTAACTTTATCGAAGTTATCGAGCCGAGTTCGAGATAAAATTTATCAAGCTCGAGCTCAATCGAGTTGGAACATGTTCGGACTCGGCTCGACTTGTTTACACCCTACCATGACATGAGTATTACGAAAATGTAGATAATGAGAATGATTGATATTATGTATGTCATATTTAACCCTATACACAACACATCATTTAAGTGATGTGGATAATACATTTATTTAGTGGTAATATTTGACATGATATAAATCAATGTTTATTTAGTGGTAAGAATAGGAGTAAAGTTATATAAAGAAAGAAATGTTAAAAATAAGACATAATCTTATCAAATTTTTTTTAGAAAAATCACCCCATCAGAGTGATTGGGATCCCATAACTTTTTTGAAATAATCCAAGAATATCACTCAATTTTCATCACCTATATTATTCTCCATTACAGTGATAACTCATCAATTAGACTACACAGTAATGAATAGAGGAAATTGATCACCGTGTTACTTTGAAGAACCATCCCTCAATGATATAAATTAAATGAATATTTCATAATACGTTATATTCTTAATCTGATTTTTTTATATCAAAATGTGATTAATATAATTTCTCTGGCTCCAAAAATTATATTCATTGAAAGCCCAAAAAGCCCAATTTGGCCCAACACAAATATGAAATGTAAGATGATGAGCCGCCGTAAAACCCTAATCGCTCACTCGGGTGACAGGCGCGGCGGCTAGCTGAGACGACAACAATGTCGAAGCGAGGTACGTAGCACAATTAGTTTCTCCTCCGCGATATTCAATGTTTTTCCATTCCATTGATTGAGAGTTTGTGGTGGGATTTTTGGAGCAATTGGTGCTGATACGTATCTCTGTTAACACAAAACAGGTCGAGGTGGTTCGGCTGGTAATAAGTTTAGGATGTCTCTTGGTCTGCCCGTGGCGGCGACGGTGAACTGCGCCGACAACACCGGAGCGAAGAATCTTTACATCATTTCGGTTAAGGGAATCAAGGGTAGGCTTAATAGGCTTCCCTCGGCATGCGTCGGCGATATGGTTATGGCCACGGTGAAGAAGGGTAAGCCTGATCTGAGGAAGAAGGTGATGCCTGCTGTCATCGTTAGGCAGAGGAAGCCTTGGCGCCGAAAGGACGGTGTCTTCATGTACTTTGAAGGTATAAAAAGTAAAATCAAAACGAAAGGGATCAAGTTTTCTAAAGTTTTTATTCAATTTTTAGTTTTTTTAATGTGTTCTTTGTTGTTCATTAGCTTTCAATTTGTGTTATTTGGTGCTCTAATTGACTCTACAAAAGACTAAGAATTTCTTTTAGTTGGCCATGCCTTTACAGCTTTAGATGCAGCTGGAGGTACATTTGATTATTTTTGTTAGTGTTTTGATGCTAGCTTGAGCTAAAGAACAATATATAATGCTTGGTTCTTGACTAATGATGAGCGAAAAAACTATATGTGATGCTTGCTGCGTGAATTATGACTTATTATTTTGTTTCTTTCCGAGTGTTTGTTCTGATTTTCTTGTTCATGTTAGAGATGATTATCAAGATTCAAGCCTATGTTCATTAGTGAGCTACAACTTTAACTTATTTTTGACATACATTCCGAGTTCTATTTGCTTTTTTTTTTCCTCTGGGCTGTCTCGTGTATCCTTCGATTCTGAACTTTCTGTGGATAACCTTCAATGGGATTATGCCATTTACTAACAGTTGTTTGTTGGACTCCTATAAGGATAATAAAGGAAGCCTTACGACTAAGCAAAGTATTTGCTCATTGTTCTATCTATTACACTGTTACTTATCATCCATACTTGTTTCTCTCAACATGCAGATAATGCTGGGGTCATTGTAAACCCCAAGGGTGAAATGAAAGGTATTTGTTATGCATCTTATCTTCTATCTCAATATCAGTGTTATATGGCTATATATCGGGTTTTTTTTTTTCCTTCAAAATTTGCATTATATGCCTGTGTTTATAGGGTCCGCCATTACTGGCCCGATTGGAAAGGAGTGCGCTGATTTGTGGCCTAGGATAGCTAGTGCTGCCAATGCCATTGTCTAAAGATAAATACAAGTGAAGTTTGAAGTTATTGTTTTTAGAATCTTTTCGTTATTATCTATCTGGGATTTACGTAAGAACTGAAGTTTTATCCATTTTCGTCGGCGAGGCTGATAGCCGGAGTTTATTGTGTTTAGAGATGTACGCTCAAATCCATGTTTTCTTGCTCTAATTCTTGTTTGTTCGTTCACTTGAGGTTTTAATTGAATCTTAATAAAATTTTCGATTGCTCTTACAACATTTGTTTCTTTTAGGGGTAGTAAATACTCATTTTGACTCTATAAATCGATCGATCATGGGAGGTCGCTTTGTTTGAAAGTCATTATCATTTATTAAATATGCCCTCCATCAATTGGGTTTTATCTCATTGCACTCTCAAAGTTGATCATGGACCATTTGGACTAGTGGAGGGGTCGTTGGTAGACATAGGTTGTACTCTCAATCTTGTCTACAACTCTATCTTCCTATATAGATTTTTTGTTTGCAGTAAAAAACTTAGGTCAATCAACTTTTATGATAGTAATATAGGTTCACTTTATATTTGTTCTATTATCAAATAATTAATAATGTGGATGTTTTAAATAATAATATTAGTTAAATGATTGATGATTTGGAAGTATTGTATTAATGTTGATGAGATGATAAGATGATAAGATGAGGTGTTTAGGGGTGGCAAAATCCCCGCGGTGAACCGTCCCCGTTGGGACCCGATGTTATTGGGACGGGGAATCTCCGGTCAAAACGGGGATGGGGAGTTGACGGTGATTCCCCGTCGGTGAAAATGCGGGATGGGACGGGGATGGTATTGATGCTCCCCACCCATCCCCGACCCCGATCCCGACCCCGTTTGAATCAAACGGTGATTCCCCGTTCCCTGATTTTATTTAATAATAAATAATATAAAATAATACATTTGAACAAAAGATTTTTAATGATTAGTATTTTTCTTTTAAATTTTCATATCGTTTTTTAAAAAAATAAAACTAAAACCAAAAGTAACTCTAAATTGAACATAACAAATACACAATTATTTACTGTAATGATCGATTATTATAATTAATTTTTTATATTTTCATTTAAAATATAAAATTAAAACAAAACTCAACCCTAAAAAAAATATATATAGTCGTAGTTTATCGCAATTTCTTTTATCGTGAATGTTTCGTTATTTTTATTGTTTTTTTGTCGATGTTGATGTTACTTAATTAATTTATTTGCTGCAAAAAAAAAATTGTTGGATATATATGAAAATGGGGAACCCGAATCTCCCGTGGGGAACCCGATCCCCGAACGGTGATTCTCCGTCCCCGAACCAATTCTTCATAAATGGTGAATAAGCGGGGACGATATTTGAAATGGAGATTTGGTACGGGGATGGTATGTCCAATACCAGCCCCGAACCCACCCATTGCCACCCCTAGAGGTGTTTAATTGAAAAGTTTGTATTTTAGTGTGAGGTGTATAATTGTGATTAATGTGATTAGTTGTAATAGTGAATTATTAGTAGTATAAATAGGTGATTAGAGTTCATTGTAAATCACACCAAGTATTGAAATACTTAATCTCTCTCTTTATTATTATAAGCTATATTATCATTATAATCTTAATATAAGTATGATTATAATAAAATAATCTTAATATAATATTAATTACAATTAATATTTTTATAACATGTTCTATATATTCTCATTAATTTAGTTTGTATGATGGAAATAAAATCGGAACGGTAGAAAAAGAGACGAATAAAGCCAATGGTATAATGTCCCTTGGCTGCTTTCCAATTTGACCCCTCGAAAGTGCGAAAAGGACACCACTTGACCCAATATAAAGGTATATTCTAATTGCTAATAATGATTTAGAAATATGCACTTTTTTTTTTTTTTGCTGATAAACCCCTATCTTATCCCATCCCTTAGTATTATTATTATTATTTGACGCCTTATATAAGAAGGTATTTGTTTGTAATTGAAAAAGGGTATTAGAAGTTCTGGGCTAGAAAGATAGATTAAAAAAGTTGTCTTTTTTTATTGCATAGTAAAGAAAAGAAATGCTTGGAAGTTGTAGCTGTGAATCAAAGGTGCTTATGCTTCTTCTATGGAGACTCAAATTGAGCTTGAAACATCTTCTCGGCCGGCGGAGCGGCGGAATTCAGTTTAGCTACGATGCTCAGAGCTATTCTCAGAACTTCGACGAAGGTTTCAGAGATGATAATCCCTCGCCGTTGGCTCCAAGATAAAACTTTGGCATCATTGTTTTGTTGTTATAGTTTTATGGTAATGTATTTCTTCACTTGTAAAGTAGAGAATGTGAGTGCCCTTACTACTGCTGCTATGCTATCATAATCACGAATCTACCTTATTGTAGATAGGTAATTGAATGATGGAAATCTTTTAAGTCAATAATGATAGAAGTATTATGATTAGTGACCGTTATTTGCATATATTTTGCTATCTTCTCTGATATATTCACCGGGGAATAACACCAAATCTGTCCGATAAAAATTTGGGTTTGAGAAACATCCTTTGATTCTCCAATAAAGAGGTATAGTTGATTTACGCATGCGTGTTCTATTTATTATATATAATATTATTTTATATTTTAATTTTTATTTACGATTCAAAATATAGATCAAATCATTAATTTAATTTAATTATATATTGTTTGTATGTACATTAAAAAAAAGAGTAAACTATGCTATACCCCACAATATATTGAAATGTGAATTACTATCCTATGTTTTTTTTATTACGTGAAATTCTCACGTGCTGTCTAAAATTTAGCACCGTACCCCGATGATATATAAAACTTAGTGTTTTACCCCTAATTAGGGGTGTAAATGACAAAGAGCGCATGCTTAAATAAATCATGATGGTATTTTATGCTATTTACAAATCATAGGAATTTTGTTTTTATTTTTTAAAATACGAGTGGGTTATATGAAATTTAGCAAAGAAAAAAATGATTTGTGCAGTTTATGTTTATATTAAATTAACAGAGTAAATGACAAAATGTTAATTACACATGCGGTTGGTTGGTTACTTTAAGCCCATAATAGAGTATGACATGTCCCGCCTTTAAAGGGGAGAATGAAAAAATATTTGGATTTGTTAATTAGCCCATTTGATAAATTTCACTTTATAAGGCTTCAAAAGTTCAAAACCTTTGTTAGCCCGTTGGCCCGTTTTTTTTTTTTTTTTTTTTCGAGGCCTAAGAAATTATTTAACTTAGCCTAGAATAAAGGGTTCTAAACTTTTTAAAAAATAACATTTAATCCAATTTTTTTTTAAAAAAAAATAGCCTCGTTGACCACATTTTTTTAATAAGCCTCAAATTTAAGGATATTTTTACATTTTTTAATAAGCCTCAGGATATTTTTTTGTCTAATACCCTTGGAATTGGATTAGCATGTTTCTGTATAAATGGATTTCCTGGTATACATAAGGATCCCCTCATATATAACACCGAATCCATAAAAAAAATTATTATAATAAAGAATTGACTCCAATAATTTATTATGATTTTAACGTTGACATTTATAATGACATGAAATTCTCACATATTGGGCCCCACATGCTCGATAAGTGTCTTGAACTTCGGCCGAAAGTAGCCAATGCTTATTATACATTGGAACGTAGTAATTTTTCATATATAGTTTACATGAGGAGATTATTATGCATAAACATCACTATTTTGAGAATCAGTCATGTTAATTCTTATTTAATTTCTGTTTAGTTACACTTGGCAAAAAAAAAATAAAATAGCATATTAATTTCCTCAGTAAAGCACCAACCCTACCATTTTTTAACCTCCTTCAAGGCTATGTGATGTGTCAACAAATATACATATATATGTATATATATATATTACATATACTTTTTTTTCTGTACAATACAAGAATTAAATACTATGAACCTATAAATACAAGTCCAGACAAGAGGAAGCGAGGGGTTAAAAAGGTTAAAAGTCAGAAAAGAGTTTTTTTATTTTTTTAAATATAAAAGTAAAGAAAGCAAACTCACCATATAAATAATACGATACATAAGGTAAGGACTATAGTAGTGGGTTAGTTTTCACTTCACTTTCTTCAAGGTATGGGTACTGTGTTCCTACGCATACGCAGACTACGTGGACCTTCCCCAGGCTATCCACTGATACGGTGACACGTGTCTGAGGAAGTTAACGGTCGCTTTCCTATCGGCATGAGAGACAAAAAGGACAACTCGGCGGCTATATAGTTTTTCTTTGTCTACCTCGTCCATTGAACCCTTATTAGGGTTCTGGCTGTAATTTAATTAATTAATTATTATTATTTGATGAATGCTCCCTTTTCTTTTTTTTTTTAGACAAAATGATTATGTAAAAAGCTGAAATATATATTCTCATATTCACCTATTAAATTCATATTCGTGCAGTGAAACCGACTTAAATTCGTCATTGGCACCTACGATATTATCCTACAAACTTGAATATTTGGGGTTCTTGATAATTCCGACAAGGTCAATAAACTCTCTCTCTCTCTCTCTAACATAATTTATAAGCATATGGAAATTATGACATATCAAAAAAGTGCCCAAAATAAAGTAATAATATGCCTACGTAATTAATGACTTGGTGGGGGTTTTGTTTATTTTATTAATCCTAGCCGTCGAATATTTCTTTATTGAGATTAAATAGGTCGGCAAATGTCTAGCAAAGCAAATGCATATACACACACACACACGCGCATATCATATCTGCATGAAACAACCTATTGTTTCCCATTTTCCTTCCATTTATTTTTGGCATTTTATTACTATTTTTCGATGCGTTATTGGTAATTTCAGTGTATCACGAGTGATTTAATTTGTACGCATTATATTTAGGGTAATTATATTCTCACCCTATTATTCATTAATTTATATATTTTTTCAACATGATATACATCTCCACACCACCATTGGGTACGATCCAATCCCTGAGTCTCGCCATTGGCTATGGAACAAACCGCCAACTTCCAACGGAACTAATAATTCTGATTCATGTTTTTCATCCCAAGTCTATACAGCCTTCCAACGGGACTAATGTATTCGAGTGAATTCCAACCCCTAACCTCCTCTTTGGAATAATCACTCCTCGATCAGTCACCAAAACGGGTGAATAATAACTCCCATTTATTAAACTTTCTTAGTTATTTGTAAAAAACTATAGTCTAATTGAAAATATGGTGGGTCAATTGCAAATAAGGGATAGATTTATTCTATTATATTAAGGGACATGTCACTCGTTTAATTTGGTATGTCACTCAATTAATTTGATAAGTCAAGTGTCTTTACAATTTAACCATTCAACTGTTAAATTATTTTAATTTTAAAATATAAAAAATTAATAATAATTATTAAAATATAAAATAATATTATATATTTATATTTTATTGCACTCAAATTGAGGGTGTGCTTAAATAAACTAGTATTAATTATGCAAGTTGTCCACGATGAATTTAGTTTAGTGTAATTTAATATTATAGGATTATTGATTTTATAACGTGACAGCGTAATTGATCCCCCATTGTTTTCCTTTGGTTTTGCATATTTCATAGGGGACCAAATGAAATGCCATGGCCCGATTTTAGTAAATGAGATAAATCACTTTTGAATATCACATTTAATGTTAATGACGCTTTTCCTAAATAATATTTCACCAACTTCAATTATCTACCGAAAGGTTAGTAAAAGTAAAACACATTTGAGCAAACAATGAAATATCACATCACATCACATTGCAAATTTCCATCCAAACTAAAAAGCCATTACTCTCTCTCTCTCTCTCTCTCTCTCTACATATATATATATTCTCTCTCTATATAAAACACACATAGACACAAGAATTGACTATAAATGTGACAGTCATGTCCTAATTAAATGTTCAAGATTGTCCTTTTTCCTATTTCAAGAAAAACATGCAGTCACCTTAGCTTTTAACCTAGCCAAGTAAAAAACCAAAGCATATAAAATAGACATGAAGAAACCAAAAAATATAAGTTCACAGCTATATACCTACAATAGAAAAAAAAAAGATAGAAAAATCAAATTAAAATCCCCTTGAAAAGACAAAACTCAACGATAGGGACAAAACTGTCATTTCAACAAACGTTGCATGAAAGCAGTCCAGCAAATCTCTGCCCAACAAACTTCTGTCCCTTCACATCTCCCCATTATGATCTCTCTCTAACACAATAGCAGACATCCTTTTGCATATATAAAGACAGCACAGCGCAAAGACACACAACACAATCAATAAATAAACTAATCGAAAGACATTCCCCCATTCAAACTCCCTAAAACCCTCAATGGCACAGTACTCATCATCCTCATCATCACCGCCATCATTATCTTCATCGAAGCTCGCCGTGATTGTCACCATCTTGACGTCTTTTTTGGTGGTTGCTTCCCAGCCAGCAGCAGTGCTGCCGTCGGACGAGAAAGAGGCGGTTTACAAGGTTCTTGAAGCTATCAACTCTGATATTCCATGGCGGAGTATGTTTCCTGACGATCTATGCACGTCGGCGCCGCACGGCGTCGTTTGCGACTACTTTCCCTCATCGAACGGCACTTCCGGCCAAGATTACTACTATCCTCACGTAGCTGAGCTTAGCTTCGGCTACGTCTCAGATTACTCGCCGAACCCTCCCTGCAATTCCAACTCTACCCTCGACCCGGCGGTCCTCTCGCCCCTCAGATACCTGAGGAAGCTTTTTTTCTACAAATGCTTCGCAGATAGCGAAACCCCATATCCAGACTTTTCGAAGAACGATTTCCCCGCGCTGGAGGAGTTCGTCTTCATCGATAATAAGGGTTTGGTCGGCTCATTGGAGGGCAAAATGGGAAATTTCAAGAGCCTGAGGAGGTTTGTTCTGACTGGCAGTCGAGCCTCTGGGCCGATTCCGAGCAGATTCTTCGACAACTTTGTGAACCTCGAGGAACTGACTCTTTCGAGGAACAAGCTCAAAGGCGAACTTCCTAACGATGGTTTCGAAAGCTTGAGTTTGCTGAAGGTCCTCGACTTGAGCAGCAATGGGTTTTACGGTAATATCCCCGACAGCGTTGGAAATCTGCGTGAGGTTCTGAAGGTCGACATGAGCTACAATGGATTCTCAGGAAGTATACCTCCGGCGTTTAAGGATTTGAAGAGGTTAGAGTTTTTGGACCTGAGCTTCAATGGGTTCAACGGCTCCGGCGTGCCGCCGTTCTTGTCTGAGATGTCGAGCTTGAGACAGCTGCATTTGAGTGGCAACTCGCTGGGAGGGCACATACCCGAAGAAATATGGGAGAACCTCGGGGGTATTTTGGGAATAGGGCTATCCGGGGCGGGTCTCGTGGGTCAAATACCCGAATCCATGGGCGTTCACTTGAGGAACCTTACCTACTTGGGACTTGACAATAATACCCTCGAAGGAGCCGTGCCTGAGGAGCTCGAAAACCTTGAGAATGTGACTGAGCTGAACCTTCAGAACAATAGGCTGAGTGGGAAGTTGCCGTTTTCTCCAGGTTTCTTGTCCAGGCTCGGCGGGAGGTTGAAGGTGGAGGGCAATTCGGACCTTTGCGTCGACGAGGGGTTGAAGTCTTCCAAGGTCAGTGGCTTTAACGTTGGGAAGCTGAGAGTTTGCAGGGAAGAAAATGTGCCCGAAAATGCCCTCTTCTTGGGAAGTTCTTGTCGAAGGCTGCGTTGCTCTTTGTGTTATGTTTTACTTGTTTTTTTGGTATTGGCCGGATTTCTCTTCTGACCGTTAATGGTTGCTAATGCCTTTTTGAACTGTTCATAGAGATTTTGATTCCTATCTAATTACGTTACTGTCGTGAGAATTAATGTTGTCAATGGCATGTAGTAGGATCAGCTCAGCTAACTAAGTTCTAACAAACAAATATTCATAAGACAATATATAAATTATTTTTTATTATAAGTAAAGCTCTTCTCCCCACGATTAAGGGAAATAAATATCAAGACATTTATCAAATAACCAAACCCTTTTGTTGTCTTATGGAACTAATGTTATCAAATATGCTCGACCAAAGTTCTTTCTATCCATCTCTTATGCGTAGAACTGTCAAAAAATGCCAGCATCATGCGGATCGCCCCGCCGCGATTGGCGGGCCTAGACGGGCCAGCCCCTGCATGTCATGGGCTTTGGTGAGGTGGCGGGCCGACCGCCTCTTATTAAAAATAATAATAATAAAATTCTCCCAACCCTTCATCATAAAATTTTATGATGAGTGTGAATTTTCGTTCATTCTGCCGGCTCGGGGGTCAATGAACTCTCGAGCATGTGCGTAGGACCGCCCATTGGTAAGAAATATACTCAATCATTCAGCCGGCCGGTGGTCAATGAACCCCCCAAGCATGTATTTAGGTACGCCCCTGCTTTTAGCGGCAGGCGGGCCATTATTTCCTAGGCCGCCAAATGGCGGGTTTTGGCGGGCTTCAAACCGCCCCGTCCCCCTATCTATGTGGGGTATTCTTGAATCAAAAGGATGGAGAGAGTGAGAGTGTGTGTGTTAGGTTTTTTAGCCCTTGTCTAATGGGCCGGTCCGGCTCGATGTTAGAAAGGCCCAAATAACAAAGCCCACCCATTTAGAATTTATTACACTTAAGCCCTTCAAGATGCAGAAGTATAGCTGTTATGCCATAGGCTAGGGTTTTAGTATATTGATTAAAACCCTTGAGAATCGCCAAGCGCCTCATTGCAGTCATTTGAAGGGAATCAGGTAATTTTCATTCGATCTCGGATTTCTTTTATGTGTTTCCAAACTATATTTTTTGGTCTGAGTGATTGCGTATATTGATATCTGTAGGATTGAGGAGAATGTATCTTCAGTATTACATCAACGAGAATGGCGACAAAGTTTACACCACCAAGGTACTCTTCCCCACGCTCTGTTTATGCAGTTATTTCAGATAAATGTCAGTCTGCAAGTTGTTGAATTTTTGTGGTGTATGATTGTATCTGATCTTTAGCTGCGGCTTCGCTTTTGTTGTGTGTATTTCATGATTTCTATGTTAATCGCCGATTCAATGTAAAATTGAACCATTAGATTGTTTCAATTTCCTTTTGTTTTTGTGGTTTCTGTTCTTTTTTTTTTTTTTTGCTCTCTGGGTATTCTGGCTGGGAAATCCTTGTTACCTTTAGCTTCTGTAAATTTAAATAAAAGCAGCTTTGCTTGGTGTGTGTGTGTCTGTGTGTGTATATAATATATATGGATTTGTTTTTACATAATTGTAAATCATAAGTTTGCTTAGGAGAATTCCTCATGTAGGAACTAGGAATTCATTAGCTGTTTGAGCAGTCCTGTTTCTGTCCAAATACTACAGATATAACGATAAATGCGCTTCTTTTCTGTGCAGAAGGAGTCACCATTAGGCCGAGCCACGGAATCTGCTCATCCTGGTAATGAATTATATAAACACCAATATATATCCTAGTTTGAGTTCCTTGTACATGTGTATGCTGCTCAGAGTTTTTACTGCTACATTCTTGAATGGATAAAGGCCTTGAGTGCCACACTGCTTTTTGCATTCCAAATGAATGGATTGTAAACCATGCTCAATCTTCCCGATATATCATCCATCTGACATGTTTTATATTCATTAGAAAGATGTTCTTTTTGAGTGATCGGAAATGTCTAAATTACTTTTGGGCTTAGAAATTTGATTAAATTATCAAACTCTGATATCCTTTTGTTATAATTTACTCCATTCTTGCCCTCTGGTTGATGGGGTTGTGGTGTCGGCGTGCTTATTTGAATTGCCAAAACCGATTGTCCAATTTTTTTTTCTGCGAGTTTTTTAAGAATACTACTAACCTTAAAACTCTTGACGCTTTTACTTTGCTTTGTTGTGATGAAGCCCGATTCTCCCCCGACGACAAGTACTCAAGACAAAGATATCTACTGAAGAAACGGTTCGGTCTGCTCCCTACTCAGCAACCACCTCTTAAGTATTGATTTCGGTTATTGATATGATGCTTTTGAGTGTGTTATGACTGTTTTTAACTTAGATATGTTTTAAACATCTCATATTTTTGCACATCTGAGGCTTATTCGATCTGATAAATAATAGTTCTTGAAAAATCGGTAATAAAAATAAAATAAATAAATATAATGTTTATATTTAGGTATCACAAGAAGATATTAGACTTCTAGGACTTAGATCGATGGATGGATCAAGAAGCAAAAGCTTTCTGTTGATGTAATGAATAGCATTGTTGACATTAGCGACCTAAATAAATACTATGATTCTGAGTTTAAGATTATTTTTTTTATTACACTATAATTTAATCTACAACAACGAATTTAGATATTGCCACTGTAGGTTGGGTTTATCCAGTGAATTTTACTCTATTGGGAAAATGATTTTTACTGTAATGTAAAATGATCATAATTAAATAAATCAGGTGTGACTGTGATATAGTAACACATTTAATTGATAATGGGGCCCAAGATGATGCATTATATTGACTTGTATACGTTGTTTTAATTTTTTTTGAATAAAAATAAATATTAGACACGATTAATATTCATTATGATAGGTAATCAGCCTAGCTCTTGACACGGATATTTCATTTTTGTTGTAATAATAGAAAATATTGATAGGTTTTAATATAACTATGAATAAGTAAATGTCTGTGATAGATAATTCAAAATGGTTGTTTGAATCTCCTTTGAAAAATTTGCATTCACTGAAATTTCAAGATTTATCTATATGGATCAATCAACAATAATAATTGGCTTTAATTGCTTCTATTGCAAGAAGTGGTTATAGCCTCAAAAGTCACACACACAGGCATCTGCCATCTGGAAAATAGACCATAGGATATATATTTTTATGTTTATCTTATACTTTGGCCACGTCTGTAAATAATAATATTAAACAAAATAATTATAATCTTGAAACTTAGCCCAAAAGGGATTGGCAAGAAAACGACGGACATGAATGTTTTGGTACTTTGAAGAAACGACAAGAATGTATATTTATTTTAAAACTCATATAGTGGAACTAAATAAAAGCATGCAACTACCTAATTGGTACTTTGATATTTTATATAGTTTGAAGTGTTGATGATTTTAGCTCAAAACAATCTCAATGGCGTAATTGAGTTTTAGCAATCGCAGTAAGATTTGATAAAAAAAAAAAAAGCAAATAAAATAAAAAAACGAACACAAAGTGAGAAAAGAAGTGTGAAATTTCGAGATTTGAGTTACATATTAATTTATATTTTATTTTAATAATTTAATGTTCAACGACAATGCCACATCAATTAGTGATCCCATCAACTCGATACATATATATGTACTAATGAATTAATTAATCATTAAATGGAAAACCAAGAAATTTGTATATATATATATATATATATATATATAATGCAGCCTAATGCCAATTCCGACTATGATTTCTTAGGAAAACTACTACTTAATTTCTTATTAAATAGAGACATATGATCGATGTTGTCTTCTGTCACGAGAGTATGCTTCGTCTATGTGGCTAGTTGGGATACTTTATTTTTAATAACATTTATTTGTAATACTCAATATACGTACAAAATGTCATATTAATATTTATATTTCCAGGAAAATAACGGCATCTTTTGGCTTAGTTTATGTCCACATCATCATTTAATATATATATATATATATATATATATATATATGTATCATATATACGTTAAGATAGATGATTCACAATCTTATAATTAGTAGTTGAAGGTGGGAGTTCATATCAACACATATCATTTTTATGGCTGGAGCAACCGCAGAAATATAATATATATAATATATATATATATATATATATGTAAGATTTCAATGAGTAAATATAGAACGTAAATTATAGAAAATCTCTTGCATGATAATCTCGAACTGTAATATGCATGTCTGTATATATCAAAGTAGAAAAAATAAAAATGAATGCTCTTGTTATTACGTAGGCGTAGGCCAATGTTGTATATTATATGACATCAATACTTTCATTACACGCCTCATCTTGAGACTTACATCAATTCAATTATGAACGTTGTCACTTCTTCAAGGCAACATTATGTGCATATGTGTCCAAGTAGGATTTATATATATATACATAAATATGTATTAAATTGAATATTCTTATAATTTCAAAAGATTATTTGATGGTTAATATCTTATATCATCACCTACAACTAAAAGAAAGTCGCAAAGCCACACGAACTAAACCACGTATATTAATCTTCATAAAGTTATAAGGATATTAGTGAAAATAATAATCATAATAATGAATTAAGATATTCATAAATTAAATGATTTTCATGCATGACATCCCACTTTTTTAGGAACTTGTACTACAAGATTAAACAAAGATGACCGTCATTAAAATCAATAAATAATAAAAATAATAACTAATTTATGACATGTATATGTCAAAGGTAAGTATCAATAAATTATTTTTACTACGACGGATGAAAAAACGAACCATGATAGTACGTTCTTATATGTAACTACTGTCATTAAATAATAAATTAAAGACAACTATCAGTATATATATATATAATGAAATCCATCGAGTTGTCAACCTCTGTTCAGAATCTTAGGATAGCGAGTGATCTATTAAAAATATTACGATGATATATATGTATATATTATATGGGTCCATTCCAATTCTTTTGCTGACTAGGCAATTGCATTGCAACATTGTTTCAATCTAATCATATTCCAGTTAATAATATTTAGAGCATCATAATATTTTAAAATAAAATTTAGAGCATCCTAAAATTTATCATGTTAATTAATGTCATCTCAGCTCCACATATTTAGTTACGTAGAAGAAAAAACATTGGGAAATACAAAAAAAAAAAAAGTTTAAACACGCATTGCATAAATGGACGCGCACATTTGATTCAATCATTATTACAATCAATAACCCTAAATAGAAAGTGTATAAAACTCGTAAGCATTTACGATATTACGTGTCAAGTTAGCATTGGCCGAAAAAGAAATATTTTTTGAAGGGTCCCATTTTAAATGTCATTGTATTTAAGTAATTAAAGCCCCCCCATAACTTATGGAAGTGAAAATTCTGAATTGACAGTTCTTGAAAATGAGGAGAAAAATCAATTATTGGCTCCACTTTTAAAGATAAGAATATGAAGACGTCACTCTTTCACCTACATACACGCACCTAATCTCCAATAAATCAATATAGTGTATTTTTGTGTGTATATATATGTATAAGTTTAATCAATTCTTATATATTCTTTTTTATAACTATTATGAAATTAAAATTATATACGAGTGGTTTTGGGGTTCAAATGAATGAAATCGTAGCAACTTAATCTTTCATCTTGAGTGATCATGGGCAAGACATATTTAGTTAGCCTTTTCTTTTGAAAAATATAAAATAAAAATCCAACATATATTAACGTTTCGTACTAGCTTAGAAATAGGGAGAAAGTCGTGTGTAATGTAAGTAATAATTAATTAGTCATTAATGTGGGGTCCTAAAGATGACGTGGAACATGGCATTGTGCAATGCATAGTGAAAATCTTTGATCTAAGCCCTAAGGCATTGCAATTAATTAATAATCAAATAATTAATACAATTATTGATTGAGGGTTCTTGCAAAACCTAGAAAGAGTGATGTCGATTGCGTGTAATATATATCTATATATATATAGATATATATTTAAATCTTTTGGATATAATTAACACATTAGAATATGCTTGGATATATCCGACCGGAGTTGTCCTTACAATGAGTCGTCCATTCGAACATCATTGAAATGATTTTTTTTTTTTTATGAGTGTTTATTTGATTAAATTTTCAAGAAGAAGAAGAAGAGAACTATTCCCTCAATCGTATTCATACGTTTCAACGAGCTTTCTTCTGTCAAGGGTTAAGATACAATGAATGAGACCATCCATGTCATGAATAATGATGTACCATGGCATAGTCCATATATACAAATGACATCAAGCAATAATTATCAATAAATAACATGTAATAAATAGTTATACGAACATCGTATGGGGATTAAAATTGTGTCTCCAATCTTCTATGTTTTTAAAAAAATAAATAAAAAATAATAATAATACTTGGAGGTTGCAACTCTTCATAGCAAGAGGAAGCAACATTTTAGAGATGCGTCTTTTCAAGTTAGTGAAAGGTAAATAGTTCAGCTTTAATCTATATGAATATAAGGGCACTTTATGATTCTTCATTTGCATGATCGATGTTCTCTGAAGAATCATTCAAAGTCAAAAAATATTCATAGAGTCCAAAAAGCTTCCGAACAAATGCTTCTATTACGAAATTTAAAGTTCTTTTATTACGAGACGTTTGTCGCTATATCATCTGAAGCGATTGTTTATATTTTGTAAGCAATATGAGTAGGACAATATGGTTTTAAGATATAATTATCTACAAATATATATATATATATATACTAGTTTTTTTTTTCCGTGCAATTCACGGGTTTTTAATTATGTATAATATTATAAGATTTGTTCTGCAACATCTGCAAATTATTCAACATCTCTTACAGAAATAAATAATTTATTTTAATATTAATTTCACTTATTTAAAAATCAATTTTTATATGGATAATTAAAGTATTGATTACAATAAATTTTTCTTAGAATTGATTTTGATATTAATTTTAGTATCCTTATTATTATTATTATTATTATTATTATTATTATTATTACAAGTTAGCTATGAAAAATTATGTTTTTTACTTTAATTAAATAAATAAATTTTGATCCGTTGATTGGGAACACAAGTCACAATAGTATGCTCCCTATATTTGCATAGTATATATATATATATATATATATATATATATGAAAAAAAAACGACTTTTGCATAAATACATCATATACATCCACACACACACACATATATATATATATATATATATATATATATTATAGTATTATCTAAGTAACTTTCTCAAGTTAAAGAACTAAAAACACAAAACAAACAAACAAAGGCTTATGCTTTTCTTTTTATTTTAATTATGTTATATACCGTGATATACTAATTTAAAGTGGTCCAATTGAATTCGCAATCACATTATTATTAAATTACATTCTAGCCAAATATAATGTGATCTAGATTCGTTGCATGATTGGCGTTGTACGTCAGAGTTGTTTGTCTTTTATTATTTCATTTTGTATTTCAAGTTTCATTATTGATTAAAATTATTCCCATCTACGTTTTGTGTCTTAATATGAGCCTTATGTCTGATTGGTGAAACCTACCCAAACATCCATTTCAAAGTGACAATGCAACATAGTATACATACATGTGATGCATCCTCGTGATCATAATTAGCTAGCTTGTGCTATTAAGTTGTCGAAAAAAAAAAACTATAATTTCTATTAATAATTAGCGAAATTTCGGTTGGTAACCCCGTGTTTAAGCTTTTTTCAGTTGGTGTCCAAAGTTATTTTCAATTTCGATTGGTACCCATGTGTTTAAGTCTTTTTCAGTAGGTGCCCAAAGTATTTTTCAATTCCGGTTGGTATCCCTGTGTTTAAGGTTTTTCCTAGTTGGTGCCCCAATTCCGGTAGGTAACCCTAAGGTACGAGGAAACATAACCCCGTGATTTAAATGACAAAAAATGGAATCTTTAGCTGTATGAACCGATTTTTATCTTTTTTAGAATCTCATTAGCAACTAAGTTTCCTAAACCTAAAGATCTCATTTTTTGTCTTTTAAAATTGCGGGGTTATGTTTTATCACACCTTAGGGGTATCTACATGAATTGAAAAATATTTTGGGCACCAACTGAAAAAGCCTTAAACACAGGGATACCGATCGCAATTGAAAAATAGTTTGGGCATCAACTGAAAAAGGCTTAAACACCGGGATACCAATCGAAATTGAAAATAACTTTGGACACCAACTGAAAAAAGCTTAAACACAGGGTTACCAACCGAAATTTCCCTAATAATTAAGAGTCGAAATTGAAAACCGACGATTATTTTAATTATGTGATCAACCCATATAAATCAAGTTTATTCTATAGGTCATGAAGAAATATACTTAAAAGGGTAAATAAAAACTATTATTATAATATTTTTTAGGTGAAAAACTAAGTTGGCCTTATTTCTTTTCCTTTTTTTGGTCGAAAGATATTTTATTTGTATACTTTATAATGCTTCAATAGTCTTTGCATTATGATAAATACTACCTCAATTCAATGTAAAGTTTTCTTTAACGACTGATATATGCACTAGAAGAGAGCTATAATCGATTGTTTGCCTTTAAATGCACTCATAAAAAGCAATAAATGGAGACATAGCTTTGCTTTAATTCAAGTGTTTAAGAATCCTTAATTTGCTCTCTCATGTATTCGAAGAAAATGGACGTTGGAAGAAAAAGGAGGTTACATTGGCTAAGCTATTTGAAGTAATAAAACTATATGCTTATCTTTGTCTTCTTGTATTTGTATCCTTTCTTACAATTTTCCCTTCAAAAAAAGGTTCACAAAAATATTTCAACGTTTTTTTTTTTAAAAAAAGGAGGTTTTTGGAGGTTCTAATCCGTTTGTGGGGGATTTGGATTTTACTTCTTTATAAGATCCCATGAAAGATTTCGTGTGACTTTGGGGTTTTCCTTCATACATTAGATGTCATGAAACCATAACTACCTTCACACAAAAAGGACAAGATGATCACAAGATAATTCTATTTTCTTTTCTTTTTTCTTCTTCTTTTTTTTTTTAAATCTCTATTATTAAATGAAAAGGCTAAATTATTCCAGGTTACTTGTAAGTCAATCTTCCTATCCCTCTATATAAATGCACGACTTTTGTTCCTCTCGTGAATTGTTATATACATCACCCCCACAAAAAAACACCAAAATTAGAAAAATATATATTACTACATATTCTGCAAGAACAACAAGTATATTCACAACATCCTAGTATATATATATTACACAACATCACCTTCTTGAAAAGGGTGTTCTATAGAATAATATTAGATGGGCTTAAGAGACATCGGAGATACATTACCACCGGGTTTCAGGTTTTATCCAAGTGATGAAGAGTTAATCTGTCATTATCTTTACAAAAAGATAGCTAATGAAGAAATTCTCAGAGGTACTTTGGTCGAAATCGATCTGCATACATGCGAACCGTGGCAGCTTCCTGGTACGTATGATCCATCTCATATATATTTGTCTCTTAGATTTCTTGACCATTTATTGCGTGTGTGTGTGTGTGTGTGTGTGTTTGTGTTTACATGTAATAAGAGTTAAATAGAAGCTAAACATGCTATAGATCATCATTTTCTACACAAGTGATTGAGGAATAGGGTTTTCCTTTTTGAGGTGAATATTGTTAGCATATAAAATTCGATAAACGAAATATCGTGAATATATTTTTGATGAGTCGAATGGATCGAAAACTCTGCTATGATTGGAACTATAATCATGGATTGATGGTGTAAGAACTATTTACTTCAGTTTGAGGTGAAATAGTTCTTGAGATTCTATCGTTTCCATCCTTTTTTGTCTTTCAATACCTTATTGAACGGCTCATGAAAGGAACCTGAAAGCTTTACTGCGTGGTGTTCTTTGTTATTTAATTTCCAAAAAAAGTATATATATATACATATATACATATATGTAAAAAGTATTATTCATTATTTGCAGTTCTCTTTAATTTTAAACCAAAGATAAGAAGTTAACTACGAGTTGACTTATGCATGTGTCTTTTGCTTTACCCATCCATTATTTCTTCCTTAAAGTATATATTTTTCCAAGCTTATAGCTTTTCTTGAATGCCTTTACAAAGGTTCAATGGATCTTTGTTGTAGATAAGATTGAACACCTGTTCATAATAATATCAAGAATTTATGACCCTCTTTAGGATTTAAATCCGTTTGTAATAAATTTTAAGAAAAAAAAGGTTTCGCTTTTTTGCTTTTGCTTTAATTTTTATCAAAAAGAACCTATATATTCTCTTTGGAATTAGTATTCCTAGAGAAGGAAAGACCTACTGTCCTGATCATAATAGACATTTACTTCACGAGTAAGATCAATATATATATATATATATATATATATCTATATACATGCATCTTTTTAATCGAAGAGTAGTTTTGATAGTATCATCATAACACGGCAGTAAGTAATATAGGTTAAGATGAGAAGTTTGACATTGACTTCTTACCATTAAATCAACTTCCTCTTAATTTTATATATAGAACAGTTTGAAAAACTCAAGGCATATATTCTTTTTGTTAGATTTCCGATCAATACTAATATGTTTTCTTTTATTTATTATAATTTTTTTTCCTGATGGCGTCACCTGCCTTGAGAATTTTCTGTGACATATAACCAACTCTTGTCGTTTTTTAGTATAAGTTTGCCGTACAACTAAACACAGTACAAGTATTTCGACTTTCGAGTATATATAAGTCCATAGTTGCATATTAGGTCATTTCTTGAACACTGCGTAACTTCGACTTTTGTCGGGAATACTACAAATACATATACATATAACATATATATTATTGTAGTATTTCGATTTTACCATCTCAATGGCATTATTAAGAAATACATGCATGTAATACGGACGCAACATCACAAACACACACACACACAGAGACACACATGTTTGTATGTATATATTTGAGAGATGAAGCTCAAATTAGGGTAAAGCATATACGATTATTATCTGCCTAATTACATGCCAAAAGTTCAATGTTTTTTTGCCATATTTGCTTGATTCAGTTGGATTACTTTAAGATGACTCGTTTGTATATTTTTTTTTTGTGGGGGGTTTTTTTTTTCCCGAAATTTTAGACGTAGCAAAGTTGAACTCGAGCGAGTGGTACTTCTTCAGCTTCCGTGATCGTAAATATGCCACGGGATTTAGGACCAACCGTGCGACTGCTTCGGGCTACTGGAAGGCCACGGGAAAAGATCGAATTGTGCTCGATCCAACCTCGAAAAATATCGTCGGGATGAGAAAAACGTTAGTTTTCTACAAGAATAGGGCGCCGAATGGGATTAAAACTGCTTGGATCATGCATGAGTTTCGCCTTGAGAACCCTCACGTCCCTCCTAAGGTTAGTAATTTCATTTGATTTTGGAAAAAAAAAAAGATGAGTAGATCATTACGATAGTTTGAGAGTTCACTAATGTATCATTCATATAATATTCATGCACAAGTAGATATAGATGCCATTCTCATGTACATATGTGAGTCTTATAACTCCATAAAAGAGCTACGTAAATAGTTAACATACATATATGCCATGCTAATATACAATTCTACAACCCCTTTTGAATATTACATATTTGATTCTTTCCTTTGTCTGAATTTGCAGGAAGATTGGGTGTTATGCAGAGTATTCCATAAATCAAGGGGCGAAACAAGCAACAGATTCAGCCCACATAGCAGTATAAATTTCTACAATAACCCTACAAACGATTTCTCAACATCTCCGCCGAGTCATGAGAATATCTACCGAAGCATTCCTTGTAGTTTCTCTAATGCCCAACCTCTTGATGTGAACCTAAACCCTAGCACGAACGTCGAAGCCTTTGGCTTGTTATCTTCGCCTTTCGATGCGCCGCAGTCTATCTCTTGTGCTACCTATAATAATGTCAAAGTGGACGAGGTTCGCAAGAATGAGGACGACTATGGATTCTTGTTCGATTTGGATGGTTCAAGCGGACCGCCCATGCCTAGGTTCGACGATGAGATTAATGGGTCGAGTTTTATGTGAGAAAAATACGACATTTTAGTGCATTGAAAGTCTGCATGCTGTCCCATGCAATAGGGTTTAATATCTATTGAAGTAGAGAGGATTTATCTTGTAAGATTGATGATATTATTACCTGGTTAGTTAGTGTGTAATTGATTGAATTATAGATAAAAGGCAATGTGTATTCATACTTCGCTTGGACAACATCTGAAGGCTGATTTACTCATAGGTTGTCATATATGGTAGGTATATATATATATATATATATAATATATATATATATATATATATAGGGGAAAAAAAGCTCGACGAGCTCGAGCCCGTAAAATGGTTCGAGCTCGGCTCGAGCTCTACTCATTACAGGCCTAGCGACGTGTGGTATTGAATGCAGCATTTTCTTTACCTTCTTTGAGATACTGTCTTAATATTCTCGACTGTCTTAATATTCTCGACGATCAACAGTAACCCACCTTCTCTAGCAATAGCATTACGCCCTCCATTCGCTGCAGATAAATTTGCAAGAAGAGCCAAAGACTTGTTGCCCATTTCACTCGCAGGGTCGACTGAAGCAACCAGGTGTTCCATGGCTCCCGCTTGAACTATACGGGCCTTATTTTTCGTGGAGTGTCGATAGACTAAAAAGGGCTGTTGAAGCATCTTTCTTTCCTCGTACAGTTCCGTGGTGTAATAGATCAACCAACGGTATAATAGCAGCCCTTTTACTCTGTATTCGTCCAAGAGGGAGATGCTAAATATTGCCACAGCTGCGTTTTCTTTTTCCAAGAGGATTTCCTGTTCTAAAGACGTGAATGAGTGGTTCGACTGGTAAGAAAACGAATGTGCTCTAGAGGGGCTGTGATTTTCCATTGGTTTTTCAGCCAGAAGAGGGAGTTGCAAGTTTGAAAAGAGGGAAAAGGAAGCAAACGAATTTAAAATCGACAAAAAAGGGAGTAAATGTGAAATTTATCTGATACAATAATCAATCTGATACATCACATGGGTAGGTAGACGACTCGCCCATCAACCACGACCACGTTTGCCAAGAACATTCAGCAAAAAATGCAATGCAACAACAATCCACTCGAGAGGTTTGTTTGCTTGTTCAGACGATTAAGGAAAAGTCTCTTCTGCAGAAGAGTTTGCAGATACACAGACCGAATGAATCTATTTGAGGTTTATTTTTGTAATGATAATTATTATAAAAGAAAGAACCTATGCTTTACGGTTTTTCGCCATCTCGTCAATGTCGAGCTCAACCTCCAGAACAGGTGAGTCTCTCCTCATGCTAAAACGGCTGAAAATAAAAAGAAGCACCTTTGTTAATCCCAAACGCTGTATATGATACAAATTGTAAATCTCAAGCCTTCTGATATAGTTTACAAATTGTAAACTATATCAGCTAATAACATGCTAATAAGAGGAATTTCGGTTTTGTTGTAAACTCAATTGGCAACTAAAAGGATAGCAGCACAATCATCTCATAAACTGTGTTCAGTCCTTATTCCAACCAATATGGAATTCTCAGCATTTAGGGTAACATAAGAAAATAGTGGCTAGCTCAATATAGTTAATAGTGCATTATTACCTATTATCGACGGGTCCATGATCCACAGCATTTCTAAGGCAGTATATAACCCGGCCCACAATATCCATCATCGTAACTGGGCCAAAAGTCCGACTGTCATAGGCTTCCTGCAGCATAATATAATCAGAAATGTATAAGCACACTAATCTCAACGGCATAATAGTATAATAAGGACCTTTACAATCATTGCCTTCAATCAGATATCAATCAAAGTTGAAGAATAATATAAATTTTAGTACAAACATCAAGCACTAGGACAGAGACCTTGGGTTTCAGATCTTTGTTATCTGCTAATACCCAGCATTCATCCTTCTCAAGTACAAAAAGTTCATCTTTTTCATCAGTGGATGCCATCTCATAACCTTCAATGGCAGCCAACCTTCGGACCAGATAGTTTTTAGGGTCCGCAGGGTCTTTCAGTACAACCACATCTCCTACATAGACTCTCCTATTAAACAGAAAAAATGCAAGCCATGAATTTCTTGGAAACAGAATAAGGGATACTAAGAGAATACAGCGTTAAATTTGCAATTTAAATCATCAAATCAACCTACTTGAAGGATATTATACACATTATTTGAAATAAAAAAAAGTATCTTTTTTGGTTGTATAAAAACATTACGCTGGATCAGCTTCAGGGATTTTACGAACAAGGAGCGTCCCTCCATTTCTCCCGATCACAGGAGACATCTCTTCTCCCTTGTTCCAATGCAAAAACGTTAACCTTCCTTGAGAAATATTCTTCCATATGACATCGAGGATTTGAGTATCTGCGATTTGTCCTTGCTTATAGGTCTGAAACGACGTAAAAGGTATATCATAGAACCAAAGATACGAGTGAATAAAAGGGGAAAAAGCAAAGAGAACTGCCCAGCTTTAAACAACGATTATAACATCAACATATAAAACCAGAATTGTGCCACAGATCCCGAGATAACATATAGCTTTTCAAGCCAAGCTAACGAATCATCCATTGAGAGGTCTTGATGATGAATTAACTGAGATAGTATATTTCAGTAATCACAAAAATTGTTAAAGCGACAAACAAATACTCGCAAACATTTGCCTACTGAAACAAGAAATAGCCATAAACCCTAATCAGAAATGTCAAGATAACCTTCGAATATCAAGAAATGATGAAAAAATAATCATTCAAAACGTCAAGCACAATTAGAAACCCACTTTCAAAATCAAGCAATCATAGAAAAAAAACCCAGTTCACATTTCAGCAGATGATCCCAATAACAAATGAAGCACTATACTTGAAATTAAAGCGACATATAAAAATGAAATTACCGTGCGACTGAGAGCAACTGAGTAATCGACTTTGCTGGCAAGGTACCGAAGCCACGTCGACACTGTCACCATTGTAGAAAGGCAGCGAAATACAAGATCCGTTCTTTGCTATCTCGGATGTCGATTTCAGCGATAAATCTCAGGCGCTCTCAATTGTTCGACGGGCCGTTAGCATCTACAATAACCTCCCCCAAAAATTTCAATTACGCTAGCTTGGCTTGGCTAGGGCTAGAACGGTCAAAACGGGCCGGCGGGCCGGTCCGGCCCGTAACCCGCCAAAGCCCGCCGTTTGGCGGGGCGGGGCGGGCCTGGGAATTGGGGGCCCGCCCTCAATTTATAATTTTTTATTTTTAATTAATTAATTATAATTTTTAATTTCTTTCATTACTTATTCTTTAATTTTTTGCAAATTAATATTTTAAGGTATTTTTAATGTTATTTTATTATTAAAATATATATAAATATATTTTTAATGTTATTATATATATAAATATATTTTTTTAATGTAAGGCGGCCGGACCGCGGGCTGGCCCGCCCCGCCAAAGCCCGCGGCCCGCGCGGGCTAGCCCGCCAAGGCCCGCTCACTGGCGGGCCTTAAAAGGCCAGGCCCAACCCGCCCCTTTGGCGGGCCAAGGCGGGCCGGCCCGCGGGCCAAATTGACTGCTCAAGCTAGGGCTATATGTTTTAGAACAGAATAAAATAGGGTAAATTATGCTATATCCCCTTGTCGATACACTGGAATGCATATTACTACCTTATACTTTTTTTTATTGCGTGAAACATCCTTTTACTGTCTAAAACTTAGCACAGTATTCCCGATGGTGTCGAAAATATAGCATTATACCCCCCAATTAGGGGGTGTAAATGTCAAGGAGTGCATAATTAACTAAATCACGAGGGTGTTTTATGCTATTTACAAATCAGAGGGGTTTTGATGTTTATTTTTTAAACTACGGGTAGGTTATATGCAATTTAGCCACTAAAATATATATACGTGGGCAATAAAATCGTCAGTCATATATTATAGTTAGTAGTCGTATATTATATGCATAAAAAATGTATAATTAATAATTTACATAGTTTTATTTTTATAACCCACAAAATAAAATGAGAAGGTTGGTTTCTAATTTTAATTGGGAGAAACTTATATGCGATTCATTCGAAGAAAAAAAAAAGAAAGATTTATAATATATTTGCAATAAATAATCAATATCTTAATTTTTTTTTATTCTATCTGTGATGGCAGATTACAAATCGACGTGAAGAGTAATCTTGCAATTAAATGTTATTTTGAGAAATTGCATAATAGTAATGTTCATATTTATATCGGAATAATTAATTTAGTAACTATAATTATAGATAGGACTAGAGTTTTGTTAATAATTATTTCAGCATTGATAATTATAAATACATTACATATACATACATATATATTATATCTTATAAACGCCAATGGGTTTATGAACAGTAAGAGTCTATTTTTTCGTCGTAATCTATTTATCAACCTACTTTTCGCAATGATAACCTACTAATCGTCTTTTATCACGATATTTTATCAAACGACGTCGTTTGCCACTCAGTTGTTTTGTTTATATTGATTATTCTAATGAATAGCTTTTTTATCAAACGACTTCAGTTTCGATTTGTTTGTTGGCACGTTTCCAAGGTTATCATCATCGTAGGATTATTGTATTCCATGTAATTCATCTCATCTCCACATAAGTTTAGAGCTCGAAGTTAGCTGATCATCTTTTTTTTTTACTGTTGTTGATTTGTGTTGGAGTTGGGTTACACAGTTGGTTTTGGAGTTGAATTGAAGGAGCTGTTGTTTGATTTTACAGAGATCTCTTTTGGCTGGTTTATTGTTAAGCCAAAAAGTTATTTGATTGGGGAATTTAGAAGTTAGGGCTTTGGATTAAGTCAGGGGAGAGTAAACAACGCCATTAGATGGCATTGTTCCAGCGTTTCTTCTCCCGGAAGCCATCATATCGGCTTTTAGAGATCTCTGAGCGGGTTTACGGTAGGGTTTACTTCTATTGTTTATTGTGCAATTGTTGGATTTATTCTTTGGCAATATGAAGAATTTGAAGATAAAATGTTTAAACTAAGTAGAAATGTTGGTCGGTGTTGTTTGGTAATTGTTTGGTTTACAGTAGAAAACTATATTCTATTGTAGTTAGCAGAGAATGATGTCATATGGGAGTTGTTTGAATTTGTTTTCAAGTGTTGGTTGCATTGCATAGAATTTCGTTGTCAGTTGCTTCTTATGAATATTATTGGACTCGGTTTAGCGCTGGTGTAGATTGTGCTCTTAGTCATGAAGTTCTAACATTGTTGGTTAGGTTTATTAGTAATACTTGATGAAGTTCTAACATTGTTGGTTAGGTTTATTAGTAATACTCGGTGAACGTTTTGTGTTCTAACTGGACCTTGTGACTAATCCTTCTCCCAGTGTTTGATTGTTGCTTCTCCATTGACGTAGTCGATGAAGAAGAGTACATGACATGCTTGAACGGGATTTTAGCTCAGCTTGAGATGATCGAGTTGGTTGTCTCTTAAAGGCCATCAAAATGTACTTTTGAGGCACTGTGAAAGAGGGGGATGGCATGTTCTTGCGTATATGCTTGCTGGTTTTCTTCTTTAGTGGAAGCAGTAGACTGGTGAACAAAAGACTCTTGAAATGGTTTACTAGCAAGCACCCAGGGAACTTCTTAATGTCCTTTGGTACATATCTACAAGGAATTTTGGGTTGGAATGGCCCCGTCAGATACACGCTTTGAATTGTACTTGGAATGTTCTAGATGATGGTGGAAGAGGGTTCAAACCAGCACTTCGTGTTTATGGTCAAAACCCCTCTTTCAAAACAGCCAGCAGTAGAATTTCGAAGCTTTCGTAATCAAGTTCTGAAGTAAAGAAAATTGTTCGTCTGTATCGGCAGATAACGACCACTTTCTTTAAGCTTTGTTAGATACGAATAGGATTGGTTGACCTTTATGCTCTAATGATTTATTTTTTTCAATCTTTACGTAGTTGATATGGCCATTTATAATTGATAAAAAAAATAATATGTTAGTAGAAAAAAATATGGGCACTTATAGCCGCGCCTCGTGCGCGGCTCAAAAGATCTAGTATATATATATATGCTTACAATGGGCAATAGGGTGGAGATTCATTATACGCTATAGGGATCCGTCCAATGGGATACGAATTCTCCGTTTTTCTCTTCCCGTAGGCAGGAATCTGAGAAACTTTCTCGTCATATACTGATGGATAGAGATGAAAGATAAGTCGAGTCGGCCCAATTGAAGCTCGGCTCAAGCTCGTGAAAATCGAGCTTGTGCTCGAATTGAAAAAACGAGCTCGCTCAGAAAATGAGCCGAGCGCTCGTTTACAACCCTAGTGATGGGGCAAGGACTGGAATCACTCCACAACGTATGGAAATCCCACTCAGATCCTCCATGGAAATTCTATACAGTAAATTATTAAATTACCCTTATTAATATTTTAAATTCTAATATTTCTTCTCTTCCCGTAATCTAATTATTATACATATATTTTTGTTCATGTCAGACGAATTCTATATTCGTAGCTTATAACAAAACCAAAAATATCCCATATTAAAAATTAGGCGGGCTGTGGCGGCGGTAGGCTTGACAATGGGGCTGGGCGGACGCGGGGTCTAATCCCCATCCCCGCCCAAACACTTATGGGAGAATTCCCACCTTGTCCCCGTTAAGCAAACTGGAAATTTTTTCTCCCCATCCATATTCCCACGGGGATTTATCGAGGTTATTTCCCCCCACGGGAATCTCCTCTCCGCATCCTTTTTGGTGTAAATTTTTTTATTTTCATATAATACTGGAGCCGAGGAAAAAATAGTAGGGCAATCGAAGAAAAAGTTAGGACATATGATTATGATTAATGAAAATTGTTACGGTTGTAAGAAAAAAGGAATAAAAGATAGAAATAATAAGAAATTATAAGGTTTAAAATGATAATTTAATACTTTTTATATATCGGATCTCCGCGGGTAGGGGGGCAGGAATCCCCACGGAGCAGGGAGTATGATCCCCGTCCCCGCTCCATCTCCGCCAACGGGGAGCAAATTTCCCCATCACCCCCAGATGGAGTGAAAAACGGGAAATTGCCGCCCCATTCGGGGCGAATTCCCATGGAAAACGGGGAATCCTCGCCCATTGCCAAGCCTACCCGCGGGAACGGGACCCCTATAGACCCCGAGGTGACGGGGAACAATTCGTCCACATTTCCTTATCAGGCACATGGTAGAGACTCCCCTATTAGTGTTACAGCGGGAATGGGATTAACCACCCAAGCTCCCGCCCCGCCCCGTTGCCAAGCCTATATGTACCATGTAAAAAGGAAAATTATAGGCAACAAACACATATCTTTTACATATACCATTCAAAGACCAAAAACTACACACAATGTAAATGAACTGTCGATAAAAGTTCAAAGTTACAGTCCCTTAAAAACATTAGCATGGAATGTATTGATATCTTGATGTTGCTCGAAACAAGGCATGTCATCCTCGTCCAAGTTAACCCAAGCTTCAATCCCATCGCCATCGCCACATCTCTTACCCATCAACACTACAAACTTCGACCCTGTAAGAGTCCCGAGGCCCGTCATGACGGGCTTGCCCCGCCCAAAATCAACGTCGTAGAATCCCAACTTACTCCAATCCGTAAACCACACCACATTCACCTCATCACGGTTCGTCGCCAAACTCCGAAACATCCTTGTCGAGGGTTCGAGCATTAAGCTGTGGTTGAAGCGGCTAACTCCGTCGAGCAACTCAGCGCACTCTTCGACACGTCTACGAATGCCATCGCCTATCAGCGAAACGAGCTCTTCGAAGCCCATCGCGCCGGAGGACGGTTTTGGGATTTCTGCGACCGCAAGAGTGCCAAAGTTCCCGCAAGAATTTCGGGGTATGCTGGGGTTTGTCCTCTCTCTTAGGTCCACAATGATGGCGGATCCTAGGTCCCGAAATGGATGTAAACTAAGTTATGGACACAGAGACCTAAATGTTGAGACCAATGTTGAGATAACACTGAACCCAACACAGATAGCACAGCGGAAGTGTTTAAGAAACTGTATAGAAAAGAGAGATTGACACGAGCTTTAAAATATGCAGCAAGTAATAATACTTGCTGCGTGCCTCATGGCGAAATTCCACTATAAAGATGGATTACAAAAAACCAAGCCTAGAAAAGACGAATCTTACGATCCTACAAAACTACAAAGTCCTAAGACTTTTGCAAAACGAAAACTAGGCTAAAACATAAAGCTCGGGCTCGCTCCCCTCGTGTATACTCGTTTCGCTCTCAAAGATCTCGCTCAATGTATTGCTCCGTGTATGCTCTCTATATGTCTCATACGGTCTATCTTTTCTCGGCAAAGTGAAGTCCCTTTATATAGGTCTTCGACATTCCTCTAACTTGAATTAGTCCATTCGTGACTGGGTAGAATAAGTCTAAATGACTTAGTCTTGACTTGAGCTCCAATTCTCCTATTTTTAGTAAGTTCCACTCCAAGACTCGTTCCAGCTTATCCACACGTTTATTGAACCATTCCAGCACTTATCCAAGTCCTGCACATCAGTAGATAAAGTCACAAAACTAGATTAAACGGTTTTTAGGGATGAAAGATAAAATCGAAGGTTGACCAATTCACAGACAACAATGTTGACTGAAATGTGGTCCCAACATTGTCAACGTTGAGCTAGTCAACATTAACAATCTCCCCCTTTTTATCTTTCTTCCCAAAACCGTTGCAGAAGTTAGACGAAGTGAAACTCCCCCTGAAGGCAAAGTATACTCAACCACAAAACAATCAGATATGGTTAGAGCATAAAACAGAATAGTCACTAAACTATTCATAGTACTAAAAAATAGTACAAAGCCGATTCCGAGGTCTGACCTTAAACATCTGCAAAAAATACAAAGGTCACACGCAGGCAAGCAAACCACTAAAGAAAAGCAGATCAGGCATGCAAAAACACAAAAGAAAATCATGCACAGACATATAAGACCGAAGTCTAAAAATCCAGACTCTGGATCGAGTCTTTTGCTTCCTCAGCTTCTTCTTCCTGGTGTTCTCCTTCTTCATTTATGACTTCTTGGTCTTCCTATTCAGTCCTAGCTTGATTTTCACCATCTCCCCCTGAATCTTCAGCATCTCCCCCTGAGTTTTCAGCTTCTGCCTCTCCCATTGCTTCTGCCTCTCCCCCTTTTTGGGAAGAAAGTATGCTCCTTAGAGTAGTAAGCTGCATTGTCAGAAAGTTGATGGTTTCCTCCAGACACCGAATCTGTCTCTCCAGATCTGATGTTGGTGCGGAAGTTGACCCAACATCATGGCCAACATTCTGAGACTGGTTAGCGGGTGAGTTTGACATGGCAAAATCACAAGGAGATTCAAGAAACAAAATGTCGAAGTGAATGGATAACCCCAAATTTTATCAGGACTCTTGAAAGAACAGAGAAAAGAGCTCGAATTATGCAACAAGTGTTTGCGAAAGTGAAGATAATTCACAGCCGAGCCAAGTATAAAAACCTCTGTTTTTCCAACGGTAAAAATGAAATGGTCAAAAAATTGATTGAAACCCTGAGAAATCGTGTGGAATGAGTAGACGTGAGAGAGAAACTAGCCGTTAGAGGCCTAAAAACGATTAAAAAAACAGTTTATTTCAAGAAATAGTCAATTAGGTTTAAACTGTAAAAATCGTTGAGCTAAAATAGGAACTAAAAGTCACTAAAAATCAGGAGCAAGTCATGGTTCAGTGAAAAATACTAAGTCAAAAATCAAAGTAGAGTCAAACGATACTTACCGATTTAGATAACGTTGATGAGCACATGAGACAAGCGTAGCAGACTGTTCTTCAAACTAATGCAATTCTGAGAGATATATATACTAGATACTGACACATGCAATCCTAAGACTAATGCAAATAAATGGGAAAAAGAAAAACAAAAAAATGTAGCATAATCAAACTGACAGTCACATATGTTGCCCTAACATGAGACTCAACATTCTAACTCTGAATTCTTAGACTTTTCTGCTCGACTCCCTCATCTCAATTTTCTTTCATTTTCTGCCCTTTCACCTTAGATATTGATTCTGAATTATTGTGCACTGCCCTTATTACCTAAACATCAAGGTTTGGCTTTTGTTACCAAGAATACATCGTCACCGCGAATGCCGTGTACCTAGGGATACTTATTACCAAAACCTATCTTAAAAAAGGTTTATGAGCCTGCTTTTTGCATGGGATCGGGTCATTTCAGAAAACGGTTAAGGTGGGTCGAGTCATTTCACAGAATAACAGAGAGAAAACATTAAATCAAATATCAAAGCAGTAACAATCAAATTTGACATATGCTATGTTGATCCAAATGTTGGACCAACATTCAGACACACTGATGCAGACCTATGGATTTTTTAAGGTCGAAGAACCTTTCAAAATCCAGTGCTTTTGTAAATACATCAGCTAATTGATGCTTAGTATCTATATGCTCTATTCTAACTAACTCTTTTTCGACCATATCTCTCAGAAAATGATGCCTAATATCTATATGCTTGGTACGTGAATGTTGAATAGGATTTCTAGAAATGTTGATGGCACTTAGATTATCACAATACATGAGCACTGATTCACACTCTAAGCCATAATCACATAGCATACTATTCAACCATATAAGCTGAGTACAGCAACTACCCGCAGCTACATATTCAGACTCAGCCGTAGAAAGAGAAACACAATTTTGTTTCTTACTATACCAAGATACAAGATTATTACCTAAGAAGAAACAGCCGCCGCTTGTACTCTTGCGGCCATCTTCATCACCTGCCCAATCAGCATCGCTATATCCTACAAGATTCATATTAGTATCCTTCGAAAACCATAACCCTAAGTTACACGAACCACTCACATATCGAAGTATACGCTTCACAGAATTTAAATGAGAAAGTTTTGGCTCAGCCTGATATCTAGCACAAACACAAACACTGTACATAATATCAGGTCTACTCGCTGAGAGATATAAAAGACTGCCTATCATGGAACGATACAATGTGGGGTCAACATTCTGTCCAACATTATCTTTACTTACCTTCTGTGTTGAACCCATAGGTGTTTTCATTACTTTGGCAGTATCTAGCCCAAATTTCCTCACCGTATTCTTGGCGTACTTTTCCATTGACTTGTAGTCCTTTCGTGGCTTGTCCCTGGTCTTACGTCCTTCATTGAGTTCACCAATAATCTGGTTAGTAGGATGATCTTTCTGTATTCTGGCAGGCGGATCTCGTCGAACTTCGCTGGGTCCTTCCTCAGTGGTCTGTTCAGGGGCTGATGTTGAGTCTGGTGTTGGCTCAACATTTCGCTCCACATTTGCTTTTGTCCCATCAACAGCTTGAACAATATCTGTAATATCAACTTGAGGAGAATTTCTGCTAAGATCAGAAGAGTCATCAAACACAATATTCACAGATTCCTGAACAGATCTCAGTCGAAGATTATAAACACGATAAGCACGGCTATTGGAAGAATAACCCAAGAAGATGCATTTATCACTTTTAGAATCGAATTTAGTCAAATATTCACGATCATTCAGCATGTAACAGTAACACTCAAAAATATGAAAATACTTGACAGTCGGCTTTTTCCCATTCAACAGTTCATACGAAGTTTGTTTAGTACCATGCCGAAAATAAACACGATTCGAAATTTGACATGCAGTATTCAAAGCTTCAGCCCAAAACCTTTTTGAAAGATTCTTAGATTGCAGCATCACACGAGCCATCTCCTGTAATGTTCTATTCTTCCTTTCGGCCACCACATTTTGTTGGGGTGTCTTAGGAGAAGAGAACTCATGAATTATACCTTTCTTATCACAGAAATCATTGAACCATTGATTCTCAAATTCTCTACCATGATCAGATCTAACACGAAAAATAGGAGCACTATGATTATTCTTAATCATGGAACAAAAAGTTTTGAAAAATTCAAATGATTCAGATTTTTCCCTAAGAAAAAATATCCATGCATATCTAGAAAAATCATCAACAAGCACATAAGCATATTTACGACCACCAATGCTATCTACTTCCATGGGACCCATCAAATCCATATGAATCAATTGAAAACAATGAGCAGTTTTGAAATGTTGAGCAGAATGTTGGTCAACATTATGACTAGCATGAACCTGCTTACCCATAAGACATGGCTCACAAATAACCTTACCAAACTCCTTAAGCTTAGGAATTCCTCTGATTGCTTCATGTTTGATAAGCTGCTCCAATGTTCGATAGTTGACATGGCCCAATTTGTAATGCCAAAGAATCACATCATCCTCGGCCTTCGAGAGTTGGCACACGTCCTTGGATCCTGATTTGTCACCGACTAAATAGCAGTTGTCGCTAGATCTTTTCCCTGCCATGACACAAACATTCTTGCCATTAAAAACCTCACAACATTCCTTGTTGAACCTTACCTCGAGGTCGTCGTCGCATAGTTGACTTATACTAATTAAATTAGTAACAAGTCCATCGACATGTAGAACATTGCTTAGTTTCGGAAAGTCTGGAACATTCAACTTGCCGCGTCCGAGAATCCGTCCTTTTGCACCTCCTCCAAACGTCACAGATCCACTATTCACAGGCGAATAGTGAACAAGGAACTCCTTGGTGCCCGTCATGTGACGTGAACATCCACTATCGAAGTACCATGAACCTGTCACATTAGCTCGCAAAGAAGTATAGACAACATTGCATTTAAGTACGGACTTCTCTACCCAGATCCTTTTAGATGTCACAACAGCATTATGATCACCAGAAATTGAAGAAGGGTTGTCTGAAATTTCTCCAGACATACTTGTCAACACTGATTTCTCAATGTTGAGAGGAATGTTGGACGACATTTCAGTCAACATAGATTTCTTCGAAATCTCCTTTTTCCATTTCCAGCAGAATGGTTTAATATGTCCAGGCTGTGAACAAAAATGACATTTGAAAGATCTATTCTTCGGCTTATTGGCAGCATGCTTGGAGTTTTCCTTAACAAAGACAATCTTAGGTTGATAGTTATCAACAGAATTATGATCATCAAGAACAGGCTGTGAATTATATCATAAGCCATGAGTATTAGTAATACCTAACGACAATACCTCATCCAGGGTTGATTTTCCTTTGTTCAATCTCGAGAACGTCTCGTCAGCTTTATCAACTTGCTTTTGAAGTTTATCGATTTCTTTGTCTTTTCTCGTCAGAACAACTTCCATATTGTTCATCCCTTCAAGCAGGCTTTCGATCATCTTTTTGCTCTTCTCATTTTCGTTGGACAGCGTTTTCACGATGGCTTTGAGTTCCGAGTTTTTCGCCTTTTTCTTCGCATACTCAGCAGACAGTTGTTTGAAGACATCATCCTTCTGAACTTTCTCTGGAACTTCACCTGTGTCATCTGAACTCACATACCCATCAACACAGTTTGAGTCATCATAATCAAAAATAATATATTTCTCAGATGTTGAGTCCAATGTTCGCTCAACATTAGGCTCAACATCAGTTACCGCGGTAAGTCCAGTGTGTTGATCGTCTTCTTCATTGTCTGAGAAGGATTGTATGGTTACTGATGATCGCTGAGACTCCTTCACAGTGGGTTCATCATCTTCATCGTCGGAAAGATCGACCAAAAGTGCTTTCCCACGCTTGCGAAGGGTGTTCGCACATTCATTGGCATAATGGCCCCCACCAGTGCATGCATGACACCTTACTGACTCCCATTTGATATTCTTTTTCTCCTTTTGATTACTTCTGAAAAACGGAGGAGCAGAAGATGGTTCTTTGACATTCTGGCCTTTGTTGAATGTTGAGCCAACATTTGGATTCACATTCTTCTTGAGGAACTTCGAGAATTTTTTCACGATCAAAGCTATACTCTCATCATCGTCGGGATCATTCTCAGATTTAAAATCAGAGGACTGACTGACTAGAGCTATGCTTTTGCTGCAAGAAGCTCTCTTTTGGACTTCGAGGTTGGTCTCGTAGTTCTTCATGATGTTCATCAAGGAGTTGAAATCCATCGTGGCCAAATTGTGTGCTTTCTCGACCGCCGCTACCTTCACATTATACTTTTCAGTGAGAGAACGAATTGCTTTAGAGTTTAATACCTTGTTTGAGATCGGTTCTCCCAAGCTGGCACATTCGCTCGAGATGGTCAGAAGCTTCCCAAAATACGTGGTGATATCCTCGTCTTCTTTCATTCTGAGGTTTTCGAATTGGTTGTGGAGGAGTCGAAGTTTGGTCTCTCGCACGCTCGCGTCTCCTTCACAGTATCGTTGAAGCATCTCCCACGCATTTTGAGCCGTCGAGCAGTTCTGAATAATTCTGAACATGAAGATGTCGACCGAAGAAAAGATGGCATGAAGAGCTTTGTCGTTGAACTCGGCTGCACTTCTTTCAAGAGCCGTCCATTCACCGATGGGTTTGTCGACGACTTCTCCATCAGCATATGGAGGTAATCGCGGTGGAGTATATCCATTGAGCACAGAATCCCACGCACGAGTATCTATAGATTTGATGCACTGGCGCACGCGCACTTTCCAATAGGCGTAGTTGGATCCGTCTAGCACGGGAACCTTACCGAAATAGTTTGAGCTTGAAGCATCCATTAAAAAGGATAAAAACGCTTAGTTACGTCAAGCGGAGGCTCTGATACCACTTTGATGGCGGATCCTAGGTCCCGAAATGGATGTAAACTAAGTTATGGACACAGAGACCTAAATGTTGAGACCAATGTTGAGATAACACTGAACCCAACACAGATAGCACAGCGGAAGTGTTTAAGAAGCTGTATAGAAAAGAGAGATTGACACGAGCTTTAAAATATGCAGCAAGTAATAATACTTGCTGCGTGCCTCATGGCGAAATTCCACTATAAAGATGGATTACAAAAAACCAAGCTTAGAAAAGACGAATCTTACGATCCTACAAAACTACAAAGTCCTAAGACTTTTGCAAAACGAAAACTAGGCTAAAACATAAAGCTCGGGCTCGCTCCCCTCGTGTATACTCGTTTCGCTCTCAAAGATCTCGCTCAATGTATTGCTCCGTGTATGCTCTCTATATGTCTCATACGGTCTATCTTTTCTCGGCAAAGTGAAGTCCCTTTATATAGGTCTTCGACATTCCTCTAACTTGAATTAGTCCATTCGTGACTGGGTAGAATAAGTCTAAATGACTTAGTCTTGACTTGAGCTCCAATTCTCCTATTTTTAGTAAGTTCCACTCCAAGACTCGTTCCAGCTTATCCACACGTTTATTGAACCATTCCAGCACTTATCCAAGTCCTGCACATCAGTAGATAAAATCACAAAACTAGATTAAACGGTTTTTAGGGATGAAAGATAAAATCGAAGGTTGACCAATTCACAGACAACAATGTTGACTGAAATGTGGTCCCAACATTGTCAACGTTGAGCTAGTCAACATTAACACACAATATGAGTGATGAAGCAAGTTCTATTTCGTCCGTGTTTCGAACGATCCATATCAATCAGTGCTTTAGCTATCAATGAAGTCACCGTAACTACTTTAGAAGGGCGGCGGCCATTGATGCTTAGCTTCAACCTTAGGCTTTCGATCGCCTCGTTGGTGAACGAAAACCTCCTCATAAGCATTCGGGGAGCTCTCGGACCTTGCGGGTTCTCCTCGCCTATATTAGGTTGGGACCATCGCTCTTCGTCGGCAGCAATGATGGACCCTTTTCAAGGTCGGGCGGGGGCGTAGTTGCTATGCTTCCAGGCGGCATTCCATGGTGGTTTTCTTCATTGCTCCACATGGTTAAGAAGCTCAAGACTGATTCTGCATCTGCAACTTTATGGGACACTTTCACTGCTATCGCTGCTCCTCCGCAGTCGAACTTGGTATGTCGAATGGCCAGCAGAGGGCCGCCGTCTTCCACGTGGAATTGATTGCCAACCATTTCGCCGTGATTTGTCTCCAAGCCGGCGATGAAATCTGACAAAGTGCTGTCGAGGGCTTCTGCTTCGATGTACTCCGCGCCAGAATCGTTGCAATCGACGAAGTGTCGGTCGTTCTTGGTACGGCGGCCTGCAAAGGTGTAGAATTTGGACAGGGTTTTGGCTAACGACTGCTCCAAGCCGCCGGCGCGCGTGTTTTTTCGGGCAGATGCCGAGTAATAAAGAACGACGGTCACGTAGAACGGAGGGGCAAGCTCATCGAGGAAGGATAGCTTGTGTTTTTTCAGGGTTGGAGGGGTTGGTGTGAGGGGCTTTATCAGCTTTCTGCTCACAATATTCACCTTCATGATCAGAGGCAGCAGAAGGCGAAGTTCTTAATATAATCCCCGGCCGTCCGCCGTCGTGCCGGAGTTTCAGGTCTTGGTGCGATTTGGCTTGAAACGGTCGATTTCTCGGCGTAGCGGCCGGAAAACGGCTGAATCGGCTTGATACGTCCTGTATTTCGGCTTTAACGGTGCATAAACGGAGAAAAATGGTGAAAAAAATGCAGAAGAGAGGGACGAAGCTGCCATTGATGACTATTGGATGAGAACGTAGAAGAAAACCAGTGTTTTAATTTTTTAATGGGCTTATTTAGTTTGTTGGGCCATTATAGAAAAAACTACTTTAAATAAATTGCAGCCTTTTTTCATCTCAAACATCAAATTATAATATGATGATTTCCACATCTCAATCATCAAATTATAATATGATTTTCATTGTTAATCATAACGAACATAATTGAGTAAGATTATAAAAAAACATAAATATATTTTACAATTTTTTTAATTAACTAGAAGAGATCAATAAGTGTTCAACGTTCTACAAAAACCATGAGAATCTAACGTCAAGGTCCAAAGTTTGAGCAGGCTATCAATATATACTACGTACGTACAATGGTTGAAAAAAATATCATCATTTGGATAAATGCCATTTTTTTAGTCCAAGTTTATGAAATCATGAAATATATCAGCCGTGACTTTGTTAGCACTTCAATCAATGGACTTACTTGGATGAGAATCGGGATTTCGTTAGTTAACCGATAATAATTAAATACTTTTGAAGTTATATTTATAAAAACAGAAAAATCAAATTAAAGCACAAAAAAAAAAAAAAAAAAACAACGGTACTATAGCAAAAGAATGGAGTTCTACTAAAAAACAGCTACATTTCTCTCTCTCTCTACAAAACCCTAATACTCTCACTTCTCTCTACACAACAGAACAAATTCCTCTCCTCTCCCCTGCCCTCCATCAATGAAGGTTGGGAGAGCTCTCTTTTCATTTTTTGCTCTTGTTTCGTTTCTCCTCCTTATTTTTTTTTTCTGCTCAGTTTGTGAGTCTCTCAATTTGGGAGTTCGAGCCTCCTCATTGTAGGAGTTGTTTTCTCTCTGTGTGGGAATGCCCTTTCCGAAGAAGACAAGATTCTTGAAGTCGAAGACCGATGAAAGTGAAGAGCATTGTAGATTTGGCTTAATAGCCATTTTTGTGGTATGTTCTTTAATTCTTTGTGTTCAAGACTTTTGTTTCTTCGGTTTTTTTTTTTTTTTTTTGCTTGTTTTGGTTATTGCTCATGTGTGAGCATTTGTTCTCTTTGGATCATGATGTTACCGGAAAGATTCCGTTGGGCTATTTGGCATATGTACATCGTGTTTATGAAATTAAGTCTCGTTTCGGGAAAAAAAAAAAGCAAAAGAATGGAGTTTATGAAGAAAAATAATACTAGCTCAAGCAGTCGGATCGCAACATCTCCGCATGGAGGTATTACATTTGAATCTTTTGATGGTTGTATGGACAAGCGCGGGTTCATGAAATAGAACTATGATCGGGCGGGCTACAATATAAATGTGTACTAGCGTTGGCGATGATGTCATGAGATAAAATAGATATTTGTGTTAGAATATATTATATCCATGATCATAAATAACATACATTCAGTATAGAGCCGTCAAATGGGCCCCGCCCCGCCCCGCCCCGCCAAAGGGCCGAGTTGGGCCTCATATTTTTTAGGCCCGTCAGGCGGACCAGCCCGCGCGGGCCGCGGGCTTTGGCGGGGCGGGCTAGCCCGCGGCCCAGTCCGTCTATTATTAAAAACTATTATATTATATATTTTAATTACATTATATTAATTAAATATTATTTTGGGCTTTAAATTTTATTTTTCTAATTAAATAACATGCTATTAATATCGCGCAATGTGAGATAAGAAAGGATCTAACTTATCTTTTGTATTTTATAACAGTGATATAATAAAAATATGATATAATGAAATTGAGGAAGAAAGAACCATGTTTTGTGTGGATATGAAATAAATATTTATTTGATAGTTTATATTTTAGATTTTTATTTGAAAAATGATTGGTTAATATAAGAAGACCCATTAGATTAAAAATTTTCAAAAGGATAAAGGATTTTAAAATTGCGGTCAAAGGTTTTATAATTGAGCTTTTGTATATAGTTGGTCAAAACAAAATATTTAAATGGATAGATTTGAACCTTGACCTCTAACAAAAAAATATAAAATTTTCATCATTGGACCACATGATTATTTAATTATAAATATATATAATATATTAAAACCGATAGGATACACTAATTCCTACAAATTCTGAGGCGGTATTGTGTATGGAACTCGAGATGGAACACACATATTTATGATTATTTAATTATAAATATATATAATATATTAAAACCGATAATTCTTGATTGGAAAAATAAAAACAATAGGCCTATAATCAGAGACCCCAATTCTTCGCCCATTTGTATTAAGCCCATAAATGTAGCGCAACACGAGATTACCATCTACAAGTCCATCATTGTGAAGTATAAATAGGAGTGAATGCCAGAAAAATTCATTTTTTAAACTTAAAATCAAAATACAGTAATTTTTCTCCAACTATTAAACTTATTTTCAAACTCAAAAGAATACCAACTTACAAATTTTTAATAATACCCACATATTTTACGACTTTACAAATTTAATCACGGTATTATTTTAAATTCGATGAGAAAATATTAAATAAAATTAATAATAAAATTTTTATTTGTACCCATTTAAATAATAAAATTTTATTTGAATAATAAAATTAAATTTGGTGAGAAAATATTTAATAAAATTTTAAATTCATGGTCAAAATAATATTTAACTATTATAATACGTAGAAACAAAATATAAAAAAAATTAAAACAATAAGACAATTATTTATTTTGACAATAATCATAATTATTAATAAATTAGTATGGAATTTTATTTTATTTTATATTTTTATTTATTTTTTATTTTTGTATATGGGTGATTTAGCAATTAAAAATAAAATAATAGGATATATATAACAATTTTCAAATATCAAACTCATCTTATACTTTAAATGTAAAATTGAGTCTGAAGTAGGAGATAGAAATTAAAAATCCGGGTACGAAAAGTATTATTTTTAATTTTCTAGTATGATTGGAGTTACACTAAAATAGTACTTGTTTGGTACGCATATTTATATTTAGGAAGATTTAAATTAGTAAAGTTTTATATAAAACTAATTAACGAGTATAAAATAAAAGGTTTATTCTTACCTATTCACTTGGGTATAATCCAAATTGATTAAGATTGTGACATGTGTCACACCTTCCCAATCCAATGTGTTAATCGCAACACCATTATTTTAGATGGAATATATGTCACAATCTCAACCTACTTGGATTATGTCAAAGTGGATAGGATAGAATGAACCAAAATAAAATGTGTTTGATTTGTGGATTTACAATAATCCATCTGAGATTATAGGTTAAACTCGTATACATGATTTCAAAGTTATTATATATATACTCATATTTTATGTAAACGCACCGAACAAACACATCAATATCTAACAAATCAACATTAAAACTATTTATACCCATTAATCAAACAACGCATAAAGCTCCTCAAAATTCATATCAATACCCCATAAGGAAGGCGATCGATGTCGTCTGTGGCGAGTTTGACCGTGGATTCTGCGGCGGATGCGGCTGCCGTTTTGAAATGTGCGATTCAATCGGCGGTAAA
Organism: Lindernia subracemosa; assembly: GCA_028392965.1. Lineage (NCBI taxonomy): Eukaryota > Viridiplantae > Streptophyta > Magnoliopsida > Lamiales > Linderniaceae > Vandellia > Vandellia subracemosa. The sequence continues at coordinate 2,161,494 of JAQPCC010000020.1, read as the reverse complement.
TGCCCTCGTCACGTACAAAGCTGCGCAGTCACAATATGCCGATAAACCCAAGCTTTTGCCGCAGGAAGACTGCATTTACCTCAACGTCGTCACTCTACAAGAAAATCCCATCAAATCGTCCTCGCACGAGCCCCTTTCGGATTCCACTACCCCATCCAATTCTAGACATTTTCAGTTCTCAGGTGTGTTTGATCGTAGACGATAGAGTCGGTTCTTCAACTCCATATTCTGCTTCGTCCGAAGACATACATACATACCCATCTCAAAGGTTATCAGGTTGTACCAAACTACAAGCCCTTCGAGTCAAAGAGGAAGCTTTGTGACAGCTACGGCTTGTTCCTGGTTGACAAGAGGGTTACCCACTTGCTGCCGAAGTTGCTGGGGAAGGAGTTGTTCAGGATGAAGAAGCTCCCTTTGGGTGGGTGTGGATTTTATTTGAGCAAAAAGAATCTGAAATCTCAAGTTGGGAGATTGCTTTAGGAATGTGGGTTGTTTTACACGACCTGCGTGATGAAGGTTGGGAAAATGATATGGAGAAGAATGAGTGGTTGATGGCATTAATGGAGCAGTCGGCAGGGTTCAGAAGAAGTGGGATGGCGTGAGGAGTTTGCACTTGAGGCCATGCCGAATGCAAGGTTGAAGATTGAGGTCTCAAAGTCTGTAGAGTAGAAGATGATGAGAAAGTGATGATGAAAGATGTTAGTGGAGAGATTAAATTACAAAGAAAAGAATAAGAAGGATAGGATGCAGGGGTTGTTGGAGAAGATATAGAGAACAACGATGATTTAGATGAGGGTGAAGAGTCTTCGAAAGCTGTGGTTTCATATGGAGAAGAATCTTTGACTGATAACAAGAGAAAGAAGGCAGCCAAGCCAAGCCAAGCCAAGTCGGTGAAAAACGTTTCTGAAAAGAGCCTCAAGCGTAAGAAAAGATCATTAGCAGCAGATTTTATTCAATTGATAAGTTTCTTTCAATGGATACTACACATAGTGCTAATTGAGGAGGAATACATTCGAAGGACGTATTTTTATGCTATAATTATCTTCATGAATCAAGTGTAAATTTGTAGGTAATAAATACTACATACATTTAATATTAGAAGCAAATATGAGCTACCTTGATTTGTAATATGATTCAGAACTGAGAAGTAAACAAATTAACAAACACAACAGAGAAGTCAAATGTCATAATTAAAATAGTTGAAACATAAAATCATCCATTGTGATCTCCAAACTACATAACGTTCTTCAGTTCACTAACACATTGCATATATCTATATATAAACTTGGGTAATAAATAAATGATCAGGGACCGTACCATAATGGGATGGCTTGTATTTCTCGGGCAATCAAGTAAATATTGGACGCATCAGTCACGGGTCAGGAGCACTACGACGACGGGCATAACCCAAAACCATCACAAAGTCCTTAGCGGATGAACCTACTCGGGCGGATACTCTCTCTGTCGTGGTTGTTTGGAGCCATAGATCGACTAGGTTGTTGAGTGAAAGTGTAGGAATAACCGTCTGGCCCATACATTTTATTTCAACCTTGCATAGGAAATATGAATGTTTCAGAAAGCTAGATACTTTTTAGCTGAAATGGGTGACATAGAAAGGGATGAATAATCCATTCCCTACCTCATCTTCACTGGTAAGATCTAACTTGATTTTTAAGTACTTCTGAACGAACAAAACGGGTATACTTCCATCCCTGTGAAGAAGAATCAATGGAGTCGTTAAGGGTATGTTAAAAAAGGAATTTAATCAGAAATTGAGAACTTACTTTATTCTCAAGTAGCTTGAGGCAAGCTGAGGCAAGGGTGGTGAAGCGCCATCCCTGAGATATTATTTAAAGAAGTTCAGCGAATGAGCAAGTGAGGTATAAAGGCAGAGACTGTTACGTAGTGTGGCCTTTTGTAAGTTTAAGAAAAAAAATTTTTTAAAGAAAAGCTCACTGTTCATCTGATGGCACCAGCGAAAACCAGATCGGAAGATTTTTCCTGTCATATTTAGAAGATGAGGCGTCAAGCAAGTCCTGAGGGGAAAACCTAAAGTCGCCGGAATTTCTAGCTTTCTTCTGCCTGACTCTACGCGAGCTCTTGGGCCTTTCGGAGTCGGGATGGGTATCAAGGTCATTATTGTTCTTTTCGTTTTGAACTTTTGATTTCTGTCTCAGTAGATCTTTGCTTCTGCTCTTACTTGAGGTAAATCCATTGCTGTCAGGTGAAGCCAATGAGTCTGACTTAGAAACCGACCCTTGAGTGCCAAACTTTGAAGACTTGCTGCTATTGGCAGCTTCCACCAAACAATTTAAGGGCTTCCAAAGATCGACTTTACCATCCCAATGCTGCGAACCATTCTCTTTTCCTTCTTCAGGACTAAGGTTACCCGCTGGGTCGCTAGCAGCAGAATCCTACAATTACCAAAAGAATTATGAGTGAAAAAAAAGGCATTTGCAGATGATGAGAGTTTTGCTGTCAGATCGATGGGAATAATTATCTAGCTAAATAGCCAAGTCAATAAGGCTATTACAATTGTCAATATGATATAAGACGGAGAACCCACCAATGTAAAAAGATGTCAGTGTGAGTATAATCCATATGCTAGCATGCATTTTTTAATGCACAACAGCCATTTTTATGGCTTCTGTGTGTTTGACTTAACATTCATGGATAGAATCTCTTTGCAAACTGATAAGGGATGATAACTCAGTTAAATATGAAAACAACATAGACTGCTACTCCTATTGTCAACTGGACAATGATAGAATCCTCAAATTGAACTTTTGTTATATATTCCATGGACTGGTACTTGGAAAATGAAGTTATTATGGTGTACCTATTGCAAAAAAAAAAAAATCCTAGCGGGTTTTAATAAGCTTTAGAACAATAACTTCCATACCTGTCTCAGATTCTGAGTAAATTTGGTCAATGTCTCTCCTGAGCTAGGGCTATCCAGTTGATCCTCAGTAGAGTCATCTTCTCGCTTCACGGGCCTTTCTATCGTGAAGCTTGATCCTCTTGATGCTTTCCTAGCACTAGATTTCGATCTTCTCCCTGTCATTCCATTCTGGGCCGCAACTCGAGGAGTGTCGACCACCAACTGTGAGAGTGATCTCTCTTTCCTCTTGGTGGGTAGAGTAACAGAGGAATTCACAACTTCTTGTTCAGGGGTTTTCACCTTAACCCTCTTAGAAGGGAATATTTTAGCCCTCAAATCTTGTAAATTATGATCTGGCCTGTTTCAGAAAGAACCAAACAATCAGTATTACGCTGTGAAAAGGATTGATATTACTTTTCTTTCCAAATCGGTGCAAAGCAATAACTACTACATAAAAGAGAATCTCCACAAAGTCATAATTGGGATATATATTAATGAGTTACCTTATATCAATGGATCTTACAAATCCACTACCTCATTTTTTACATTAAAATAAATAACACTCCCTAACGAAAATGGATGAAAAAATCAAGAGAATCGTACCTCAATTTATCCAGTGGAACACATCCCAAGTCAATCTTGCACACTGGACAGCATTCCATTTCCTCGTCTGAGAGCTTTTTAGATATGCACTTCCTGCAAACTATTATCGCAGAACAAATAATAATTCATTAGCTCAAATCTTGTAAAAAAAAAACTGCACAGCATACAAAATAATTGCGACTGTCAAAGTTTAGAAAAACACCATCACCTCATTTTATAACTCCGATATATCAGAGATGACATAGGATCAGAAGTTCAAAATGATAGAGAAAAATGCAAAGAGAGTCGCACAGTAAGCAATGCGTACTGAAACAAGCAACATGTGGCAAAAAAAGTTTGTGGCCATGCAACATGATCTTCAACAAATGCTCATGAGAACACATACAGTAAAGTAATAACTAAGAATTCAGACCCCGGGATACTGTTTCTTCTAATCATGTCTAAAATCTTACAACAATGTTGGTCAGATGTTAACATTGCAATCCTAATTCTAATCTTTATGTGGAACAAGAGGTCAATAATCAGAACCAAAAGAGAGGAACTAGATACACAAAAATGGCCATGAACCAAAAGCGTACACTGAGATTTCACATCTTAAACATATATGACAGTCGCATTCACCTGTTTAACAAACAACATAAATGTGAATTCATTCACGTTTTTAACAATAATTTCTTCTCTCAAGCACAGTATTAATAAAAAGCACAAAAACATGCAAAGCATATAGATCAGTAATAAATAAGGAACAAGAATAACCCATTATACATCTAAACATTCAGATCATAAAAAATCCAATACGCAACAAAAACACAAAAACCCAGATCCCAAGAAACTCCACAAAAGAAAAAAAAAAATCCCAAATTAGCATCGATTGGTACACAACCCACAAATTCGAATCCAAACAAAAACAAATAACAGCCACGACATGGCAAAACGGAATTAGATAGCAACAAAGCACATACAAGTGTGCAGGCACTCGATTATGGTCGTTGCTTCGCGGAACAGCTTGCTGCAGATAGGGCACGTAATGCATGGTGCCACTGTCTCCCTCTTCACTTGCACTACCTGATGCGACATCGTTTCTGCTACGTCCTCGCCTACGCTGCTTTGAAACAAGCAAACAAAATTGAAACCCAAAAAAATAAAACTATCGACCAGATTGCGAAACCCAGACGTGCCTCGACTGCACGGTGCATGCTAGCTTCATCGCATGATTTTGGGCGGCTGCCTCATTCACATATATCAAAAGATAAATCGAGAAAAAGCAGTCAGGCGTCCCATCACTGATCGGTATATGCTTGCGCGCTCGAGCTGTAGGGATGGCGTTTAATCAAATCTGAGGTGAGACTGTGAGAAGAAGCGTGAATTGGGCGAGGGCTTTGCTTTGGGGCGTGAGGAGAGAGAGAAAGAGAGAGAGTGAGAGTTGGAATGAATCAATTAAATACTGCTGTGACATTATTGCTTTCTTATGTAATATAAATTTATAGATATATAATAATTTATTGTGAGATTTGTTGGATAAATCCACACCTATTCAATCGGTTTCGGTTCATGGATCGGTCGAACCGTAATATACATGATTTCGGTTACGGTTTAGAACCGATGGAGTTTATATTTTCATGAAGATAGTTCTACTAGTGTAACACTTGCATTTATAATTATGACTTAAACTAATATATTTCCCGCAAAGTATTATTGTAAATATATGTATATATTTTTTATCTCGAGGTATCACTACTCAATTGGTTATGGGCTGGTGCCACACAATTCGATAATATGACTGATCCTCGAAGCCAGGTAAAAATGTCTCAATTCCATCCAACAACATAGATTAAGGAATTTTGAATCATTGACGGGGTAACAATATACCGTTCAGTCACAAGGCATATCAAATATTATTATGCACCATGAAATATACTACAACAAGGATTTCATAAGACCAATTTGCCACTCATAGGATATAAATATGGTTGTCCACAAGGGTTGGATCAAGTGGTGAGGTCGGGTCGTGGAGGTCACGAGTTTGATTCTATTTGGTCGCTTTAACTATCGATATTTGTTGTGACTCGGAACATTACACACAAACAAAGAGGATTCGTCATGTTGGAAGTTAGAGTCATCCCATTGCCGATAATGATGTTCATATTCGATTCAGTTAGAATTTAGTGAAGAATATGTGGACTACAATAGTGTTGTAGTGTGAGAATGTCTTTAATAGTTAAGAGAAAAAGAAAAAAGAATTCATGAAATGAAAGATCATATTGTTATAAAATATTATAACTATTAAGTATTTTACTAATGACGATATAATTAGAGAGATAATAACTTCTTTTCTTTAATACTTTCTCTTATCTTTTTACACATCCCAAATCACCTATTTATACACAAATTCATCCAATTACATCCACAAAATAAAATATTACATCAACCACACAAAAATCTCATTTACCATTCTAATCAATAAAATAATCACAACCTCCATTCTAAACCACTCATTTTACTTAACCACCATTCCAAACAATATACATCCATATATTTATTTAATATTTCATAATACTCCCCCTTGGATGTATATTAAGGAATATGCCTCGTTAAAACCTTACTAGGAAAAATCCAGCGGGATAAAAACCTAGTGAAGGAAAAAGAGTACATACTTCCTTTTGTACGCTTTCACTTGTTGTCTCATTAAAAACCTTACTGGGAAAACCTCATAGGGAAAAAACCACAGTTAAGGGAAAAAGAGTACAACGCGCACTTGCTCCCCCTGATGACAATATCACTTCAGATCTCGAAGTTTTCGAACTCCAATTGAATATACTAATTTTCTAAAAATAATGGGAGGAAGTGCTTTTGTAAATAAATCTGCAAGATTTTCGCTTGATCGCACTTGTTGTACATCAATATCACCATTTTTCTCCAAATCATGTGTAAAGAAAAATTTCGGTGAAATATGTTTTGTTCTATCCCCTTTAATATATCCTTCCTTTAATTGGGCAATACATGCCGCATTATCTTCATATAAAATCGTTGGAAGTAATTTCTCAGATAATATCCCACAAGTTTGCTGTATATGTTGAATTACCGATCGCAACCAGACACATTCTCGACTAGCTTCATGAATTGCTAGAATTTCTGCATGATTAGATGAAGTGACAGTTAAACTTTGTTTAACTGATCGCCATGAAATAGCGGTTCCACTATATGTAAATAAATAACCAGTTTGCGATCGAGCATTATGTGGGTCAGATAGAAAACCAGCATCTGCATACCCAATTAAATCTGCTTTCGATTCATTTGAATAGAACAATCCCATATCAGTTGTTCCTTGAAGGTATCGAAATATCCGTTTAACCCCGTTCCAATGTCTACGAGTCGGTGACGAACTATATCTCGCCAATAAATTTATAGCGAACGCAATATCAGGTCGCGTATGACTCGTAAGATACATTAGTGCTCCAATAGCACTGAGATATGGTACTTCGGGACCAAGTAATTCTTCATCATTTTCACGAGGTCTAAATGGATCTTTATTCACGTCTAATGATCGGACAATCATCGGAGTATCCAATGGATGAGCTTGATCCATGTAAAATCTTTTCAATACCTTTTTCGTATATGTCTCTTGATGTACAAATATCCCATTCTTCAAATATTCAATTTGCAGTCCAAGACAAAATTTCGTTTTTCCGAGATCTTTCATTTCAAACTCATTTTTTAAACAAATAACAGCATTTGATAACTCTTCGGGAGTTCCAATTATGTTAATATCATCAACATAAACTGCGATGATAACAAATTCACTTTTACGCCTTCTCATAAATATACAGGGGCAAGTTTGATCATTTTTGTACCCCTCTTTCAATAAATATTCACTCAGGCGATTATACCACATACGCCCAGATTGCTTTAATCCATAAAGCGATTTATTCAGCTTAATCGAGTACTCGTGTCGGGGCCCTGAATTTTCAGGCAACTTAAATCCCTCGGGAAGTCTCATATATATGTCACTGTCAAGTGATCCATATAAATAAGCGGTGACAACATCCATAAGACGCATATCGAGTCCTTCACGTACTGCCAGACTAATTATATAACGAAAAGTAGTTGCATCCACCACAGGAGAATATGTCTCCTCATAATCAATACCAGGTCGTTGTGAGAAGCCTTGTGCAACAAGTCGTGCTTTGTATCTCACAATTTCGGCGTTTTCATTCCTCTTTCTGATGAAAACCCATTTATATCCAACCGGCTTTACATTTTCTGGTATGCGGACTACAGGTCCGAAAACTTTTCGTTTCTCAAGTGATTTCAATTCTGCCTCGATTGCATCTTTCCATTTTGGCCAATCATTTCTTTGTCTGCATTCTTGTACAGACCTTGGTTCATGATCCTCATTCTCATTCATCTCATTCATCTCATTCATTTCATGTAGCGCTACGTTAAATGAGAATTTATCGTCAACGTTGACTTTTACTCGGTTCCATCTAATTCCATTTTGGGCATAGTTTATCGAGATCTCTTCATTATCATTATTCTCAGAATTTTCAGGTACCTTATTTTCATTCTCATAATCATTAATGCCCATTGACTCTTCTAGAGTCGATAAATCCTCGACTGGACCATTCTTATTATTTGCTCCTTTTCTTTTTCGAGGATTTTTATCTTTGGAACCCGAGGGCCTGCCACGTTTCAATTGTGGTCTAGGCTCGATAACACTCTTTGTATGTTCTGCAGGAACATCGATTTTTGCAGGAGCATTAACAGCTGGTATATGTGACTTAGTCACTCTTTTAAGGTCAGTAAAGCTATCTGGCAGTTGATTAGCTAATCCTTGTAAATGAATTATCTTTTGAACTTCTAGTTCACATTCTTTCGTTTGAGGATCATAATGATTTAGCGATAATTCATTCCAACTAATATTCTTTTCCAGTTGTTTCATTTCTCCCCCTAATGTCGGAAAATTCGATTCATCAAAATGACAGTCGGCAAATCTAGTCGTAAATAAATCTCCAGTTAAAGGTTCTAAATATTTTATTATTGATGGAGATTCAAATCCGACATATATTCCCAACCTCCTTTGAGGTCCCATCTTAGTGCGTTGTGGTGGAGCAATTGGAACATAAACCGCACATCCAAAAATTCTCAGATGGGAAATATCTGGTTCCTGACCATAAACCATTTGTATCGGGGAGATATCATTATAACTTGTTGGCCTGATGCGTATTAGTGCAGCTGCATGTAATATAGCATGTCCCCAACAAGATGAAGGAAGTTTCGACTTCATTAATAATGGTCTTGCAATTAATTGCAACCTTTTAATTAATGATTCTGCAAGACCGTTTTGCGTATGAACATGTGGCACGGGGTGCTCAACATCAATTCCAATAGACATGCAATAATCATTAAATGCCTTGGAAGTGAATTCACCAGCATTATCAAGTCGTATTTTCTTTATAGGGTAATCTGGAAAATGTGCTCTTAATCGAATCAACTGAGCAAGCAATCTCGCAAAGGCTACATTGCGTGTTGATAACAAACATACATGAGACCATCTAGTTGATGCATCGATCAATACCATGAAGTATCTAAATGGTCCACACGATGGATGTATCGGTCCACAAATATCACCTTGTATACGTTCCAAAAATCTTATGGATTCATTCTTTATTTTTACTGGTGATGGTCGAATAATCAACTTTCCTTTAGAGCAAGCACACATGATAATTCATTAGATTGAAGAATCTTCTGGTTCTTCAATGAGTGTCCACGTGAATTTTGAATTATTTTTCGCATCATAACTGAACCGGGATGGCCCAACCGGTCATGCCAAACAACAAATTTACTGTCATTAATAAACTTCTGGTTTATGATAGCATATGATTCAATCGTTCTAAAATATGTATAATATAGGCCAGAATCAAAAGATGGTAATATTTCCATAATTTGTTTACCATTCGAAGTTACTTTTGTAATGTGCAAATATTCAATATCTCCATTTTCTGCAGTCTCAACGTGATATCCATTATGTCGAATAGCTTTAAAGCTTAATAAATTTCTTTGAGACTTAGGAGAATACAAGGCATTTTCAATCATCAGCCTTGTCCCTCTAGGCAGTAAAACATTAGCTCTTCCGGAGCCTTCAATTATATTTGTGCTGCCTGATATAGTAATAACACTGGCCCTTTTCATATCAAGATGATCGAAATATTTCTTATTTTTCAGAATCGTATTAGTCGTTGCACAGTCTGCAAGACATAATTCTCCATTGCACATGCTCGCATCCATCAAATAAATATCATTTATAAACAAACACATAATATTTATTAATGAAAAAGAAATATTGCATTACAAACATATAGATAACTTAAAACAAATAAAACACACAATAGTAAAACATAATACATAAATAAAATCAAAGCAGATTAATTTTCTTCGATCAGAAAATCCGAAGCCTCTAAATGAGCATTTTCATCATTGGCATCAGAGGTAGAGGGGAATTCTCCCTGAACAAAATTCATTTCAATTTTCTTTCTTTTGCCCTTCTGAGATTCTTGATATAACTCAACAAGATGTTTGGGCGTACGACAATTGTGCGACCAATGGCCAGAACCACCGCAACGATAACACTTTTCATCATTATTCTTTTGTTCAGTTTGCCTCTTCTCATCTTTATTATCATAAATTTTCCTCTTTTGGGGAAGATTTTGATGACTGCCACGATAATTATGATAACCACCACGATGATACTGATAACCACCACCATAATATCATCGGCCACGACCTCGGCTTTGACCACGACCACGTCCACGGCCGCGAAATCCACCACGACCACGTCCACGATCATTACCCCGACTATTATCATTATTAGTTTTGACTGCATTCGCTTCAGGGAGTGCAGTAGAACCAGTCGCTCGGGATTCGTGATTTTTTACCAGCAATTCATTATTTTGCTCAGCCAAAAGTAAGCAAGAAATTAAATCGGAATACTTTTTAAATTTTCTCTCCCGATATTGCTGTTGTAATATCATATTCTGCGGATGGAACGTGGTAAATGTTTTCTCCAGCATATCATTATCGGTAATTATCTCTCCACATAATTTCAGTGTGGAAGTAATTCTATAAACAGCAGAATTATATTCGCTTACCGATGAAAAATTCTGCAATCGTAAATTCAGCCATTCGTACTTTGCATTGGGAAGAATAACGGTGGTCAGATGGTTATATCGCTCTTTCAGATTTTTCCACAACTCAGCTGGATTCTTTTCTGTCAAGTATTCAACTTTCAGATTTTCGTGAATATGGTGGCGAAGAAAAATCATGGCTTTCGCCTTGTCTTGTATAGTTGTTGTTTTCGTGGGATCAATAGTGTCACCTAAACCTTTTGCTGTCAAATGGGTTTCGGCATCTTGAACCCAAGGTAAATAATTTTTGCCAGTGATGTCGAGTGCAACAAACTCAAGACTCGTCAAATTCGACATTTACTATAATAAAACACAAAACATGTTATAATAATTAAAATACAAAACATGCTATAATAATTAAAACATTATACAAAAAAAAATATAATTAATCTTCTTTTAAATCTTCTTTTAAATCTTCTTTTGTAAAAGTTCTGATGAAAAACGATATCCACATCCATATAAGTGTCGCCGTAAAAATAATCATGACCAATAGATTAAACATCAGATAGAGCGACATCCTTCAATTACAAAAATGTAAAATAAGTTTTGTGATTATAACATCAAAGGAAAAAGTACAATTAATCATAATATTTAAAAAGCCTTAAAAATATTATCCACATAGCGGTAAGGATCACCGTAAATAAAGTAAGAAGAAGAAGATCCATCTTTGTATAAAACGACATGATTCTATAATTGAAAAATAACATAATAATTAGATAACATAGATAAATTATTATTAGTATCTTTAATAACGATAATATTGTAAATAAAATGTTAAGTAAATCTGGGAGAATGACCGATCCAAGTCAAATTCGTAATTAGGCGGTACTCCGCTCTAAAGCAAATTTGTAATTAGACGGTAATCCAACCCAAAATTTTTAATAACGATAATATTGTAAATAAAATGTTAAGTAAATCTGGGAGAATGACCGATCCAAGTCAAATTCGTAATTAGGCGGTACTCCGCTCTAAAGCAAATTTGTAATTAGACGGTAATCCAACCCAAATCATTTTTTTTTTAAAAAAAATTCCACATGCCAGCACCGGGGATCGAAATCTGGACCTCTCGTCACTTGTAATGACGATATTCCGCGAAACCACTCGGCTATCGACGTTTTAGTTATAAATTTTAAAATTAAATATTTATTATATATATAACATTATTAGAGAATGATTAATGTAAATACAAAATAAAATTTCCATACCTAAACTCGTACAATATCTTCGACGGAGGTTGAAACTGATGACGGAGAGCGCTCGTGCTGATAACGTGTTATAAAATATTATAACTATTAAGTATTTTACTAATGACGATATAATTAGAGAGATAATAACTTCTTTTCTTCAATACTTTCTCTTATCTTTTTACACATCCCAAATCACCTATTTATACACAAATTCATCCAATTACATCCACAAAATAAAATATTACATCAACCACACAAAAATCTCATCTACCATTCTAATCAATAAAATAATCACAATCTCCATTCTAAACCACTCATTTTACTTAACCACCATTCCAAACAATATACCTCCACATATTTATTTAATATTTCATAATACATATCAATATATTATATTTGAACGATCTAATTAATGCATTGGGCTGATCAACTATAAAAGATGAGACATGAATTGGTCCAAAATTAGTTAGCAAACTACAAACAAACGATATAATCTAGAAAAGTGTCACCTTAAAATATTAAACTAATTATGCGAAATATCATGGCGTTGATGATACCTTCTTATATTATAGACATTGCAACACATGAGAAAACATGACATTTCAGTATAGTATCATCCAAATATGAAAAGGAGTTTATATTTTTAGGAAGATAGTTCTACTAGTACTTGCATTTATAATTAATATTTAAAATAATATATAGCATTTTAAATATATATTTTTTCTATTCGGATGTATATCCACTCAATCGGCTATGGACTGACGTCACACACTCTTATAATGAGATAATCTTCGGTGAATATGTTTAAATTTCACCCAACAACAAAATTCATGGGATTCTGAATCCGTAATCAAGGGAGTAACAACATATACTCTTCAATCACCAATTCAAATATTATCGTGCAACATGAGATGTACTACAATACTTTCATAAGACCAATTTGCCACTCATTGAACACAAATATGGTTGTCCCCAAAGATTGGATCAAGTGGTTGGGTCATGGAGGCGACGAGTTTGATTTCGTTTTGTCGCTTTAACTATTGATGTTTGTTGTGGCGTGTGACATTACATACAAACAAAAAGGATTAGTCTTCGTAGAAGCTGTGATGATAATGAAGTTCAAATTAGATTAAATCTGAATTTAGTTGAAATATGAGGATTACGATAATATTGTATAACAATACTTAAATAGAATGAGAGAAAAAAAATAAATACAAATATGGGCTAACCATGAGAAAACATGACATTTCCGTAATCCGCGTGGGATGCAACTGCCGCGTTTCAATGTAGCACGTGCCACGCACGAGAATGAGTTTTGTTTCATATATGTATGATGTATCGTTACATAAATTAATGTTTACAATTAAACAATTATTCTTAGATTATCATAATGAAAGTAATGTTTCCTTTTTTGTATTGTTTCACCAATATTAAATATTAAAGAGGGCAAGCAACTTAACTTTGCTTTTAATTTTGGTTTGCAAAAGTATGCATTATGTGTAAACAATTACAAAAATAGACACAATTTTTTATATTTTTATTTTCATACTTTTTTTATTGGTAATATGTTTTAGTTTATTTTTATTCAAATTTATTATACAAATGCTGTTGAAAATTGCTGATACTTAACATTAGAAAAGAAACTATACGATATTTAGAATTCATTGAAAATAACGGAAATTGGAAAGCTAAAGTTCATTGGAATGATGAAGCAATATTGGAACATGGTCATCAATATACTAGAGCTGATGCTGATGTACCAGGGCCATCAATACAGTCACGCCGATCAAAAAATCCCGTAAAAATATTTCTTCAGGGAATAAAGTTCAAGTGGAGAATTCCGTTTGCAATTTTTTTAAATTGTCCGCTATTTTTTTATATATATTTGCGTGAATCAGAGTGTTCAAATATTTTTTAATAAGTGTGAACCATATATTTAATTTATATTTTCTTTTAATCATTAATTTATGCATATTATAAGTTAATTCATAAAAAGAAAATGAAAGAAAATGATGCCTATTTTTATAATAGTTTTGTGAACATAGTAAAATTAATTTAGAAAAAGAAATGAAATTAAAGGATTCCTATTTTTGTTATGTAATACACACAGTGACACAGTGCCTATTTCTGCAATTTATAAGTGGTCAAGTGCCTATATTTGCAATTAACTCTTTTTTCCATGTTATATTGGGCATACAAATTAATTGGGACTATCGAAATAATTAAAGCAAATGTTGGTATTATCGTACAATTGATATTAATGTTGAAAATATTAAATAAAAATTAATTATTAATGATATAAAACTTGACAAACCATGTAAGAATTGACCAAGAGATATTTTTTTAATAGATGAACTGTCCGAAAAATATTGAATAAGATGTTGTCCAAATTTTGAGTACTCCTATTATCCGATAATTTATTGTTGTATCTTGAAAAATGATTATCGAATAATGTAAGCGCAGAAAGCGAAGGAATATCGTTTTAACGACATTGCATCTAATGTTCGTATGGATAATAAAGTTAATTTTGCATTTTCGTATATACTCGATATAATATTATTATATATAAACGAACATACGAAAATTTACCCAAGAATTACTACATATGACCACTTTGTTAAAGGGATATACACAAACAGAAATGCCATACTTTGAATTCTAATGCTAAACTTTTGAATAGCTTATGTATATATATGAATATTATTGTCTTCGGTAAGATCTTATTTTGAATAAATCAGCATACCATATATCGATAACAATAATAATAACTAGTATTTTACGCACATTCGACCCGTGTGATACGATATATAATATTATTTTATATTTCATTTATGATTTAAAATATTTAATAAATAAAAGAAAGGTTGATTTGTAAGGTTACCATATAAGGGGCAATTATGTTTCAGGCCCTCTGAAGTTTAAAAATAGGATTTAGACCATGTCAGAAAAATAAATAGTTCAAAAGATCTATTTTACATAAAACTTAGAGTTAATGACCTAAAATTCGAACTGAATAAAAAACCCTAATATAATGTTAAAAGAAAAGGTATCGATATAACCGTTTCTATTATCAACTAATAATATATTGTAACACAGATATATTATGTGTTACAATACGAAAATATTGTGTTACTGAATGGTTAAGAAGTGATATTAAAAGAACAAAATTTTGTTTCGACCTCGAAATTTTCCGTATTTTCATTTGCACAAGCACCACTCCTGCACTAAACATAGCTCGATGTGTGCTTGAGGATTTATTCTGATATTCACTTCGTCCAATGTAAGATTTGTGAAGTAAATTTTTCGAAATTCTTGACGCAAATAAGAAAAAACAATGGTCAATTGATTAATATTTTCCGCCAAAATTGCAAATTACATGTGTAGATTCGAGAGACCCATAGCCTGGACATTACGTCACGCCTCCGTATTGGCTATGTCGTTTGTCTTTCCAGGTTAAAGGAAATGAAATTAAAATCGTAACTGAAAGCGTAAACTATTGTTCCTAACGGTTCAAATATCGACTTTAATGGCCGAATAAGGTGAATTCGACTCAATTTGATCATGGATCTTAGTAATCGACGGGGATTATTGATATTAATAATGGAATATCTTCGGCATATATCTTTTTATTTAGAAATAATCCTCCCGTGTGATGGTTACAGCAATGCCCAAAAAATAATTTTGGGACCCAAATTCTTCGTAGCAAATTCCAATGCAAGGTTCGATATGATAGTCTGACTTAGCGAATCCAAAGAAGTGTTAAGGATCATATTGTCAAAATACATAAGAATATAAGCCATATCTCATCCTTGGCAGTAGATAAGCAAAGAAAGATCAGACTTGCTATGAATAAAACCAATGGTGAAATAAAATCCACAAATTGTTTATACCAAGCTCGTGGCGACGGCTTATGATCGTACAATGACTTCTTGAGCAAACACAAGTAATTTGGCTGATGGGGATCACGAAACCCCTTAGGTTGAACCATATAAATGGTTTCTAGGTTACTTGTATCTTTAACGTAGTAGGAGTCGTTAATTACAAGTTTTAAGATCTTTCATATGATAGACTGTTTTATTTATGAGGGTTTAAATAAGTAAGATTTATATAAAACTAATAGATGGGTATAAAATAAAATGTGTGTTTGGTTAGTAGGTTTATAAAAACCCACCCGAGGAGATGGGTTTATCTAAACCCTTATACATGGGTTTAGAGTTGTTATATATAAACTTATGTTTTATATAAACCTTCCTACCAAACACACCAAGATGTCTTAAACTAAGTTTTAAAAATCTTAAACCCATGTACCAAACAAGGGCTTAGTGTTTGGTTATGAATCAATGCAAAGATTCATGCTATTTCGTGCAACAAAATCGAAGTTTTCTACCCTAATCGAAACGAGCCCTAAATCTACAAACTTTGATATAAGGTAGGGAAAAATTCAAATATGCAAGGAGACATCGTCACCTCACCGCATTGGATGAATCAGAAAGATGTAACAATGGTTTTTCAGTTTTCAATATTCATATATGTAAAACTTATTTAGCCTGTGATTACATCACAAACACAAAGCAACAATACCTTCCCCAAAACATCAACTAGAAAAAATGAGTAACTTGTAAATATTATATAGACATAGTAGATCATGCCTGAAACGGATTAGGGCATGCGTACCAAGTTCCTTACAACATTCGGAGTTGTACGTCGTTCCCACAATCGCATTGAGCCTTCAGAACCCCTTCTGCCCAGGCCACATGAGAAGGGTCGCCTTTATCCAGCTCGATCATTTCGAGCATCGTGATATCTCCAAAGCTTGCGGGAATCTCCTTGAGGAAAATACAAAGATGAATCTTCAGATGCCTAAGGCTTGGAAAGTTTGAGGAATCAGCTTTCCAATGCCTCACAGAAAAATCCTGCAGCTCGAGATATTGTAATGAGCAGAACTCAGATTCTTCGTCAACCACCCAATCGCGTGTATTGTCCTCTTCCGATTCAAACGGGCACGATCTTATCTTAAGCACTTCAAGACATTGCAGATGACCGACGACACCATTCAAGAGCCTCGCGGTTATTGTGCAGCCGTACAAAGATAACTTTTTGAGACAGTTAGGTAACTCGAACGGAGGGAGGTTAGGCTCAGGGTATCGCGGGATTAACTTTAATGTCTCAAGTTTGTCCATGTGAGTGAGATCAATCGTAATATCTCTGTACTCGGCGTCAACGAGGATACCCAACTTTCTTACGTTTGGCATGCGGTTGATGAGGTTGCTACGCAATAAATCACGTAAACTTACGCAATATATTGTTTGCAGGTTTTCGTGAACTCGTGTGATTTTGAAATCAATACGGATGAACTTGGCCACGATGTGCCTTAAACCTGGAACCTCCCATGCTTCGTCGGATAATGTTAACCCTTCGGAATCGTAGTAGTAGCTAATCAAGGTTTGCAGGTTGCGCAATTTCCGTAGCCCTGACGGCAGTTTTCCACTACATTTGATAGCCAAGAAACGCAAGTTGGCTAGCTTCAGTATCTTTCCTGGGAACCGACTGAATTTTCTATCATACAGATCCAATACCCTCAACAATCTGAATGTGGAGAGTATGGGAGAGAAGTCTATCCCTCTCGATGTGGGACTAACGCAGAGTAGGGAACGTGACAGTGACGAGAGTTCTTCCAAATGTGGAGAGTAATCAGAAAAAAGATGAACGCCCACTCGCCGACAGTTGCCGACTTTCTCGTTCTTGACAACGCGGAGAAACTTCTCATCGTCAGCTTTCCTCACGCAAAGATCCCTCAAAAGATCGTGCATGCCGTAACTCTCTGGTCCTCCGTTAGACTTTGTACCCTTGACGTGAATAAGATTTCTGTCGACGAGAGCCTTCAGGCACTCCTCTCCCATGTCTTCCGGGATTTTGTTGCTCCCACTTGAACTCCGCAGAAACCCCTCGGCTACCCATAGTTTTACGAGCTTTGAGCCTCGGACCTCGAAATCTTCTGGGAAAGCAGCCATGTACAAGAAACACGGCTTCAATTGAAGAGGCAAGTTGTCATAACTTAGAGATAGTATCTTGGAGAAGTGCTCGTCTTCTTGCGACAAAGCCGAAGAGACGTCTTTGGCAACTCTTTTCCATAAATCTTTTGAATATTTGTCGACAGAGAGAAGCCCTCCAATCACGCTAATTGCTAGAGGTAGCCCTCCGCAATCCCTCACGATCTTTTGTCCGATTCCTTCAAGTAAAGGCGGACATGATTCTTCTTTTTCGACATCGAACACCTTCAGGCGAAGTAATTCCCAACCTTTATCATTGCTCAGAAGATGCATCTGATGCTCCTCGCAAGCCGAGTCTGGATATTTAGCCACATCAAGTTCCCTACTCGTTATCAGAATTCGGCTTTTAGTTTCTTCATTTGGAAGGTAATGCTTTAGCTCATCCCAAGCCTTTTCACTCCATATATCGTCCAAAACAACCAGATATCGTCTGCCGAGCAACCTTCGGTACAAGGTAAGTCCCAACTCACCGTCGTTCTTTCGCAGCATATCGCCGGGAATTTCTCCAAATATGGAACCAAGAAGGCCTAATAGAATGGCCCGAAGATTATAATCTTGTGATACGGTAGCCCAAGCACGGACGTCAAAGTGGGAAACAATGAGAGGATCATCGTATAGGTTTCGAGCAAGAGTGGTCTTCCCTATTCCGCCCATTCCGACGATTGGGATGATCTCTCGACCACGTCGTCTATCACTAGTCAATCTGTCCTTTAAATGTTTCACGTCGTCGTCAAATCCTACCATAGCCTCGTTAGGTTTTGGGTCGGCTGCTACAGATAATAGAGGTGGACATGTGATCAAATCCATTGTCCCTTCTTCATGAGTCGGATCATGCTCTGCAATAATCTTGGTCAACTTAGCTTTTGCAGCATCAAACGTCTCCATTACTTTGCTCATGGAGTGCTCCGTCAGACAGGCTCCGTCGTCGGCTTCGGACAGCATCATCCGATCCACAGCATGAGATTCGATGATGTCCTCTGCCTGATGGGCCGCATCACGGATCTCACTTTGTAAAGCTTCAATGATGTCTCGACCTCTTAAGCGATGCTGCTTATCGTATTTATCAAGAAGGCTCACCAAGGAAGTAGCCTTCTCGCGGAGCGATTTGAGAAGTGATTCTTTCTTATGATCGTCGGGAATAATCCCAGATTCTTCTTGTTGATCAGTCGGGTGAATAAGGATTCCATCAACAACTGTAATAAGGGATAATAGATCGTGAGCCATGGCGAGGAAGATGATGATCGGTCAACGAAGAAAGATAATAAGGTTGCAAAAGAAGTAGAACGATGATGGATTATTGTTATGACTATCAAAACTATTATTTTAAAGTGTGGAGCTGCTCGTCAAGAAGATGATGGGGACATTCAAACAACTTCTATTATTATATATTAATCTACCTAATTTTTAGATGCTAAGTTTAAGAAAATCCGCATTTAATAAACACAACTTGTTTGAATAATCAACCCATTTAATAATTTTTAGGTGAAATTTAATGTTAAACTATAACATATGGTGTATCTATCCTCAATCTTAACTTTTCTTTCGTCGTTTCACATTGTAACTAACGATTCATAAAATAGAACAAGTGGACGCAGACGCAGTTATCCATATTTTGTTTATTACTATTTGGGGCTTTACATGATTTCCGTTCATAACTGTATGCTGAAATGAAATAATATCCATTAGATTGATAGAGCTTTCTTTCATAACTTTCTTATATCCTTTATTTATTTATTTTTCTTTCAATGCAATTATTTCACTTGAGGACGTGCTGAACAAGAAGTGAGGGTTGGTTTTCACTGAGATAAAACTGTCTTATTTTAACTTCAAAGTTAGGACCCAAACTCAGGTAGACGAAGTAGTTGGAGAAGAAGTTAGAGTTGAAAGTTTGGGTTTGAGCCCGTGGGCCGGGCCGCTCGGCCCGGACAAAAAGCGGGCTTGGACCTAAAATTTTTCATCCCGGCCCGACAGGCCCGGCGGGCCGCGGGCCAAATAAGGCTGCATTTTTTTTTATTTTATTTAGATATAAATATTTTATAAAATTTAATTTTATAATTAAAAAATATATTTTATAAATATAATTTTTTTTTAAATTATGTATTTATATTATTGTGTATAATACTTAAGTATATATAATAATAAATAATGAATAATTAAGTAATTTTTAAATATTAAATTTTAAAAAATTAAAAATCAGGTCAGATGGCTCAGGCCGGGTTGGCCCGGCCCATAACTTTCGGGCAGCCCGCCCATTCCGGGCCTGGCCCAATTTTCAGCTCTAAGAAGAAGTGATATTACATAGGTTAGATTAGAGGAGGCCATGCCACCACCACAACCAAACGAGAACAACTAGGACAACATTTTCAATCTGCTGCAGAAGCATTTGGAGTTACCTATATTTGACGCAAGCAAACCTTTGTCTCTAGACCTGACCAATACTTTGTAATTACACAAACATCGGAACATCAAAAGGTACCATGCACCATCGTGTGCATTAGGGGTGTGCAAAAATATCCGAAAACCGGATTCCGATCCGATATCCGGTTTTAAAAAACCGAAAAATCGGATATCCGATTTTAAAAACCGGATCGGATATCCGATCCGCTTTATTTTAAAACAAATCGGATCGGATGCGGATAGTGTTCGGCCTAAAATTCGGATATCCGGTATCCGGTTTTATATTTTTAAAAATACAATAAATTAAATTATGGCAAAAAAAAAAAGAAAAATGTGGCCCAAAAGGAAAAAAAAGGAAAAGCGGTCCAACATTTATTATTGGACTATGACACAATACAATATACATCATTTATATTGTTCTTGCAAAAACGTGAATGTAAAATTCAAAAAAAAAAAGAAAGAAAAACCAGAGAAAAGAAAGTATATAGCGTGAATTTTTAATAGAGAAGAACGAAAAATGAGAGAATTATAGCGTGAATTTTTAATAGAGTACCATCTTGTGATGCAATTTAGATCATATACATACTATTTATAAACTCTCAACACTCTATTATAATCACTTATCAAATAATTTGGTATATAATTTCTAATTATAATTTTACTCTTTTTATTTTTATTTAATTCAATTATATTCCCACAAATTAATTTTTCTTTTATAAATAATAAAAATTTAAAATTAAAAATGTTTTTTATTAAAAGACTTAAGTTATAAAATAATTAGAGCACACGTACCAAGTGCGTTTAACATATTAGTATATTTTAACCGTGTTTATGTTTTGCATGAATTATTATGTGTAGAATAGGTGACATATTTTTTTTATTGGGTAAGAAATAGAAAAAATACACAACTTTAAAAAAATAAAAATCAATTATAAAAAAATAAAGTTCAATTTTAAATTTAAAAAGTGGATGTGGATATCCGGTTTTAAATATCCGAATAAATCGGATATCCGATTTTCGGATATCCGAATAAAATCGGATCGGATGCGGTATTTATTTTTAGCTATCCGAAAATCCGGATATCCGAATTTCGGATGTCCGAAATTCCGGATATCCGCATTTGCTCACCCCTAGTGTGCATGGAGGGCATTGAACAATCGTGGATATGATGGATTACAACAACTTACCCGATAATCACTTGGGACAATCTGAAAAAAAAAAAAAAAAAAACTCTTATACACTAGTTTATCGGTTTGATCACTAACCTATATGAAATCCCAACCCACCAACACTTGGGTTTTTTCTTGCTCGGAATGCATCCAATCTTGCGAACTGAGGTACAAGTCCTTAAACCTACCAGTTTTCAGGATGCATACCAGTTGACAAAGATAATTGAGAATAAATTATTGGTTGCTAAGGAAGGACAGTATACGGTTGCAATAACGAGATCATTTGAACAAAACAAGCCGATACATCATATGGCTATTCCGCAGGCGAACCAGGTAGTGAGCATCGATCGAGGGGGAGTGACTTCTCGTTGAGAAACAAAGACAAACGAACTTGTTCTAGCTACTCTCAAGGACGATATTCGCCTCCCCATGCTCGTAATCCAGATCTACAAATGAAACCTTTTCGTCGAATCTCGGACCGTGAATTTCAAGAACTCCAATCAAAAGGTCTTTGCTTCCGCTGCAACCAACCTTATCATTAAGGACACGCCTGCTTAAATGAAAAACTTCGTATGTTGATCGGCGGCGAGGAAGATGACTGGTGGGAGATGGAGATCGCCGGACAACACGATAGACAGACTCCATATGCTACCAAACCCCAGCCGGAGGGTGGGTTCAACCAGCTGAAACTTCCTCTAGAGCAGCGATCATCTACGCCGGCAATTCACGAATAACCGCTTTGGAGATAAGGATGTTTTTCGAGGGTTGGATAATGTTACGAGTTAATAATAATAATAATAATAATAATAATAATAATAATAATAATAATAATACAAATAATAATAATAACATTTGATTAAGTTTTATTAACAAGTAGTTTATATTTGAATTTAAATTAGATTTGATTGAGATTAATTAGGATACGGTTAAGATTTATTAGGGCTCTAAAGATTTGTATTAGTCCCTACATATAGACAGAAGTTCTGTAGAAGGGATTCACCATTTCTGGGAGCCGGAGTTCTTACTCTCGCTTTGGCTACTAGGAAACCTATTAGGAAGGTTATTAGTTTGTCTTGTCTTTTGTTTTCGTTCACACGTGATTAATAAAAGTGTTTCGATTTTGATTTGTGTGTTTATCATCGTTTTCACTCTAACAACTGCTCTTAGGTGATCACGTGGGCTAGTAGCATGCATTTGAGTGTGTATGTTCGGCCTTGATTTTCTTGGGTTCTTTCTACGTTTGAATCTTCTCAATTCTGGTCCTTTTTGCTCCGATATCGATCAAATATCAACTATCTGTCTATCCTATTTACAAAGAAAAGAAAGCAGCTCGATGCACTTCTTAGCCTTTCGTTTGACTGATGAAGTTGCCACTGCCATCACCAATTTTCTTTTTTTTAGTCCGGTCAGGAAGGTATCCCCACACAACGCCTTCATAGCCCCCACACTCCGACTATGTTCAGTCTGAAACGAATCTGAACCTCACTGTCGGCTATGTGACGATCACGGCTTCCAGCGGGACTATTCCCCCATGGTTCATTTGACATATCCCAAATCCCACAGACAACAATAGTTACAAGATTCGAACCCGTGGTGACCAAGAGGATGACACTGTACCAATTATCGTTTAATCCGTTCAAAATTCAGTTATTTTCGGTTAAACGCCTTCTTCATCCATCAGTTTTCAATTCTGCAACTCTAAGCACTCGAGCAGTTGTATTCAAGTAATTCGACGAATATAATGAATATGGCGACGGAGTCGATCATAACAGCTAGTTGCACCTAGGATTTCGATGATGATCTCTGCAGCTCTTGTTCAGATGTGGAAGTTAACCGTGGTTGTAACGGTTCGATTCCCATGGAACGTGGCTGCTAGAGACGTTTTCATCCGTGGGTTCATAAAACGATTAAAACCGCCGAAGGCAAGGAGCGATCAAAACAGCTGCAAACAGCTTGAAGAAGTTCTCAGTATAACAGAAAACATCGATCACTCAATTTAATACACACAGAAACACGCACTGAAACTTTGGACAACCTCAAAATGTAACTTAGAATGAAGCTCTTGTACAAGTATGCAGTTATAAGTGGTTAACTGGAACTGCTTAATTGTGTAATTTAAGGATTAAATGTCGTCTGATTTCTTTTTCAGCTGATCCAACTTAAAAAACGACAGTGCCAATCCATGGAAGATCATGGGGAAAACTGAGAATAGAAAAGCTAGAACTAGAGTATCAATCGTCCTTCTTGAAGATCTTCGGACGATACAATTGTCCTAAGACTATGATGCCATGGCTACGAATTATTACAACCATCCATCCGTAAAAAGAAAAATGCATGTCTAAAGCTAGATAAGAAATGAAATCGAGGAGGAGTGTTGGAAAATCAAGATATCACACTGTCTAGAAAAGAAAAAATTAATTTGTAACGATATAACTATAATAAATTAAAAATTTGAAGAGTAAAATGATAATTTTGTGTATTAAAATAAATAACTAAATAATATAAGGGTAAAATAGTAATTATCCAATGAAATAGAAATTGACGGACCATGACAGTTAGTATGGAGCCAACGCTCTTAATATAATAGAAGATAACAAGTATCTTACGCACGTTCGGATGCATTTGCACTATTATATAAATATATACAATTATTTTATATTTTGAGTTATTTATAATTTAAATTATTAGTATATAAAATTATAATTAAAAATTTAATGATGTATTATTTAGCGACAGATTCAAAATTTCATAATACTATACAAATTTTTGCTGCGTTTTTTTCATCGCAAATTTCCGAAGGAAAGTCGGTCGTTAATATTTGTGAAGATTACGCCGCAAAAAAATTGGCACACAAAATCGTTCGCTAATTTTCCGACGGTTTGTTCGTCGCAAAAAACTTCAACGGGTTTTTTTGCGACGACATTTGCATCAATAAATTTGGCGATGAATTTTTCATCGTAAAAATTCTTTTATTAAAAAAGATGATACAAAAAGATGTATCGACTTATCTTGTTAATTTTCTATTAAATTTGAAGACCCGTTTTATATATATTTAAGACCGATTTACCCGTTATACCCAAAGGATATTCAATTATTTGAGACCAATCAAATATTTGGTATGATTCATACCCAATTATTTAATTGGATTTAGATCTGAATCTAAGAGGAAGAAGAGGTAAAAACAAAAGGGATTTATTTACTGCTATTTTTTGCGTCCTTAATTATCAATAGTTTTCAGATATTTCATATCATTAGAAACAATCTGAAAAAAATGAATTATTACGACACAAAGACTATAATAATTTAGTATAAGAGAACCTCAAAGAGAGTTTAGTTTCGTGTAGGCTTATGTGATCGTTTGTACGTCGATTAATCCAATCCCAGCTAATATTCCATGCCATTTTCGTGCAAGAAAAATCCAAGTTTTCAATATTCATAGATGTAAAAACTTATTTAGCATGTTATAAAACATAATCACAAACACAAAGCAACAAACAGAGTGTTGAGATTTTTATTCTATCACACATCCAATAATTCTACTCGCCCGACTCAATTTAGATTTTCATCCACTCAATTAATATATCTCAACTGGTCATATTTTGGGTTATAAATAAGCATCGAAACACTCAACACAAACGCACAGAATTCATACAAACGTCACATTTTCTCTAGTCTTATCCCGTGACAGATTTGGTGTAACTCGAGCAGGGTCCAAATATTGTCTTTGGAAAGTGATTCCAATACACGATTCTAGAGAATATCCGGGCATACAAATCAAAACCCTAGTTTTGCAAACAATTATTATATTTCAATCAATACTCATACATGTAAGAACTTATTTAGCTTTGTAATAAAACATCATCAGAAACACAAATAAGCAACAAACTGAGTCGTACTTTATAAATATGGTATGATTAGAACATTTGGAGTTGTACTTCGTTCCCATATTCGCATTGAGTCTCCATAACCCCTTGTGCCCAGGCCACATAAGAAGGGTTTCCTTTACCCACCTCGATCACTTCGAGCGTCGAGATCTCCCCGAAGCTCGCGGGAAACTCGTCGAGTAAATAACAACTACGAATCTTCAGGTGCCTAAGCCTCGGAAAGCTAGAGGACTCGGCTTTCCAATGCATCACATGACAATAGTCCAGCTCGAGATACTGTAATGAGAAGAACTCAACCTCTTCGTCGACAACCCAATCGTCTTTCTCGCACTCTTCCGGCCGAAACCGACACCTTCTTATCTTAAGGACTTGAAGATGTTGCAGAGCTCCGACGGCATCGTTCAAGAGCCATGCAGGTATTGGGCAGTCGGTCAGAGATAACTTTTTGAGACAATTGGGTAATATGAATGGAGGAGAGAGGGGCTCGGAGCGTCCCGAGATTAACTTTAACGTCTCGAGTTTGCACATGTGGCTGAGGTCGGTAATAGTACGTCCGTCGACGAGGATTCCCAGCTTTCTTACGTTCGGCAGGCCGTTGATGAGGTTGCTGTCCAATAAATCGCGCAAACTTACGTGGCATATTGTTTGAAGGTTTTCGTGGGCTCGTGGGATTTTGAAACCAATACGGATAACATTGGCCACGACGTGCCTTAAGCCTGGAACAACTTCCCACGCTTGGTAGGATAATGTTAACGGTCGAGAGCCGACATCTTTGCTGATCATGGTTTGAAGATTCGGCAAACTCCATATTTCTGAAGGCAGTCTTTCGCTGCATCTGATAGCCAAGCAGCGCAAGTTGACTAGCTTCAGTATTTCTCTCGGGAACGGACCGAATTCTCTGTCATACATATCCAATATCCTCAGCAATCTCAGAGCGGAAAGTATGGGAGAGAATTCTATCCCTCTCGATGTGGGATTAATGCAGAGGAGAGTGCGCGAGAGAGGCGAGAGTTCTTCCCAACGCGGAAAGCTTTTAGAAGAAAGATGAACGCCCGCTCGCCGAAAGTTGCCGACTTTCCCTTTCTTGACGACGCGGAGAAACTTCTCATCGTCGGCTTTCCTCACACAAAGATCCCTCAAAAGGTCGTGCATTCGATAAGTCGCTGCCTGTTTGTTAGACTTTGTACTTGCGACCGAGAGGAGATTTCTGTCGACGAGAGCCTTCAGGCACTCCTCTCCCACATCTTCCAAGTTTTTGTTGCCCCCGCTTGGCCTCGACAGAAACCCCTCGGCTACCCATAGTTTTACGAGCTTTGAGCCTCGCACCTCGAAATCTTCTGGGAAAGCTGCCATGTAGAGGAAGCACGGCTTCAAGTGAAGAGGCAAGTTATCGTAACTTATAGATAGTATCTTGGAGAAGTGCCCGCCGCCTCCTTTCGACAAAGCCGAAGAGACGTCTTTGCCAACTCGTTTCCATAAATCTTTTGAATATTTGTCGGCAGAGAGAAGCCTGCCGATCACGCTAATTGCTAGGGGTAGCCCTCCGCAATCCCTCACGATCTTTTTTCCAATTCTTTCTAGTAAAGGTGGGCAAGATTCTTTTTTTTCGCCGTCAAATGCCTTTAGGCGAAGTAAATCCCAACCTCGATCACTACTTAGAATATGCATTTGATGCTCCTCAAAGGCCGAGTCGGGATGTTTAGCCACATCAAGTTCCCTACTTGTTATCAGAATTCGGCTTTTAGTTTCTTCATTTGGAAGGTAATGCTTTAGCTCATACCACGCCTTTTCACTCCATACGTCGTCCAAAACAACAAGATATCTACTGCCGCGCAACCTTTGGTACAACGTAAGTCCCAACTCACTGTTGTCTTGATGCAGCATATCGTCGGAAATTCTTCCGAAAACGCAACCAAGAAGGCCAAATAGAATAGCCCTTACATTGCAATCTTGCGACACGGTAGCCCAAGCACGGTGGTCGAAGTGGGAAACAACGAGCGGATCGTTGTATAGGTTTCGAGCCAGGGTGGTCTTCCCTATTCCACCCATTCCGACAATGGGGATGATCTCCCTCTCACGCCGTCTATCACTAGTTAGTCTGTCTTTTAAATGAAGCGCATCGTCATCGAATCCCACCATAACCTCATTGCTCGTTGAGTCGGCTGCAGCAGATGGAGAAGTACTTACGATCAGAGCGACCTTATTCTCTTCATGACTTTGATCATTCTCAGCAGTAATCTTGATCAACTTATCTTTTGCTGCATCAAACTTCTCCAACACTCTGCTCATGGAGTGTTCCGACGACAGAGAGGTGCCGTCGGTTTTGGACAGCATCATCAGACCTACAGCATGAGATTCGATGATGTCCTCCGCCAAATGGGCCGCATCACGGATCTCACTTTGTAAAGCTTCAATGATCTCTCGACCTCTTAAGCGATGATGC
This sequence comes from Lindernia subracemosa, assembly GCA_028392965.1. Classification (NCBI taxonomy): domain Eukaryota; kingdom Viridiplantae; phylum Streptophyta; class Magnoliopsida; order Lamiales; family Linderniaceae; genus Vandellia; species Vandellia subracemosa. The sequence continues at coordinate 2,133,699 of JAQPCC010000020.1, read as the reverse complement.
GTCGCCCATTTATCGAGGAGGCTCGCCAACGAAGTAGCCTTCTCGCTGAGTGATTCGAGAAGTGCTTTCATTTGATCGTCGGGAATAATCCCAGATTCTTGATCAGTGGTATGAAGGAGTCCATCAACAACTGTAATAAGGGATATAAGATCGTGAGCCATGGCGAGGAAGATGAAAGGTCAACCAAGGAAGATAATAAGGTTGCAAAAGAAGATGATGGAATGTTATGACATTCGAAACTATTTTTTTAAGTGTTGAATTTTGCTCATCAATTCAGGAAAATGTGGAGATACATCAAAATGTCAAACATGCAAATTTGTTAAACTATATATAACATGCGATTGAGATAGGGAGGAGAGGTTTGGTCAATTTCTATTTTATAGTAGAGATAAGAATAGTATATTACCCATGAACTTCGGAATTTTTTGACAACCTTTGTTAAACAAATAACATACAGTGCATCCACCCTTAACCTTAGACTTTCTTTCCTCGTTTCGTTTCCCATTGTAACCAACGGCTCATAAAATAGAACAATTGGACATAGTTGTATTATTATTATTATACTATGGTTATATTAATCTAATGGAAGCATTATTAATTAGTACTGCAATAATCAAGTTTTACCGTGCGGAGTTTGCTCACCAAGCCCATGTGGATGGAATAATGTCAACGTACAGCAAATTCTATTAATCTATATATCAAAACTCATCAGCACTATTACATTGCAACAGAATAGTTTTAGTGCTGACCTGCGCATCAAGACCATAATGCTTGTAGACGTTGGATTTGAACGTCTAAGGATCGAATCAACCCCGAACCATCCCAACCATATAAACCTTGTAAGATTCCACTCTAAAACCCAATTGTCAATTAGAGAGAGTAGCCCACAAGTTTATATACTAATTATCCAATGTGGGATTGAGTTTGATACCACAGTAGAACGCAAACAAAAGTATGTCAGACAAAGTTGTAATAAGGGATTATTTGAACACAATTATATCTTGAGGTTGAGGCAATCTTCAAGTCTTATCTCTCGAACCTCTTTTAAATCTCTCTTGAAGCCCTTGTGAGAAAACTAAGAAAAGAAATGGCAAGTCAACGTGGATCACTCGATCTCGTAATAACAAAGGAAAATGTCCAATGGCCCCGAGTCCCAGCCAACCCTTATTGGTGGCTGATGTCTCGTCGATATCGGCTCGTCATAAAAATGAGAAATCAAGAAATGGGGAAGAGAAAGCGAAGATGATGATGAGGAGAGGAAGATTCTTAAAATCAGGTTTCTTTTGGTGGATGATCTTAAGCATTTTTGTTTTTTTTACACACCATTTACTTAGTTTATTGATAATCTAAAATAAAGAGTCGATTTTTATTTTTTTTTGGGTGATTGAAAAATGTTCTTCCGAACCCAATCAATATATATATGTGGTTTCTTTCAAGGAGAGGATATTGATGGAGGGGAGTGCTCGTGCTCCAATCTGCCTGCAAGCATGGAGAATAAATATCATTAGAATACCCTTATTATTAGTTACTACTGTTAGGGCTCGTTTGATTATAAAAACCATTATAAACTATCAATAATATTTAAATTAAAGAAGTCCGCTACAATTAATATTATAATTTTTAATTAGTAATTTTATATCATTCGAATGGGCTGTTTATTAATACTGAGCTGAGAATAACTGAACCAAATACAATATAAAAACCTATTAAGGTCCATGCTATGCTACCATATCCACTTGGGTAGAGTGCTGAGATTAACACCTTAAATGAGGAGGGTGCGACACATGTCACAATCTCAACAACCCAAGTGGGTGTGATAGAATAAATCTAGAATTAATGTTATCTGGGTTTATCTTGGATACGAAAGAGGGCCTTAATATTAGAATTCGAATAAATTAACGAGTCTTGCAAACTGTGACACTGGCTTGCAATAATTCCTTGTTGGTAATTAATAATACACAGCAATAATCATATATAAGAAAGAAAATCTAGAGTTTGTTTTTCCGATGTGGGACAAAGTCTCATTTCTTTCTTTTTTTTTCTTTTGTAAGAAATGACTTTACCAAGTCTCATTTCTTATATACAATAATTTATCAACAAATCTTTATTGAGCCCACTTCATTAATCAATCTCTCATTCACATTATATATGTTTTACCAAATTAATAGTTTATAAACTCTACTAGGAATGTGAATTTTGCTTCTTATGAAAGTTAAATCAACAAACATGTAGCAACTTGCAGTTGAAAACCTGCAAATGTTAGTTAGCTCATACTTGCTGCGAAAATTTTGAAGAAGCAAGAATCCATAAAATGCTGAAGTGTCGAGAACGTGAAGGTCACTTAAAGAAGTATATTTATTGTCATATTAAACTTTTCTTTGTGTTGAGACTATGGTAAACTTACAATATTCGTACACAAAAAATCAATCAAAAAGAATCTTTGGCCTTGTAGTTGGTTTATTCTAAACCGAACTACATAAAAATCCCAAAGTTCATTTTCATGTGACATACCAATTAATTGAGCACTCTCACACTTTATATATATATATATATATATATATATATTTTGAAAAAGGATTATATTTCATATATCCGAAAGTAGCAAATTATACATAGCGTCAGTCGGTGGTGATAGACCTTCTCCATCCGAGCCGAGCTTTTTTGCTAAATAATGATCTACGTTATTATATCGACGTTTAACATACGAGTAACTAATCGAGCTGAAATAGGATGATATCTTCAAGCAATCATCTATTATTCCTCCACACGTAGCAGAATCCCGACATTCCCTTCGCAGGTTGTTAATGAGAACCAGACAGTCCCCTTCTACGATTACATCTTTCCAGCCTCGTTGTCGAGCCATGATCAAAGCTATCCGGGCTGCCATTGCTTCAATGACTTCTGGGTCGAAATCCCCTTTGAAGAACTTTGTCCACCACCCTAGGCATTTCCCATTATGATCCCGAGCGATGATCTCGATTGCTGCTCCCCACTTCGTATTATGCATAGCTCCATCAAAATTTATTTTGATCACTTCATTTGGTGGCGCTATCCAGGAGGTCGTTTCTATAGCCTCGTTCTCACTTTCTCCTTGCGAATGAATAACATGACTTTGTTGCATAATTGTCCCTTTCTTAATAGCTAGGTCCAGCGGGAGTTCATCTTTTTCCATCGTCCACTTATTGCGCACATTCCATAAAGACCAGCATAGACACAATACATGCTCAAAGTCATCCCTGGGTAGAGTTACATGCAAATGCCGTAGCCAATCTTTCGGTGTTCATTTCCAAGATTTGATCACACTGTAGGGAATACTTGAGAGCTTCCAGAATGCCTTGACCCGTGTACAACCCACGAAGATATGATGTTCATCCTCGACTTCAAAATTACAGAAACTGCAAATTGGGGTTTGGAGGTCGTGACGGAAATATTGCCGATCGGGCCATCAGAGTATTCGAACACATGGCTCGATATTCGTTTTGATCTCATGCCTTAACGCGGGGATGTCAACGATCGAACGAAGACTATACCAGCCTTAGACCATTAGGCTCATCGGCGGATTTGCTTCCGCAATTCCAGTTTGACGCTAGTTTGCTAGGCCTGTTAAATACTCTTATAAAGGGTATGGGCCAGCGGCAAAACGCAGCCGGTTTTACGGAGGTGATTGCCGGGCTTTGAGCGCAATCGGGATTCACTACCTCATATACGAGGTTAACGTCCTATGAGATAATTGAGGACGGTGATTACTAAGCCTCCGGCCGGAGCAATATAAACTAGCTCGTGTGAGACACGGAGCGTAGTTTCGTAATCGCGACAGTCTCGATTATAACATAGAGTTGAGTCTAGTGAGTTTGACGTTAACCATGACTCTCACTCGACCGGGACGAAGGTGAAGGGCGTAAGAATATTCAACAAATATCTATAGTCGGTTCGACAAAATTTAGATTGGATCAAAATTCATTCTCAATTAGGATCTGTCCGTGCTAGTTGAGACGAACCAAGTGAGTCACGCTTAAAAAGGATAACAATCTCTATTGGTCGGGACAAACTTTTCAAATGTGCGTAACGAATTGAGAATTCGTTGACGCAGTGGCACGTCTATACGGGGTATAGACACTTAGTTAAATTCCGAATTTGATCTCGGGAATGATTAAGACTTGTGATTGGATCAAGTACTTAATTTATTAACTAAGTTTGGGCTTGATTAGAATTTGGATTAATTGGATTGGATCTATTTGATCAAATTATAATCATTCGGACTCAATCGAACTAATTCGATTTTTCCAAGGGCCCAATTGCAAAACTTCAAATCATGGCATGACCTAGACTTGATTAAAGGTTTATTAATGTGTCATCTGACCCACTTTTATGGACAAAAACGAAATGGTGGTTAAGGGAATAAAGAACTTGATCATGACATGACAACTACTTGGTGGTTGAATATTTTGGCATGTGCTTTTATCCATTTTGAAGATTCCTTCTTCTTTCTCTTTAAGAAAACTTCTATGGCTCATTAGATGGCTGTAAGAAAGGTTTTCAAACAAGAATAGATCTAGGATCTTGAGGGAGAAAGAGAGAAAAAAGAAAAGTTGTGTCCAAGTTCAACTTAAGCTTCATAGTTAAGTTAGAACCTCCTCCTAGCAACTCTAGCCATCCGTGGGTTGCTCCGAGGTGCCAAAGAGAGCGCATCGGCATTTCAAACTTGCTCGGGATAGTCTGAGACGAAGAAGGATTTGCTCAAGCTTTGCGTTTTCGAACGTCGTGATGTGACGAACTAGCCACGCGCAACAAGGGTATGATCTCGAACCTTTAGATTAGGTTTATTTGATCAATTTCGAAAGGTCTTGTATGACCTCGAATGATCCATTAAAATGTCATAAGACATGTATGGAGTCATGGTATAAAGTTTCGGGAACGTCAGATAAGTTTTCGGAATCGAAATACGAAACCGTTGCGTCGCCGACAAGGTTCACGGCCACGAGCAGGAGGCTCACGGCCGTGAACCACCTGACCCACGGCCGTGGAAGGCTTGCCTCTGGCCGTGGGCAGAGGCTAAACAAGGTCCACGGCCGTGGACCTTGGTGGTCCTGGCCGTGGACCCATTATGGTGCTGCTATCTTCAACCACGGCTAGGGCTGTTCAAATTTCGGATAAAACCGAAAAAACCGGCCGAACCGAAATTTTCGGTTTTTCGGGCGGTTTTGGTTTTGTATTTAGGAATTTCGGTTTTTCGGTTCGGTTTTCGGATTTCAGAAAAAATAACCGAAATATATTTAATTATATATAATTTATATTAGACAAGTTTAAAATATTGTAGTTTATGAAAGTGATTAATATTTATAGTGATAATAAAGTCCAACAAAATAATTATATTTTTCATAAAAAATAATTAAAATTACAATGTTTATTTTATAACGCACTATATTATAATATTTAATTCCTATATATATATAGATGTTATAAAAGATAATTCGTGTATATATATATATATATACACGAATTACGCACACATATGAGTAATGTAATTATCATATCATTACTATTTAATTCATATATATATGTAATGCAATTGTAACATATATATATATATATATGTTATAAGAGTTAATTCATATATATATGTATATATAATACATGCACACATATGAATTAAAATCTTTAACGGTTAACCGAAAAACCGAACCGAAAAAAACCGAACCGAAGTGTAAAAAACCGAACCGAACCAAATTAAAATGGTTCGGATATCGGATTAGGCATCTGTAAAACCGAAAACCGAAAAACCGAACCGAAATTTGAAAAAACCGGACCGAACCGTCCAATGAACACCCCTAACCACGGCTGACCCACGGCCGTGGGCCGTGGTGTCTCAGGCCGTGGACCATGTCAGAGACCAGCCATGGTCTCCCGAGGCCTCGGGCCGGGGTGCTTGGGTCCTCGGACTGCTCTCGGGACGTGTTCGTGCGAGTTTAAATGATAAAAATTTAAAATTCGGCACCTACACTACGGGATCGCTTCCGCTTCCGCTAAGTCCTCATGGCGCTGTTCGGGGGCAGCCGTCGGTTGTTTCGGGTTCACCCCAATAGTGGTATCAGAGCTATGGCTCAAGATCGGGTTCGACTAAAGGCATCGAAAGCCGATGTGGTAAACATACGGTCGACAAAAGTTTTAAACTTAGGTCGCTCGTACGTCGGTCGGCGACCAACGTCAAAATTGTGTATTGCATGTTTATGTGGGACAATATCGCGGACTTAGGTTAGCCGGGTTATTTGTTTAAGGGTCGTTTGCTGCCCCCGGTATGTACATGGATTACGGGATGTTTGGGACATAAGTCCCCCCGTGTTGTATTTTATCGCTTTATTAGATAGAGTTAGATAAAAGGCGGCCATTCATTGCGAGGGACGAAGATGGGTGGTTCGAAGTCCGTGGTGGGTCCGACGGAGTTCGACGCAAACGAACATCAAGGCTTAGTAAGTGGGACTCATTGATGTGAGATTTTACCTCACGATCGTGGCCAAGCGATCGTTGGCCGTGAGTTTCCGAGCCCCGCCGTTCCGGCAGCGGGCCAAACAACCGGTGACCGTGAATCCCACTGTCGTGGATTTTTCGGTCGCGGCTAGGGTTGTTTGAAGCCGTGAAGTCCATTTTCGACGAGATGACGTTCGAGAACCGAAGACCCCGGTCGTATACGACCCATGTAATAGGACCAGTATAGATAGTCCGCGTATTGTCCGTTTAGATAGCTTTTCTAGGGTTAGTTATTTAAATAACGCATAAACGTGCTCATGGTTACTTTCATGATAAGAGACCTCGAATGTATCTCCCGATGGAATACTAAGTGAGCAAAGGGATTTAAATCCCTGTCTTCTATCAAGCTCGGATCGGCTGTTACAAAAGTCAATGCAAGTTTTGGTTTCGGGTTAGCCGGCGCCTTGCATTCGCTTTTGTTCCGGCTTATTCGGGTGCGGTCAAACGCAGCTCGCCAAGATCACACCTACGTCCGAAAGGCAAGGTTCAAGTGTGCGGTTCGAGCAAAGTTGATAGGTAGCACTTAGACAGTTATACCGCCATGTTTCGGGTTAGCCGGCGGGGGTCCCTAACTGAGACAAAGATAGTTGAGACACTCGTGAGACGAGTTCGCGTGGAACGCGACTTCGTTGGCTTTGGTAAATCAATAAAACGTCAGATGTTGAGGTTTGCTTAAGCTTACGGGGACATCAACTCCACTATCGAAGTTATCAATGAGCTTCCGAAACCTCTAATGGGAGTATGGGGTTTAAGAAAAGATAGTGGGAGTCAAACGAAACAAAAGTCCTTGTTTGCATTTGATGAACTATACAACGATCTAACAGGTCTTATTTTCTGCAGATTTGTGTATTTCTATCAATTACAAAATGTCTTCCGCACTAAACATACTGCTCAAAGAAAACCGTTTGACTGGGTCAAACTACATTGATTGGTTACGCAATTTGAGAATAGTTCTCGGGATTGAATCGCTGACTTATGTGTTGGACTCTGAAATGCTGCCGGCCCCAAGGGCTGATGCTAGCGATGAAGTTCGTACTGCTTACGATAAGCGGAACAAGGACGAACAAATCGTGAGGTCATATGTACTCGGGTCAATGAGCAATGCTCTGCAGTGTAGCCATGAGCACATGGCGGATGCACGCCAGATATTGCTGCATGTGAAAGAATTGTATGGTACACCGTCTAGGACAGTCCGATATTCGATATCGGAACAACTCTTTCGCTCGAGGATGTCTGAGGGCGAAAACGTTGGAGATCACGTGTTGAAAATGATCAATATGATTGAGAGATTGGAGACTCTCGACTTTCTTATTGATTGTGATCTCCAATGCGATCTGATTCTGAAGTCGATGCCCCCCTCCTTCAATTCGTTCATAGTGAACTTCAATCTGAATGACAAGCAGCTGACTTTATCTGAACTGTTAAATCAGTTGGTGTCAGCACAGTCTCAGATGATGAAGGGGAATCAGACGGCGCTTGTGGCAACTACTAAGCCCGAAGGGCAAAATGAGGTTGAACAAGCGAAGGCCTTCGAGGCTGACTTCTGACAAAAAGAAGAAGTCCAAACAAACCGGTCCAAAGCCAACGGACAAATGCCTTCATTGCGTAATGCTGGGCCACTGGAAGAGGGATTGTCCCAAGCTCAAAGGTGAGCATGATGCTTCAGGTAAAGAACTATATGTTTTAGAAACTGTATGTTCTATGTCTGTATACTCTACTTCATGGATCTTGGATTCTGGAGCCAGTTCTCACATCTTCGTGATGTCGCAGGATCTGGAACGAAGTAGGAGGCTCGAGGACTTGGAGGTGATGATCAACGTGGGGAGCGGACATAGTGTCTCGGCAAGCCACGTGGGATCGAAGAAACTATGTTTAGATACTTGTTTTATGTTGCTGTTAAATAATGTACTTGTAATTTCCCGGGGGTTAAAGAACATTGTCTCCATTCCTGTTTTGAGCGGGAGTGGTTATGTATTTAATTTTCAAGGAAATAAATGCAATATTTTGTTTGGAAACAAAATTGTTGGAACAACAACTCTTTTAAATGGTCTTTACTATTTAAACCTCCATACCGAAAAATCTGTGAACGCAATCACCAACAAACGAAAGTTTGTAACAAACTTGAGATATCTATGGCATCTCCGATTGAGTCACGCTGGAGAGCACAAAATTCACGAGTTGGAGAAAACTGGCATTATTATGCCGATGGGATCAGATCCCTATCCAACGTTTGAATCTTGTCTTCGGGGTAAGATGACTCGATCGCCCTTCACCGGGAAATTTAATAGAGCCACTGAAATTCTCGGTTTAATTCATACGGACGTTTGCGGACCTTTCAATATAAAGGCTCGAGGTGATTTCCACTATTTTGTTACCTTCTCGGTTGATCACAGTTGTTACGGACTAGTGTATCTGTTAAGGTATAAGGCTGAAACTCTTGAAAAGTTCAAGGAGTTTAAGGCGTTAGTAGAAAAACAAACTGGGAAACTCATTAAAGCCGTTCGATCGGATCGAGGCGGCGAGTACATGAGTATCGAGTTTGATCAGTTCTTGAAGGAGAACGGGATCATATCACAGATGACTCCTCCCGGCACGCCACAGTTGAATGGCGTGGCTGAACGCAGAAATCGGACCTTATTAGATATGGTTCGATCTATGCTGAGCTATACAGACTTACCATTATCATTGTGGGGTTACGCGCTTTTGACAGCAGCGTACACCCTGAACCGGTGTCCATCAAAGTCTGTTGAAAATGGCATTCCGTATCGGATATGGCTGGCCGTTTACCGAACTTGAATCACATTAGGATTTGGGGTTGCTCCGCCTATGTGAAAAAGTTAAAAGCAGACAAGTTGGAGTCAAGAGCCGTGAAGGGTCGTTTCGTAGGATACCCCGAGGATTCCATGGGGTACCTATTCTACTTCCACGAGGATGAGAGGGTCATTGTGGGCCTGCACGCACATTTTCTCGAGGACGAGTTCATTCGAGAATGTGGCGTCGGGCGAGAGATGACTCTGGAAGAGTCGACCAAAATGCCCTCACAGGATATAGTATCGGATGGTCCAAGAGAACAACCAATTGAAACAGTATTGCGCCGATCCGAAAGAGTGTCGCGCCAACCTAAGAGGTATTATGGCATGGCACAAGTCCAGTATGGCTATGCTGTGACGAAGGCACTTCTTAGAGAAGATCCTTCAACTTTCGATTTGGCAATGACTGACGTAGACTCAACGAGATGGGTTGAGGCTATGAAAGTGGAAATGGATTCGATGTATGCTATCAAGTTCTGGACTCTAGTGGATCTTCCAAACGGTTTTGGACCGATTGGATGCAAATGGATCTATAAGAGAAAGATTGGATCTGATGGACAAGTTGAGACATACAAGGCCAGACTGGTTGCCAAGGGCTATAACCAGAAGGAAGGGATCGACTATGAGGAGACCTTCTCGCCTGTTGCTATGATCAAATCCATACGAATTCTACTTGCAATAGCCGCTCACTACGACTATGAGATCTGACAAATGGACGTCAAAACGGCGTTCCTAAATAGATTCCTCAAGGAGGAGATCTATATGGAACAACCACGGGGTTTTGAGTCGCATGCAGATGCTCAGAAAGTGTGCAAACTGAATCGGTCCATTTATGGACTGAAACAGGCATCTCGTAGTTGGAATCTACGTTTCGATGAAGTAGTTCGGAACTACGGATTCGAGAAAAATGTGGACGAACCGTGCGTCTACAAAAAGAGCAGTGGGAGTATGATATCATTTCTCGTATTGTACGTAGATGACATCCTATTAATAGGAAACGATGTAGGCATGCTCTCTTCGGTGAAAGCGTGGCTTTCAACCGAATTCTCCGTGAAAGACTTGGGAGAAGCGGTGTATATCCTAGGGATTCGCTTATTTCGGGATCGAGCGAAGCGCATGATCGGCCTATCCCAAGCCCTCTACTTAGAGAAGATCTTGAAGAAATTCAAGATGGATGACTCTAAGAGAGGCTTCTTACCGATGCGACATGGGATTCATCTTTCAAAGTCGATGTGTCCTCAAAGTGAGGAGGACCGACAAAGAATGAATGGAATTCTCTATACGTCTGCAGTAGGTAGCTTGATGTACGCGATACTTTGCATGCGACCGAACATCGCCTACGCTGTGAGCGTGGTGAGTCGGTTTCAGGCGAACCCGGGAGAAGAACACTGGTCAGCAGTCAAAACAATCTTTAAGTATCTTAGACGAACTAAAGATTTGATGATGGTCTATGGAGATGCGGGACTAGAGGTAGTGGGATATACCGATTCGGACTTCCAATCAGACATGGATGACCGACGGTCTACATCGGGTTTTATATTCACGCTCAACGGTGCGGCAGTGTCTTGGAAAAGTTCTAAGCAAAGCACGACTGCCGATTCCACGTTGAGGCGGAATATATAGCGGCCTCTGAGGCTGCTAAAGAGGCTGTTTGGATGAGAAAGTTCTTAAATGAACTTTCAGTGGTCCCAGCTGCGGACGGACCGCTTACGCTATGGTGCGATAATAGCGGCGCTGTAGCGCAGGCAAAGGAACCACGGTCTCATACCAAATCCAAACACATCGAGAGAAGATACCATATTCTTAGAGAATTCGTTGAAAACGGCTACGTAGCCGTGTAGAAAATTGCCACCGTGGATAACGTGGCGGACCCACTAATCAAGCCTTTGACCCAGATGGTGCTGGAACGACATCTAGAAAAGATGGGTATTCGATACCAGGCGACGTGGCGTTGATAGCAGCGTGCACGACATTAGAGTGCAAGTGGGAGGCTGTTGGGAGGTATGCCCTCGGAGTGCCGTTCAGAGGATTGAGTTGAATATGGTGACCCCTGTTGTATTAGTTCGAAAAATATAAATGGTTTATTGTAAATGTTTAATTAATAAAATATTGTATTTTATTAATTTGAGGCATTCGTTATTTATTAACCGAGTTTAAAGTCTACTAGCTTCCGGTAGTGCGGTAAATAAATAAACCCCTTGTGTACGAGTTGATCGATCGATTCTCATGGGATGAGAGATGTGACATCGATTGGATCTTATTCTCCGCACTAAATAAACGTTCACAAGTCTTAGGAATCTAGTGGGTGACTAGATTACCAATTACGACTTGTCCGTCGACGGCTCCAACACAACGATTGTGTCAATCGTTCATCTTGGAAGATGGGAGGTCGTGACGGAAATATTACCGATCGGGGTATCGGAGTATTCGAACACATGGCTCGATATTCGTTTTGATCGCATGGCTTAACGCGGGGATGTCAACGATCGAACGAAGACTATAGCAGCCTTAGACCGTTAGGCTCATCGGCGGATTTACTTCTGCGATTCCGGTTTGACGCTAGTTTGCTAGGCCTGTTAAATACTCTTATAAAGGGTATGGGCCAACGCCAAAACGCAGCCGGTTTTATGGAGGTGATTGCCGGGCTTTGAGCGCAATCTGGATTCACTACCTCATATACGAGGTTAACGTCCTATGAGATAATTGAGGACGGTGATTACTAAGCCTCCGGCCGGAGCAATATAAGCTAGCTCGTGTGAGATATGGAGCGTAGTTTCGTAATCGCGACAGTCTCGATTATAACATAGAGTTGAGTCTAGTGAGTTTGACGTTATCTCACTCGACCGGGACGAAGGTGAAGGGCGTAAGAATATTCAACAAATATCTATAGTCGGTTCGACAGAATTTAGATTGGATCAAAATTCGCTCTCAATTAGGATCTGTCCGGTACCGCGGGATTGGCTAGGCGAATACCGGACTCACGGATACCTCCCGTGCTAGTTGAGACGAACCAAGTGAGTCACGCTTAAAAAGGATAACAATCTCTATTGGTCGGGACAAGCTTTTCAAAGGTGCGTAATGAATTGAGAATTCGTTAACGCAGTGGCACGTCTATACGGGGTATAGACACTTAGTTAATGTAACAGCCCGCTCACGAGACCTGTGGGGTTGGGCCCACTGCACTTCATTGATTGTCTGGCCCCACTGTATCATCACTAGCCTTCCAGCGTGCTTTGTCCTCACTCGCACACACCCTGAGCTACTTCCCAGGGGGTCACCCATCACAGTGTTACTTCAAGTCAAGCACGCTTAACTTTGAAGTTCTTATGGATGAGCTCCCGAAAAGGAAGGTGCACCTTGGTGATATGAGTAGCACAATCAATTCTCTTATATCATTCTTTTTGACTTGACACGCCCATACATTGCCAGTCTCAGAATCCCTCTAATTCGGATGTGGAATCGGTTCATTCATGTATCCCTCCGCCTAGAAGCCTCGTCGGGAGCCGCTCCTTGTCCGTGCTCCTCTTGGGCACCGGCGATCACTCCCCGCCCTCATCGGCCCCAGGTGTTACATGCCCACCAGCTTCCGCTTGGTTCGTCCCCGAACCACATCGTACTGGAAGAGGTTGTGCTCTGATACCATTTGTAACAGCCCGCTCACGGGACCTGTGGGGTTGGGCCCACTGCACTTCATTGATTGTCTGGCCCAACTGTATCACCACTAGCCTTTCAGCGTGCTTTGTCCTCACTCGCACACACCCTGAGCTACTTCCCAGGGGGTCACCCATCCCAGTGTTACTTCAAGTCAAGCACGCTTAACTTTGAAGTTCTTATGGATGAGCTCCCGAAAAGGAAGGTGCACCTTGGTGATATGAGTAGCACAATCAATTCTCTTATATCATTCTTTTTGACTTGACACGCCCATACATTGCCAGTCTCAGAATCCCTCTCATTCGGATGTGAAATCGGTTCATTCATGTATCCCTCCGCCTAGAAGCCTCGTCGGGAGCCGCTCCTTGTCCGTGCTCCTCTTTGGCACCGCCGATCACTCCCCGCCCTCATCGGCCCCGGGTGTTACATGCCCACCAGCTTCCGCTTGGTTCGTCCCCGAACCACATCGTACTGGAAGAGGTTGTGCTCTGATACCATTTGTAACAGCCCGCTCACGGGACCTGTGGGGTTGGGCCCACTGCACTTCATTGATTGTCTGGCCCCACTGTATCACCACTAGCCTTCCAGCGTGCTTTGTCCTCACTCGCACACACCCTGAGCTACTTCCCAGGGGGTCACCCATCCCTGAGCTACTTCCCAGGGGGTCACCCATCCCAGTGTTACTTCAAGTCAAGCACGCTTAACTTTGAAGTTCTTATGGATGAGCTCCCGAAAAGGAAGGTGCACCTTGGTGATATGAGTAACACAATCAATTCTCTTATATCATTCTTTTTGACTTGACACGCCCATACATTGCCAGTCTCAGAATCCCTCTCATTCGAATGTGGAATCGGTTTATTCATGTATCCCTCCGCCTAGAAGCCTCGTCGGGAGCCGCTCCTTGTCCGTGCTCCTCTTTGGCACCGGCGATCACTCTCCGCCCTCATCGGCCCCGGGTGTTACAGTTAAATTCTGAATTTGATCTCGGGAATGATTAAGACTTGTGATTGGATCAAGTACTTAATTTATTAACTAAGTTTGGGCTTGATTAGAATTTGGATTAATTAGATTGAATCTATTTGATCAAATTATAATCATTCGGACTCAATCGAACTAATTCGATTTTTCCAAGGGCCCAATTGCAAAACTTCAAATCATGGCATGACCTAGACTTGATTAAAGGTTTATTAAAGTGTCATCTGACTCACTTTTATGGACAAAAATGAAATGGTGGTTGAAGGAATAAAGAACTTGATCATGACATGACAACTACTTGGTGGTTGAATGTTTTGGCATGTGCTTTTGTTCATTTTGAAGATTCCTTCTTCTTTCTCTTTTAGAAAACATCCATAGCTCAATAGATGGCTGTAAGAAAGGTTTTCAAACAAGAATAGATCTAGGATCTTGAGGGAGAAAGAGAGGAAAAAGAAAAGTTGTGTCCAAGTTTAACTTAAGCTTCATAGCTAAGTTAGTACCTCCTTCTAGAAACTCTAGCCATCCGTGGGTTGCTCCAAGGTGTCAAAGAGAGCGTATCGGCATTTCGAACTTGCTCGGGATAGTCCGAGACGAAGAAGGATTTGCTCAAGCTTTGCGTTTTCGAACGTCGTGATGTGACGAACTAGCCACGCGCAACAAGGGTATGATCTCGAACCTTTAGATTAGGTTTATTTGATCAATTTCGAAAGGTCTTGTATGACCTCGAATGATCCATTAAAATGTCATAAGACATGTATGGAGTCATCGTATAAAGTTTCGGGAACGTCGGATAAGTTTTCGAAATCGAAATACGAAACTGTTGCGTCGCCGACAAGGTTCACGGCCACGAGCAGGAGGCTCACGGCCGTGAACCACCTGACCCACGGCCGTGGAAGGCTTGCCTCTGGCCGTGGGCAGAGGCTAAACAAGGTCCACGGCCGTGGACCCATTATGGTTGGTGCCATCTTCAACCACGGCTGACCCACGGCCGTGGGCCGTGGTGTCTCAGGCCGTGGACCATGTCAGAGACCAGCCATGGTCTCCCGAGGCCTCGGGCCGGGGTGCTTGGGTCCTCGGACTGCTCTCGGGACGTGTTCGTGCAAGTTTAAATGATAAAAATTTAAAATTCGGCACCTACACTACGGGATCGCTTCCGCTAAGTCCACATCGCGCTGTTCGGGGGCAGCCGTCGATTGTTTCGGGCTCACCCCAACACCTAAGGCAGAAGCAACATCTATGGGAAGTAGCAGAGATCGGATGAGAGATTCATTCCATGCCCAAGTTGGAGAAGTGCGCAGATCTTGCACTGTCATGCCTACTAAATCATGTCTATTTGGAGTGTAAACCTTGAAGCCTCCATCTCGCTGGAGCCAAGGGTCTGTCCAGACTTTGACTGCATTACCACTTTATATATAACTAGTAGTTTTTTTGCACACCCGATGTGTGTGCATAGATATATAAATATGTACACCATTCTTTTTATATTTTAAGTTATTTATAATTCAAAATATTTCATAAATGAAATTATAATTTTTAAGTATATAAATTGAAAAAATTAATTAATAAGGGTATAATTGAAATAAAATAAAATTTTAAAGGGTAAAATAGTAATTTACAGGTGACATACCAATTAATTAATGGTGGTTATTATAGATCCCTCACCAATAGTATATAGTATAGATATAGATGATTAAAAAATAAAATTAAAAAAATAAAGCAGAAACCTATAAATTTCTATATAACATAGATGATTAAAAAATAAAATTAAAAAAAATAAAGCAGAAATCTATAAAAAAAAAAAAAAAAAAAAACCTAATAAATGTGGCTGCTGGGATTAACATAGATGATTAAAAAATAAAATTAAAAAAAATAAAGCAGAAATCTATAAAAAAAAAAAAAAAAAAAAAAAAACCTAATAAATGTGGCTGCTGGGATTAACATAGATGATTAAAAAATAAAATTAAAAAAAAAATAAAGCAGAAATCTATAAAATAAAAAAAAAAAACTAATAAATGTGGCTACTGGGATTCGAGCCCAGGTCTCCACGGCCACAACGTGGAATTCTTACCACTAAACTACAGCCACTTAGTTGTTTTTTATCTTCTTATAAATATATTATTAAATAATCCATAGGCTGTTGGCTGTTAGGTTCAAGTTGAGAATCTGCCCAAGACAAGACATCCACATCAGCTGTAGTCTTACTAGGAAGTCCACTAAAGCCTAACAACCTAATTATTTCACTATCCCATAAAAATTCAATTTTTTCGTCTCATCAAAATAGCAAATACAGCTGAAGTTCACTGAACTTATTTAATTTAAGAACTTATATTATCAAATATATCATCATGCGAAACAAAAAAAATATACATATGTAAACTAACAAATCACATTAAATAAGATGGGAGCCGAATAAAAACGGACAGCTATGCATTAATGGGGACCATTCCCCACCGCGAATCGAATTAAATAAACGACCGACAGACATATAATTTCCCATATAATACAATTTTACACCTAAATGAATATATAATCAAAACTATAAAATGACAGTTCAAGGAAAGCAACCGTACTACTACACTACAAGCCTACACCAGCAGTTAACATAAACTATACATAATTTAATGTTGTATTGTTTGTATATGTAAAGAAATGGGCTGTCGGTGTTTTATATGCTTTTCCATGTGAAGTGACCTAAAAGACTTGCCCTTTACCAAACGAGGATAATGAGCATATTTCTTGCTTGTACATTGAATTTATCTTTTTAGACAAAAAAAAAGAAAAAGTGCTTCAAATCAAAGGGTTTTATTTCATAAAATTCTTCCAAGTAAAGTGACGAAATGGAGATGGGCTCTACGATTTTGAGATTATCAGCTTCAGATCTCTCTTGGATTTAAAGTAAGTTCTCATTTAATGTCTTGGGACTCTTTTCTTTATTATTTTCTTGATCTAGTTTCTTCTTTATCAGAGGCAAGATCGAAGATTTATGTGCTTCTTTGTGTTTCTTGGGATTGTTCTTGATGTGTTTGCCTGTGGGTCTTTATGTAAAATCATTTCCAATGGGTGGGACTTCTTGACATTAAGTTTGTGCTTTGTGATTGGATCTGAAGTAATTGTTCGATTTTCTTTGTTCTCAGCTTCCCTTCCATTTTGGTCTATGAATCTGCAGTTTGAGTAATTGTCTTAATTTGTAGATACTTTTACTGATAAAAAAAGCTTGAGAGATATATGATTAAAACCCTTCTTAATATGGTAAAGAGAATTATCCAGCGATGTTTCCTTAGTTGGGTTTTTTTCTTTTTGGTTCAAAGATATTTGCAGCAATAGATATTTCACTCAGACTTTGATCAATTTCTTTGCGTTGCAGTTTTACTTCATTTACATGCTTCACATTGGTAGAAAAAAAAATGGGATCTGTGGCGCTCGATGCTCGCTTTATTTGCCCGTACGACTGCATAACTTTGGGGCTTAAGAGCCTTAGACTAGACAGCTACGAAAAGCCGCAAGTCCTTACGCTTCTTTCGTCGTTCCTCGAAAGATCCGTCGAGGCAAACGAGGCCTTACTAGAGACGTCGGAGATTAAAGACGTCCCTACCATTTTCCATGGCTTGAAGGCACCTTCACTCACCATTCAGCAGTACATAGATCGAATCTTCAAGTATTCGTGCTGCAGCCCTTCTTGCTTCGTCATTGCAAACGTATATTTGGACAGATTCGTTGAGAAGAGAAAAAACCTATTCTTGAATTCCCTTAATATCCATCGGCTGCTCATCACCAGCGTGATGGTTGCTGCAAAATTCATGGACGATGCGTAAGTTTTACCCTTTTTTTTTTTTTCCTCGTTCGTTTATTCTTGCAATGTGATATGATTATCTCTTGCAGATTCTTCAACAATGCATACTATGCTAAGGTGGGAGGGATAAGCACTAACGAACTGAACAGACTAGAGATGAGCTTTTTGTTCGGTCTAGACTTCAGACTTCATGTCTCCGTGAAGACATTCGAAGAGTACTGTTTGATGTTGAAAAGGGAAGCGAAAGGAGAGGCGAGGCTCGTCGAACTTCCCATTCGAGCCTGCGGAGCAGTAGAGCAGACCCACCATCGCCATGGCAGCAAAGATGATTCTCAATGTGCTCAGTGAAGCCAACATTGATAGAGACATAATTTTGCTTCTTTTTCTTTTTCTTGGGATTGCTTGCTTGCTTGCTTGTAAAGGAATGAATACTGCAATGTAGGTTTGATTCTTGGCCTGGATGTTGTAATGATTTGGATTTGGATTTGGATTTTCCATTTATTGATTTCTTGAGTATACTTGATTGATTGATTGATATATCAAAATTTTCGGATCAATTGCATAAATAGCACTGTTGTAAAACTCGGGCTAGGCGGCTCCTCCCGCGGCGAAAATTGTCTAGGCGGCCGCCTAATCAATTGAACCGATTAATCGGCTAGGCGGTTCAAACTTTTTTATTTAATTTTTTTTTTTGGAAAAAAAATTTAAATACAGACTAATGTTTTTTTTTTTTTTTTAGAATATTTGGATATTTATTTTAAATGTTTGGATAAATTTCATGTAACTTTACTTTTGGTAAAATATTAGGATATTTGATATATGGAAGATAAAAATAATAAAAAAAATAAGTCTGCCAACTAATTTCCGCCTAGAAACCGCCTATACCGTCTTGGCGCTAGCCCAACCCTGGGCGCGCCCGACTAGCATCTAGCGAATTTTACAACATTGGTAAATAGACCCTCAAAAACAATTTTTTTTTAAACTGACCTCCAAGTGTAAAATGAGTATTATATCCTTACTAATTTGGCACAATAAAAAAAAATTTGCCCTCGGAATTTATCTCATACTCGATAAAATATTCGACCAGACCAAATGAGTCGTAACGAGCCACTCGGTCATTCGCCCGACGAAAATCGAGAACTCTACTCGAGATATTACCCGAGGAAGATAAAAGATACCCTCCTCGGTTATGGAATACCAATGGACGCCATCAGTTACATCTCATCATGGAGCATAAGCCCCGAAGTGCTCGGGCCGCTCGAGACTTAGGCGCTGCTCGAGACAAGCGTTGGCATCCCAGGCGCGCACTCGCGTAAGCCCCGATGTGCTCGGGCCGCTCGAGACAAGCCCTGGCGCGCACTCGCGTAAGCCCCAATGTGCTGGGGCCGCTTGAGACTTAGGCGCCGCTCGAGGCTTAGGCGCTGGCATCCCAGGCGCGCACTCGCGTAAGCCCCGACCCGAAGTGCTCGGACCGCTCGAGATAGGCGCTCGCATCCCAAGCACGCACTCGCGTAAGCCCCGACATGCTCGGGCCGCTCGAGACTTAGGCGCTGCTCGAGACAAGCGATGGCATCCCAGGCGCGCACTCGCGTAAGCCCCGATATGCTCGGGCCGCTCGAGGCATAGGCGCTGGCATCCCAGGCGTGCACTCGCGTAATCCCCGACATGCTCGGGCCGCTCGAGACTTAGGCGCTGCTCGAGACAAGCGTTGGCATCCCAGGCGCGCACTCGCGTAAGCCCCGACGTGCTCGGGCCGCTCGAGACAAGCCCTGGCGCGCACTCGCGTAAGTCCCGACGTGCTCGGGCCGCTTGAGACTTAGGCGCCGCTCGAGGCTTAGGCACTGGCATCCCAGGCGCGCACTCGCGTAAGCCCCAATCCGAAGTGTTCGGGCCGCTCGAGATAGGCGTTGGCATCCCAGGCGCGCACTCGCGTAAGCCCCGACATGCTCGGGCCGCTCGAGACTTAGGCGCTGCTCGAGGCAAGCGATGGCATCCCAGACGCGCACTCGCATAAGCCCCGACGAGATAGGCGCTGGCATCCCAGGCGCACACTCGCGTAAGCCCCAATATGCTCGGGCCGCTCGAGACTTAGGCGCTGCTGGAGACAAGCGCTGGCATCCCAGGCGCACACTCGCGTAAGCCCCGACGTGCTCGGGCTGCTCGAGATAAGCGCTGGCATCCTAGGCGGGCACTCGCGTAAGCCCTGACATGCTCGGGCCGCTCGAGATAGGTGCTGGCAACCTCTGGCGCTCACTCGCGTAAGCCCCGATGTGCTCGGGCCGCTCGAGACAAGCCCTAGCACCCCAGGTGTGCACTCGATATTTTACCTACTACGTCCAAAAATCGCTATACTCTTTTTAGACTATTTGGCGGGGGGACTTGTGTTGCCCTCGGGATTTATCTCATACTCGGTAAAATATTCGACCGGACCAAATGAGTTGGAACGAGCCACTCGGTCATTCGCCCGAGGAAAACCGAGAACTCTACTTGAGATATTTTTCGAGGAAGATAAAAGATACCCTCCTCGGTTATGAATACCAATGGACGCCATCAGTTACATCTCATCATGGAGCATAATGGAGCGGTTACGAAATTCTTAAGGACCTTATTAAGAGAGGCCTCATTATGGAGCATCATGGGAGCATTTAAAGGTAATTTAAAGCCACTAATGGTCATTATGACATACTCCCTATAAAGGCTAGGTAAGGATCTCATTCGAGGGAGGTCGGATCACTGCGACATACACGCTTTTGCGCTATTCTCTGTGCTACTGTTCCGAGAATAAACGCACTCTACTATTATGTTCACATACACATTTAAGCTTGATTATACACTCGAGCGCTCCGGAAAATATTCCCGAATTTTATTTCGTACGCCGACACTGACTTGAGCATCGGAGGGGGCTCACCGGCACCCCTCTAACGAGTATTTTTTTGTAGGCCACGGGGCACAAAAGGGCTAAGCGACGCCGGAGATCGATCCAGGCGTGGGCTGCTCGAGACCTCGGGCGCATCATTTCGGGTAAAATACCCTCGGGTTTTTTCAGAGCGCATAAAATAGATATGTTAAATGCAAATCGTATTCCTAGGTAATATGTCTCACACTCATTTCCGGTTAAAACACATTTTTTTTTCTTCTAGCTCTCATTCTATATATATCACGAGATTAGGGGTGTTCAAATTTCGGATAAAATCGAAAAAACCGGCCGAACCAAAATTTTCGGTTTTTTCGGTTCGGTTATTTCGATTTTTCCGCCGGTTTTGGTTTTGTATTTAGAAAATTTCGGTTTTTCGGTTCGGTTTTCGGATTTCAGAAAAAATAACCGAAATAACCGAAAAACCGAAAAATATTTAATTATATATCATTTATATTAGACAAGTTTAAAATATTGTAGTTTATGAAAGTGATTAATAGTTATAGTGATAATAAAGTCCAACAAAATAATTCTATTTTTCATAAAAAATAATTAAAAAGTACAATGTTTATTTTCTAACGCACTATGTTATAACATTTAATTAATATATATATATATATATATATAGATGTTATAAAAGGTAATTCGTGTATATATATATACACGAGTTACGCACACATATGGGTAATGCAATTATCATATCATTACTATTTAATTCATATATATATGTAATGCAATTATAACATATATATATATATATTATACGAGTTAAGTCCTATATATATGTATATATAATATATGCACATATATGAATTAAAATCTTTAACGGTTAACCGAAAAACCGAACCGAAAAAACTGAACCGATGTGTAAAAAACCGAACCGAACCAAATTAAAATGGTTCGGATATCGGATTAGGCATCTGTAAAACCGAAAATCGAAAAACCGAACCGAAATTTGAAAAAACCGGACCGAACCGTCCAATGAACACCCCTACACGAGATTCTAATATTCACATAGGCTATCATGAAAAATGATTAAAATATCTTTAAATTTGGAGGTCATTAACTTAAAAATGTGGTGAATATTTTTTAAAAATTGATCGAGTCAGATGTCATTTTTTTAAGGTCAACGGCTTCTTTGACGTTGACTTGAATAATCAATCCATGTGGATTCTGATTTTGGAAGTATAGGTAAAAAATCATTATGACTGCCACCACCTTCTTTACCTTTGTCCGCCTATCTTATATAAACAGAATCAATCACCTCCAATTTCTTACATAAAACCTAAAGAAAATAGCTCTTCTCTTTTTCTCTATTCTTGACGATGTTGAAGCTCTACGCTCTTTTGATGGGTACATTACATTGCCTGCTTATTCATTATTTTTATCTATATATATAGACTGAATGGTGAATTTATTTATTTAATTTAATTTTTAGGGTTGATGATGATGATGATGATGATGATGAGGGGAGTATTGTTAGTGTGTGGTGATTCTTGCACGGAGGTGCGGCCAGAGGTTCCTTGCAACAACGATGGTCCGAGAGGAGTTGTTCAGTGTGATAGAATCTGTAAGCTTTTTCATGGACCCAAGGCCGTGGGTCAATGTCTAAGTACGTACCTTCCAAAGAGCCCACTCTGCGGATGCTTCTTTTGTACCAAATAATCGAATTATTAAATAATAAATAAAAAGAATCCAATTTGGGTGCTAGTTGATAAAAAAATTTCCAAAATGATCTCTCCATCAACAAGTAATTTGTGGTGATCCTTTATAACATCACGGTGATCTTTTTCTCGGTCCATCGTCACTGTATTTGTTTAGCCTATGTGATGAGTCATTACCAGACGGAATAATGGATCACCTGAGTGATATTTCAAGTTTTTGATCACCCAAAAAAACCTAGGTGATACCACTAGACTTGCCCATTTTGAAATGGAACCGGCAACCGCACCCAAACCGCGAACCGCCCGTTTGACGGTTCAACCGGCGGTTAATAATTAAATAATATAAATATTATATATTATATAATAATAATAAATATTATATTAAAAAACAAAAAAATAAAAAATATAATAAAAAAGGAAATAGATGTTGGATATTAAAAAATACATTAAAAAATTAAAAAAAAAAAAACCCCGCGTTTCAACCGCTGGTTCAAACCTTAACCGGCGATTGAGAACCCGCCGGTTAACTAACCGTAACCGGGGGGGCCTAACCTGCAACCGCCCCCGGCCGGTTATAGTGTATTGTACACTCTTATCATACTATGTATTATTGTCCAACCGAGCTGATCCATCGGTAACTCACTCAATTAATTTGATGTGTCATAAGTAATTACACTCCAACTGTTTGTATCTTCCAATTTTAATTAAAAATTTATTTATTAAACATTTTAAATTAATAATAATACTTAATATGTAAAATAATATTTGTATGTCTTTCTAATTTATTATTGGTGAGGATCTCATAGAAACTGTTTTGTTGTGTCAATTTTAATTTTAAATAAGTTGTTAATTAACTATTTTACCTTATTTTAATTTATCTACTTTAATTCAAAAAAACTACCTTTTCAAATTTTAAATTTATTATAATTATATACTTAAAAATCAATTTAATCTTTTTAAATACCAAAATAATAAATAATTAAATTTTAAATTATAATTTTATTTTAAATTTCAGTTATTATATTTTGATATATTTACCGCACACATCAAGTGTCCAGTACAAGTGATAGTTTATATTATATTGCACAAACGTTGAACAATGACTATTATATCCAACGAGATTTAATTTAATTATTTGATTGTGAAAAAAAATAAAAAAAGATTAAGCAACCTCTAATTTTGAAAATCATCCATTGCTGTAAAACGTTTGACACTTGTCAGCTCCACATTCATTTCAGAAATAGAACGCGTCGGAACCAAACCTTGTCTTCGAAACCTCGAAGACTCCATTAACAAGATAGATGCAATCCTTTCTCCCTTCATTCTATACAGAAAACAAATTCGTTTCTCTCTCAGAAACAAAAAATAAAAAATAAAAAAAGGAAAAACTAAAATGGGACAAGGAGAAGAAACCAAGACAAGGCCCGAGCCAACCGTCGAGATTCAGGCAAACAGACGCTTCTCTCTTTAACTTCATGTTCGTCATCTTATTATGTGAATTCAGACTCGACAAAAAAGATGATTTTTATGACACGTTTGTTCAGGAAAGAGGCGAGATATTCTTCTTCTACCGTCCGAAGGTGGAGAAAGAAGAAGCCCACGGCCCGCAGGACGTTCAACGGCTCTAACTAGTCCTGCGGCCCGAGTCGGGCGAGCGGGCCGTTGAGGTGAAGCAAGACCCACACTCTGGTAAGGAAGGGACGAGCAAGGACGGCGAAGGCGCCGACGGTCGACGAGGTAAGAAAACAGAAGGTGGTCGTGGAAGCGAGAGGGTGAACATCGAGGAACAGCCGCTGCTAAGGCTTGTGGTGATGGGTCGGAAAACCCTACCCGACCCAGCTAAGAGGAGTACGCCTTATTGGGGCTTCGTTGAGATGGTCACTACCAAGATTGATCATGTCAAGGATGCTCTCAGAGGAGGTAATAACATCAAATTCCCTCGTTTGTTTTTACACTGACATGTAAAGATTTGATTTTTATGTTCTCCCCCCACAAAAAAAACAGAGGAATATGATACTAAATCAAGAGGCCATAGGCACCTGCCAGACGCACGGCCAGTAGCAGAAGGCATATACAGAATCCTCAGGCACAGCCCAACTGATAAAAGAGGCAGAAAGATACACACTCACTTGATCTACAAGCTCGAATACCCACCCGAAGGTAAAGAGGACCAACCCGCAGTAGAAGCACTGAACATCTCCCGCGAGGCATCGTTCATCGTCCAAATAAAAAACCCTGAGATACAAGGCGGCGGGTCGGGCTTTAGAGGTCTTCAGAGCAAGAGAAAGGCGGCTTTCCCGGCCCGCCTGCAGGGGCTTTTCGGTCATAAGAGGTTTCGCGAGGCTGATCCGCCGGATTTTCTGAACTTTGAAGGCTGTGAGCTTCTGCTCATATCGGCTTCTGATGCCGTGGAAGATGAGCTGGGCTTGGAGTTGAAGGCGGAGGAGGGCGATGCTGAGGATTGCTCCGACTTGTTGAAGACGTTTGGCGACGTGGGCCCGGCCCGGCCTTTGCTTGAAGGGGCCTGGGCTTGAACTCCCTAGTTAGTTTTGGTCTATACCTTAGTTTAGTTGCGTTGCTTGTGAATTAGTTATGTATGAGATCTTCTTGTCTATTTACTTGATTGTATATTAGAAGAACGTACCGTACGTATGTAATAGTCTAATAGATAGTCTCCTTTTTAAATTAACTATGAACTCTATGCTTACGACGTTTTCTTGTGGAAAAGAAAATATGGTCTTGCCGAGTTTGGTTTTTATGGTTTGTTGGGACATTTTTTTATTATGTCGATGAATATCATATGAAGTATATCCTTTTTTTTTAATATTATTGATTTATGATGGATACTATATGTTCTACAAGGTTGTACAAGAGACAAAATGCGTTGAAATTCCCTCCTTTTTCATCATAATATAAAAAAAATGTAAAAAAAATTCTCTCCTTTTTCCGACCTGCAAGAATTCCCCTAAGAATTTCTGGATGGCAAAATTGCTCATTCAGGACCCATTTAAAGATTCGATGAGTTTGAATCTAGACTAACATTAAAACTTTCGGAAGATTAAGTCGAATATATGCTAATTATTTAATCGAATGCAGGTTTGGGTCTAAATAGATATATCCATTGCCATCCATATTTCTGCCCGGCATATTTTTAATTTATAACACAATAATTAAAAATATAAGATTGTGGCATCGCACTAAAAATGATTAAGAAAAAGAGAAAATATGCAAACAGGTGGATAATTTCCACCGTCTCCATCCAAGGGTGACGGAGAATGTATGTGCATTGCTAAGCCCTCCAACGGGTACTTAAGTTATCTCCCCGAATATTTTACCGTGGAAAAATTCGATGTAATAATTATATGTTGGAAATATTTAATTAAATAGAAATTAAATATTATTTAGTTAAAGGATTATAACTCTTGTGAAAGATACGTATCTTTTCACAAAGTACCCTTAAGCCAAAATATGTATCTAATGGGTTGAAAAGTTATGACCAACTAGAATTAGATATAACTCTTCAATATATTCCAGTCCCATCTATAAATAGAGGGCTCATTTCCTCATTTCCAAAGACCTCGAACACCTCTAACAAAATGTTCAAGTCCTAAAACTCTTAGGAATTTCTTTTTTCTCTCGCTCTGAAATATATTTAGTATATTTCATATTCAAACTCGTACGAGAGTTCGAAAAGAATCTAATAAGTTCGTTGGTCTCGTAATTTGGAGAGCTCCTATTACGGTATGTTTGTCATTGTATCTTGAAAAATAATTGCCGTATTCCGTAAGCACCGTGAGCGGGACAATATTGTTTTAAGGACATAGCGTCTAATGCTAGCCTCGACAATAAAAATCTATTTTGCGTCCCATGTACGTTTGGTATAGTATATATTATTATGTATATAAAATTGTACCCAACATTATATATCTAATATCACTTTAATTAAATATAACCATGTTATCGTGGAATTCATTTTTCAAGCATTATTAATACTTACCAATAACTGTAAAATGAAATCAATAGAACAGTCATGATTACATTAAGCTGCTCAAAATCAGAATATACACTTATTATGTCCGTTACTTCTTGAGCACAGACGAGGTTTTATCTGCACCGTTGGATCAAGATGGACGGTGAAGATCTCTAGTATTGAACAAACAGTACAACTAGAGCAGCCAATGGTACTACTGTTAAAAGAAACAACCCCACGTGACCTTTATGTTTCTTTTTCCGTTTTCGAATCAACTACTCACTCGCAGTCGCAGATACGATATTGACAATATATTGTAAAGGAAAAAAAAGAAAAAGAAAAATAAATATTGTGAAAAGAACTACAAAACAAACAATTATAGCAAAAATCAAATAAAATATAATGGTTAAGGAAGTAATTAATGCATTTAAAAATAAATAATATGGAAAAATGTATTTAATTCGGCATGTCCGTTTTGTGCCTGGTGGAAAATCTGGCACTCTAACTAATAATGGCATTTGTAATATTTTTTTTCATATAACGAATTCTAGCAATTTATAATATTTATTTTCCGATCAAATATCATTACATAACATTTTTTTTAAAAATAAAATGTATGCGACTTGTTGTGATTTTCGGCAACCCTAGACTCACAAATCAATGTACTTTCTTGTATGTGTTGTTGGAAGATCGAAAGATTCGATCTTAAAGACGAACGAATAAGAAAATTACAGCTCAGAAAACATAAAAAACTAAAACATGATTATATGGTTCGACTATGACTTTGAGCCTACCTCCACGGCCGTGACCTTCTGCTTCCATGGCTGTGACTCTTGTCTGAACATTCCAAACTTCAATCTATTTTGTTTCGATTTGAGTTTCTTATTAATGGCGTCGAGTTTTGGATCAGTAAACTCAACATTTGCTGAATAGATGAGATTTAATTATGACGATAATATTCATGTCATTAACCAAAATACATGAACATGACTATTGCTGAATCGATGATATTTAATTATGATAATATTCATGCCATTAACCAAAATACATGAAAATTGAATTTCCTTTTCCACTTTTGTGATAACAATATTACGTTAATACACATTAAATGATTTATATCTATGATGAAACACGTTATCGTTTTTAGAAAAAGACCAACATATAGCTATTTTTTTTTCATAACTTTATAGCCAATCTATAATCAATGTATCTATCTTTGTAGGAATTTACTTCTAAATCTCTTAAAAATTAATTTTGACATAGCTAATGAAGAGAGCAAAATGAAGTCAAACTACTTGAAAATTTTGATGAAATCGTACTTCCAGCTGTTACATGATTTAATATTTTGTATGGTTGAACATCGAAAAACGTAGAAATATGAAAAATAAAATTCAACAAAAAGTCAAATGAAAAAGTGGATGGAAATATAATAATTAATTAAAAGGATAGACCCAAAGAAAATATATAGAGAATAAATGAGCCACGTGGCACGGTGACACCCGTGAGGAAAATGACGGATGTGTGCCATGTTGGCATCGGGCCATGTGAACCGTTCGATCAGTTTCAAATCTGACGGACCGTAGTCTATGTCTTGGTGGAGAGAGAATCGAGACCGTCCATCTCGGCTCAGGCGTAGGTTTCGAGTGGTATATAATACAGCAGGAGATTAGAAAGGGAGACTGTCTGTGAGGGAGAGAGAGAAAGCACAGAGCGACAGAAGAAACAAACCACAAACGCACTCACATAGGGATTACACAGAAAGCTCTGAAGATTTTTTCAGCTTCACCTTCTAAATCTCAGTGTTTCTCTTCAGCTCATCTTCATTTTTCTTCGATTTTTGTTTTTATTTTGCTCTTTTCAGGCGCTTTCTCCCGGATATATGTTTTATATCCGACGAGTTGTTGGTTAAACGTCTGAATCTTACGGAACGATGGAGAGAGACAGAGATTCGCGTAAAACGACGTTATCTGCCGGTGGAGGCTTACGGAGAAGGTTACAGAGAATCGCTGCTTCAAGAGATTCGTCTGGTGAGTGACGAATCCTTGTGCGGAAATGGGTGTCTCAATTGAATTTGTTTTTATTATATCTGATTTTTTTTTTACCGACTTTTTTGTGCAGAAGGGGAGCTGCATGAGAAAGCGAGATTGAGAGATCGGAAGAAATCGGAGCATAAGAAGGACAGAGATCGCCTGAAATTAAATGAGAAGTACAAAGCGAACGAGAGTACGGAGTCGACTGACGAAGAGTACAAGGAAGATGGACAAGACGGGAGGAAACAGCGTGGAATCCGTAATCTCCGGTCGTCTCCGGCGGTCATTAGCGCCGCCGCCGATGAAGTGATTGGAGCTGTTGTTCCTCGGAGGACTCGCTCCAGTAAGTGCTTTTGATTTTATTTCTCGTTTTGCCCTTTTGTGATTTTATAATTTTTTTTTTTTCAGATTTTTTTTTTCTTTTTGTTTTTTTTTATAAAAAAATTTATGTTCTGTTGATTATATTTGTTTTCTTTCATAGATATGGTGAGGAGGGTGGACGCCGATTCGAGCTCAGGGTTAGGAGAAGAGTTGAGATCGTCGCCAGCGATGGCGAGTGTTTCCAGCGTCGGTGGCGATTTCCCGGCGTCTTCAAAGAAGAAGAAGATGGTTAGCTTACGTTTTTCAATTTTTAATTAATTATAGCAATTCCTTAATTTTCTAATAATTCCTTAATTTTTCAGTCGGAATATTACGTTTTTTTATTCTTTTATGCAGGAATGCTCGGTAGAGAAGATGGCACATTTATCAACCAGCGGATCAGATTGGAGGGTTTCTTCAACGACTCAAGAAGATATTGAGATGGAGGTCGTTGAAGCGCTGTTCGATCTGATGCAACAATCTCAGCTATCGAAGTCTGGTGGAGAAAAGTCAGTCGCGGCTGATAGTGTTGGTGTGTTTTTCCTTTTTTCCTTTTTTTTTTTTGGGAAATACTAAAAAAAAAAACTGTATTACTTATTTACAGTGTGAATTTGGTGGTTTGCAGAAAGGAAGAGATCGGGGCAAGCTAGGAGTGAAAAAGATGAGAATAATGCCTTTTCACTCCAACAAAACCCGCAATCGGTGAAAGTGAGCACTGAAAGGAAGGTGGCTGGGTTGAGGGAAGTGAAGCGGGAAGAGGGCATGGCGGACGGGGGGTCCTCAGATGGCTGCAAATTGCCATCATTTTTCATAGCAAAGGCTCGTAACAATCCAGAGCCAACCTTGACGAAAAGGTGAGAATTTTTACTCTTTCAATTTAAATATTTGTTGGGTTGATCTTGATTATGAATTACTTTTGCTCAAATGTAACTAATTAGTTATTATTATTATTATTTTTTTTTTTGAGCTATTCTAACAATGCCTATGGTGGTTTGCCACAGGGAACCCGTTGCAACCGCTGCTCAGAATGAGGAGAAACAGTTGGGTAAAGACTTCAGCCCAGATGATGTATGTTAAAGTTTAAACTATTCGCTACTTTGGGCATATTTATTATTTCTTCATACAGAAAATACTAAGAAATTCGTTGTGGATAGGGTGGTCATATAGCCAATCCACGAGCAGACAAACACGTGGGCAATGTGGCTCCCGAAGTCGAAGTGGACAATGTGGCAACTGATCCCGAGTTTACGTTGCAGAATGCAAATAAGGCACGTGAATATTTCATTCTTTGTCTTTTCCTTTTTCTCTGTTATGGTTAACTTCAATCTTGTTTTCGTGATTGAGTAATTACGTTTTAGACGATGTATTCCTTTCAGAGGAGTGCAACCATCCGTCGGGATGCTTCTGTTGCAATCCAACTGCAAAAGGAAAAGGGAGGTGCAGCTGGTAACAACCATTTGATAAGCAATGTGATGGGCCAATCTCGGCATGATTTGTCGAGTAGTAAGAGCACACAACGACAAAACTTGATGGAGCAGATGAATCATTGTAATATTTCGTATTTGAATTTCGATTCGCCAAAATCTTTGTCCTTCATCATTCTTGTTTTGGAATTCAAATGGATTGCAAATGTTTTCTTTCTCCTTTTGGTTGATCTAATACTTTTGTGATTCAGCTTTGTCTTCCTTCTTGCCATTATCATCTGGGATTCACGGGCTGTCTGGTGTGCTTCCCTATACAGGGTGTGTGATCTTGAGTTATATCACAATAATATGTTTACGCTTTGGTAATTGCGTGAGGTTGAATGTTGTGTGACACAGTCTTTACATTTGCAGGTACGCACCTCCTCCTCCTCGGCAACAAGCAGTAGCCAGGTCATCTACGGGTATACACGAGTTTCGTATGGAGGTGAAAAAAAGTTCACTTGTTTGCATGGTCTCAAGCGTTATTGTTTCATTGATAAACATGGGTATTTCGTCCATATGCAGCTCCCCCCGTTTAAATTTTCAGAGCCACGGAACAAGAGATGTGCGACTCATCAAAACATCGCCAGAAACATACGCAACCACAAACAAATGGTTGAGTCTACGAACCATGGACCAAGCGACAGTGGGTTTGTTTCTGCTGCATCCTTATACGGAGCTCAGAGGCTTGATGGGAACCACTTGTCTCTTAACAAACCGTGGTTTGGAACCAATCAAGGAGGGCAATTTTTGCCAAACTTTACTAGTCGTAGCGAAAAGGACAAACCTGCTGCTGCTGCTGCTTTTACCAACTCGAAGAGCAATCACGTGCTTAACCCACATAAGAATCCACATGAAATGCAATCCGACAGTTTTATGGTAGGTTCTTTTGCAAATACAGCAGCATTATAATCATTGAATCGCCAAAGTCGAGGATTATTATTTCTATTTGCAGCGTGGCCCGGGTTTTATCTTCCCTTTTAATGGCCATCAACCAACAGGTGTAGCACCGACCAGTCTTTCGTCATCTGAAAGAAACAAAACTTCAGCGACTTCCCTGGGTTTCAACAGTCCAACCTTTGCCTCCAAAGATGCGCCTTCATCACCTTACATGGCCATGTTGTTGCAGAGCAGTGGTTCCTCTACCCCTATTGCTGCAAACAACATGGGAATGCCTCCCTTAAGAGGGGGACAACGCTTCCCTACTGCGCCTGCCTTTGGCTCTTCGCCGTTCAACTTCTCTCCAGGCCATTATCAGCAATCATCTCAAACTGCTGTCACGTCATCCCACAAACAGCCACCGCAGAGTTCGAAGGCTACAACCACCAGCAAAAGCCGTCAAGCTTCAGCCACTGCAACTTCTCAGCAACCCATGCAGTTATCAAATTCATCAGCCGCAGGACATCAGTTTGCTCAGTTGATGAACTTTGCATCCATCCCTCCTCCTGGGATGGTGATGATGATGAGCGATAAGATTGAGTTTGTGTCACCTGAAATGTTATCTTCTTCCTCACAAAGCTCCTCGGCAGCAGCAGCTGCCTTCACCACCCCGACGAGCATACAGTGGCATCAACAGCAGCAATTATATCATCAGATGCAGGCGAAGCAAATGGCTCGGGACATAGATTTAAGTTCCTCTAACTACGTAAGTAACAAAGGGGGGCAACATCCCGGAAACTTTCCTCCCTCAGCTGCCGGAGTAGTTACTGCTCAGCCTCAGGGAAAGGCGTCTCAAAGTGGCTTGGCTTCGGCCTTCAAAGAAACGACGGAGGCGGCGGCTACTGCTCCTTCTTCTTCTTCTTCGCCTTTGTGTAGAAGAGACGTGGCTTCCATTTTAGGCAATGCTCAACACCCCGAGCCCAAGTGTTAAGACAGACTTTGATTTAGCGGAGCGTCTGCTTTTTAATTATTTTGGTGCCTTGAATTCTTTTTGAACATTATTAACATGCAGTATTATGTAATTTTCTTGCCCATTCAGTGGAAGAAAGAAAGAAAGAGAGAACCTTAATGGTAAATTAGCTGCTGCTATTAACCTCTGTATAACTTCCCTTTCTTAATGCTCTCTGTCTCAATGTCATACAAAAGGAAATACTTATTATTATCGCCCAATAAAACCATTGATTAAAATTCCAAATCATAATCTTCATCAGAATCTATGATTTCCCAACAAGAGAAGCCAAGTTGGTATCTACTTCTTCTTTTGCCTTGCGATCAAAGGGTTCTTCTCCGATGTAGAGGTCGAGGATCGAGCGGCACAACAGTTTGCTCTCGATGCATCTGATATCTGTACCGTCAACTACATACACAGCACGATAAAAAAAAAAAAAGATGTCTTGTTATATATTTATTTAACCCCTCAATCAAGTAAGTATATATGGCCAAACTTTTCTTCACAAGGCAATCAATACCGATCACATTTGACATCATGCATTTCTAACCTAATTTGATACTGTAACAAATTTGATGATTCTAATATGAAAATAGTTAACAGTGTGATTCGTATATTAAAAAAAAAAAAAGGAAGAAGAAAATGCCTTACTCGTCGTGCGCAGAACATATCCATGTTCTCTGGAAAGATCAATTATGGATCCTTTAGGGATTTTGTATTCATCTTTGAATTGGGAGGTGAACCTGCAAATAAAGGATTTTTTTTATGAGGATTCACATTCTACTTTCTATTGATGAAACTCCGAAATATTGCTTTTAAATTAAGTACAGTATATCTCATTGTCGATGTTATTCGCTCATTTCAACCTAACCTATGGACGATGTATCTAACACAGCAATACTACCCCTTTCATGTCTTCTACGGCATCGCCAAAACAATAATCCAAGAAGTATAAAGATAAGACACGCTCTCCGTGTAAGGCAACATTTACTACATCTGCTCGGAAATCGAATAAAAAAAAAGACTCGACGAACCAAAGAAATTCACCTTTGCAACAGTTCTTTGTTCTCTGATCCACTGAACTTGCGCAGTCTGCTACCGACCGACTCTTCAAAAGCACTCCTAACCGAACGAATACTCAACCTTCCATAAACAATCTGAAGCCTAATAGTCATGCTTACGTCGCTATCCATCAGATCATGCTTTAGCGACTCGTTTCCCTTCAATTCGTTAGGCGAAAGGGATCCATATTTCTCACCGAGACACTTCGCCACATCAGCATCATCAGCATACACACCTTCACACAAGATTCAAAGAGGAATAGAGCTCAAGAATTCAATTCGACAAAAATAATCTTTTTGGAACTATGGCAAGAAACTGAACTAGACAAAGGTACGTTATAACTGAATCATGAGACAGCATGTGTAAGAAATGTATTACCAAAAGCATAGACATCAATATTCTTCAACCCCAATATGGCTTTCCTCCTCAACCCAACTCCAAGAAGCCGCTGATTATCCCTCACTACAGATGGAAATGACGTTCCTGTCCTCGATTCAGTCACAGACGCCACGTTTTCAGACAGAGAAATGCAGCCCCACATCGGAAGAAGAGCATTTCCGTTTGAAGCCAAGAAATCGACGGCATTTCCAAGAAAGGATGAGTTTTTGGAGATGTGCGAATTGATGGCCAATCCAGCTCCCACGGCCGAAGCGGCGGCGACGGCGACTGGGAATGCGGTGATCGTTGAGTAGAACGGCCGGTTTGAGTGGGCGGGGTGGTGGGGCGGTCGCGGTGGCTGAGAAAACGAGAAGGGGAAGCGAAACGACACCATTGTTGTGTTTAGTGCTCTGCTGGTCTACGTTGGTTGTGACAGTTGTAATGAATTTAAGGATGGTCTAACTACTTTCTACACACTAAATTTATTTTAAAGCCCACAATATGTATGGTCCATCGAGTATGGTCCGCGTGAATGGGTTGCTAATCCAAACACTAGCCCACTAATTAAGTTTTATGTCACTATGATATGAACATGATCAAGAACTATAAGTATAATTGTCTGTCAGGGTTCGGTCAAGTAGTCGGATCGTGATATCTCGAAAAGAAGATTATGGTCGCATTGACTATCGATGTTTGTTGTAGCTTAGGACAGTGCATGCAAACAGTCGAAGTCATCTCATAGCCGATAATGAAGCTCAAATTCGATTTAGACTGAACTTAGTCGAAGCAAACTACAACACACACTTGACAACAGTAGTGAATTATTTAATAAAATCTCTAAGATAATATTTTGACCGGTCCCGACTCGGGGATAAGGTTTTAAATTAATAAATTTCGCTAAAATTATAAGATAATACATTTTTGTTAATGTATATAGACTCCATTAAAAATATAAATCAATAATTACTTATATACTATTACTTTACATGAATGTTGAAGTTTTGTTCTATGTATGAGAAGTCATGCTGTGTGTATGATTTATTTATATTAGCATATTTTGATCATATAGTTATAGAGAAATTATTCTTTAATTTTCACAAAATGATACATTGAACATAAGAAGCGTAATATGTGAGATTGAATTGTCTCATTAATTTGATATTCGTACATGGTACAGTAATTAAGTGAAAATTTGAAAGTTGTTTGTAAATTGAATATTTCATTATAAATTGATAAAATATTAATTAATATATAAAATTAATTTATTGTTATAAAATATTTATATAATAACCTTATGATATTATACTAATTATAATATTAATAGATATATAGTAGACTTAAAATAGATGATAACAATTGTTTGATATCAGACGAAATATTGATATCATATAAACATTGAGAAGCTATACAATTTTGTGTGTCCAAGTGACTAGCCGAGCATATCCTTTTATAGCCAAAAAAATTCTTACTCTCATTAATTAATACGGTTGAGAGGGTCACGTCTTCAATGCTATAGGTGGTTGATTGTCTCTTCTCATTTGTTTGTGGCTAGTGGGCTGTGATGGAATGGACATCCATAATATATTCATAATATTTATGAATTAATTAATAATTCTTTTAGTTAATGAATTTTAGCAGTCCGAAAGTATATTAGTTTATAGAGTGTTTACTGTAAAACTGTCGTCCAGGGTTGGGTCAAGTAGTCGGATCATGATATCTCGAAAAGAAGATTATGATCGCATTGAATATCGATGTTTATTGTGACTTAAGATAATACATACAGACTAGGAGGATTAGTTCCGCTGGAAGTCGAAGTCATCGCATAGATAACAATGAAATTCATATTCAATTCAGGCTGAACTTAGTGGACGCAAACTAAGGGGGTGTTTGGTTCATAGGTATAGTGATTTTAAACCCGGGTTTATGATATGTTGATGTGTTTGGTTCGCGGGTTTATATAAAATATGGTTAGCTCTAAACCCATATATACGGATTTATATAAACACACCATCTCACATAGGTTATTATAAACCCATTAACCAAACACACATTTTATTTTATACCCACTAATTTGTTTTATATAAATCTTACTAATTTAAACTTTCCTATATATAAACTTACTAACCAAACAAGCACTAAAATGATTAGTCCCGCTGAAATCTGAGGTCGTCGGATAGCCAACAATGAGATTTAGATTCAATTCAGTCGGAACTTAATCGAAGCAAATAGCCAAAGTCATTTCGTAGCCGGCAATGATGTTCATATTAGATTCAGATTAAACTTTGTTGGAATATAAGAATTATCGTAGCGTTGTTGTTCGGGGAGATCTCTTACAAAAAACACCAAAGTATATAACAAAAGGCAACGATCTTTTCAATCACCATGAAGAAAATAAGGCAACGATCTTGTCAATCAATTGCGTGGAGCAAAAGGAATCTTCAGTAGTGACAATAAGTGAGTGATCTACAACAATATGCCATTATTTAATTTCACTAATTAAAGATTCCAAAAGCTTTGTTCTGCCATATCAGGCCCCATGTGTTTTGCATATGTTATCTTATTGCTCAAACTTTGAGAGTTTAATCCAAATTGCTCGAACGTACTCTAAAAGTAGTTTGTCCAAGACAAGTGGCACTTTTTTGTTTTGCTCATTGCAATTGCAAGGACAAAAGTAACAGCCCGTGAAACATATATATTTAATAATTTAATATTTTGTCTTATTCATAAAGACGTTATATTTATCATAAATCACAACCCAAATGAGACAGATTTCACTGCTTTTGATCTTATTTGTAGAGATTAGTTTAATTAAGTAGATTTTTGTTACAAACAAAACGAAACCCACCCACAGACTGTGTTTTTCTTTCTTTTTTTTCTTTTTTTTGTTAAAGGAATGGAAAGGACACTTCACGGGCTTGTTTCGTTCATGTATGGCTATCGAATAATATGAAGTTTTATTAATAAAATGATTCCATTGAGTGATTTAATGTGAAGTTTTCGTTTATTATTATTATTATTATTATTATTATTATTGAAATAACAATAATCTCAATTCAAGAGAAAATATATATTGAGAATGATCTAGTTAAATGAGTCAAACTCGATTCCTGCTTTAACTCTTTTTTCAATTGGCTCTAGCTCGTCGGCAAACTAGAGCTTGATTATAAATATATTTTTTTTCTTGGTCAGAAACATCGCCATTGTAGCCCCACAGTCGGCTTTGGAATGACCATTGTAACTCTAAGTTCAGTCTGAAACGAATTTTAATTTCACAGTCGGCTTTGGAATGACCATGGCTTCCAGCAGACTAATCCTTCCTGGTTTATGTGACTTGCCCCAAGCCTACAAACAACGTTAGTAACTGGATTCAAACCCAAGACTAAGGGAAAATATATGCACTAGTATTTTTTGCACACTCAATATGTGCTTTATATATAAATATATAATTTTACTTTATATTTTATTTGTAATTTATAGTGTTTAATAAATTAAATATTGTTTTTAATATATATTTAAAAAGATAATTTGTAAGGATATAATTATAATTAAAAAAAAGTTTAGGATTAAAATGGTAATTATTTAATTAAAGAAAATTATAAATAAAAAAATAAAATTGCAAATAAGTTTACATACCAAAAGACAATTTTTATCCCTAGTATAGATTCTCTCAACTTAGACCGTGGAGGCTTGATTATAGTTTTGAGATAAAAAATTTTAAATTTAGAACATATATAAGGCGAATGGACTATCAATTTATTGCATTCATAAGGTTGATATTATCTTATGTTAGAAAACACATCAAACCCATATCAAACTAGTAGTAAACGAGAGAATTTCTTGATTTAAATTTCAAATGCCGTAAATTAAACACGAAAAAATAACTGGACCACTTTTAATAAATCAGTTACTGTAAGAGGATAACGTCAGTTACATAATCTGAATCGCTGTACTTTGGGTACCAAAACGCCCCACACATCGTCAACTGTCATTACACTCACATTATCATTCAAAACATAACAAAATAGAGTATATTAATAAACATGATTGAGTTTTAATACTCCACTATTAATATTTATGATATCCTTAACAATTTCAACTTGTCAGACAACTCAATTAAAACTACCGTTGATCCCATGGATTATATGGCTTGAGCTGTTTTAAATAATAGTTAATGATTCATTAACTCTTAAAAAACGACATGAAAGTACAAAGAATTCATCACACTATGGACAATAATCTATGCGCAGATCTTTGCCTGAGAGATGAGATCTGAGTATAGATTATCCCCAAAAGTAAATGCTCGTTAATGGAACGTTTACATCACATTATATCAATCTTGCCTTTGCCCTTCATTTTCCGGCGACCCTTGTCCGTGATGAGGCCGACGAGTACGTCGGCGAAGGCTCCGATGATGAACTTGTGGGTGCTCTTGGGATTCAGGGAAAGATAGCACATCAATAGCTCGTGTAGGTAATCCCAGCTCTCCCTGACGTCGTGGAGCTCGCGGGCGTCCACCATCTCCTGCATCGACCGCCGGAAGTCGGAGTAAGGGTCGGGAGAGTGGGTGGGCACCGCCGTGACGCGGGAGTCCGGAGGAGCTGACGCGGCGGAGAATGAGGACGCGGAGGCCTGCGAGGACGTTGAGTCAACGATTGAGTTCGACCGGCCTGGGGATGAGATGAAGAAGCGCCGGGAGGCGAACGCGGCGGAGAGGTCCGGCGTGGGATCTGAGGCGGAGGGGTGGTCGTCTGCTGAGTCCGAGGTGTAGTCGGCGCTAGTGGTGGCGGCGGTGGCGGTGGGATCGTAAAGAGAGTTGAAGTTCTTGATGAGGAATGGACGGTTGGGATGGAGTTGAAGCGCCGCTGGGGATTGAGGGGACGGTGGAGATTTGATCTTGGTGAAGCAGCTACTGAGGTTGCTTGGCATTGTTATTTTTTTTTTCTTTTCTTTTTTTTTTTCAGATTAAATGTGAAGCGAAGGAGATTTGAGTGTGGTGATTTATGACAAATGAGTTTGTAAGGAAATTGGTCTTATGAATATTTTATTAGTGTGGTGTGAGTGGAGAGGACGCTATACTATATATAATATATTATTCTATTCTATAATATACTAGAATAGTGCATAATCATGTAAATTTAGGAGAAAAAGGAAAAATAAAAATAAAAATTTAGACAAACCCAATTTTTATTTTGATATTACCACATGCGTTAGTTTAGAATTAGATAGCTTCGTTTCGAAAACTCTGTGATTGTAAGCTACAACTACGATTTAACAACCGTACCATACAATACAATGCATATGAAATAAAATATTTAAATATATATATATATATATATATATACCTACCTGAAATTATTGGATGGTTAACGTTCATTATCATGATATTTCGATTATATATCCGTTCACTTAAACTCCTAGTGAATTCATAATGAATTATTGTCTATTTTGGGGATATGATATCTTTTATCATATTCTTACCTCACCTGTGAAGTTTACAACGTAACTTATGATTTGTAAATTTTTGGTTTTGATATCGACTTATATTTAATTTTCATACAAAAATAAAAAAAAGTGTACGGATATATAACATATTTCCAACATTACAATAGCGGACATACAAACAACTCTTTCGACGACGCGATGCCGACGCCTCTATCCAGGGATTGCCTCCATGCGACGGGTCGAATTGATCCACCGGCTTGTCCGATCGTGATGGCCAAGAGACGGAGTGCCGACAGTGGTGGAGATGGTGAACTCCTCTTCTCCAGCCACCACCGATTTTCCAACCACCTGCGGCGATTAAACGTAATAATAGGCAAATAAATATCGATATAATTCGCTAGCTGACCGATCATATAATGCCACATCGGCGGTGCTCGCCATATATTGCAAGCACCTCATTATAAATTGATTCATGCAACATAATTATTACCTCTCCACTGATAGAACCCTCAACCGGCATGACAGCGGCGGGGCCCACCTCTCTGGGTATGGCCGAGCAAGTGTCAATCCACCGCCCGAGCAACGGCGGCGTCTTTTGGGTCCACGGGCTTGCAGGCTAGCTTGTAGGACGTTGCCGCATTTGATGGCTTTTGGCTCCACTTGGTGTTGTGTTTCTGGCTCATCTTGGAAATATCTATACTTGCAGAAATTATTAGATTATGAAAGTCAGCGAAGCTAAACATGCCGTGTGAATCATCGATCGACAAGAACGAACTCTTTATCGATAATCTGTGGATGTTGTCCTAAATCTGCAGATTCCTCTTTATTACACCTGGTGAGAACATATGTATATATAACATATACATGTATCAATCAACATACATAACCGACTGATATTGAAAGATGCCGACGAAATCCATATGAGCAAAGCTTATAATAATAGATATACAAGATATAAACCTACTCCACTCCAAGCACCAATATAACACATCGTCAGAAAAATACCTTCATCGAGTCTATTACTTTGGAGACGCTACGTTGTAACACTTTCTTGCCAGCTTAATGCAGTCTAGCCAATGCAACACTTGGGCATTGGGATCTCTCTCTAGCACAACGTCCGAGACGGTGATCTGTATCGTGCCCCTAAACCCACTAATCCTGCCCCTAACTCTTGCCACGGAGCCAAGTTGAACTTCACTAGCAAACTTCGACGCCAGCTGGGCGTTTAGTCGAACACCTGACGGGTCACGCTTTGCGAAGTAAGGCGAGGTCAGGTGGTTCAGCCACAAGACGCAGGGGATCAAGCCCGTCCCGTCGTCGACTGTGAACCTGAGGAACTTTCCGGGCTTCGACTCGCGGGTCACGACGACGCCGAGGGTCTCAGCGCGTGAGGCGCACGCCCCGCCCCGCCCGAGGAGGAAGGACGACGACGACGACGACGATGGGTTGTTAGGCTTGAGGGAGTGGAAATCTGAGGCGAGGAGTTTGACGTGGCTGTTGACGTGGCTGTTGACGTGGAGAGAATCGGTCATTTTCAGCTTGTTTGATGGGTTATTACAGTCGGGGCGGGACGACGAAAGGGTAATTGAGTTGCAATGGCATAATTGTGATTCTTGAAGGTAAGGGTAATATCTGTAATTTTTGGAAGACTTTTTATCATTTTATGTATTATTTGAAACTTTGTGGGCTTTTCTGTAATTTATGAAACTATCCCCGCTATAAGGTAGTACTAGCCCTAGGCCTCCCAATTTGGGGATTTTGCAAATCAAGTAGACGGCAGTAAAATGAAGCGAGGACTGAGGTGGAGCGACGGTGAGGACGATGATACGTCGTCGTCTGGGGACAGCTCGAACGTCGGCAGTGATTATGAAGATAACAACAGCAAAGGCTCGAAAAAGGAAGATGCGAGGCAATCATCCTCAAAGCTCAAATCTTCTCAAGGTATTAGCTGAGCCAAATCTTTTGTAGTCTTTCTGAAACTGTCTTGCGATCGTTTGTGTTGCACTTTTCCGATCTATGTTATCTTTGATTTACGACACTTCTCGATTAGTTTCTCGTTAGAATGAGTCTAAATCAAATTAAAAGGAATTTTTTTTTTCATATCGTTGAATTTTCATCTATTAAGAAAACATTCCCTGACACCGATTGATTAAGAAGAGATTCCGAAAGATCTTCTTTCAAAATGTCTTCAATCTTCATTATGGTGCATGCATGGCTTCCCAATTCATGGATTTTCTTTACAAATTGTAATGTTTGAGGTTTGTTTGATAGTGGAATTAGCCACCAAATTTGTTCTTACTGCTTAGCATGGTAGTTCGAAAACTCGGGAATCTTCGTATTCAGTCTTAACTTATAGTGATCTATCTTCGTTCCAATCAGTCATCGACTAGTTCGGTTTATTCATCAGAGAGATTTCCTAGGAATCTAGCCGTTTTTTTTTTTTGCTTTTGTCGCCTCTCATAACTCTTACGATTTAGCTGATGCTGCAAGCAAAAAGAAGAAGAAAGGCATAGACTTCGAATCACTAACTCAATATGGGTACAAAGGCGGGCTATCGGTTTTGAACATGCCCGCACCGAAGGAACCAGATCAAGAACCCAACTGGTCATGGTCCTCGGGGAAAGAGAAGAAACCGAAAGAAGGCGAAGAAGAATCATTTAGAGAGAGGCAGAAGACACGAGCTGCAATAGCCGATGGAGAACAGCTTTTGAACGTTCAGACACGCAAGGACAGAAAGAAAGACGCTTCCTTTCAGCAGAAGGAGAAGAGGAAACGAGATCTTGGCCAGGCGAGCAGAGGTAAGAACTACGTCGAGGAAGAGAAGAGGTTGCTGAGGGACAGTGGCGTTTATTCGGGTTTTGATTCTTAGATCGATATTGTCAAAGACGTTTTACAGTGTGTACCCTGACCTGAGTTATTGTTCTTCTGTCTTGTACCGTATGAAAATAGACTGCTGCTCATTTCAAATGACCTTATACTATATGATATTTAATTATTATAATTCATTTATTTTATTTTATTTTTTTGAAATATTTTTTCTTGGTCAGGTAATCTCAAACCAAATAGTGGTCAGAATCAGATACTTATTTGTCGTAGTCAGGCGATCCGATCCGATCCGATCCAATCCAATCCAAATACTCACCTGTAAAATAAAAATTTAAAAATATATTTAACAAATATGCAACTGTTATAAAATATTATAACTATTAAGTATTTTACTAATGACGATATAATTAGAGAGATAATAACTTCTTTTCTTCAATACTTTCTCTTATCTTTTTACACATCCCAAATCACCTATTTATACACAAATTCATCCAATTACATCCACAAAATAAAATATTACATCAACCACACAAAAATCTCATCTACCATTCTAATCAATAAAATAATCACAACCTCCATTCTAAACCACTCCTTTTACTTAACCACCATTCCAAACAATATACATCCACATATTTATTTAATATTTCATAATACTCCCCCTTGGATGTATATTAAGGAATATGCCTCGTTAAAACCTTACTAGGAAAAACCCAGCGGGATAAAAACCTAGTGAAGGAAAAAGAGTACATACTTCCTTTTGTACGCTTTCACTTGTTGTCTCATTAAAAACCTTACTGGGAAAACCTCATAGGGAAAAAACCACAGTTAAGGGAAAAAGAGTACAACGCGCACTTGCTCCCCCTGATGACAATATCACTTCAGATCTCGAAGTTTTCGAACTCCAATTGAATATACTAATTTTCTAAAAATAATGGGAGGAAGTGCTTTTGTAAATAAATCTGCAAGATTTTCGCTTGATCGCACTTGTTGTACATCAATATCACCATTTTTCTCCAAATCATGTGTAAAGAAAAATTTCGGTGAAATATGTTTTGTTCTATCCCCTTTAATATATCCTTCCTTTAATTGGGCAATACATGCCGCATTATCTTCATATAAAATCGTTGGAAGTAATTTCTCAGATAATATCCCACAAGTTTGCTGTATATGTTGAATTACCGATCGCAACCAGACACATTCTCGACTAGCTTCATGAATTGCTAGAATTTCTGCATGATTAGATGAAGTGGCAGTTAAACTTTGTTTAACTGATCGCCATGAAATAGCGGTTCCACTATATGTAAATAAATAACCAGTTTGCGATCGAGCATTATGTGGGTCAGATAGAAAACCAGCATCTGCATACCCAATTAAATCTGCTTTCGATTCATTTGAATAGAACAATCCCATATCAGTTGTTCCTTGAAGGTATCGAAATATCCGTTTAACCCCGTTCCAATGTCTACGAGTCGGTGACGAACTATATCTCGCCAATAAATTTACAGCGAACGCAATATCAGGTCGCGTATGACTCGTAAGATACATTAGTGCTCCAATAGCACTGAGATATGGTACTTCGGGACCAAGTAATTCTTCATCATTTTCACGAGGTCTAAATGGATCTTTATTCACGTCTAATGATCGGACAATCATCGGAGTATCCAATGGATGAGCTTGATCCATGTAAAATCTTTTCAATACCTTTTTCGTATATGTCTCTTGATGTACAAATATCCCATTCTTCAAATATTCAATTTGCAGTCCAAGACAAAATTTCGTCTTTCCGAGATCTTTCATTTCAAACTCCTTTTTTAAACAAATAACAGCATTTGATAACTCTTCGGGAGTTCCAATTATGTTAATATCATCAACATAAACTGCGATGATAACAAATTCACTTTTACGCCTTCTCATAAATATACAGGGGCAAGTTTGATCATTTTTGTACCCCTCTTTCAATAAATATTCACTCAGGCGATTATACCACATACGCCCAGATTGCTTTAATCCATAAAGCGATTTATTCAGCTTAATCGAGTACTCGTGTCGGGGCCCTGAATTTTCAGGCAACTTAAATCCCTCGGGAAGTCTCATATATATGTCACTGTCAAGTGATCCATATAAATAAGCGGTGACAACATCCATAAGACGCATATCGAGTCCTTCACGTACTGCCAGACTAATTATATAACGAAAAGTAGTTGCATCCACCACAGGAGAATATGTCTCCTCATAATCAATACCAGGTCGTTGTGAGAAGCCTTGTGCAACAAGTCGTGCTTTGTATCTCACAATTTCGGCGTTTTCATTCCTCTTTCTGATGAAAACCCATTTATATCCAACCGGCTTTACATTTTCTGGTATGCGGACT
The DNA here is from genome assembly GCA_028392965.1 of Lindernia subracemosa. Taxonomy (NCBI): domain Eukaryota; kingdom Viridiplantae; phylum Streptophyta; class Magnoliopsida; order Lamiales; family Linderniaceae; genus Vandellia; species Vandellia subracemosa. Next base: position 2,089,580 of record JAQPCC010000020.1, on the reverse strand, counting down.
ACAGGTCCGAAAACTTTTCGTTTCTCAAGTGATTTCAATTCTGCCTCGATTGCATCTTTCCATTTTGGCCAATCATTTCTTTGTCTGCATTCTTGTACAGACCTTGGTTCATGATCCTCATTCTCATTCATCTCATTCATTTCATGTAGCGCTACGTTAAATGAGAATTTATCGTCAACGTTGACTTTTACTCGGTTCCATCTAATTCCATTTTGGGCATAGTTTATCGAGATCTCTTCATTATCATTATTCTCAGAATTTTCAGGTACCTTATTTTCATTCTCATAATCATTAATGCCCATTGACTCTTCTAGAGTCGATAAATCCTCGACTGGACCATTCTTATTATTTGCTCCTTTTCTTTTTCGAGGATTTTTATCTTTGGAACCCGAGGGCCTGCCACGTTTCAATTGTGGTCTAGGCTCGATAACACTCTTTGTATGTTCTGCAGGAACATCGATTTTTGCAGGAGCATTAACAGCTGGTATATGTGACTTAGTCACTCTTTTAAGGTCAGTAAAGCTATCTGGCAGTTGATTAGCTAATCCTTGTAAATGAATTATCTTTTGAACTTCTAGTTCACATTCTTTCGTTTGAGGATCATAATGATTTAGCGATAATTCATTCCAACTAATATTCTTTTCCAGCTGTTTCATTTCTCCCCCTAATGTCGGAAAATTCGATTCATCAAAATGACAGTCGGCAAATCTAGTCGTAAATAAATCTCCAGTTAAAGGTTCTAAATATTTTATTATTGATGGAGATTCAAATCCGACATATATTCCCAACCTCCTTTGAGGTCCCATCTTAGTGCGTTGTGGTGGAGCAATTGGAACATAAACCGCACATCCAAAAATTCTCAGATGGGAAATATCTGGTTCCTGACCATAAACCATTTGTATCGGGGAGATATCATTATAACTTGTTGGCCTGATGCGTATTAGTGCAGCTGCATGTAATATAGCATGTCCCCAACAAGATGAAGGAAGTTTCGACTTCATTAATAATGGTCTTGCAATTAATTGCAACCTTTTAATTAATGATTCTGCAAGACCGTTTTGCGTATGAACATGTGGCACGGGGTGCTCAACATCAATTCCAATAGACATGCAATAATCATTAAATGCCTTGGAAGTGAATTCACCAGCATTATCAAGTCGTATTTTCTTTATAGGGTAATCTGGAAAATGTGCTCTTAATCGAATCAACTGAGCAAGCAATCTCGCAAAGGCTACATTGCGTGTTGATAACAAACATACATGAGACCATCTAGTTGATGCATCGATCAATACCATGAAGTATCTAAATGGTCCACACGATGGATGTATCGGTCCACAAATATCACCTTGTATACGTTCCAAAAATCTTATGGATTCATTCTTTATTTTTACTGGTGATGGTCGAATAATCAACTTTCCTTTAGAGCAAGCAGCACATGATAATTCATTAGATTGAAGAATCTTCTGGTTCTTCAATGAGTGTCCACGTGAATTTTGAATTATTTTTCGCATCATAACTGAACCGGGATGGCCCAACCGGTCATGCCAAACAACAAATTTACTGTCATTAATAAACTTCTGGTTTATGATAGCATATGATTCAATCGTTCTAAAATATGTATAATATAGGCCAGAATCAAAAGATGGTAATATTTCCATAATTTGTTTACCATTCGAAGTTACTTTTGTAATGTGCAAATATTCAATATCTCCATTTTCTGCAGTCTCAACGTGATATCCATTATGTCGAATAGCTTTAAAGCTTAATAAATTTCTTTGAGACTTAGGAGAATACAAGGCATTTTCAATCATCAGCCTTGTCCCTCTAGGCAGTAAAACATTAGCTCTTCCGGAGCCTTCAATTATATTTGTGCTGCCTGATATAGTAATAACACTGGCCCTTTTCATATCAAGATGATCGAAATATTTCTTATTTTTCAGAATCGTATTAGTCGTTGCACAGTCTGCAAGACATAATTCTCCATTGCACATGCTCGCATCCATCAAATAAATATCCTTTATAAACAAACACATAATATTTATTAATGAAAAAGAAATATTGCATTACAAACATATAGATAACTTAAAACAAATAAAACACACAATAGTAAAACATAATACATAAATAAAATCAAAGCAGATTAATTTTCTTCGATCAGAAAATCCGAAGCCTCTAAATGAGCATTTTCATCATTGGCATCAGAGGTAGAGGGGAATTCTCCCTGAACAAAATTCATTTCAATTTTCTTTCCTTTGCCCTTCTGAGATTCTTGATATAACTCAACAAGATGTTTGGGCGTACGACAATTGCGCGACCAATGGCCAGAACCACCGCAACGATAACACTTTTCATCATTATTCTTTTGTTCAGTTTGCCTCTTCTCATCTTTATTATCATAAATTTTCCTCTTCTGGGGAAGATTTTGATGACTGCCACGATAATTATGATAACCACCACGATGATACTGATAACCACCACCATAATATCCTCGGCCACGACCTCGGCTTTGACCACGACCTTGACCACGACCACGTCCACGGCCGCGAAATCCACCACGACCACGTCCACGATCATTACCCCGACTATTATCATTATTAGTTTTGACTGCATTCGCTTCAGGGAGTGCAGTAGAACCAGTCGCTCGGGATTCGTGATTTTTTACCAGCAATTCATTATTTTGCTCAGCCAAAAGTAAGCAAGAAATTAAATCGGAATACTTTTTAAATTTTCTCTCCCGATATTGCTGTTGTAATATCATATTCTGCGGATGGAACGTGGTAAATGTTTTCTCCAGCATATCATTATCGGTAATTATCTCTCCACATAATTTCAGTGTGGAAGTAATTCTATAAACAGCAGAATTATATTCGCTTACCGATGAAAAATCCTGCAATCGTAAATTCAGCCATTCGTACTTTGCATTGGGAAGAATAACGGTGGTCAGATGGCTATATCGCTCTTTCAGATTTTTCCACAACTCAGCTGGATTCTTTTCTGTCAAGTATTCAACTTTCAGATTTTCGTGAATATGGTGGCGAAGAAAAATCATGGCTTTCGCCTTGTCTTGTATAGTTGTTGTTTTCGTGGGATCAATAGTGTCACCTAAACCTTTTGCTGTCAAATGGGTTTCGGCATCTTGAACCCAAGGTAAATAATTTTTGCCAGTGATGTCGAGTGCAACAAACTCAAGACTCGTCAAATTCGACATTTACTATAATAAAATACAAAACATGTTATAATAATTAAAATACAAAACATGCTATAATAATTAAAACATTATACAAAAAAAAATATAATTAATCTTCTTTTAAATCTTCTTTTAAATCTTCTTTTGTAAAAGTTCTGATGAAAAACGATATCCACATCCATATAAGTGTCGCCGTAAAAATAATCATGACCAATAGATTAAACATCAGATAGAGCGACATCCTTCAATTACAAAAATGTAAAATAAGTTTCGTGATTATAACATCAAAGGAAAAAGTACAATTAATCATAATATTTAAAAAGCCTTAAAAATATTATCCACATAGCGGTAAGGATCACCGTAAATAAAGTAAGAAGAAGAAGATCCATCTTTGTATAAAACGACATGATTCTATAATTGAAAAATAACATAATAATTAGATAACATAGATAAATTATTATTAGTATCTTTAATAACGATAATATTGTAAATAAAATGTTAAGTAAATCTGGGAGAATGACCGATCCAAGTCAAATTCGTAATTAGGCGGTACTCCGCTCTAAAGCAAATTTGTAATTAGACGGTAATCCAACCCAAAATTTTTAATAACGATAATATTGTAAATAAAATGTTAAGTAAATCTGGGAGAATGACCGATCCAAGTCAAATTCGTAATTAGGCGGTACTCCGCTCTAAAGCAAATTTGTAATTAGACGGTAATCCAACCCAAATCATTTTTTTTTTTTAAAAATTCCACATGCCAACACCGGGGATCGAAATCTGGACCTCTCGTCACTTGTAATGACGATATTCCGCGAAACCACTCGGCTATCGACGTTTTAGTTATAAATTTTAAAATTAAATATTTATTATATATATAACATTATTAGAGAATGATTAATGTAAATACAAAATAAAATTTCCATACCTAAACTCGTACAATATCTTCGACGGAGGTTGAAACTGATGACGGAGAGCGCTCGTGCTGATAACGTGTTATAAAATATTATAACTATTAAGTATTTTACTAATGACGATATAATTAGAGAGATAATAACTTCTTTTCTTCAATACTTTCTCTTATCTTTTTACACATCCCAAATCACCTATTTATACACAAATTCATCCAATTACATCCACAAAATAAAATATTACATCAACCACACAAAAATCTCATCTACCATTCTAATCAATAAAATAATCACAACCTCCATTCTAAACCACTCCTTTTACTTAACCACCATTCCAAACAATATACATCCACATATTTATTTAATATTTCATAATAGCAACATATATATACTAGTAATTTATACACATTGCTTAAAATAAGTTTTTTAAATAAATTCTTAAATAATTAATAATATATAAATTTTGATTTTCTATTTTAAATAGTATATAAATTATATTTTTCATTAATAGTATTAATGTCAAAATAGAAATTATAGTCATATGTATTGATTGACATATCAATTGATAATTTTTTAACCGTACTTATCGGAGTTTGATTACTAGAACAAAGAAATATTTCGAATATTATATTTTATATATACCATAATTCCACATAATTAATAATAAAATAGCATGGTTAGACTTGATACAGTTCGAATTACTAGAAACTTTTACTATCTTGGATGGAGAGTAAGATATTCTCACTTGATTTAGAAGATTAATCTTTGAGTAAAGAATCCTAGTGTAGAAAAGAAAAAAAAAATTATAAAAAGAAAAAAAAAAAAGAAATGGCCCATGAATCTGCCATTCTTGATTTTCCTATTCGCCCACCGAATCTAACCTATATAACTAAAATATATATACCTACAACAAAATAATACATTTGCAATTCCAATACTTCTAGAAGTTCCTCACTAAATATCTTTGAATAAAACAATACTGCCTCTTCATCTCTTCTATTGACACCTCATTTCCCGACATAAGCTGCCTGAAAAAAGAAGAAAAATAAAAAAACAGAGAAAAGGCAGCTTTTTAACTGCAATAAATTCATGAGCCGTCCGCAGGCATTGCGCATGCGCTCCTCATTTATCCAGCTGTTGGAGAGTAATCCTTACACTCTTTCGTTTATCTGACACAACCAAGATGGAGCCTTTCTATCCCACCGTCAAAGAAGAGTACACATCGTCGCCGCCAACGTCGACCTCAGGCACGAGTCTGAGCTCCCCCGAGCAGCCGCCGCGTCCTATCGAGGGATTGCACGAGGTGGGCCCACCTCCGTTCTTGACCAAGACGTACGAGATGGTGGACGACCACAGCATTGATTGCGTGGTTTCTTGGAGCAGAGAAGGGCGTAGCTTTGTCGTTTGGGATCCACGCGCTCTTTCCACCACCGTGCTGCCCAGATACTTCAAGCATAACAACTTCTCCAGCTTTGTGAGGCAGCTCAATACCTATGTAAGTGCTGCAATTCTCTCATCACTTGCGCCTTTCTTCATCTTCTATTGTTTCTGTTTGAATACGTAATTGCTTGGTTCTAACTTGGTCTGGGAATTCTTACCTAATTACACTTAATTCTCCAATTTGAAATTATGTGGGCCGTAGTAAAAATGCGTAAAAATTTGCACCATCAAAAGAACCTCATAAAAGCTGTCGAAAATGTGCAATCTTTGTTCATCTCAATAGGGCTGGTTTTCATTTGGCTTGGGGACTAGGAATCGATCCTTTTGGTTCTAAATGGTCTGTCCAATTCTTGTTTTTTTCTGGATTGTTGTATCATCTTAGATTATTCCTAGAATTGAATATTGACACTATATTTGGAATTATTTAACTATCTGTTTCCTGGAAGGGAACACTGTTAGTACCTTTATAAGAAGTTCTTTTTCCTCTTCTCAAGGTTGGGTGGGGGATCAAATTCTTGCTGAATGAAGATTTACCCAAATCCCTAGAAGAAGAAGAAGACGATGATGATGATGATGTTGATGATGATGATGATGATGATGATCACCTCCAGTAAAAGAAACTTTACAGTGATCATTATTGAATCCCTTTATATATTTAAAACCAGAGAAAAAAAAAAGAAAAAAAAAAACTGGGAAAATTGCAGGGATTTAGAAAATTCGATCCTGACAAGTGGGAATTCGCAAACGAATCGTTCCTCAAGGGCAGAAGCATCTCTTGAAGAACGTCGTCCGAAGGAGGAAAGCCCAAGCCCAGCATCCCTATCCTCCCCACCAGTCCATCACCTCAACGAGCCCGTGCGTTGAAGTGGGAAGATTCGGTTTAGAAGCCGAGATATCGAGCCTGCGGCGAGACAAGCAAGTCCTCATGACGGAGCTCGTCAGGCTCAGGCAGCAGCAGCAAAGCACTCGAGCCTATCTCCAGCAAATGGAGGCAAGGCTCCAAGGGACCGAGCGAAAGCAGCAGTACATGATGAGCTTCTTGGCCAAGGCCATGCAAAATCCAGACTTTGTGAAGCAGCTCGTGGAGCAGAAGGAGAAGAGGAAAGAGCTCGAGGAGGTTGTCAGCAAGAAGAGACGAAGGCTCATTGAGGCCAGCGAGTCGAGCATATCTTATGGGCCCGAGACTTTGGAGTTAGTTGGCGGGTATCAACAAGTTTCGGAGCTTGATGCTCTTGCTTTGGAAATGCAGGGTTTTGGGAGGACTAAAAGGGAAGAACGGCAAGAACGTGCGAACGAGATGGAACGTGTGGAGAGTTATGGCGATCACGATGAGCTTGACGACGGGTTTTGGGACGAGCTGTTGAGCGAAGGGTTTCACAAGAATAATGAAGGAGAAGAAGATGTAACCGTTCTTACTGATCGGCTAGGGTTCTTGGGTAGTTCGAGTCCTAAATAACTTTGGTCCAATTGTTCCCTATATAACTTTTGTCTTAATAACTTACTTTTATTTAGTTAGGGTGCTAAATATGTTTGGATTTGGTGAGGTGAATTGGTGAGTAATAAGTTAGGTCTCTTAGAGTCTAATATGTGACTTAATTATTAAATCCGCAATTTTTTTTCTTGCAATGTATGATTTCATGCGTGTTATATTGTAGCAATTGTATTCATTTAATGATGGTGGCAATTACCATCGCGAAAGATTAATGGATAACTTAATATGATACATATATGCTAAGGGGATTAATATAGCCACGATGAGGTTCATATTCGATCCGTACGAGATTTAGACGTGGAGGGTGTCAAACTGAATCCTAGATCGATTAGACTAAAAAGTTGTGAACTGCATATAAGACTAGTGAACTACTCTATCTATCTGACTATGGACAATTGATTTTAGTATTGAACCCTATTTGAGATTATATGTTGGGCTTCTTAGTTGGGGTAGATGAAAATTTATTTCCCAACAACTGGTATCAGAGCAAGGTTCAAATGCGATTTGAAGTATCCCGATTCTTGATACGATTCTAGTGGATCGTGTTGATGGCTAGCAGGTTGATTGAATTTGGTCCTCTGTGCCAAAAATATTCCTCACATTGATGGGCCCGACGTTATGTTCCCTTGGGGCGAAAGCTGCAGTAAAAAATGGCTGTCATTTAAAAAAAACCTGATAGATATTCTTATTTTTTAGGGAAAGATTGTTGGGATGCCAAACTCCTTTCTATATTTATTTAGACTAAAAAAAATACAACCTTACTTGATTTTAAAACAGTATGTTGGACTTTTATATTTGAGATTTTATTGCATCATAATAGCAGACACTAGTGATCGATGCAAATCCTTGTCGTTACTTCAGATATTTTGGTTAGTTGAAGATTGTATTTTTATTTGTAGTAGAAGCCTTGGTCTGTTGTCAATTATATCATTTTCCAATTCCTTTTGCGATGTAAAAATATCTTAGTACCATATTATTTTTTTGCATCGCATATTGTTTTATTATTTATGTATTTTTTTATTCCAATTGGAGCCTCCGTGGCTAAAACTAGAATTTTTTATTTCCCCAAAACGATAGTTTTTCCATTAAAAATGAATTTACAAGGGGTTAAAGAATCCAAGAGATCCATCCGGTAATATTCGATCGTCCAGAATGGATAAAGCTCTCATAAAGAGAGAAACAAACACACAAACATAAAGAAAAAAGAAAAACAAAATCGAAAGCAAAGTGTGTTTGGTTGGGAGTATTAGAGGGGTTAGGATTAATTAATGTGATGTTTGGTTGGAAGGTTTATTTAAAGGTGAGATTTAGTTAATACCCCCTATATGGTATTAACTAAAGGAGCCTCCACCCCTTACTTTATTTAATCCCACACAGTTTGACATATTTACCCTTTATTATAAAATATATTTCCTATATTGCCCTTGATTTCATGTACTTCGTCTTTCAACGTTTTCTCTATCTACATCACGGAACTACTTCGGACGAACATACCACACACCCCACGAAAGGTGAATGTCGACAACATCCGACCACCAGCGACGAGAAAAACCCTCCAAACACGACACATAAACCGTGATTAAGCTTGAAAAGTATGATTATATCTTTAACCAAATTTTCTCTTTCTTGCATATATGTTTTTCTAAAAATATTTTTTTCCTTTCTCCGAGGATTTTCCAATATTTATAAAAATTTTAATTTCAAAATAAGGGTAAAATCGTAATTAAGTTTAACTAAACCTAATACCATCTAAATCCATCTACCAAACATATCAGACATCATTACTTAATCCCATCAACCAAACACCCTAAAGAATTCATACCCCCATTATATAAACCCGACTAAAACTAATACCATCTAAATCCATCCCTCCAACCAAACGGCTCTAAAGGTTGGAACAAAAGAACTAAAGAACATATTATAAATCAACATAAAACTCCATAAACATGGCAATTAAGCCATATCTATAATATTATTCACTTTCTTCCGTCTTCACCTTCAAATCTTGCCATCTTCGGTTACGACACTCCCACGAGGGGAGAAAATAACTCCTACAACGAGGAGACTAAAGCTCCCAACTCGGAAAACTCACGACTCAAAAAGAAGAAAAAGGAAAGTAAAAAAGCGGACGAAGCAAAAACAACGAAAATAAGAGAAAAATGAGCTCCCCTAACTTCCATTTACGGAGGAAGGGGGAGAAAAGAAGTGGATTTCTTTGTTTTTTAGAGAGAAGGCAGATAGAAATATATATAGAGAGAGAGAGGCGCCAGCAGAACCCTAAAACTAGAATGGAAGCGTGTGGAATTTCACGATGATACATTTATATATATACTAGTATTTTATGCACACATAGATTATATATATACTAGTATTTTATGCCTACTCAGGTGCGTGTGCACTAATATATAAATATATAATATTAATTAATATAAAGTTATTTTTATAATATGAAGTTATAATATTAATTTTAATAGTAAATTATTTTTTATAAATTAAAAATTTAATTTTTGGGATATAATTGGAATAAATTTGATAATCAAGGTAAAATAA